>CM022301.1:112706696-113306696 GCA_011799875.1 Thinopyrum elongatum | reverse complement strand
GCGTTCGCTTACTGAACTCGAGCGATTACACTGGCTACGCGTTACTGAACCTGAGCAATCCATCGATCCCTGGCTGTTAACTAAACCTGATCGAGCGATTCCTTCGCTACTGCTACTAACTGAAGCCGATTGAACCTGCTGTCTCTTGATGAATAGTGAGCATTGTTGGGGGTTGGATGAACAGTTCCCGGTGGGGGTTGGATGAACAGGATCCTGTGGTAGTAGAGGCCGTTGCCGCTGGATGAACATGACCCCGATCGAGCCAGTTGGGGGTGGATGAAAAGGACCCCGGGGAGGGCTGGTTAAACAGTAGCCGGTGGAGGCTGGATGAACAGGACCCCATGGAGGGCTGGTTGAACAGTAGCCGGTGGAGGCTGGATGAACAGGACCCCGTGGAGGGCTGGTTGAACAATAGCCGGTGGAGGCAGGAAGGAGACACCGTGGATGAACAGTCGCAGGTGGATGCTGGAGGAGGTCGACGGTGGATGAACAGTAGCTCGTGGAGGCTGGAGCGAGGCAGTAGATGGTGGATGAACAGTAGCCCGTGGAGTCCCGTTTTGCGGTACACCACATCCCTCCCGATGAACAGGACCCCATTTTGACCGTAGGAGGTCGAAGAGAAGTCTGTTTCCTCCGTTTTGCGGTACGCCACACCCCTCCCGATCAACAGGACCCCGTTTCGACTGTAGGAGGTCGAAGAGAAGTCTGTTTCCTCTGTTTAGCGGTACGCCAGACCCCTCCCGATGAATAGAATCCCGTTTCGACCGTAGGCGGTCGAACAGAAGGCCGTTTCCTCCGTTCTGCGGTACCCCAGGCCTTGTTTCGGCTATTCCGTCAAAGCCGGTTGGCTCCCGATGAACAGGACGCATTCCGTTGCCTCCCGATGAACACGACGCAGTTTCTCCATTCCGACCCAGCCGGTTGGCTGCCGATGAACAGGACGCCATTGCTGCCCTCCGCTGCCTCTCCATGTACACGAGCCCTGGCCGTACGTATGCGCGAGTAGGTGTTCGAGACCCCGCCCGTATGTATGTACGTGGACGTATTTACTTTCTTGCACCCTGGCTGTACGTACATGTACACGATATAGACGGGACTGCGTGACATGCTACATCCGCGCCTCTACTACGACACGTGCCCTTCCTTACTCAGCCACGGTTCATCGCTGCAGCCTGCAGACAGACCGATCGACCAGTATGTACGTACACGTTGGCGACCAGACAGACAACCCTACGTACGGTTCGACCGGGTGGGTCCCAGCTGTCAGGGAGGTAAGGAGGCACTTCCTTGCGTGCGAAGATATAGCTGGTGGGTCCCAGCTGTCAGGGGAAGAATCATATTTTTTGCCCGTAATATGGACGCACTTCCTTGCATGTGAAAATATAGCTGGTGGGTCCCAGCAGTCAGGGGGGAAACATTTTTTTCGTGAAATACGGTGGCTCATCCGGTGGTTCCCTGCTGTCAGGTGGATGAATCATTATTTTGCGCATAATAAGGAGGCACTTCCTTGCTGCGGCCATGGACCCAGCTGTCAGCCTCTCCACGTACAGTCCTCTTCCGATGGAAGTCATTCCTCGACCACATTGACCACGCCTCGCCGAGAGCACCAAGGCGATGGACGACGACGAGGCCTAGGAAGGGGACGACGCTGAGCCGAGGAAGACGCGGCAGCGGATGCCCACGCGGAGTGGAGTACGAGGGTTGACTGGTTCGGCTGCGGTGTGAGGCTGTCGTCGCCGCAGAATAACAAGGGTTGTGGGTGAGTAGAGGGATGGCCTGGCCAGAGGTTGGTGTAGGGTGGGGCGGTGAGGCCTGCGCGGCAGCAGAGTCGGCCACGGGAGGCAGGAGCAGGCGGCACAACTGGCGCTGGTTTGGGCGGCTGGAGCAAGAAGACCAGAGGTTGAAGAAGCACTACGGCCGTTGGATGGACATCGTACGGTCACTGGAGCTAGAATCGTTCATATTGACTAAGTTGACAAAGCCCTCGGTCCGCATCAACTTAGTAGGCCCACAAGTCAGCCTCCCACTATGGTGGATCCCAGCTAGCAGGGGGGGTATTCATTTTTTTTGTGCGTAATAAGGAGGCACTTCCTTGAGTGCGAAGATGTAGCTGGTAGGTCCCAGCTGTCAGGGGGAAAATGTTTTTTTCGCAAAATACAGAGTCCCTTCTGGTGGGTCCCAGCTGTCAGGTGGAGGAATAATTATTTTACGCATAATAAGGAGGCACTTCCTTGCTGCGGCCGTGGACCCAGCTGTCAGCCTCTCCATGTACAGTCCTCTTCCGATGGTTGTCGTTCATTGACCACGCCGCCAAGAGCACCAGGGTGGTGGACGACGGCGAGGCCTAGGAAGGGAACGACACGGAGCCAGGGAAGACTCGGCAGTTGTTTCCCACGCGAAGGGGAGTACGAGGGTTTACTGCTTCAGCTGCAGTGTGAGGCTGCCTTCGCCGGAGAATAACAGGAGGTCTGGGTGAGTAGAGGGATGGCTAAGCCAGCGATGGGAGTACGGTGGGGCGGTGAGGCCTGCGCTACAGCACAGCCGGCCGCGGGAGGAGGGAGCAGGCAGTCCCGTCGGTGCTTGTTTGAGCGGCTAGAGCAGGAAGAACAGAGATTGAAGAAGCACGATGGCCATTGGATGGACATCCAACAGTCACTGCTCTCGTGTGTTGACTAAGTTGACACGGCATTGCATGTGCGTCAACCTTTTTTTTAGGAAAGCGTACGCGTCAACCTATAGTAGGCGCACAAGTCTGCCTCAAATGTGTGGAAAACATCATACAGCCCATCTGCCATTATTTCTAATAATTGACAGCCCATTTGCTAATTCTTAAGGATTTGTTTGGAGCTCATATTCTTTTTGTTAGCATTACAGCCCATATTGTGGCCATGGTTAAAAATTATACGAAATTTTGCATATTTCGGTGCGGTCCCAACTGTTTTTAATCCCGAAATTTTGAGTCACATTCAAACTAATTTAAAAAATAAATTTATATCAATATAAAATCCAAATAATTGTCCACGCATAAAAATCAATGGAATTTAAAATCTTGAAATGAAAAAAAAGAAATTTGAAACTAATTCCCGGTTTGATGTGTTTTAAAAATGTACAGCCTATTTCTCATTACTGATAGCCCATTTTCTGGGCAAGCCGAATGTAACTCTCCTTGTCTTGAAAGATTTGCAGCCCAGCAGGGCTGACAAAGCAAGTAGGCCTCGGTTGGGTATTTCTTTAAAAAAAAGTAGAACTGGGCTAGCCATTTTAAGCAAGAAAAAAACACAACTGGGCTCATGATGTGGTAAACATAAATAAAACCCTGGCTAGATGGGCCACAGCCCCCGCACAGCCCCGTTGTTACCCTGATCCATCTCTAAAACTAGTATAAATAACAACTGCTTGTTCCTAAAAAAAAAGTAAATAACAACTGCGTGACCTGCTGGGTCCCTGGTGTCAGCTGCTCATTGTGTAATTCTCTTGTTTATTGACTACGTTGACAATGGTGTGGGCCCCGGATGTCCAACCATTAGGAGGAATCATTTTTTGGGCTTGTAATAACGAGGCACTTGCTTGCGTACTGCCATGAATCTGGTGGGTCCCTACTGTCATCCTCTCCACATACAGTCATCTCCTTGTTCCTCTCGGTTGTTGACGACGTTGACAACGCAAGAGGGTGGCGCACCGCGCACGGTGAGAGATCCAAGGCGGAGGATGACAGCGAGGCCTCGGACGGAGTGAACAGGAGCCGTGGAAGATGCGCCAGTCTATTCACATGCGGAGGGGAGTACGAGGGTTGACTAGTTCGGGTGCGGGTGCGTGTTGGGGCTGACATCGCCGGAGAATAACAGGACATGTGGGGGAATAGAGGGAGGGGCTGGCCAATGTTTGAGGGTACGGTAGGGCGGCGGAGGCACAGCCAGCCGTGGGAGGAGGGAGCAAGCAGAACCGACGGGGTGGTTTGGTTTGGACGGCTGGAGGAAGAAGACAAGAGATAGAAGATACACGACAGATGTTGGTTATCAATCCAATAGCTGGTAGGCAGAATCGTTCGTTGACTAGTAAGTCGACACCACCTTGGATAGGCTTTTTCCTCGTGGGTCCCAAATGTCAGAATCCAAATCTGTCACAGTTATGCAGCCTTTCTTATGAAAATTTACAGCCCAATTGGTGTGCTAGTTCAATATAAGTTTGTGGGTGCTGGTGGGGGCTAATCACTTGGGTTCTGTAATGCACAGTGAGCTCAAGCAGCCGGCGAGAGTGATGTTATTTCCCTTGGTTGGTATTTGTTACAATATTTCACACTTAATTAAACAAATGGCAAGCCATTTGCCTTGTTTCAAAGAAGATATGACAGTCACAGCCGAGTTGAAAAGGGTAACAACATCTAACTCCAGCTTACAAATTGTACAAAAGCACGAGGGTTAATAGTTCATCAGGTTTAGACAAAACCCAGATTGAAAAGGGCAACAACATCTAACTCCAGCACTGTTTTCAGCAGTCACAGTCAAATGGATCGGTCAGGTCCATAGAATGAACATCCTGGGTCATAAAATTTACTGGATTATGACCACAAGATGTTGTAAATAGAAGCCCGGCACCTTCAGAAGCCCTTTTGTCCACCTGAAACTCCTTTTTTTGCTCTTCGACATACCCATCCATCAAAACCATGCTGCTGATAAACTTAAGCCTGATGGACAATAGTAACCTCGCATTCAGCAGGAAGAATGTGACAAATCTAGTGTTTGCATGGTTGGCTACATATCGTTACAGCGTTATTGTCTTCAATCGAATATCATGAGAGGTGAGAAAATCCCGGTGCTTACGAATCCACCGATTGCTTATAACTTTCTTACCCCGTCCTGTTGCCTAAATAGACATGAAGATTGAAAACAATTAAGGTCTAAAAAAAGAGTGTCGAAAGAGAAACAGCTGAACGGTTAATTCTAGTACACTATATGCGGGCTTCCAATGTGCGTGAAATTATCACCTTCATATACAACTTCTCCAGACATGGAAAGCATTGCAGCAAGCCAATAATCTTGTTTAAATCAAAACTATTCATTTGGATATATAAGATCTTAACAGAATCCAGCACCATTGATAGGCTATCCATGGAGAAACTCTTCATTGAGCATAGAACATAATATTAGTACAAAATGTGTACTCCAAGATGATATATAACTTATGCGCGGAAATTTAAAATGCAGCTTATGGTTACAAGTGTAGATGATAATATACAGTACCTGAAGAACTGTGGAGCCAAACACCATCTTGATATGAGCACAGAGATCATGTATTACACCCAAGGTCTCCAGTTTAGGCGCAGAGGCGATGGTTATTTGCGACGGTGAATAACTAGAATCAAGGATCAACCTTTGAAGTGAAGGGGCATCTTGGATGATAAGCTACCTTCCGTCAAAAGAAATTCCAATTCTTACAAGGTTAGGCGACTTTATTTGGAGACAACCGATTCTAACTATGAAAACAAGCACCGAGCACTCCAGGGCAGGGCAACTGGAATGGATGATGCTGTGCAATGAGGCTTCCGATATACGAACCCACACAAGTGAAAGTTTTTTGAGAAATGGGAGTCGAAGGTTTAGTACCACATTGTCTGGTAGATAGCACAGCGCAAAGGTGGCGGTGTGGAGAGAGGAGGAAAACCGCGAAATGGACATCGGTGCTGAGGGCACAAGTACATGGCGTTCAGTATCTGGTAGGTGATTTCCTGGGGAATAGTAAAACTCAAGCAGTTGTAGTTCTATGAATTCAGGGGATTTTAGCCAGGCGTCCACCGTGCAGGGCATGGTATGCATGCTCAGGTAGCATGACGGGATGCAGAGTCTTTGAACGGAGCCCTGGGGGGAGGAGATGATGGCTCTGGGGAGTTCAAAATCATTAAAGAGAGATAGCTGACGACAGTCGAGATTAAGGGGTGCGGCGCGCCATAGAGGGCGCCACCGAATTGAGAGGACTTGGGTGCGGCAGCAATCCTTGGTGGGGAGAAGCGAGATGATCTCCCCAAGGATGGCGTCAGGGAAATCGCTGATGCGGTCCACCTGAGATTCTATGGGTTCCTGGGTTCGGTGGGGGTGGGCTCGCCGCTTCTCCCCGCGCTGCAGGGAGCGGGATCCACAACAGGCGTCGCCGCTGGCGGGAGCCTCATCTTCTTGGCACTGGGGTCAGCCGACTCCATTTTCCTCGACGGCGTCGCGTCGAGCTCATGAATTTGAGCAGAGTAACAAATGACGAGCCTAGTTGTAGTGCGAGTGAAGAAGAAGGGGAGCTGGGGTTTTTCTGTAGTAGTGAGGAAGAAGGGGAGCTGGGGTTTTCTGTAGGAGTGAGGTGGGGAATTTGTGGGTACGAGTGGAATGAGCTGACGTGAGGTGGGTGGGAGTGAGGAGGAAGAAGAGCACCCAGGTTTTTTTTGGGGGGCGGTGTGCTGGGTAGCGCCTCTCATTAAGTAAATATATGGGCTTTTGAATTGATTTTATTATTTACTAGGGTGGATGGGCTGTTTTATCTTGGGCCCAGAGAAACAATTACTACTAGTACAGTGGAGACACTCTACAGCTACCCAGAAAAACAATTACTATTAGTACAGTGGATACACTACCGCTTCTGGCTCCTCCAAGGTCATCGAAAAGTCTCCCTCTACTGAATGCCGTTTTACTTTGTTTCACCGACATGCGGGCCATGCAGTGCACGGGCCCAAATGCCATCCACCAAATTAGAAGGCAGTATGTAGGCGGAGAGTCACTCCGGTCGTAGCGCAGTAACGAGCCGTCATATCACAAAACCCCACCTCCCCGCAGTCTAAGTTTGACGGACGAAGCAACTATCATTTCACTCTTCGCTGAATCCCCTTCTCCCTCACCGTCTTCAAGAAAGCCAACACTCGCATCTGTCATTGTTCTTCTCTCCCAATGAAGGGAAGGTAAGCGGATCCGTGATGTTGGTATATTTTCGTTCAGAAAAAAAAGAACTTTTGCAAAGCAGTAACCGATCCTCACTCTCTTTTTTGTTTCATTGTCATATTGTGTTTTCCTTTCAGTTGTCTCCTAGTATTCATCAGTTTCATGATGGACCAAGGAGAACCAGGCAGAGATCTGCCGATGTTGGAGCAGATGCGGGAGGCTGATCCCCACAAGACAGAGAGCTCCAAGAAGATGGAAGCAGCCACCGAGCCGACCCCAGATACGCTCACGGCCACTACTGAGATGGTCAACGCCCCGTTTGAGGTTACAGCCCCCGTGGCCCTGCAGGAGCAGTTTTCCCCCCTTCGAGGATGTGTCCCCCCCCCCACCCCCGCTGAGCTGCCCAAGGTGATTTTCTTCTTTGCCGATCTCTATTGTGGTTTTTCATCTAAGTATGTGGTGATAAATAATGCAAAATTTTATTAGCTTCGATGCCATGCTACCTTCCCTGTCATGCATACTTTTGACTCTACATAGTGGTTTAAATAACTTGTGTTTCTTATATTGGAAAGTAATTTAGAATTTGTTTCTGTTTCAATTAGAGCCCTGATGCAGACAAGGATTGTGTGGTTGTACATGTCACTCGCTATGAGGCGGATGACCTGAATATACGCACTGGGAAAACCGAGTTATTAGGCTGTTGGATCCTAGAAGCCATTTGCAATTATACAAATGTCGAGATGTATTCCAGCCTCACTGTTGTCAGGCATGTTGTCCAGGGTGTACTGAAGCACAAGAAGTTCAAAGCTACTCCTTCGTTTGTGAGGCATACTGTTCTTGTCAAGCTTACACTAGAAGATGACGTGGCATGCCTCCACAAACAAGTTTATGAGTGGCAAGGCCACAAGGTTATCTTCAGGAAGGTTCACAGGATTGAGCTGCTGCCGGACGTCCTCGATGATGCTCATGGCAAGGTCCATCTTGTGTCCATCCCAAATTAGGTCGAGGCATGAAATAGTTGCCCCAGCTAGTGTTTAATAGTAGTTTGGATTGTGTCTAATTATCCAAACCTTGCCTAGTATCGAGCCCTCTGGGGCTAGTACTCTGTTTGAATCCATCTATGGGAACTGCTACTACTTTTGTGTGCCCGTGAATCATGTGAGAACCATCCTAATTGTTGCCGAAACAGATGTGTCCTCACATGTAATATGGCATGGTAAGACATAAGTTGTCATGGTTTATCATACGAGCAGTGTGTGTTTGATGAAATAGAGTACTCATTCGAGAACTGTGCGCCGACGTACACATAGGGTACGTAAGGCTGGTTAAGTACTTGTAAATACTGTTGGTGCTACCCCACTTGTAAGCAGTTGTGCAAAACACGGCACATTGGCTCAGCTCGCTTCAACACTAGAAAAGTCGGCTATCGACCAGCTAACAATCAATAATCTGCTGTCTGACATATAAGCAACTACGTATCTTGTTACAGTGGTTCATGCAGTTAACTGAGGCCACAATGTAAATTCCAAATGTTCACACGCTAGTCCAGCGTTCATGTGGAACATTCACATTAAACTCGGCTTCATAAAATACTTGAAAAGCATAAGTTAAGCAATTTTATACATCTCAATGATTCATAGAACATAACAAACATATACTAGTTCACAGCAAAAGACAAAGTTGTGAGAAGGTTTACAAATCAGGAAAAATCAAGCAAGGCTTCTCTGAGCAAAGGGCCTTCCTAGGCAGGCTTTAATTTCCTGGAGTTCACTCTGATTTTTCTTGTTGACACCATCCAGGGTTAGGTTCTCTCATTCCAGAATAACCAATTATAATTGTGTTCTCAGTTGGAATGCTGAACTGAACCATGTAGTGTACTGACCATCTGAACTTCTTGTGCAGTTCCACTAAATTTAAGCACCGCTATTTGCAAAAATAAGCAGACCACGATGCCTCTTGTCCGTGCACCTGCCCTAAAAATCTCCATGCAGCCGTGCCAGGTAGTCCTTGGTCCATGGATGAACTGGTAGAAAGTGCATTCCTGACTAGGATGCAGTTATTTTCGCTCGTCCCTGCACTCCAATCAGGAAGTAAAACGTACGAATCAGCTTCTTTTAGATTGTGTTGGTCATTCTACCTAGTTACTACCAATGTAGGAATACCTGGAAGACGGGTGGTTAGATGACGACAGCTAGGAATAGCCATCTCATTTTGTGCAGTTCTACTAAAACTGAGGTGTGTACTTTTGATTGCACAGATAGAAACGATATGGAGACAGACATCCCTATTTGCGCAAATATGAAATATGGTTATTTAAACAGTGACAATTATTTGCAGTGGCATATGATTAACAGCAGCATCTATTGTGTTATAATTGGCACTACATTGACAGTAGGAAAGTGCCCTTAAGTAAGAAGTAGCATCACATCACATCAACACTGCCACTAGATTAACATGCAGAATAATAGCATTAGTATTACTGTCATGAGAGTAGCACATGGTCAGTAAATGTGCAATCAAATTTGTGCAGTTCCACTGGGATGAAGCAATGTTAGTGGTGTGAGATTTAAGTGTAACTGCAAAAACACAATTCATGGGAAATAAAGCAAGACGGAAGCACTTCATAAAATGGTGGTGGCATTGCTTCAATTTATTGACGGCACTAGACCATTACTTAATAGTGACATTAGGTGGCATTGCTTCAATTTATCGACGGCACTAGACCATTACTTAATAGTGATATTAGGTGGCATTGCTTAATGCTTCATGTGATTTTACATTAACAGTAGCGATATGGGCATAGGGACAACAGGGGCGTAAAGTGGTGAGGCAGATGTGGTTGCCGAGAGCGGCAAACACTCAGGCAGCATGTCTGCATTTGTCTCATTTTTTATCTCCTCGGCGACATTTTCCTATGTGAGCACAGGAAATCTAGACCTGCTCGTTCTCATTTGCGTTGTCCCCCAACACCCCTCACTTTCTTTCCTTTTTCGACCAAGAGACAGGTCCACTTCCCCCCACCCTTCGCCATCCACCACGCTTTCTTCGCCTTTTCAACCAAGAGACTGGTTGGGAAGCCAGTATCTACTACTTTCCCCCGTTTCCTCTTAGAACCAAGTCCTAGATTCATGCTACAGCTTTCCCACTTTCTTCCCTGTTTGAACCAACTCTTAGATTCGACTGTATGAACTAGCTTTACCTCTAATAATAGTAAAAGTCTAGGTGGCTTTGGAACAGCCGACGGAAGTAGAGAAAGATCCACACGCAGCCACGTGGGGAGCTGGGGCAGTAGAGCAAGGCAGGTTTCGAAGGAATATATACCTGAGGGTCATCGGCATGTGGCAAAGACGGCGTCGGGAGGCCGCATCTTGGCCACAATACCGCAAGGAGGAAGAAGGGGTTGGAGGCCCTCCCGAGCCGGTGCTGTCTCGAAGAGAATGGCACGGCCGCCGATCGGGACGCGCGGGTAGCTGTTGGTCTCCTCCCTCGCCGCCGATGACTGCGTGAACGATGCACCTACACCCCTGCCCCGGTCGAGGTGGCCCGGCCAGATTTGTGAGCAGCCGTGAGCAGAGAGAGAGTGTGGCCACCTATGGCTTGCTTAGATCTGGAGAGCATGAGAGAGTGAAAGAGAGAAACCCTAGTAAAGCAAGCGTCGAGGCTCCTGCTTATATATATATATAGTGGAGTGATTTTGTTCTACCAGCCGTTATTAAATTGAATACGCGCGAAACACTATTTTCATTTAAAGTTCAAGTAAAAATAAAACTCGATCAATAACGTGCCACCGCGTCCAGGACGCACAATACTGTATCATTCACGTGCGGTCCCCAACCCTCCATCAAGTTGAAAACTAGACTAGTCAAAATGTCATTTGGGATGCCTCTTTGTAAACAAATGCGCTCCTAGCTTAAAAAAGCGCTCCTACGTGTACCCGCGAGTGGGTGTGAGAGAACTAGTGCGTGCGTGCACCGCTTCTCTTCATGAGAGTACAATATACTATGCCCAAAGAACGTTCGCCACAAGAGTAATAGTATAGGTGTGTGACATGTGAGTTAAAATAAAAGGTGCACGACGTCTTTTATTTTTTAGAAGTTCTGAGGGTAGGGTGTGAAGAGCACATATGTGTGTGATGTCTACCTACAGATAGACGGTGGGTGCGAGAGGACTCGGGAGAGTCGTGACTCGTGAGGGTGCGTGTGTGCGTGAGAGTGAGGGGGCACGTATCAATGCAATGCATGTGTCCGTAAATCATATCTGACAAACGTTCGCCAAAAGCCGTTTCCTGATGAACGCCGTAAGAACCGTTAGATCGGCATCCAATTGTGTCAGTTTTGCCATGTCATTTAACAGAACAGCCACTCCTCCGACACTCAAATCTTCCACGTGAGTGTTAGCAACTACCGTATGCTCCTCTCTCTCCATTCCAAAATGTAGTGCATATTGCTTTATTGAAAATTCGAACCTCGCAAACTTTTACCGAGTTTTCGTATACCAAAATGCACATATAGAATACCCAGTATATATCATTTCATTCATCTTCAAGAGGTAACTATAAAGATGGGGGAGGAGTGTACAAAGAAAGACCGTCGTATCACCTGCAACAATTTCAACCATCCTTTGGTGTGGAGGAATATCATAGGAACTCTATACGATATGATTTTTATAGGATTTTTTCCTTTAGAGCCAATTGGTTCATAGGAATAGATTCATATACTCCACATTTCAAAGGAAAATAAACATGATATCATTTTTATAGCTTTAGAGCCACTTGGTTCATATGAATGGATTCCTATACTCCCACAATTTCAAAGGAAAATAAACATTAGCGTATATTCAGTAGAAAAGTTCCTATGATGTGAACCAAATGACATCTCTTTTCTAATCCCTCCTCATAGGAATTGAGATACATGTCATCTCTAGATTCAATAGAAAAGTTCCTATGATGTGAACCAAATGACATCTCTTTTCCAATCCCTACTCATAGGAATTGATATAGATGTCATCTCTTTCCCTACAACTTCCATGTATACATCTTCTATTCCTAAATATCTAGTACAACCCACTAGTAGCTTTTTTCCTGGACATGCAACTATGGCACAAGAACACGTCATGCATGCAAGTCATAAATCACATTGTTTTTGTACTCTATGCATGCAAGCACCACATCATCAATTCGTGCATGTTACTCATAAGTTATTTCTTGCATTAGATTTTGTATTGACAATGTATGTGTTGGTCACATGCACACATATGTAGTTCACATTCACATTTTTG
Organism: Thinopyrum elongatum; assembly: GCA_011799875.1. Classification (NCBI taxonomy): domain Eukaryota; kingdom Viridiplantae; phylum Streptophyta; class Magnoliopsida; order Poales; family Poaceae; genus Thinopyrum; species Thinopyrum elongatum. The sequence continues at coordinate 113,294,505 of CM022301.1, read as the reverse complement.
TTAGAAATGTCATTCTTTTAACTGCAATTCACTTTTTTTCTTTGTATTACATTTTCATTTTAAGTATACATTCACTTCCCATTAGTTATAGATGTTTTTTGGAGGAACTTTTATGCATTATTTTGAGTAGCAAATTTCACGCGGCCGCGGGTATATCAAAATGTGGGGCCCATGCGTCATTGCCTTTCAGTCGAACCTATGTCCACAATCTTTTGTACGTATATCTCCACTGGTCCCCGAACCCAAAATGCTGCCTCGTTCCCGTAAAACCAAGTGGCCCACCCGTATTAAGGCGTCGACTCGAACTCAATCCCTCTCCCGTTTACTACGTCGTGGCCCCGCACGCCGTAGTACTACTACAAACCCTACCCGCCGCATGCATCATTGGTTTTCTTCAAGAGGACGAGAGAGTTGCGGATTTGTAGTGGAGGCTCCTACCCTAGGGTGCCCTAGGTAGCTACCGCATGCATAATTAGTTTTCTCTTTTCTTTATGCTCTTGCGCCCTAGAGTGAAATGATGGTTGCTTCATCCGTCCAGCTTAATGTGGGAAAGGTGGGGCTTTATGATTTGACCCCTCATCGCTCATTTACTACTACTGCGGCGCTACGACCGGGGTGCCTCCAAGTCCAACCGCTGCTCTGAACTGTAATTTGGTGCATCGCACATGGAACAAGACGGTGGATGAGCCACATGTTGGCCAAAGGGGTCCTATTAAGTGTGTCGCCATTTCGTGTGCGGACTGACCCTGCTTGAGTTGCTACGCCAACACGACAAGAGCAGCCTACCACTTGGTTTTGCTCCTTGGTGAATCCCGACTATATTGATCTAAAAAGATACTACTCCCTCTGTCTCGGCTTATAGGGCGTGCACGTCGTTCTAGCTCATCCATTTGACTAACTAAATATGAGTTACTATGTCACAAAAAGTATATCATTGGATTCTTAAGCGGATGTAGTTTCTAAACATATATTGTTCATCACATATAATACATATATAGCTAGTTAAATTCTCAACCTAGAACGACGTGCATGCCCTGTAAACCGAGATGGAGGAAGTAGTAAAAATGAGGTGATTTTACAGAGCGGTGGGTGGGGGAGCATGGCCTGTCATGCGGTCCCACATGTCATGATGTACCAAGGTGATGCGCGTCCCTCTTGAGGCAGAACAATGGCAGAAGCAATATGTGATTTTCTTGAAGGAAATGATGGCGAAGCGGATTCAGCGAAGTGTGAAATAATGGTTGCTTCGTCTGTCTGGGGGAAAGGTGCGGCATTGTGATTTGACGTCCCATTGCTCATTACTACTACTAGGGCGCTACGACTAGGGTGCGTCCCCCTTGCTGTTCTGCACTGCTATTTGATGCATGACACGTTGACCCGGTTGCTATATGTCCCACATGCCGGCGAGAGGAAGTACAGAATTCATGAAAGCGAGCATCTCCACTCTTTTAGTACGACGGAGGAATACAAGACACGGCTTGGTTTTTGCTGCTTCGTGCGATCCATCAACACAAACCCGGACTAAAAAGGTGAGGGCGGGTCTTTTCCCGCGCGGCAGGCAGGGGAGTTTGGCATAGTCTGTTCGAGGCAACGGGGGCAGGAAGGGAAACAAGCAAATAAAGGTTGAGCGACTTAGTTTTGGGAAAATCTGATTTTACGGAGTATGTACCCACTATGGAGGTAGTACTACTTACTACTCCCTTCTTTCCGGTTTATAGGGCTCATCTAAAAAATTCGTTTTTCCATTTTATAAGTCTCAATTCTACTAGTAGTACCATCACATGTTTGGATTTCGAGGTGCATTAAATCACCCGATGCAAGCAGTATCAAGAGAAAACTCACCAATGCATGTAGAAGTTCATGGAAATTTAGTGGTCATGCATGCATTCATTGTAATTAATGCATCGGTAAACATAACTTCTTGAGAAAAACGAACGTACTAATTACTTGTGCAAACTACGAAATTAATTCCACCACTCACCGTCTACCTTGGTTGGAGAGATTTTGAAATTGAGCCATAAACCGGAAAGGAGGGAGTAGTAACATAGCCTAGGGTAGCTTGTTGCACCACGGACTCCAAGGAAATTGCTGTAGTACTACTCCTATGTACCACTGTACTACTCCTACTACTAAAAGACATATATTTCAAACAATATGATAACCTCTCTAACCAAGGTAGGGACGAGGAGTAACGGAGGGAGTAGTAAAATTTTCTCCTCGTCCTGCGAGCCACCGCGCGCGTGGGTGAGGGAGCGGGCGTAGGCGTAGTAAGCAAGCTTCTCCTTGTCCTGCGACTCTGCAAGCCACCGCGCATGTGGGCGAGGGAGAGGGTGTACTAAGCAAGCTTCTCCTCGTTCTACGAGTTGACGGGACACATCAAAAGTAATACAGAGCATCTCCAGTGTATAGAGCCTTGCCTCTAAGGTAGGCCCACATGGTTTGCCTCTTATCAAATGAAAAAACCACAATGTATAGAGACTCTAACCAGCCTCTAAGGTGGGCCCTAGCAGAAATTTAAAAAGTATTGATTAGCAACACATTTGTCCAATCAGTACTATTTCTCTTGTACTCCTACTTTCTTATGCTTCCTAAGGCTGACAAATGGGACCAGATGGATTGTTACATTGTTAGAGGCAGCCTCTAAGGTTAGACGCGATGCTAGCCAATTTTTTGTTAGAGGCAGTTCATGCAATGTATAGAGGCCTGCCTCTAAGAGGAGAGAGGGCTTATAGGAAACAAAAACCATACATTGTAGATGCCCTAACTGCCTACTTTCTGGTCTATATGACTCAATTTAAAATCCACAATGCATCCATAATAGATGCTGAGTGGTGGAATAAGTTTGTTACTTCCATAGTTCACAAAAGTACCGAGCATGTGAGATGGTGAACGGAAGGAGTACGATACCATTAGTACTACAGTTCTTTTGGAAGGGTTGTAGTAGTCCCTCCCATTCACATGTTCACATTTCAAGCTTCAATAAAAATGTTGCACGCAAGGATTAAGAGAAAGCTCAGCAATGCATGTACTCCCTCGATCCATATAGGGTCTAAAATGCGTTTTGGAGGCTAACTTTGACCACATGTTAGAGCAATAATATGACATCCAACTTACACAAATCTTACCATCAAATCCGTACGTGGTCATTATACTGCTAACACATGCATGCATTGCAATTAGTACGTAGATACAGTAGTAAACACTCACTATCTAGTAGTACTCTACACTTACTACTATGAGGCCATCCAACTGTGTCCCGGCAGAAGACCGCGGACACCGATTATTCGTTCATATTTAAATTTGTTTTCACATAGCAAAATGTCCATGAAAACAACACATGGCAAAATTTCACGGCGAACGAGGGATTTGAATGTGCTGGGAGGGGTGGGGCTGGGAGGGGCTGTTTGGATCTTGCCAGGGGTAGCCAAAATATTGGCGACCCTTTTGTCCACCTGTGCCTTTGCCACCGATGAACAAGGAAGAGCTCGGGTGCTCATGCATCCTCAAGCTGTGCTTTTTTTGTCCCACCACGCTGCCCGAGCCGGCCGCAGACCGACCGGCGACCCGCAAATTATGCCATCAAACCGTAGCCGCACACATTCTGACAGCAACTCAACCAACCGGACAAAATTCATGCAAACACGATGATATTTCATATAAACAATGACGGAATTCATATAAAATACCGGATTTTCATACAAACATGACGGATTTCATTACATTCAAATCAACTAAGCGGTGCTACTCCTGAACAGCACAGGTATAATAATACCTAGCCTAAATGGTCGCCCGTCGATCCATTTGTCTTCCTCATGTCCGGCAGCACGATCACCGGACTGCCGGGAGCCCCGGAGGTATATGCTTCAGCGCAAAGGACGGCTCGCTTCCCCACCATTCAACGAGTCTGAAGGGGGCTTCTCCGCTTCCGTGGAGCCCATGCGGGGTCGACGAAGGTCCTCGCAACAGAAGGATCCGGCAAGACACCTGCTGTGTACGCCGGCATCGCCTCGGCGGTGGCCTTCATGGGACCCAAGTGGCGGCGGCCTCCCGTGTTCTACTTCTCCTCGATGATGGCGGCGGACGCGGAGGCTCTGGCCATCGACTCATCGGTCTCCGCGCACCTGGCTTCTATCTCTGCTTGCATGGCACGGCCGCAGGCATGGGAGTCTCGGCCACAAAAACAGGAGACACGGTCGCAGACACGGGAAGCGCGGTACGAGGCGGCGGCGTGGACGGCAGCGACGACACCAATGCTCCCCGACGTGCCGGTGTGGAGCAGCTCACTGCTCCTCGTCGAGATGGCCTGGAGCGGTGAGTTGCTGAACCACGCGCCGGCTTGGGGCGGCAACTAGCTCCGTCGGGCGAGGGGAGGGAGGTGGATCAGCGAGCTGCATAGCTCATATCCGGCAGGCTCGGCGGGCCACCCAGCCGGCTTGGATGCCGGATAACTACTCTTCGTAAGCCATTGTAAGAGTGGAGAAAATGGTGAAGGAGGAGATAGGGGAGCGGCGGAGGTGTGCGATTCTTGGCCGGCGTCTGGCCTCATTTAAATAGGAGATTAAATAGACGGCGGGCGGGAGGAGCTCGGCCGGCGTTGCATTTAATGCCGGCCCGGTCATGAACGGACGTGTGTCCAGAGTGGGTTTCTCGGCTTCCACACGGGTTTTATGGAGGCGTTTGAATGCGGCAAGGAGGCGTGTTCAGCCGGGCGTGCAGCGAGCGGCGCCCTCGACTCTGACATACGACACCGCGCCGTTCTTCCACTGACGTGTGGGCTCGTTGGGTACCTGCCTGCATGTTAGTGACCCAACGCAGGCAGCGCACGGCAGAGGAGCTTTTGGTCGGCCAAGGCGGTCAGAAGCGGGCATTTCATAAACCGATGATTGTTCATTGAGTGTGACGTCATCTAATTCATGTAGATAAGTCTACTATATAATGTAAGAGAATTTTAAAATTTTCATATATACGTTGATAGCCCATTCGATACGTTGTGATTCATAAAGACCGCTGCAAACATCAATGTTCTGCTTATCACAGATAAGATTGATTAATACCCATAACAATCCATGTCCTTAACAAAGGGTGCATGCACGTATAGGTTGAGCATGTGTCTTGCGTCGTGTGCTATGTGCATGCAGGCGTGCGTGCATGTGTACGTTTCAGTGTTGCATGCATGTGTGCGTGCGTGTGTGTGTTCGTGAGTGCATGTGTACATGTCAGTGTTGCACGCCTGCATGCGTGCATGTGTTCGTGTGAGTGTTGCGTGCGTGCATGTGTACGTGTGAGTATTGCATGCATGCATGCATGCGGGCATTGCGGGCGTGTTTGTGCGCATGTGTGATGTGTTTGTATTCACCACAGTGGCTCGTGCGTGCGTGCAATTAAAACGGCCGGCTCAGCAAGTCATCACAAGGCGATCCTTGTCCGCTGTGGTTAGGGTGCGCGGGCTACCAACCAGAGGTCTCACGACTTTGAATCCCCACCGACCACTAATTTATTACCATTTCTGTCTTTCATATACGCGCTGACGGGTGGGCCCTACGGTAATGTGCGCTGGTGAATGTGGACCGTTTGACTGGTCAATTGATCATGTCATCAACAAATTACGGAGCTGTATGGTGAGCTAGTGACCGTATGATCACCATAAAATGTATTTTATTAACACAGTACAGACTCAAACTACCATTTCTTTCTTTCATATACGCGCTGACAGGTGGGCCCCACGGTTACGCGCGCTGATGGTGTAACATAGTTGTGCCACGTGGAACGTTTGACTGGTCAATTGATTGTGTCATCAACAAATTACGGAGTTGTACGGGTGAGCCAGTGACCGTATAATCATGACATGTATTTTTTTAACACAGTACAGACGCAAGTGCTCATATATACGTGCAAACACTCACCGCTATAAGCGCACACATGCACATCCTACCCCTATGAGCACCTTCGAGAGAGTGAGCCAGCATATGATCTTGAGATTTTACGAAGTCACCATAGGTGCCTCGTAGTCGAGGGGAACGTCTCCTCCCACTGAACGCACATCGCCAGAAAATACTGAAATTAATCCAGGATAAATGCGAGCACCAGGACTTTAACCCTGGTGGGCTGGGGAAACCACTATCCTCCTAACCATCCAACCACAGGTTGGTTAGCACCACAAAATGTATATGGTGACCGTGATGAGCTTATTATGAAGTCCAGTGACCATATCGTGCTTTCGCTTCAAATACAATGACCGTAAGTGTCGTCAACAAAATACGGAGCACGCATCAGATACAATGTCCGTGAGTGTCATCAACAAAATACGGAGATGTATCGTGAGCTAGATACCGTATGATCACCACGAGAATGTATACGGTGACTGTAATGAGCATATTCTGAAGTCCAGTGACCGTATAGTGCTTTCGCTTGAAATACAGTGACCGTCACACGTGAATGTGTCAGGGGCATGCATACTTTTAGAGGGCCGAGAGATAGTTTGTGTGCATACGTGAAAGTGGTGTAAAGAGAGGGGGTGTCCAGTGGAGACAAGGAGAGATATGCCCTTCATTTCTCTTTCCCGTGACTAATATTTTAGGAGAAAATATAAACATTCACAATGCAGAACAAATATTATTGGATGCACCATGCAATTAACTTTCATGTATAACTTTGTACTATTGTATATGCTTATTTTCTTAGTGGCCGATTGCGCGTGGGGTGTGGTGGGCACATCTTTTCTAGTTGTGGTGGGTCAACGTGAGGACTCATGTGTCGGTTCCATCCTGCGCCACATAGGTTGGACCAAGACGCATTATACGAAGACCCATGTGGAGGACTCTGCATACAAGATGAAGCTACCAGAGTCGTGGAGGACTCTATCCCCACTGATGATAAGCCGACTATATATGATTTGTAACCCTAGGCCCCGAGTATGTTATAGAATCCCGGGGGCTAGTTCGTCGATAGTATACACACACGCACAATGCCTGGTATTCATGTGTACTTTGTACACACCCCTATCACAAATATACAGTACCAGGAGTAGGCTTTTTCCTCAACTGCAAGGGCCCGGACTTGGGTAAAACTTTGCCTCGTACTACCATCCATCCTAACAGTCAGGGATATCCTACCGAATGATCTGATGGAATCATATCTGCCAACTACTAAGAGAGAGGTGTGTGTGGGGGGGGGCAATGTGTGCGAGAGAGGCCTAAAGATAATGTGCGTGCGGGAGACACGTAGGAACATATATGTGCCTATAGAGGGCTAGTAGAGACTGTGCATGTGTATATATGCATGTGAGAGAAATAGTGGTTTCCAACTGAGATTAGTGAAAAGAGTGGTACATAGTAGTAAGAAAGAGAGAGGGAGATATATAGAGAGTGTGTGCGTGAGACACCCCGGGAGAGATTGTGAGCATGTGTGAGAGAGAAATGCCGATGTATATAAAGTGTGTGCACTTATGCGTCAGATAGAGAGATATATAGCGCGTGTGTGAGAACGGGCCGAGGCATAGTGTGTAAAAGGCGGTTCTACGCATTAAATTAAAATATAAATGGCATTATTATTTTTGGATGAGATCATGAATTTTGCAATTTGCGTATGAACGAACACCGGTCTATCAGACACCCATACTCTATTGAATTCTAGCATGTGCATGGGTTTATTTCATATTATCGATCCATAGAGTGAGAGTGGTTTGAAATCCAGACAATGCATTGCTTTTGCAATTAATATATAAACATTAATTAGTGCACTCCATATTGTTAGTGTGAAGCACTTTATACATTTGTCACTTACATGGATACATTCAAATTGCTAGCTACGAAATAGAATGCATGTTGAATTCAACATAAAGGGGGTTTCGAAGATTCGAATTCATAGGAAGTGCATTCATCTATTTGAATCCGAGATAATGGCATTTGTAAATCAGATCTAAAAGGGGGCATCAATCTTTGTTGTGTGTTTGAACATGCTATATATTCATACGCATGTCTAACTATTTTTTTGCAACCAAGGAGATTATATCTGGAACCATGCATGAACTGAGGTAAGTTGCATATTTTTTAATATATACTCGTGTACAATGTATATTCAAATGTACCCCCTCCATTCCAAAATAATCATAGTTTTAGGATTTTCAAGAGTCAAGATTTGTGAAGTTTGACAAATCCTGAAAGTTCAATTCAAGAGAACCGAAAACGTTAATGCTTCTGCTCCCAAATATTGAACGAAGCGCCAAATAAGCCTCTGGTCACCCGAAACCGTGCGAGACTAATGTTTGGTGGTACAGTAGGAAATTACTGTCTTGACTCTGGCCCATGTAGCCTATCGGCCCGATGTCCAAAGGTCTAAACCGGGGTAGGTTTGTAACTTCACCAAGACGCTAGTCTCAACCACCTCCGAGAAGCATTCATACGCCGTGGGCGCCTAAACACCCATGCGCTCGGCCAAAATCTATCCCGCCCACCATTCGGGACACCTGAGATTACTGTCCTACCCCGACCCGCAATATGTTCGAAATTTTAGATGGGGGCAAAGTTTGTAACTTCCCCAAATTTCAAACAAGCGTGTCCCAAACCGAAGCATTGTTCCCCCTTAGTTCCCCCCTCCCCCAGTTTCCCCATTCATACTCTGTGGGCACCAAAACGCCCTCTCCACCAGCCGCGAAACCCCAGCCTCCTCCGTGCTCCACCCCATCACACCCAATCCACCGCCGCCCTCCTCCATCACGTCGGAGCCGGTACCCCGACATCGTCGTCCAACGCAATCGCAACCGCAACGCCCTCAAGGACTTAGCAGAGCTGCCTCCACGACGCCGACGCCGACGTGCGCCATACCAGAACCACTTCGACCACGCCGTCCTGCGCCTCACCGCTGCTGCTCCACTGTCGCAACCGTCCACCGCACCAGAGCTGTTCCCACTACGCCGTCGTTCGCCGCCTCAGATCTGGTTCCCCGCCGCCGACAGACGGCCACCGCACCACACTCAACAACTTGGCCATGGGTTCATCCAAGGCTCCACCGTCCTCCACAACTTCTCGTTTCCAGTGAACCACAAGAAGATCATTGGAAAAACAGAAGGAGGACATAGCACTGCCAGCAGAAAGACGTACTCCTCTTCCCTTATTCGTGCAAATCTTACGTCTCTGCTCACACCGTATTCATCCCACGAAAGAAACTAGTTGAGCGCTTCTTACTGCATCTTCTTCATGATACTAAATGCATAAGGTTTCCTCCCATTTACTATTTCACCTTGGCTAGAGGTCAGTAGCCCGCCTGGATTTCAATTCAGGGTCAGTTGATTCGCAATTAAAAGAAGCAACACCCACTTAGGCGCGCGGAGCACCTAGTCTGCCTGTTCGCCGGGAAAGCGGCGCATTGGTGTCTATCATAGGGGTGTGGGGCGCAGGAGCTGCTTGCGCTCGATCAAGAGGTCGGCGGGGCTTGAAGGGATGGCCGGGGGCGGTGCCAAGCACGGCGGTGCGGTGAGGTCGAGGGGAGGGCGGAGGCAGGGGACTGGGCCGGTGGTCACTGGCGATTCGAGGAAGATCATCAACACTGACTGGCTGGAGGTAGATGAAGGCGATCTGCCCGTTCTTTGTACATCGGACGATGCAGAAAAAATGGACTGACCTATTTGTATTCAGTCGACTGTTATTTCATAGGACCACACCTTGTGGTGCGCTGGAGGAGCATCTGCATTTCCCAGCCATCCCTGTGCTCATATTTCAAAATCCTAGAATCTAGTAATTTCGTGTGCCATGCATGTTGTAGAGCTATCATATGTCTCCCGTCATTTATTTCTCACCGACCTGCTATCTGCTACTTTTACACTGTACTACTTGTGCGCACACTTCACCCATACTCACAATATTGTTATTTTATGCATGGGTATTTCAGACTCTGACACAGTGTTGATGAATACACAAAAGAAAAGACAGAAGTCACTCCAGTGTAATTCGAAGATAAGCACTAAGTGTTTTAGCGTTCTAAAGGGTGTAGTGTCAGCAGATGGAGACAGTAAACGTAGCTCTGCAGTTGATGATCTCAATTTCCACACACAACCATCCCAGGTGCTTGCTTTAACTTCGCGCTGTCAAATGTGGTTGCATGTTGCATATGGTGTCTAGCTTGTATTGCTTCCAATTTGGTTAAATTGCATCTGCTTACTTTACACATTATACCTTTAATAATGACATGCCTTCCTATTTTTGATACATACAACATATGTCTATTAACCATGTTCGTACATCAAACTAATGCTCTTTTGTATCCCTCATCAATCACTTATGATGAGACAGTCACCCCAGTGGATTACTGTGAGACGCACTACTCGTTTAAAGAGTGCAGTGTCATCCTCCCCACATGATTCTCAAGAAACAGCAAGGCTAAATGAAGATAGTCAACGTAGCTCTCTAGTTGATGACCGCAATTCCCCTACACCACCATCGCAGGTGCTTGCTCTTACTTGGCAATGTCATATGTGGTTGCATGTTGCATATGGTGTCTACCTTGTAATGCTTCTAATTAGGGTAAATTGCATCTGCTTAGTTAACACATTATACCTGTGAATATGACATGCCTTCCTGTTTTTAGTACATACTACGTCTTTCTATTAACCATGTTCTTACATCAAACTACTTTTCTTGTGTATCCCTCATCAATCACTTCTGACGAGACACCTTCAAATTGACAGTGTAATATTGGTTGCATCTTGCATATCATTTCAAACATGTATTGCCTCTAATTTGTTGAAGTGCCACTTATAATGAGACAAATCTAACTTGGTAGAGTGATTTTGGTTGGATCTTTCATATGGTGTCTAGATTGCATTGCTTCCAATTTGTTGAAATGCCTTCTGCTTAGCGTTTTTCGTACATATTCCATCCTCCTACAATGTGGTTGCCTTACATAAAAGTTGTGTTCGCCAGTATCATGCATCAACGAATTTGGAAGAGCGAATTTCATTCCTTTTTCTTGTGTGTTTACTTGACAAGGCAAAATCTAAAAGGACGAACGCAAGGAATGATGGTGGTCCTTTGGAGCAACCGAAACAGATGATCTCTGCAGATTCTCCTGCTACTCCTACTGCAGTGCAAGTTCCAAATCTCATCTCCCCTACTCCACAACCCCATGTGCTTGCTCTAACATGGCAGTGTGATATCTGGTTGCATGTTGCATATGGTGCCTAGCTTGTATTGCTCCAAATTTGTTAAATTGCATCTCCTTAGCTTACACATTATACATGTGAATATGACACGCCTTCCTGTTTTTGGTACATACTACATCTGCCTATCACACCATGTTCTTACATCAAACTACTGTTCTTGTGTATCCTGCATCTATCACTTATGATGAGACAGTCACGCCCCTGGGTTAGTATGAGACGCGCTACTCTTATAAAGAGTGCAGTTTCATCCTCCCGACATGATTCTCAAGAAACAGCAAGCCTAAATGAAGATATTGAATGTAGCTCTGTACTTGAAGACCGCATTTCCCCCACACCACCATCGCAGGTGCTTTCTCTAACTTCGCAGTGTGATATGTGGTTGCATGTTGCATACGGTGTCTAGCTTGTAATGCTTCTAATTAGCGTAAATTGCATCTGCTCAGTTTACACATTATACCTGTCAATATGACATGGCTTCCTATTTTTGGTACATACTACATCTATCTGTTAACCATGTTCTTACATGAAACTACCTCTCTTCTGTATCCTACATCAATCACTTACGATGAGACACCTTTATTCGTTGCATATTGCATATTATTTCTAGCCTGTTGCCATGTATTGCTTCTAATTTGGTCAAATACATTTATGAGGCCACCCTTTTTATTTGGCAGAGTGATATTGGTTTCATCTTTCATATGGTTTCTAGCTTGCATTGCTTCTAACTACTTCAAACACCTTGTGCTTAGTTTACACTTTACACATCATACATGTCAATATGTCATGTCGTCCTATTTTTCATACATATTCCATCCTCCTATCATGCGGCTTCCTTACATGAAAGTAGTGTTCATCAGTATCATGCATCAATGAGTTCTGAAGAGCAAATTTTATTCCTTTTTCTTGTGGGTTTGACTTGACAAGGCAGAATCAAAAAAGAGGAAGGAAAAGAGTAAGGAAGGCGATGATGGTGGTCCTCTGCAGCAACGTAAACGGAGCATCTGTAAGGATTCTCCTCGTACTGCTAGTGCATTACAAGTTCCAAGTCTCCGCTCCCCTACTCCACCATCCAAGGTGCTTGCTCTAACTTGGCAGTGTGATATCTGGTTGCATGTTGCATATGGTGTCTAGCTTGTATTGCTTCTAATTAGTGTAAACTGCATCTGCTTAGCTTACAAATGATACGTGTGAATATGACACGCCTTCCTGTTTTTGGTACACACTATATCTGTCTATCACACCATGTTCTTACATGAAACTACTCTTCTTGTGTATCCTGCATCAATCACTTATGATGGGACACCTTTAAGTTGGCAGTGTGATATTGGTTTGCGTCTTGAATATGATTTCTAGCATGTAGTGCTTTGATATGTCTCCAACGTATCTATAATTTTTGATTGTTCCATGCTATTATATTATCTGCTTTGGATGTTTTATATGCATTAATATGCTATTTTATATTATTTTTGGGACTAACCTATTAACCTAGAGCCCAGTGCCAGTTTTTGTTTTTTCCTTGTTTTTGAGTTTCGCAGAAAAGGAATACCAAACGGGGTCCAAATGGAATAAAACTTCACGATGATTTTTCTTGGACCAAAAGGCAACCAGGAGACTTGGAGATGAAGTCGGAGGAGCCACGAGGCGGCCACAAGGACGGAGGGCGCGCCCAGGGGGGTAGGGCGCGCCCCCCACCCTTGTGGGGCCCCCGTGACCCTTCTGACATAATTCTTTCGCCTATATATTCCCAAATATCCCCAAACCACCAGAGGCATCCACAAAAACACTTTTCCACCGCCGCAACCTTCTGTACCCGTGAGATCCCATCTAGGGACCTTTTTCGGCACCCTGTCGGAGGGGGATTCGATCACGGAGGGCTTCTACATCAACTCTATTGCCCTTCCGATGAAGCGTGAGTAGTTTACCACAGACCTATGGGTCCATAGCTAGTAGCTAGATGGCTTCTTCTCTCTCTTTGATTCTCAATACCATGTTCTCCTCGATGTTCTTGGAGTTTTATTCGATGTAATACTTTTTTTGTGGTGTGTTTGCCGAGATCCAATGAATTGTGGATTTATGATCAGCTTATCTATGAATATTATTTGAATCTTCTCTGAATTCTTTTATGCATGATTTGATATCTTTGTAATTCTCTTCGAATTATCGGTTTGGTTTGGTGAACTAGATTGGTTTTTCTTGCAATGGGATAAGTGCTTAGCTTTGGGTTCAATCTTGCGGTGTCCTTTCCCAGTGACAGTAGGGGCAGCAAGGCACGTATTGTATTGTTGCCATCGAGTATAAAAAGATGGGGTTTTCATCATATTGCTTGAGTTAATTCCTCCACATCATGTCATCTTACTTAATGCGTTTCTCCGTTCTTTATGAACTTAATACTCTAGATGCATGCTGGATAGTGGTCAATGTGTGGAGTAATAGTAGTAGATGCAGAATCATTTCGGCCTACTTGACACGGACGTGATGCCTATATTCATGATCATTGCCTTAGATATCGTCATAACTTTGCGCTTTTCTATCAATTGCCCGGCAGTAATTTGTTCACCCACCGTATTATTTGCTATCTTGAGAGAAGCCACTAGTGAAACCTATGGCCCCCGGGTCTATTTTCCATCATATAAGTTTCCGATCTACTATTTTGCAATCCTTTACTTTCCGATCTATAAACCAAAAATACCAAAAATATTTACTTTATCATTTATCTATCTCTATCAGATCTCACTTTTGCAAGTAACCGTGAAGGGATTGACAACCCCTTTATCGCGTTGGGTGCAAGTTGTTTGATTGTTTGTGCATGTATTCAGTGATTTGTGCGTTGTCTCCTACTTGATTGATACCTTGGTTCTCAAACTGAGGGAAATACTTATCTCTACTTTGCTGCATCACCCTTTCCTCTTCAAGGGAAAAACCAATGCAAGCTCAAGAAGTAGCAGGAAGAATTTCTGGTGCCGTCGCCGGGGAGATCTACGCCAAGTCAAGACATACCAAGTACCCATCATAAAACTCCCATCTCTTGCATTACATTATTCGCCATTTGCCCCTCGTTTTCCTCTCCCCCACTTCTAAAACGATTTTCGAAAAGATTTGCCTTTTCTTTCACCCCTTTGTCATTCGTCTTCTTCTTTCGCTTTCGGTTTGCTCATTTGCTAGATTGGTTTGTTGCCATCATGTCTGAATTTGGGGAGGTTATCATTGAAAAAGATAGTAGTAACGATGGGGGAAACTTTGATGCTTTTGCTAATATTAATCCTCATGAAGAATCTACTATCCTGCACACTAAAAAACTTCGCATAGGTAGCGGCAATATTATTGGAAAAGGGGTTATTCAAGATTTCTTTACTTGTGCCGGTGCGCTACCCACGTTAGGTGGATCTATTCTCCATAAAACTAGTAGTCTTGCGGATGATATATCTTTGCTTGTGGTTGAACTTGAAAGACAATTTGTTCATATGCATCCATCCATACAAAGGATTTTTCTAGAGTTTTCTAATATTGAGCATTCTTCTGTTAAGTGCGCCGCCACTATATTTCTAGCCCATGAGTTTAGATTTATTATGAAAGAAGCTAGTGAAATTTTCGCGCATTATAAAGTAGATGGTGGTCGTCCTCCCATAGAAGGAATTCTCTTTAACCAAGAGGACATAATGCATTTACGATCTTTAGATCATGTTGCTTATAATGAAAATTTAAGGAAGAGGGTCCCTACCGATGTTTTAGTTGATAAGATTTCTGAGCTTAATGATAATTTTGCTATACAAAACAATAGATTGGGTTTCTCTCTTGGACACAAGCTCATGACTTTTTGCCAAAAGAACGCTTACAATGACGAGTTGGTCATACAATATGAGGGGCCGAAGGAGGAACCAATTCCTCCCGAGCTTGATCTTGGGGGTCCTTATCCCATTAAATTTAGCCCTTTTGATTACTTTTGCTTGCCACAACGAAAACTTGCTGCTGAACGAAGGGAGTATGAGATGAGTTTTCGAGATTTTCCCTATCATTACTATGACAATACCTAGATCTATTCGTGCTTTATGCCTAGCTAAGGGCGTTAAACAATAGCGCTTGTCGGGAGGCAACCCAATTTTATTTTTGTTCTTTGCTTTTTGGTTCTGTTTTGTAATAAATAATTCATCTAGCCTCTGGTTAGATGTGGTTTTGTGTTTTAATTAGTGTTTGTGCCAAGTAAGACCTTTGGGATGGCTTACGGTGATAGTTGATTTGATCTTGCTGAAAAACAGAAACTTTTGCGTCCAGTCAAAGAATTGTTTAAATTCACTGGAGCGACTAAAAACCCTGAATTTTTTACACAAGATTTATATACAAATTTCTTCTGTTTTACTAATTTTTAAGAATTTTTTGAGTTACATAAGTATTCTAAGTATTCAGATTGCTACAGAGTGTTCTGTTTTTGACAGATTCTGTTTTCTTTGTGTTGTTTGCTTATTTTGATGAATCTATGGGTAGTATCGGGGGGTATGAACCATGGAAAAGTTGGAATACAGTATATATTACACCAATATAAATAAATAATGAGTTCACAACAGTACCATAAAGTGGTGATTTTATTTTTTTATACTAACGGATCTCACGAGTTTTCTGTTGAGTTTTGTGTTGTGAAGTTTTCAAGTTTTGGGTAAGGATTTGATGGACTATGGAATAAGGAGTGGCAAGAGCCTAAGATTGGGTATGCCCAAGGCACCCCAAGGTAATATTCAAGGACAACCAAGAGCCTAAGCTTGGGGATGCCCCGGAAGGCATCCCCTCTTTCGTCTTCGTCTATCGGTAACTTTACTTGAGGCTGTATTTTTATTCACCACATGATATGTGTTTTGCTTGGAGCATCTTGTATGATTTGAGTATTTGATTTTTAGTTTGCCACAATCATCCTTTCTATACACACCTTTTGAGAGGGACACACATGAATCGTGATTTATTAGAATACTCTATGTGCTTCACTTATATCTTTTGAGCTAGGCAATTTTGCTCTAGTGCTTCACTTATATCTTTTTAGAGCACGGCGGTGGTTTTATTTTATAGAAATTGATGAACTCTCATGCTTCACTTATATTATTTTGAGAGTCTTTAAACAGCATGGTAATTTCCTTTGATTATAAATTTAGTCCTAATATGATAGGCATCCAAGAGGGATGTAATAAAAACTTTCATATAAAGTGCATTGAATACTATGAGAAGTTTGATTCCTTATGATTGTTTTGAGATAGGAAGATGGTGATACTAGAGTCATGCTAGTGAGTAATTGTGAATTTGAGAAATACTTGTGTTAAGGTTTGTGAGTCCCGTAGCATGCACGTATGGTGAACCGTTATGTAACGAAGTTGGAGCATGAGATATTTTTTGATTGTCTTCCTTATGAGTGGCGGTCGGGGACGAGCGATGGTCTTTTCCTACCAATCTATCCCCCTAGGAGCATGCGCGTAGTACTTTGTTTCGATGACTAATATATTTTTGCAATAAGTATGTGAGTTCTTTATGACTAATGTTGAGTCCATGGATTATATGCAATCTCACCCTTCCACCATTGCTAGCCTCTCTAGTGCCATGCAACTTTTGCCGGTACCATACACCCACCATATACCTTCCTCAAAACAGCCACCATACCTACCTATTATGGCATTTCCATAGCCATTCCGAGATATATTGCCATGCAACTTTCCACCGTTCCGTTTATTATGACACGCATCATCATTGTCATATTGCTTTGCATGATCTTGTAGTTGACTTCGTATTTGTGGCAAAGCTACCGTTCATAATTCTTTCATACATGTCACTCTTGATTAATTGCACATCCCAGTACACCGCCGGAGGCATTCATATAGAGTCATATTTTGTTCTAGTATCGAGTTGTAATTTTTGAGTTGTAAGTAAATAAAAGTGTGATGATCTTCATTATTAGATCATTGTCCCATGTGAGGAAATAAAAAAAGGGAAAAAGGCCAAAAAAAAGAGAAAAGGCAAAAAAAGAGAAAAGGCCAAAAAAAAGAGAAGGCCCAAAAAAAATGAGAGAAAAAGAGAGAAGGGGCAATGTTACTATCCTTTTTTCCACACTTGTGCTTCAAAGTAGCACCATGATCTTCATGATAGAGAGTCTCCTATGTTGTCACTTTCATATGCTAGTGGGAATTTTTCATTATAGAACTTGGCTTGTAAATTCCAACGATGGGCTTCCTCAAATTGCCCTAGGTCTTCATGAGCAAGCAAGTTGGATGCACACCCACTTAGTTTTCTTTTTTGAGATTTCATAAACTTATAGCTCTAGTGCATCCGTTGCATGGCAATCCCTACTCACTCACATTGATATCTATTGATGGGCATCTCCATAGCCCGTTGATACGCCTAGTTGATGTGAGACTATCTCCCTCTTTTTTGTCTTCTCCACAACCACCATATTCTATTCCACCTATAGTGCTATGTCCATGGCTCACGCTCATGTATTGCGTGAAAGTTGAAAAGGTTTGAGAACATCAAAAGTATGAAACAATTGCTTGGCTTGTCATCGGGGTTGTGCATGATTTGAATGTCTTGTGTGATGAAGATGGAGCATAGCCAGACTATATGATTTTGTAGGGGTAAGCTTTCTTTGGCCATGTTATTTTGAGAAGACATAATTGCCTTGTTAGTATGCTTGAAGTATTATTGTTTTTATGTCAATATTAAACTTTTGTTTTTAATCTTATGGATCTGAACATTCATGCCACAATAAAGAAAATTACATGGATGAATATGTTAGGTAGCATTCCACATAAAAAATTCTGTTTTTATTATTTACCTACTCGAGGACGAGCAGGAATTAAGCTTGGGGATGCTTGATACGTCTCCAACGTATCTATAATTTTTGATTATTCCATGCTATTATATTATCTGTTTTGGATGTTTTATATGCATTAATATGCTATTTTATATTATTTTTGGGACTAACCTATTAACCTACAGCCCAGTGCCAGTTTCTGTTTTTTTTCCTTGTTTTTGAGTTTCGCAGAAAAGGAATACCAAACGGAATGAAACTTCACGATGATTTTTCTTGGACCAGAAGACAACCAGGAGACTTGGAGATGAAGTCAGAGGAGCCACGAGGCGGCCACAAGGACGGAGGGCACGCCTAGGGGGGTAGGGCGCGCCCCCACCCTTCTGGGGCCCCCGTGACCCTTTCGACCTAATTCTTTCGCCTATATATTCCCAAATATCCCCAAACCACCAAAGGCATCCACGAAAACACTTTTCCACCGCCGCAACCTTCTGTACCCATGAGATCCCATCTAGGGACCTTTTTCGGCACCCTGCCGGAGGGGGATTCAATCACGGAGGGCTTCTACATCAACTCTATTGCCCTTCCGATGAAGCATGAGTAGTTTACCGTAGACCTACGGGTCCATAGCTAGTAGCTAGATGGCTTCTTCTCTCTCTTTGATTCTCAATACCATGTTCTCCTCGATGTTCTTGGAGATCTATTCGATGTAATACTTTTTTGAGGTGTGTTTGCCGAGATCCGATGAATTGTGGATTTATGATCAGCTTATCTATGAATATTATTTGAATCTTCTCTGAATTATTTTATGCATGATTTGATACCTTGGTAATTCTCTTCGAATTATCGGTTTGGTTTGGCCAACTAGATTGGTTTTTCTTGCAATGGGAGAAGTGCTTAGCTTTGGGTTCAATCTTGCGGTGTCCTTTCCCAGTGACAGTAGGGGCAGCAAGGCACATATTGTGTTGTTGCCATCGAGGATAAAAATATGGGGTTTTCATCATATCGCTTGAGTTAATTCCTCTACATAATGTCATCTTACTTAATGTGTTACTCCATTCTTTATGAACTTAATACTCTAGATGCATGCTGGATAGCGGTCGATGTGTGGAGTAATAGTAGTAGATGCAGAATCGTTTCGGTCTACTTGACACGGACGTGATGCCTATATTCATGATCATTGCCTTAGATATCGTCATAACTTTGCGCTTTTCTATCAATTGCTCGGCAGTAATTTGTTCACCCACCGTATTATTTGCTATCTTGAGAGAAGCCACTAGTGAAACCTATGGCCCCCGGGTCTATTTTCCATCATATAAGTTTCCGATCTACTATTTTGCAATCTTTTACTTTCCGATCTATAAACCAAAAATACCAAAAATATTTACTTTATCATTTAT
This sequence comes from Thinopyrum elongatum, assembly GCA_011799875.1. NCBI lineage: Eukaryota > Viridiplantae > Streptophyta > Magnoliopsida > Poales > Poaceae > Thinopyrum > Thinopyrum elongatum. The sequence continues at coordinate 113,275,172 of CM022301.1, read as the reverse complement.
CTATCTCTATTAGATCTCACTTTTCCAAGTAACCTTGAAGGGATTGATGTGACGCCCCCGGCTCAATCATGCACTAACCATACACACAAATGCACACGATCAAGCCTAAGGACTCACGGGAAGATATCACAACACAACTCTAAAACATTAATAAAGTCATACAAGCTTTATATTACAAGACAGGGGCCACGAGGGCTCGAATACATAAGCTTGCGTACAAGCGTCAGCGGAAGCATCAGATATCTGAGTACATATAAGAAAAAGAAACAGATAAGCCTCTAGAAAGGCGGGGCAAAACAAAAGCTACGATCGAAAGGCGCAGGCCTCCGGCCTGGGACCCTCCGAACCTACTCCTGGTCGTCGGCCAACTCGTAGTAGTATCCACCCTTGGGGTAGTAGCAGCGATCGTTGGCGGGGGCAGCTGTATCCGGGGCTCCATCATCTGATTGCATCAAAAGGATATGGGGACAAAAAGAAAGCAAAGCAACCATGAGTACTCATCTGAAGTACTCAGCAAGCAAGGATCTACACTACATATGCAACATTATCAATGGGAGGCTGTATATGTGGACTGGGCTGCAGAAATGCCAGAATAGAGAGAAGGCCTAGTCCTATCGAAGACTAGCATCTTCAACGGTCTTGCAACATTAGAAGAGTGTAGATTAGTACAGCATAAAGTAGTAGTATCATTAAGTCTCAACCTCACCCAGAGATCCTTTCTCGACTTCCTGCGAGAAAGCAATCCCAGAGCCATACAGTCATCAACCTCGTCCAGAGATCCCTTCTCGACTCCCTGCGAGAAGCAATTCCAGAGCCATAGTATCCAATTCTAGTTGTATCGATCGGGATACAACTCCGAGTGTCCGTTACCGAGGATCCGGCTATGCATAGATTAGTTCTTCCCTGCAGGGGTGCACCAACTTTCCCACCACGCTCGCTTAACTCCGGCCGGACACACTTTCCTGGGTCATGCCCGGCCTCGGCCAAACGACACACCACAACCCTACCTAGAGCTTAGCAGAGAGGTCCCCGCCAGTCTACATCCTAAGCGCTCAGGGGTCTTGGGCCATCACCCTGTGCACTCCGGGTCGTTGCGAGCAGGGTGAAGCCAGGCACCAGGAGGGCGCCGGTCCGTCCCAGCCGCAAGGCTGAACTAGACGTCTGATAGAGCTTTTGGCTGATGCTACGATGCAGAGTGCCCATAACTATTCCCATGTGATGGTTAGTGCTATCAGGCCGGAGGCCTGCTCGGATCAAATATCCAAATCATTAGTGGACTAGGGGCTTGCGGTAACGAGCAGAGACTCACGATCGATGTGACCCGTCGCCCCGTCTTGAGGACTTGCGGCAAGGGCCAAGAATGCCCGGCCACGCCTCGTATTCATCACTCAGGCACCATCCAGGTCAACCCGTCTCCATATCACTCGCGGGTACCCCTCAGGGTCGACCCGCCTATCCAAGTAACAGTGTAAAGTCCAAGTATCCGTGTGTCCATAACATCAGGGGAATCCGAGGTATAACCCTCGTTGGATTCCTACTCGATGTATTCGTCAAGGTGAACTCAGAGGAATCACCCTCGATGGGTTCACATTTGAGGTGTTGTACGACGGCGTCGTTATCGGAAGTGGTGAAGGAGGAATCACCCTCGATAACCACAATCGATGAACTAACCTACCATATTAACATCATAAGTACTGACGAGGTATCACCCTCGGCACTCGATAGTAACCCAGTAGTGGCGTACAACTAAAGGGGGGGTGATGTGCGGTGCCTGGTCTTCAATCCCGTTAACCGGGTCTTCTGATGATCCAGCGGGGCAGTCGGGACAAGTGGGGTCACTGATAGGTCTCTACCCAGCCTACACTAGACAGTTTAGGATAAGCAGGTAAGGTATCAATAGCAGGTTACAATAAACAGGCTATGCATCTGAATAGGTAAAGCAGTAGCAGCAGCAATTCTAATGCAAGCATGAGAAAATAGAATGGACGATATCGGAATGATCAAAATAGGGGGGCTTGCCTGGTTGCTCTGGCAAGAAAGAGGGGTCGTCAATGATGGCGTCGGGCTCTGGAGCTGCGTCGGTCTCGGGAAAATGCGTCTGTAGCAGGGTCTACCGGGAGAGAAGAGGGGGAGGAAACAGTAAATATAAAGCAGACAAGAGTATGACATGACAATACGCAGAGCTAGGGGTGTTCTGACGTGGTGCTACACGATATTGTTGAAGAGGGAAAACATCCGGGAATGTTTTCCCGAAGTTCGGCATTTTCGGACAGAGGAAATGGAGAGGGACTGTTGCATGTTCGCTATGCTAGGGATGTGTGGCGGATGAACGGTCCGCGTACTCGGATTCGTCTCGTCGTTCTGAGCAACTTTCATGTACAAAGTTTTTCGATCTAAGCTACCGTTTATTTTCTATGATTTTCTAAAGATTTAAACAATTTCTGGAATTATTTTAATTAACAGAAATGGATTATTGCGTCAGCATGATGTCACTGTGACATCAGCAGTCAAACCGCCCGTTCCAGGTCAAACCTGACCTGCGGGACCCACCTGTCATAGACAGTGGGTTTAACAGCGTTTAAAATTAATCTAACAGACTTATTAAACAGTGGGCCCAGCCTGTCAGTGACTCATTAAGTTAATTAACTAATTAATTAATTAACTAACATTTTATCTATTTATTTTTAAAATGTTTAGCGATGGGGCCCGCATGTCAGCGACACGGGTTGCCCAGTCAGCAGCGCTGACTGGTCAACGGACCCCACTGAGGCCTAGTGGCAGTGGCGCTAGGGGCGGGACCCACGCTGGCCAGGTCAGCGCCAGCTGGACGCCGGCCACCGAAGCTCCCGGGTGAACTCGCGCGACGGCGAGCAACTTCGGCGAGCCCGGATTCGTTCTGTGGTGCTCCATTTTCGGCGTTCTTTGGCTCGCTGGATCGAGCGGAGCGGCGCGCGTCGCACGGGGTGATCGGCTGGATGCGGAAGTGGCCGGAGCGACGCCGGCGACGACGTGAGCGGCCACCGGAGTACGGCCGTAGATGCAAACAATGATAGGAGGCATGGGAGGGGAAGCGAACTGGCTAGGAGGCTGAATGGCAGTGCCCGGAGCACATTGCCGCCCTCAAAGTCGAGCCCGACCGGCTGTGGCCGCGACGGCGAAGCAAGGCGGCGGCGGCGAGCTCGGGCTTCGACGGGGGACGCAGCTACGGGTAGTGGCAGAAGTAGGGAAGAGAGGGGAAGGGTGCGGCGCTCACTTCCATTGCCGGGAAGGCCCGAGGAAGAGTCGAGGTGGCCGGAGACGGTGTTGGCGCGTGGCGGCCCGAGGCGGACGGAGGTTGAAGACGACCGCGAAGCCGACGGAGCAGGGCCTCCGAGCTCGGGGGAGTGGCCGCAATCGGCGTAGGCGACAGCGAGGAAGCTCCCTGACGCGGGCGAACGAAGGGCGGCGGCCGGTGGCCACGCGCACGGCGAGGCCGAGGCGATGGCTGCGTTCGGGTGAGGGGTGAATGGATCTGGGAAAGGGGAGAGCGAGCGAGGGGTCGAGGGGGGGGGGTCCGTGGGGCTCGTCCTTATCCAGGGCGCAGGCGCAGCGACGCTGTCGAGCAGCGAGCAGGGGGGCAGCGCGGTGCGGGCGACAACGCGACGAGGTGAGCAGGGCGAGGGAGGGGACAGTCGGGGTGGGCTGGGCCAGCTGGTTGACTAAGGCCCGGCCGCTGCGGGCCCTTTTCCTTTTCTTCTTTTCTTTTCTGTTTTTCTTTCTTTCCTCTCTTTTGCAAAATGTGTGGCCTCAAAAATAGTTTTGTAAAATAGGTAATTTTGTCCAATAAATATTGTGCAATATTTAGCACTGTCAGAAAATGGTTTGCAGCCAAGGTGATTTCATTTGCACTTTATTTAATGTTAAATGGATTAAATATTTCTGTTTTCTTGTTGTTAGAGTCACTTATTTAATTTAATTAATGTTGCTACTATTTTTATAAATGCCTTGGGAATATTTGCAACATGATGGACATTTTAGTTCCTGGATTTGAACAACTTTTATTTTTACTTTAAGTTTGAATTTCAATTCGAATTGGAATTTGAAATGAAATTTGATGCAACACTGATCAAGCACTCTTAGGCAGGGTGACTTGGCATTAACAAAAAGGGGACTACTGTAGCTAACCACTGGGGGTGTTACAAATCTCCTCCACTAACAAGAATTCTCGTCCCGAGAATTAAGAGGTAGAAGGGAAAAGATCGGGGTATTCCGCACGGAGGTTATCCTCGCGTTCCCAAGTGGCTTCATCTTCAGTATGATTTGACAACTGCAGTTTCAGGAACTTGGTAACCTTCTGATGGGTTCGACGTTCAGATTCATCGAGGATGCGGATCGGATGCTCCTTATAAGAAAGATCATCATGCAATTCTAGCTTGCCCTTAATTCCGAAGCGGTGAGTGCCCTTCATAGGAGTGACTCGCAAATAAGCTTGATCACCAGGTTGATAAGTCAAACCCCATCGTTTGTGATCGTAGTTGCTCTTCTGGCGGTCCTGAGCCGCCTTGAGATTTTCTCGGACAATTTGGACTTGTTCTTCGGCGTGTTGAATAATGTCCGGTCCCACGAGTGGTCGTTCCCTAGTTTCTGACCAATTCAGAGGGGTTCGACACTTACGTCCATACAGTACTTCGAAGGGGGCCATTTTCAAGCTGGCTTGATAGCTGTTGTTATAAGAAAACTCGGCATACGGGAGAGATTCTTCCCATTTCTTGCCGAAAGAAATAACACAAGCCCGAAGCATGTCTTCAAGCACTTGATTAACTCGCTCGACTTGGCCTTGGGATTGGGGATGATAAGCTGAACTCCAGGTAATATGAGTTCCCATAGCTTCTTGGAAACTTTCCCAGAACTTGGGGGTGAAAAGACCCGTGGAGTGACTATGTCAGGGAAAAGTATCACTCCATCGGAAAATTCTTAGAACGTAGTACAATAGGATGATATCCTCGAGATAGTAGGGCGTTAATACTCGAGGTAGTTCAGTATAGAGGTTGAACAGGCTTATTTATTAGCAGAAGACAAGTGCTTTAGCTTGTCCGTGAAATGGGATCAAAGTAGAACAATCATGGTCGAGACCACGATTGCAAAGGATCGAAGCAAAATACAAGATGAAGTTATAACAAGGGATTATTATTTCTATGAGCAGCTTCCATGATAAGTTCTACATCGGGTCCATGGGCATGAACACAAAGTTCAAGGTCGACTCCCACTTCTTTAATGCATAACCTTTCATTCACTTCTCGTCTTCGAAAAAGTTGTAGGGTTGAAGATTTATCCGGCAAAACGCCAATAGATAAAACCTGCATAATCCTTGGGTTCACACTAATTATGGATGACATAGGTTCAACCCATCGGGACAACTTAGGAACCTATACCGCAAACTCCAGAAGTAAATAATCACAAGCTCGAAAGTAAGCAGAGGATACCATTTGCCAAAGGCATCAGATTGTAAAAACAACTGAATAATTTGATGTTTAAATACAGAGAAATCATGACTTTCAGAATGAACGATCAGAGGCAGAACTCTGATCGAAAGACGAGTAAGTTAATTAGAACTAGATGGACAATCTATCAAGGTGTAATTTGCCGAGAATCAGCTCATGTCCGGAATGACGTCTGAGCCGAAGGAATGAATTCTAGGAATCGACAAATGATAGGGATTATCCTCATTCATATTGAATCAATAGACTCAGAATGATAATGACAAAGCATGTTAATGAATATTGCGAGACATGTGGATTTAACCATAATGCAGGCAGACAAGACTTTCAGGAGCACTAGGTTGCAGAGGATATTCGGGAGATCAAATAGCAATTCAATGTGTTCTGGAAAGCACTTGGATAACTGGGGATGAACATACCCCGTGTAAGTACTAGGATTTATACGTAGGTGTGTTCAGGCGGAAAGGAACTGCAAGGCAGTAGGTTCAGAGAATTCCCGAAATGTCAGATAGTATTTCGATAAGTTGGGTGGAATCCGGGAGTAACTGAAATGAATATAAGAACGACGAGGGTAAGTAGTTATCCATCGAAGTTTATCGGTGGTCAGGAACTGCAATGCAGTGGGCACAGGGTTTCGAGAAACATCGAGGAGTATTCGTAGAATCTTCTGGCAAAGCAAGCGATCATGGTAATGTCGGGGCTCTCCAGGAGGAAGTATTTACGAGAACCTAGAGTTAGAGTTAGTAAAATCATTTAACCCGAATAGAAGAGAGATCAGAGTCCCAGAGTATAGACGAGGAATAAAAGATCCTAATACCACCCAATTGGTGTCGTGGGCCCGTAAGCCACACAGCCAAGTTAATAAAACAGTTTTCGGATACTAGACTCAACTTGGGCCAAGGAGTTGGGAAGGGGGGTTCCTACAGGCAGTCGGCTCTGATACCAACTTGTGACGCCCCCGGCTCAATCATGCACTAATCATACACGCAAATGCACACGATCAAGCCTAAGAACTCATGGGAAGATATCACAACACAACTCTAAAACATAAATAAAGTCATACAAGCTTTATATTACAAGCCAGGGGCCTCGAGGGCTCGAATACATAAGCTTGCGTACAAGCGTCAGCGGAAGCATCAGATATCTGAGTACATATATGAAAAAGAAACAGATAAGCCTCTAGAAAGGCGGGGCAAAACAAAAGCTACGATCGAAAGGCGCAGGCCTCCTGCCTGGGACCCTCCGAACCTACTCCTGGTTGTCGGCCAACTTGTAGTAGTATCCACCCTCTGGGTAGTAGCAGCGATCGTCGGCGGGGGCAGCTGTATCCGGGGCACCGTCATCTGATTGCATCAAAAGGATATGGGGAGAAAAAGAAAGCAAAGCAACCGTGAGTACTCATCCAAAGTACTCAGCAAGCAAGGATCTACACTACATATGCAACATTATCAATGGGAGGCTGTATATGTGGACTGGGCTGCAGAAATGCCAGAATAGAGAGAAGGCCTAGTCCTATCGAAGACTAGCATCTTCAACGGTCTTGCAGCATTAGAAGAGTGTAGATTAGTACAACATAAAGTAGTAGTATCATTAAGTCTCAACCTCACCCAGAGATCCTTTCTCGACTCCCTGCGAGAAAGCAAACCCAGAGCCATACAGTCATCAACCTCGTCCAGAGATCCCTTCTCGACTCTCTGCGAGAAGCAATTCCAGAGCCATAGTATCCAATTCTAGTTGTATCGATCGGGACACAACTCCGAGTGTCCGTTACCGAGGATCCGGCTATGCATAGATTAGTTCTTCCCTGCAGGGGTGCACCAACTTTCCCACCACACTCGCTTAACTCCGGCCGGACACACTTTCCTGGGTCATGCCCGGCCTCGGCCAAATGACACACCGCAACCCTACCTAGAGCTCAGCAGAGAGGTCCCCACCGGTCTACATCCTAAGCGCTCAGGGGTCTTGGCCCATCGCCCTATGCACTCCGGGTCGTTGCGAGCAGGGTGAAGCCAGGCACCAGGAGGGCACCAGTCCGTCCCGGCCGCAAGGCTGAACTGGACGTCTGACAGAGCTTTCGGTTGATGCTACGATGCAGAGTGCCCATAACTATTCCCACGTGATGGTTAGTGCTATCAGGCCGGAGACCTGCTCGGATCAAATATCCAAATCATTAGTGGACTAGGGGCTTGCGGTAACGAGCAGAGACTCATGATAGATGTGACCCCATCGCCCCATCTCGAGGACTTGCGGCAAGGGCCAAGAATGCCCGGCCACGCCTCGTGTTCATCACTCGGGCACCATCCAGGTCAACCCGTCTCCATATCACTCGCGGGTACCCCTCAGGGTCGACCCGCCTATCCAAGTAACAGTGTAAAGTCCAAGTATCCGTGTGTCCATAACATCAGGGGAATCCGAGGTATCACCCTCGTTGGATTCCTACTCGATGTATTCGTCAAGGTGAACTTGGAGGAATCACCCTCGATGGGTTCACATTTGAGGTGTTGTACGACGGTGTCGTTATTGGAAGTGGTGAAGGAGGAATCACCCTCGGTAACCACAACCGATGAACTAACCTACCAGATTAACATCAGAAGTGCTGACGAGGTATCACCCTCGGCACACGATAGTAACCCAGTAGTGGCGTACAACTAAAGGGGGGTGATGTGCGGTGCCTGGTCTTCAATCCCGTTAACCGGGTCTTCTGATGATCCAGCGGGGCAGTCGGGACAAGTGGGGTCACTGATAGGTCTCTACCCAGCCTATACTAGACAGTTTAGGATAAGCAGGTAAGGTATCAATAGCAGGTTACAATAAATAGGCTATGCATCAGAATAGGTAAAGCAGTAGCAGCAGCAATTCTAATGCAAGCATGAGAAAATAGAATGGGCGATATCGGAATGATCAAAAGGGGGGGCTTGCCTGGTTGCTCTGGTAAGAAAGAGGGGTCGTCAACGGTGGCGTCGGGCTCCTGAGCTGCGTCGATCTCGGGAAAATGCGTCTGTAGCAGGGTCTACCGAGAGAGAAGAGGGGGAGGAAACAGTAAATATAAAGCAGACAAGAGTATGACATGACAATACGCAGAGCTAGGGGTGTTCTGACGCGGTGCTACACGATATAGGTGAAGAGGGAAAACATCCGGGAATGTTTTCCCGAAGTTTGGCATTTTTGGACAAAGGAAACGGAGGGGGACGGTTGCATGTTCGCTATGCTAGGGACGTGTGGCGGACGAACGGTCCGCGTACTCGGATTCGCCTCATCGTTCTGAGCAACTTTCATGTACAAAGTTTTTCGATCTGAGCTACGGTTTATTTTCTATGATTTTCTAAAGATTTAAACAATTTTTGGAATTATTTTAATTAATAGAAATGGATTATTGCGTCAGCATGATAACACTGTGACGTCAGGAGTCAAACCGCCCGGTCCAGGTCAAACCTGACCTGCGGGACCCACCTGTCATAGATAGTGGGTTTAACAGCGTTTAAAATTAATCTAACAGACTTATTAAACAGTGGGCCCGGCCTGTCAGTGACTGATTAAGTTAATTAACTAATTAATTAATTAACTAACATTTTATCTATTTATTTTTAAAATGTTTAGCAGTGGGGCCCATGTGTCAGCGACACGGGTTGCCCAGTCAGCAGCGCTGACTGGTCAACGGACCCAACTGGGGCCCAGTGGCAGTGGCACTGGGGGCGGGACCCACGCTGGCCAGGTCAGCACCAGCTGGACGCCGGCCACCGGAGCTCCCCGGCGAACTCACGCGACGGCGAGCAACTCCGGCGAGCCCGGATTCGTTCTGTGGTGCTCCGTTTTCGGCGTTCTTTTGCTCACTGGATCGAGCGGAGCGGCGCGCGTCGCACGGGGTGATCGACTGGACGCGGAAGTGGCCGAAGCGATGCCGGCGACGACGTGGGCGGCCACCGGAGTACGGCCGTAGAAGCAAACAATGATAGGAGGCATGGGAGGGGAAGCAGACTGGCTAGGAGGCTGCCTGGCAGTGCCCGGAGCATGTTGCCGCGCTCGAAGTCGAGCCCGACCGGCTATGGCCGCGACGGCGAAGCAAGGCGGCGCCGGCGAGCTCGGGCTTTGACGGGGGACGCAACTACGGGTAGTGGCAGAAGTAGGGAAGAGAGGGGAAGGGTGCGGTGCTCACTTCCGTTGCGGGAAGGCCCGAGGAAGAGTCGAGGTGGCCGGTGACGGCGTTGGCGCGCGGCGGCCCGAGGCGGACGGAGGTTGAAGACGACCGCGAAGCCGACGGAGCAGGGCCTCTGAGCTCGGGGGAGTGGCCGCAATCGGCATAGGCGACAGCGAGGACGCTCCCAGACGCGGGCGAATGAAGGGCGGCGGCCGGTGGCCACGCGCATGGCGAGGTCGTGGCGATGGCTGCGTTCGGGTGAGTGGGGGAATGGATCTGGGGAAAGGGGAGAGCGAGCGAGGGGTCGAGGGGGGTCCGTGGGGCTCGTCGTTATCCAGGGCGCGGGCGCAGCGACGCTGTCGAGCAGCGAGCAGGGGAGCCAGCGCGCGCCGGTGCAGTGCGGGCGACAACGCGACGAGGTGAGCAGGGCGAGGGAGGGGACAGTCGGGGTGCGCTGGGCCAGCTGGTTGACTAAGGCCCGGCCGCTGTGGGCCCTGTTCCTTTTCTTCTTTTCTTTTCTGTTTTTCTTTCTTTCCTCTCTTTTGCAAAATGTGTGGCCTCAAAAATAGTTTTATAAATAGGTAATTTTGTCCAATAAATATTGTGCAATATTTAGCACTGCCAGAAAATGGTTTGGAGCCAAGGTGATTTCATTTGCATTTTATTTAATGTAAATGGATTAAATATTTCTGTTTTCTTGTTGTTAGAGTCACTTAATTAATTTAATTAATGTTGCTATTATTTTTATAAATGCCTTGGGAATATTTGCAACATGATGGACATTTTAGTTCCTGGATTTGAACAACTTTTATTTTTACTTTAAGTTTGAATTTCAATTTGAATTGGAATTTGAAATGAAATTTGATGCAACACTGATCAAGCACTGTTAGGCAGGGTGACTTGGCATTAACAAAAAGGGGATTACTGTAGCTAACCACTGGGGGTGTTACAATTGACAACCCCTTTATCGCGTTGGGTGCAAGTTGTTTGATTGTTTGTGCAGGTATTCGGTGATTTGTGTGTTGTCTCCTACTGGATTGATACCTTGGTTCTCAAACTGAGGGAAATACTTATCTCTACTTTGCTGCATCACACTTTCCTCTTCAAGGGAAAAACCAACGCAAGCTCAAGAAGTACCATGCTTCTAGTTTGATGAACGCCACCTATGATGAGACAATTTTAACTTGGCAGAGTGATATTGATTGCACCTTCCATATGGTGTCTAGCTTGCAGTGCTTCTATTTTGTTGAAGTGCCTTCTGCTTAGTTACCACATCATAGGTGTGAATATGTCAAGCCGTCCAGTTTTTCGTACATATTCCATCCTCGTATCATGACTTTGCCTTTCATCAGAGTAGTGTTCATCAGTATCATGCATGAATGAGTTCTGAAGAGCGAATTTTATTCCTTTTTCTTGTCGGTTTGACCTCACAATGCAAAATCAATAAAGCGGAAGGAAATTGGTAAGGCATTGGATGATGGTGGTCCTTCCGAGCAACTGAAATGGAGGGTCTCTACAGATTCTACTCCGCCATCCTCCCAACAAGATTCGCAAGACAACGCAAGGCTAGACAATCAACGTAGCTGTGTAGATGATGAGCACATCTCCCCTACTCGTCCATCATAGGTGTTTGCTCTAACTTGGCACTATTTTATGTGGTTGCATGTTGCGTATGATGTCTAGCTTGTATTGCTTCTAACTTTGTTGAATTGCATCTGCTTACTTTACACATAATGCCTGTGAATATGACACGTGTTCCTGTTTCTAGAACATACTATATCTGATCACACCATGTTCTTACATCAGACTACTGTTCTTGCATATCCCGCATCAGTCACTTATGATAAGGCACCTTTAAGTCGCCACTATGATATTGGTTGCGTCTTGCATATGATTTCTAGGATGTACTGCTTCTAATTTGTTGAAACGCCAGACATTTTGAACTTGGCAGAGTGATATTGGTTGCATCTTTCATATGGTGTCTAGCTTGCAGTGCTTCTAATTTGTTGAAATGCCTTCTGCTTAGTTACCACATCATAGGTGTGAATATGGCGCGCCGTCCTGTTTTTCGTACATATTCCATCCTTGTATCATGTGTTTGCCTTTCATCCGAGTAGTGTTCGTCAGTATCATGCATGAATGAGTTCTGAAGAGCGAATTTTATTCCTTTTTCTTATCGGTTTGACTTCACAATGCAAAATCAATACAGCTGAAGGAAATTAGTACAACAGTGGATGATGGTGGTCCTTCGGAGCAACTCAAACAGAGGGTCTCTACAGATTCTACTCCGCCATCCTCCCAGCAAGATACACAAGACAACACAAGGATGGACAGTCAACGTAGCTGTGTAGATGATGAGCACATCTCTCCTACTCCACCATCACAGGTGCTTGCTCTAACTTGGAACTGTTATATGTGGTTGCGTGTTCCGTATGATGTCTAGTTTGTATTGCTTCTAATTTTGTTGAATTGCATCTGCGTAGCTTACAACTTATACCTGTAACAATCACTTACCCATAAGACATATTTAACTTGGGAGTGTGGTGTAGGTTGCATCTTGCATTGTCTTCTAGCTTGTACTGCTTCTAATTTCTTGAAATGGCACTTACGACGAGACACTTTTTACCTGATAGAGTGATATTGGTTGCATGTTCATATGGTGCCTAGCTTTCATTTCTTCTAATTTTGTTGAAATGCCTTCTGCTTACTGTTTTTCATACATATTCCATCCTCCTATCGTACGTGTGAATATGCAATGTTGCCTTTTTTTGTATATTCCATCCTCCTATCCTGCGCTTGCCTTACATCAAAGTAGTGTTCGTCTGTATCATGCATCAACCAGTTATGCAGAGCTAATTTTATTCATCTTCTTGTGGTTTTGACTTCATAAGGTAATATCAGAAAAGAGGAAGGAAAAGAGTAAGTTAGGGGATGTTGGTGGTCCTCCGGACCGACGCAAACAGAGACTCTCTAGATTTGCCACTGCTACTGCTAATGCAGTTGAAGTCCCAAGTCTACATGATGAGTTCATCTCCCGTACTCCACCATCACAGGTGCTTGCTCTAAGTTGACAGTGTGATAATTGGTTTCATGTTGCATATGGTGTCTAGCCTGTATTTCTTCTATTTTGATTAAATTGCACCTACTGAGTTTATACGTTATACATGTGCATATGACATGCCTTTCTGTGTCTAGAATACACTGCATCTATCTATCATACCATGTTCTTACATCAAAGTACTGCTGTTGTGTATCCCGCATCAGTCACTCATGATTGGACGCTTTTAACATGGCAGTTTGATAGTGGTTGCATCTTGCATTGATTTCTAGGTTGTACTGCTTCTAATTTTTTGAAATGCCACTTATGATAAGACACTTTTAACATGGCAGAGTGATATTGGTTGCATCTTTCATATGGTGTCTAGCTTGCATTACTTCTATTTTCTTGAAAATCCTTCTGCTTAGTTTACATATCATATGGTGTCACGCCGTCCTGTTTTTCTTACATATTCCATCCTCATACGGTTGTCTTACATCAAAGTATTGCTTGTCTGTATCATGCATCAATGAGTTCTGAAGAGCGATTTTATTCTTTTGTGTTGTGGGTATGGCTTGACATGGCAAAGTCAAAAAAGAGCAAGGAAAAGAATATAGTAGGGAATGGTGTTACTCGTCGGGTGCAATGGAAAATGATCTGCCCTCGAGATTCTGGTGGTACTTATAGTGCAGTAGAAGGTCCAAGTCCACCGGCTAAATCTACAAACACAGTATCACTTGCTCCACCAGCTACAACATCCGCTTCAACTGTACCGGCATCTCAATGAGTTACTCGTTCATTTGCTCCGCAACTGGCCAGTTCCCAAGCTGCCTTCACACCTAACACTACTTCCGAAGCACTGCTGACAAAATAGGACTTGGCAAGATCAGATGAACCTCATGAGCATCAACACCAAGACGGTACCTGACCGAGTCAAGTTGCAGTTGCATGCTCCTTTATATGTACTCTCACAGTTTGATGTGCACTAACACTTTCCATATTCGTTGTTGAACTAGCACCACGGTGCAAGCGGAAACAGACATCAGGGATAATGCTTGACAGGTTAACAAAATCTAAAGGAGGAAGAATGGAGATCCATTTTGAGCCAGGTTTAAAAAGGCCATGTGATGCTACAGAGTCAGCCAAGTTAGTATAAGAGGCAGCCGTTGCCGTTAAGTGTCATGCACGTATACTCCCAACGTGGATCCAGTACAGGAATGAGAAATACGATACCGAGTTTAACACCTTCCTTGACCATTTATCCGTAAGTAATGTTATTCATCGCAATTTGTAATATTGTCTTGCTCTGTCCCATACTTTCTAGCTTCCTCCTAATAAGACTCACATTCTTTTTTCAACAGATGAGGTTCAAGTTGGATCCGAAAGATGATGCAACTAAACAAGCATGCACTCATGTTTTTCAGTCTGCTCTGCGACAGTATCGGTATCACCTTAGAAAAACTCACTTTGAAGGCAAGGCTAACAATGAAATCGCCCAAACATCTCCAGTGGAATATATTACAGATGAAGACTGGACAGCCCTTGTTAAACACTGGTCTGATTCAAAGTATTAGGTAGGGTATATGTATTTGATCAGATCACATATTGAACTTGTATTTATGTATGTGCCTTACAAGTGTATCTTCTTCTAGGCTAACTGTTTGAAGAACAAGACCAACCGTTCTAAAGTGAAATTCCAACAGACAACAGGATCTCGTAGCTATATTGCACACTGTGAGGCTCTTGTAAATAGCTGCTACTTCCTTCTTTTTTCTGTGACATATTATCGTATCTATATTGACTTGTTCCAAATACAGAGGAAAGCCCGTGCGGACCAAAAAGAACCTGAACCAAATGTAGTGCAAATCTTCAAGGATTGCCACACCAGCAAGATGAAGGGCATGAGCACACCAGTTCAAGCCGCTGTTGTAAGTCCTTACTCCTCCTGCCTTTGAACTGCTTGTTACTGTGACGTGTTCATTTAACTGCTTGGTTTGCAGCCAATGTCAGTTACTCTGTTCACTTTTATACACAGTTGTCTTAACGTATCATTTCATCTTACACGGTTTAAAAGAGATGAAGGATATTATTTTGGTCTTGATCTGTAATCTAGTTGTGATGTTCACGTGCCCACACAATGATACAATAGCATGTTTGTTTTATATTTGTTTGCCCATGATATGAATGATGTCATACTATGTTCATCCTACTTTAAACCATGTCTCTTTATCCTTACATGTCAATGAATGTGAGGAAATAGACAATACAGTAGGCATGCTACATGGACATATGTTCCGAAAGTGATTTTATTATGTAGTTGGCACTACAATACATGCTAATGTATTACAGTAGTTCACCAAAATAAGTTATGTATAAAAGTGAAACCTACTTTGTTTGTTTTTATCTCATTAGTAACTTATCTGGTACACTAATCTACAAGTTCAAACTTTCAGCAAGCTATGGAACAAATGATTGAACAGCAACAACCACCTGAAGGTGACGAGGCTACCACAGGCACAATGTCACCTCTTGCTGGAGTGCATCAGTATGTCTCCACTAACAGTGCAAAAAGCACCTTCCTGCGTAATTCTGGGTTGGTTGTCAAGGTAACCTCGTCCAAATCGCCTACTGAACAAAATCTTCCGGCTAGACAGAGTGATATATCTACACAACTCCAATCCCTAATGGACGTTGTTTCGGAAACAAGAATAGTGGTTGACAAATTTCGTCAAGATATGAATGGTTTTGAAACCAGACTATCAGACATTTGCTTCATTGTTCAAGAGCAATGGCAGAAAAAAGGGGAAGATCATGTTGCTCCATCAGATTCTACAGCCTGAAACATTAGCACTCGGGTCAAATGATCTGTGCTTCTATACATCTGATGGTGCTTTTATCTGCAAGGACTGTAAACTTTATGCCAATAGGCCTTTTGTTGTATGGCTGGAATTTATTTTGTTGTGATACAGCATTTATCGTGCTGCCAAAGGCTGTAGAAATTACGACGCTATTTTTGTATAGTGTAGGTTTATCTTAGTAATGTATTCGGTCGAAAGCTTCGTAGGAGCCCAACGTGCCAACATTCGTTAGGCCCATTCCAATTGGGCTAAAAACGATTATGGGCCGTAATTTGCATGTAGCCCACTAAAAATATTTGGGCCTAAATCAGCATAAGCTTTCATATTTTTTGTAGGCATGTGCCCCTAGTGGGCCTTTAACAGGCCTAAACATAATTTGGGCCCTCGGTAACAATAGGCCGTTAACATGTGTAAATATCTCGAGCCCATAAATAACATGGGCCTTTAATAGGCCGAAATTGAGATTGGGCCCTCATTGTGCCAAATAACCCACTGGTCATTAGCAGGCCGAAATGTATCTCGGCTCATGGTGGCCCATTTACAATGCGGATCGTTCATAGGCCGAAATTCAGACGGGTTGTAAATGCGCCGACCTACTACACGGGCCTTTAACAGGCCGGAAGTTCGGTCGGGATTGATTAGTATCAGTTTTATATGGGCCGTTAATAGGCCCGATGTGACGTTGGGCCACATATGGCCCATGGATTTCGTCCGACGTTAACAGGCCAAAAATCACAACAGGCTGGAAGTGGCCCAAATCTACAATGGGCCTCTAACAGGCCGAATGTCAGACATGGCCGAATATGACCCAAATTCTTCACGGTCGTTTATGGGCCGAAAGTTTCAATGGCCAATAAATAAACCCAAATGAAGCAGGACCTTTAACAGGCCGGAAACACACCGGGTCGTAATTCGGCCCAAATACTTAGCGGACTGTTAACGGGCCAGAAGTGACCATGGGCCGCGATGATGACAAGTTTAGAACGGGCCGGTGACGGGCCGATTTGATAATAGCCGTACGGGCCTTAACTGTGAATGGGCCGTCTGCAAGCAGGCCATTAATGGGCCAGCCCGCTAATTTTGACTGGGCCAGCCTTTTTAACCTAAATGGGCCACTGTTGGGCCTTGCCACGTGTCGACGTATCATAGGCGCCTCCTGTCCATTGGGCGGTTGACATCTGTCCTTTTCGGTTGCTGACACGTGGTTGCTATAGCCAATGATAATTTCACACGTGGAAAATCCTCATTGGTCCCTGCTTTTAACGGGTTATCGGATCCAAACCGGAACCTGATAGCTTAACGGTGACCCGTTATGGTGGATGCCACATGTCGGTCACCCTTGACGAAAGCACTTCTATGACGCGCGATTTATCGTCATGGAAGTGGACACTTCCGTGATGATAATTTTGGTAATGTCATGGAACACTTCTACGACATCACAGGTATGACTATCTTGATTCTGTCATAAAATCTTCATGGATGTACATGCATGACAAAAAACATGACCTACTGTGACAAACACGTATCATCATGGAAGTGTATTTTTTTTGTAGTGACCATGCGCAAACGTTTACCACAAAAAAAGTGTGTGTGATGGATAGCCTATGCCACACAGTTTCTTCTAGGCACCGTGTGTGATGCATTCAATAACGCAAATGGTAAAATTGTTAATATCATCTGCAATGGCAACGCTATCACAAACGACTTAATGGGGAAAATTGTGTGTGATGTACATAAAAACAGAGACATTTTCCCTGGATTAACTGTGTGGGATGTACATAGGAACGAAAACGTACTTCTTGGATTGACTGTGTGGGATGTACATACGAGCGGAAACGTATTCCTTGGATTGACTGTTGTGGAATGTACATACGTATGGAAACGTTTGTCTGGGACTAACTGTGTGGGATGTACTTACGACCGGAAATGATTGGGCCTGTATAATTGTATTTTTTTAACACAACTGTACGTATAACTGTATTTGATCGCTCGCTCGTCGCACACGACCTCATTTTGCCCAGCGTGTGTGACCGGAGGGCCTATCCCCGACGGTTTCTGGGTCGTGTGGGAAGGACCCCCCCTATCGCACACACTCACTTGGCGACGGTTCAAAATGTCGTCGCGGAAAGGGGTTAAAAACCGTTGTATAGCACCTCGCTGTACCAGTGCAAGAGGAAATGCATTATTTGTTTTGTTGGGAAAATTTAAATACTTTATATTTATTAGCTGATGGTACCACACAACAGCCCATCAGGAAATCTGCAGTGATCGAAGCCAGATCAGTTATAGTTATACGTATTACTCGATGGGAGCAGTCAATCATGGTTCATTTTTTGAATGATTTGTTAAGTATACAAGGCTACTAATTTGTGCATACCTTTGATGAAATGATTTGTTAAGTGATTGGTTGTCTACCAATCAAGGTGTAACAATTATGGTTGGTTTACATTTTTGATGATTCTTTTTACTGCTTGTTCGAATTATGAGCGTAATTGGTTTGATGCCAAAAATACATGGCTACTAATTGGTTGGTTACCAAGTTTTCTTGTCCATCTCACATAAAGTTGCCAATATTTGGCAATGCCAACATTGGTAGCAAACCAATCATGATCTATCAGCATGAATGGTTCGATGCCAAAATTTGGCATGCCATTATCAAGCAAAATGCCAAATGTTGGCTAGTGATTGGTTGGCTACCAACTATTTTTGCCAATGTCACAAAAATGTGCCAAATTTTGGTAACTTTGAAATATCCTAATTGGTTATGTCCACCCAATGATTATGAGTCTAACCACTAGTCTTGACTAGTCGTGTGAATAGTCTAGTAGTATCAATCTGGTTGTCGACTAGCTTCTTCGTGTAGATGTTTGTACATGAACTACGTACTTAACAAGAAGTATGCGAAAAGATTATTCACATTGTATATGGTGCTGCCAAGTCCTAATGTAAGACTGATTTCATATATCAATAACTATCATTTGTTCATTGCAATGCATGCAACAGGTTTCAATGGCAAGGGAAAGCATCCTCATCAGCAATGAAGAGAGTGATCACCGGACCACCTCAGATGATGCTTTAGATGGCACTTCAGATGGAACTTCACATGGGAGTGACGGCTATAGCGGTGATGATGACACCTCTAGCGACTATGGCACTGATGATAGTTCTGATGGAGATGGATATGTAGACCATGATCCCATCGTGGCAGACAGGGGTAAAGTTCTATATGGCTGTTCAGATATTAAATGAACCGTGAACTATCTAAAGTTGAGGTTTGAGTAACACTTGATTACCACACATTACTCTGTTTGGGTTCTAGATGACCCTGCTGCTTTGTTTCCAAATCAACATTGACTGAACTAGAGCTTAAATAGAGCATATTGTTTAGCTGTTAGTTTAAATAAATCAAATATTCAATTTGCCCATGTTTCTACGAGATATTGCTGGGTGGATGTGATTGGGTTAGCCATGTCCTTCATTTCTTGATCATTGAAGTAGGCATTGATCATCAACCCAGTGCTGATGTTCTAGATCTTATGTATGAAATTATTTACTACTCTGTTATCTTAATTTTTTTGATACAGGTCTGGGATACCAGGGGAGAAGAGGTTTGGAGGATCATATCTTCTATGGCAACCATGTATCGCTAGACCTGATTAGGTGGGACCGTCTCAAATCCATAGTAAAGCATTGCAAACCTCCCATACCATACTATGTCTGCACCGTCACTCGCTCGGTAGTCATCAGAGGGAAGAGCAAGATGGTAAACACTTGGACTTTATTTTTGCAAATCATACTTCACAAGTGAAAATGCCATCATGTAACATTATTTATTTCCTTGTGCTATCAGTGCTTCTCAAAGTATTACAGTGTGTCCTACCTCAAAGATTATCTGTGAAATCCCATGGTTGTGCGTGTCACCAACGAACGTTTGAAGGTTCTAAAAAGGTCTTGTTCCATATGGGCAAGAAGGATGGGCATGCGATCATGACGAAGAACTGGAGATAAGTCGTTGAGGGCGCCAAAATGAAACAAGATCATATGCCTATCTTCAGGTTCATGGAAAGGAGGGGAGGTGGGCTTAAGGTGAACATGTCCAGTGGCATGAAGATTCGTTGACCGATGTGAAGAACCATGACTGATTGGCATAGTTTGACGCTAGTTGTTATAATATGTATTTTCTAGCCAGTCACTGGAAGTTGGTAGTATCAACTTTTGGGTCCAGTATGTGGAACTTACTAGTAAGTGGTACTTGGTAGTAACTGGTACTTTGGTAGTATAATTTTTGGGTCCAACTGGATATGAAGATCGTCCAGTAAGTGGAAATTGGCAGTAACTGCTAGGTGGTAGTATGAACTTATCTGGCGTAATGTACTTGCTATGCAATTCTATATATGTGGT
The DNA here is from genome assembly GCA_011799875.1 of Thinopyrum elongatum. Classification (NCBI taxonomy): domain Eukaryota; kingdom Viridiplantae; phylum Streptophyta; class Magnoliopsida; order Poales; family Poaceae; genus Thinopyrum; species Thinopyrum elongatum. Next base: position 113,255,264 of record CM022301.1, on the reverse strand, counting down.
CTATAGTGTAACGCACCCTGGTACCCTCCTTGATATCATTACCTTAGACTGCAATGATATTTCCTTTTTTGCCATAGTTTTAAAGTGATGCTAGTATTTTTAAAATCAAATCTAACCGGGTTTCATATGGATTAGATGCTACTTTCATATTGAGAACGAGGTTTTTGTGTTGGCTAGTAGGAATTATTTTGAAAATGAGGTTTGTATGCGTTGCACAAAAAATGCAATGCAAAAACAAAAACTTGCGGGTCGACGCTTTCATATTTCAAAAATGATGTTTCTGTTATTTTCTAAATGGCATGCTATTTTCAAAAACAGAGCAAACGAGCATGTTATTTTTAAAAAGAGCATGCTATTTTTAAAAACAGTATACTAAAAAACATGCTATTTTTAAAACAACATATTCAAAATAGCATGCTATTTTAAAAACAACATATTCAAAGTAGCATGCTATTTTTAAAATCAGCATGCTACTTTAAAAACAACATATTTAAAAAAGCATGCTATTTTTGAAATCAACATGCTATTTTAAAAACAACATATTGAAAACAGCATGCTATTTTTAAAATCAGGATGCTATTTTGAAATCAACATGCTATTTTTAAAAACAACATATTCAAAACCGCATGCAATTTTTAAAATCAACATGCTATTTTTGAAATCAGCATGCCATTTTGAAAACAACATATTGAAAAGAGCATTATATTTTTTAAATCAGCATGCTACTTTTAAAATCAACATGCTATTTTAAAAACAGCATATTGAAAACAACATTATATTTTTAAAATCAGCATGCTATTTTTAAAATGGCATGGTATTTTAAAAATAGCATATTCAAAGCAACATGTTATTTTTAAATCTGCATATTCATGCTATTTTCAATTTAACATGCTTTTTCAAATCATCGTTTTCAAATGAGCATGCTAATTTTAAAATATCAGTATGCTTATTTTCTATTTTGATACAAATTTGAAATTTTATGCTCATAATAATAGGTTTTTGAGGAAATCCAATGTTCTATTTTTGTATATATATAATTATTCGGTTTCTATTTTATATTTCAAGTATGAAATTTGACTACACTTTGAACAAATTTCAACAATATTTTATGTAAAAAATAAAAAAAATACAGAAAACCAACTTCACTAAAAATGCATTATTTGATCGATGTGTTGATAAATCATAACTAGCCTACCATCTTGACCTGTCCATAATAAAATGAGGGTACCAATCAAACTAGGAATTCACAAAAATAGTGGCAGTCCATCAAATAGGTCAAATACATCCAAAACAAGGTGGATCACGGCATGGAAAACTGTCTAATTCAGTTTGTTCTCAATCTTTGCACCCTAGAAATCCTTCAGTTTTCTCTGCCTGACCCTGTGCATCTAAACATCCTGTCTCGACCTCACTTTAGCTTTCCTGCATGAAACAACATTTGTTAATAGGATAGCAAAGAAGATTTGAGCATGTACATTACATGTGAACACAAAAAACACTAACTTCACTGATTTTCTCTTCATAACTGCAGAAGCTAACTTCACACCTCTTATTCCCACAGCCTTTGGTACATTTCTAGCAGGCCTTTTTGTCTTCATCACCCCTTTGGCCTGTTCTTTACCGCCCTTCCTAGAGTCTTTCCTGGAAAAGTTAAGAAATGTCAACACAGTACTAACAAAGACCTGACTTGTAGAGCGGACATGTAAGTACAGACACTAACTTCACTGATTTTCTTCGCGCACCCTTTGCTGCAACATTCCTAGCAGGCACTTCCTTGTCATCTTGCTTTTTCTTCCTCCCAGCTTTGACATTTCGAGCACACTTGTGTTTCCTGGAAAAAATGAAATAGATGAATATGCAGCCAACATTCGAAAACATGTTTAGCTACGCACAATTGTGCTAATACCCACTTGTTTGGTTTTGCATAATCCTCTTCTGCAACCTCCAATGGTCTCTTCCTACCCTTCGGCAGCCTACAATCCTTGAACGGTCTCTTCGTACCCTTCTAAAGCCTACCATCCTTCAATGGTCTTTTCCTAGCCCTCCTCAGCCCACCATCTTCTGCATCTGAATCTTCCTCTTCTTCTGCATCTGAATCTTTCTCTTCTTCTGTATCTGACTCTGTCTCTTCTTCTGTCTCTTCATCTGTCTCTAAGTCTTTCTCTTTTCGCTTCCTCCTCCTTGTGCCCTTTGATTTCCCCAATTTTTTACTGCATAAATTGAAGAAAAACATGTGAACACTCTCCCGGAGAACATATTAACACTGTACGCATGTATGGAAATGAACAATGAGATAAACATGTGCACTAACTTCATTGCTTTTTTCCCTCTCATCCGCTCGCGCCTAAATTTAATCCTCTTGTTCGATTCTTCGGTAGTTGGTCTCCCTTTTGGAACTATTTTGATTAGACTTTCCACATCATCAGTGCAGCATTCGTGAGCAGCAGAGTAGTATGCCGGCAAAGGAACAAACGATTTCTGGCCTTCATCCAAATCAGTTTTTTCTCCATCAACCAATATACTCCAGAGGAGCTCCATCACCTGTTCTGACTGTGAATCGCTAGCTGTAGCTGTGAATAAAGCGTCACTAGCCATGTTGTGTAGTTGATGATACTTATTCATGTGATCAGACCATACATGAGTATTCGTAGTCCTTGAAGAAGGGAACGCTGGTTTGGCATGCATTGTCCATCTTTTCTTCACAATTTTTTTTTGGAAATGTGCGTACACCAAGATGATCCAGAAAGCAAAATATATGTGCGCATGGGTAATCCTCACTTTCCAACTTTCTACATTTACAAGCTGCAGCATCCAGTCTTGCTCCTCTGAACAGATAAGTCACGTGATATCTAACATCCACAGACTTAGCATCCACGCCTTGTGCATCCAGCTTTTTTGCATCCAATCCTCACTGTCCTTACCTTACAAGTCATTGGGATCCTTACTATCTAGGTTTTTTTGCATCCAAGTCCACACCATCCTTGCCTTCCAAGTCATTGGGATCCTTACCATCCAAGTTTTTTCCATGCAAGTCCTCACCATCCTTACCTTCCAAGTCTGTAGGAACCTTAGCATCCGAGTCCTTACCATCCTTACCTTGCAATTCTCTAGCATCCTTGGCATATGGGACTTTGCGCAAAACTCCAAACATGACCAAAGCATCACATGCCACCTGGTCCACGAACTACCAATTTGTTCCTTCGACAATCTGACGCTTTACCTTTGGAAACATCACAGGAGTATAAATATAAGAGGCAGCAATCTCCAGAGGGTGTGCATTCAGCTTAGTGAAAGGTATCATATGTGACGCTACTGCGTCTAATGCTATTGCATTCTTATGCATTATGGATACACAGTGCTCAACATGCTACAACAAATCAACAAGTTGCATCTCCCTGTTCAGGTGCACATGAAGCCTTGAGTTGAGAGACTCGCTCCTCTGAGTACTCATCATGCCTAGGAAATGTCTACCCTTTGTGTACACTACAACCCATTTGTGTCTCAGCTCGTACATCCTGTTAACCCATGACGACCTCTTCCCCGTTGGTTTTATTTTGAACCAAACTTTATAAGCCTCCCATTTTTTCTCAAACTCATCAACATCCCAACGACGGTAAATGAATTCCCTAAATTCCTCAAGCCTTTTCTTCCGGAGGTGCATCACCATATTCTCCTCGATATGCCACGTGCACAAAAGATGACCTGTTCCGGTCCAGACAGTAGCTATTGCTTTAGCCATTGAACCGTCCCCATCGGTGATTGCTGAAATGGGTGGCGTCTAGGACATTGCCTCCAAAAATACATGAAGAAGCCACTGGTATGATGCAACTGTCTCGTCTGACACTAGACCAACTCCAAACAAAAATGTGCTGTGGTGATGGTTCAAACCAACAAATGGGACAAACAGAAGCCTGTACTTGTTAGACCGATATGTACTGTCGAACACCACGACACGACCAAAGGCAACATAGTCAATCCGGGATTGTGAATCAGCCCAGATTATGTTCCTCAAATGGCCTTCGCTGTCTTTTGTGTATTTGAAAAAGAATTATGGGTCTGCTTTTTTCTGTGCAATCATATAGGTGAGCAAATATCTAGCATCACTACCTTCTATCTTGCGCTTCTTCTGGATTGAAACATGGTTATATAGGTCTCAATCTATGAATCCAAGCTTGTCGGGACCTACGGCATTCTTCTCCATTACATTCATAATCTGATGTGTTCGAAGTCCACCGACCGCATACTCGATGACATCGGCCTTTTGCGCGTCAGTCATTCTACGATGAGCTGATAAGTAAGGAGTCAGGTCACCAGGGACAAACGGATGGTTATGCTTGTCCACAAAATTCTTGACGAACCAGAGGCCACTGCTATCTTGTAGCTGAACCTGAAAAAGAGCAGGACACCCACACCGAGAAAGACCCCTCGGTGTTCTTTTTCTTTCAGCTCTGTTAAAGTGCTTAAGGGCCCACCATCCTTGTTTGCAGCACTTGTATGTCCTTCTATATGCATTTTGTTTCGAACCCCTGTACTTCAGATCATCCTTTCTAACACCAAAACCTTTTTTTCTCGCATAGCCTACGTAGAACATGTAGGCTTCTTCCTCAGTCCTGAAAGTCTTCTTCACAATCTCTAAGTATTCCATATACTCATTCAGGTCTGTACCAGCCATGCCTTTCTTATCAATTCCTTTACCTTGCATGTGTACATCATCCATGTCTATGCCATCCTTGCATGCATCCTCATTATCCTTATCATCCATGCACATACCATCCATTCCTTTGGGGTCCATGCCTATGAAATCATTGTCCTTATCATCCATGCCTTTGCCTTCCTTGCCTCTATCACCCATGTCCTTGTCATCCATGCTTGTATCACCCAAGTTTTCGCCATCATTGCCTTTATCATCCATGTCATTATGCTGCCAACGAAAACAAATAGTCAATGTTACGGATGGATAGCATACATAATAATTATGCACTACTCTGCTTAAATAATTGATTTAATTTTTCATATCAGATTCATGTACCTAACTTAGTCCTTCAAAAGTTGTAAGTAAGTATAAAATATGCCCTGACTAAATCCAGAAATATTTGATTGATTGTACTTGCTGTAACTGAACATTTGATTTCTTCTGAATATGATGTAAGGATATCACATAATGCTTCATGTATGTAGGTCTGGCTAAATTCATTACTGTAATAGTCCAAAGTTGATGCACGGCGATGAGGATGATCTCCTAACTAAATTCAAAGTCCACGAATCCTTCAAATGCCCTGATAGGTCCACCCTGATAGATCAAGTATCTCCTAACTAAATCCAAAATAACTCCAAACTCCATTCAAAATTATCTCCTAACTAAATCCAAAATATCTCGAAACTCAATTCAAAAGTATCTCCTAACTAAATCCAAAATAACTTTTCTTGAATCCAAATCTGCTGACAACTTTCTCATGCCACATAACCCTAACTAAGTCCTTCAATATGTCCTAGCTAAATCCGAATTACACTTCCTTTCAATCGAAATCTAGTCACAACTTTCTCAAACCGTAAACACTGAACCTCATATAACATATCCTAAACCCTAATCAAATCCGACCCAATTGGTACTATGCAGAAGGGAACAGACAAGATTTGAGATGGCTAGGCACTTACAACGAAGATCTGGCGTGAAAAAGTTGATGCGCGTTGATGAGGATGATCTGGCCTCGCGTCTGGAAGGTGGCGTCGGATCGGGGAAGGAGGGGATTAGGCGGCTCCTCGGAAGATCTAGCGCCGCGCCCCGAGGGGGGTGACGTGCAATGGAGGAGGGGAGTAGGAGGAGGAGGAAGGAGTGACACGGCGAGTGCGCGCGGCGGCGATCGGCGGCAATCGAGGGTGATCGAGGGCGGCGATGTGTTCGCCGGAGACTAGGGCTCGAGAGGAGAGGACAAACTGCTCGAACCCAAATTCAAATGAGCACGCACGATGACGTGGTGTTATAATTAAGTGCAATGTCAATGCAATTAAGTTAATTGAAAATTTTAGGATGGGAATACCCCTGGACTTAATTGGCCCAATTAAATGTATACAAATTTTTAGGTCGAAAATACCCTTGGGCTTTAAAAAGGCCCAGTTAGTCTCATCTGTTAGATCGCCCATATAATACACGTGCTCGGTGTATTATAATGTACCATAAAATTTCACTTTTGTTTAATAAAATATGTCAAAAATGACATGAATTTGATCCGTTATAAATGGAATCATCTGGTTTCCATGAAATTTGACTAGTTCGTTAAAATTTCATGTCCAGACGATTGATAGTTAGGTTTGGATGACTGGCTCCCAAATCGATATCTACGGAAGTATCGGATATTTATGTCCATTTTAAGGAATAACGTTGGAGATGCCCTTATTACTGTAATTGCCAGAGAGGGGCGGATGGGTAGTATGACATGAATGAAGACCTGAAAATTTTCTTCCTACTATATTTCACTTCTTGCAATTCTTATGAAGTTTGTATCCCACTCCTCTAGTGACGGTATGAAACTCAATTTTTAGGGGACCGTTGCTATCTGAATCTCTATCTGAAGCCTGACACCTGCTCTGGTAATCACTTAGGAGTACCTCACAATTTGGCATGTTCTTGTTGAACCTGACTTCATGTACTTTCTTTGCTGCAAATGGTTCGTCTGATTTGGCCTTGAGGAAGATGTCCGATCGCTCGCCTCGAGGAGACTGTGTTGTCAAGGGAAGAAACATGATCATTGCATACTGTACGTGTTGGTTATACAAGCGCATTTTGTTATGGTTGTGCTGTCAGTGCATCTCCCACCGCGACTCGTAAATTTTCACTCGCATCCGTTTGCGGACAGTGTGACCAGTCCGTCGATACGAATGTAGGAGGCTACCATCCAGCACTGCCCGCATACATTTCAACTACCATCCAAACTAACCAGATGAAATTCATGTAAACACGGCCAGATTTCATTCAAGTTCGGGTATAGTTTACATAAAAGGACGACATTCACGCAAACACGACGGATATTAGTTAAATTTCGAACATTTAGACCAAAAAATCAAAACTACGGCGGCCGTTGGCATTCAAGCTTTTGTTGTTACCTTTATGGGACCACCTCCTCCATCCGCCATCTTCATGAACACCGGCGATAAGACCTGTGAACTGAAAGTGCGGTCTCCGGCGAGGAAGAGTAGAGCACGGGAGACGGACTGGCGCACATGGGACACAAGGCCATACCGCCTCCTGTGCCCTACTCATCCTCGGAGGAGTCCACGACCTATCCGTCGCCGGTGGATATCATGTCCACGATGGAAATGGTGGCGCTCGCGTTGTCGTTGTCCCACCGGGTTGCCGGATAGTTCATCGGCGGCGCGTAGGAGGCGCAACTGGCGTTGTTCTCCTCCGTGATCGCCTGCAGCTGCGCCTCCACGGCGGTCGCTTCTTGGCGAGCGACGACTTGAGCGTGGACGGCCTCGTAAATCACACACTGCTCTGCGACGAAGTTCGGGTTCGCCGCAGCCAGGCTGCCACGGCCACCTCGCCCGCGCGCTCGCTGTCGATTTTGGCCTCCGGCAGCCGGTGCTGCTCCAGGAGGAACAAGTTGTACCGTTGTTGCTACTGCGCCTCCTCGAACGCCGACATAGGCGTCGACGCAGGCTGCACCTCCGCCATGGCGGCGTTGTAGTGCACCTGCGCCTGCTCCATGGTGAAGCCGGCGTGCATAGACACGGGCTCCGGTGCGGTGTCATCGGAGCCCGTCTCCATCGTGGGGTCGTCCTCGTCGTCGGAGACCTTGGCCGAGCTGGCCAGCAAGCTGGCCCGATCCGCCTAGCACGGCGGCTCTGCCATGCGGCCGCAAGGACGACCACCTCGTGCTTCATCTCCGTGGAAAGGCTCTCCCACAAAGTTTCGCCGCCTGCAGCCATGCGGATGCGGTGCAAGAGAGGAGGATGGGGAGCGGCTTGTGTTGTGGCGTGGAGTTAGTCGAGTGTGGCCGACTTTAAATAGCGGATTCCAGTGAGGCCAGGCGTCCGGGTGCGTCAATGCATGGCGCCGGAGTGGGTTTCTCAGGCGGCGAGCCTACTTAATGGCGGCATACGGACGGATAGGGCATTGAACGGGCGTGGTAGTCCTGTCCAATAACGTGTCTCAGGCACTGAACAGGATCGAACACCGGGAACGCGTTGCGGGTGGCGCCCTCGGCTGGCGTGCCGCTTCAATGGCGGAGGCAGTGAGAGGTCGCGTACGCTCTAGGCCGGCTTTAATTGAGGCGGCCGCTCTACAACGACATGAATGCGGGCAGCTGGCGTCAGACAGGACGCGCACGGGGGAGAAATGAGGGGGTTTCGGTGGAACATGGTGGTCAAGGTGAGCATGGGTGTTATCCGGATGATCGCACCATGTTTGTATCCGGTTTGCGGGAGAAAATGCATCTGGACTGATACAGAATCATGTTGGATGACACAACATGTCTGGACTATGCGGTCCAGACGGCCGTGGGTGGTTTGTCGATGGAGTTGGAGGGGAAAATTTCAAGTGCTCCCATCCTTTGGGTGCTCCCCATGCTCCAACTTCAAAACATCAATTTTAAATGTTTCAAAAAATTTAGAAAAAAATGTGAATGCTCACAAGGAATGTGACTACAACCCCTTAAAATTTCAAATCCAAACTTGAAATGTACATCGAGAAACATAAAAGACAAATTCACATATGAATAGTGTCGTGTCTTTTTTTTGACAAATGGTGGATTTTATTAGCTCAATATGGAGCATCAAGGGGATACAAACACAAAGAGCACACACACGGCCTCTGCATAGCTAAGATGCACTAGCAAAGTCATACGACCAAAGCTATGCTAAGGTGGATAGAAAACAAAAAGAAAGTAAAAAAAAGCAATGACAATCCACGCCGAGCAGGTGTTGGTCCAAAAGAAGATGGTGCGAGCGCACGTGATCTGAACATGGACACAGCCACGGAGACTAAACACGCACGTACTATGAAAGCGGCTTGCCAAAGACCGTCCGCGGAACCAGAACCTTCGTCGATGTTCAAGTGACATCGGTCGCAGCTCAAATGGCAAGAAGGGATGGTACCGCCAAAATCTCATGGAGGTGCTCCGACGATCCCATGCCTCCGATGCAAGTGTTTGTCGATGGTAAATCTTAGCATGACCACGGGTCCCAGACAATACACCACGAGCCAACACTGCGCCGCCTTGGCTGCAGCAAGTCGTCTATATCATCGAACATGACTTGGCTATCTGTACCACTATCACATCACTGGACTACCACTGTGCACCATGTTCACAAGGCCACACCGCAGCATCGGATCATCCCTGCTTGATGGCACAAAAGCAACCAGCAAACCGCCGCCAGCCACTGGTCTCGCTAGCTAGGCCCAACTCCAAGATGATACCCCCAATGTGGAACACGACCCCAAGTGCCACCATCATCCGATCCGGGCAAAACCGGACCTTGGGTTTCCCCTCAAGTGTTCTGGGAGGGAAGCCGAAGATTACATGTCGACGCCTTCATCAAGGTTGCGACGCCCATAGGCGCCGTCCTCGTTGGCTTCGACCGTAGTCAAAGTGTGGCTTTCGCCCGCAGTCTCCGTCCCCTCCAGAAAAATGAGCCTAGCTGCTCCACCACGTCCACCTTCTTCACCATAGGACCACCACGGCCGGAGGACTGGATCCTTCTTAGCCGGAAAGTCCCGAGGCAGAACGATGAGATATGAATCAGATCAGGGACCTGCTACTTCTTGAGTTTGCGTTGGTTTTTCCCTTGAAGAGGAAAGGGTGATGCAGCAGAGTAGAGATAAGTATTTCCCTCAGTTAAGAACCAAGGTATCAATCCAGTAGGAGAAGAACGCACAAATCACCAATACCTGCAGAAACAATCAAACACTTGCACCCAACGCGATAAAGGGGTTGTCAATCCCTTCACGGTCACTTGCAAAGGTGAGATCTGATAGAGATAGATAAATAAAACTAAACAAAAGATAAAATATTTTTGGGTTTTTTGGTATATAGATCTGAAAATAAAAGATTGCAAAATAGTAGATCGGAAAGTAATATGATGGAAAATAGACCCGGGGGCCATAGGTTTCACTAGAGGCTTCTCTCATGAAGGCTAATAATACGGTGGGTGAACAAATTATTGTCGAGCAATTGATAGAAAAGCGCAAAGTTATGATGATATCCAAGGCAATGATTATGAAATATAGGCATCACGTCCGTGTCAAGTAGACCGACTCCTGCCTGCATCTACTACTATTACTCCACACATCGACCGCTATCCAGCATGCATCTAGAGTATTAAGTTCATAAAGAACGGAGTAACGCCTTAAGTAAGATGATATGATGTAGAGGAATAAACTCATGCAATATGATGTAAACCCCATCTTTTTATCCTCGATGGCAACAATTCAATACGTGTCTCGCTACCCCTACTTTGTCACTGGGTGAAATCACGCAAGATTGAACCCAAAGCTAAGCACCTCTCCCATTGCAAGAAAAACCAATCTAGTTGGCCAAACCAAACCGATAATTCGAAGAGAAATACAAAGATATCAAATCATGCATAAAAGAATTCAGAGAAGATTCAAATAATATTCATAGATAAGCTGATCATAAATCCACAATTCATCGGATCTTGACAAACACACCGCAAAAGAAGATTACATCGGATAGATCTCCAAGAACATCAAGGAGAATGTTGCATTGAGAATCAAAGAGAGAGAAGAAGCCATCTAGCTACTAGCTATGGACCCGTAGGTCTGAGGTAAACTACTCACGCTTCATCGGAAGGGCAATAGAGTTGATGCAGATGCCCTCCGTGATCGAATCCCCCTCTGGCAGGATGCCGAAAAAGGCCTCAAGATGGGATCTCACGGGAACAGAAGGTTGCGGCGGTGGAAAAGTGTTTTTGTGGATGCTTCTGGTGGTTTGGGAATATATGTGAATATATAGGAGGAAGATCTAGGTCATGTGACGCCCCCGGCTCAATCGTGCACTAATCATACACGCAAATGCACACGATCAAGCCTAAGGACTCACGGGAAGATATCACAACACAACTATAAAACATAAATAAAGTCATACAAGCTTTATATTACAAGCCAGGGGCCTCGAGGGCTCGAATACATAAGCTTGCAAACAAGCATCAGCGGAAGCATCAGATATCTGAGTACAGATATGAAACAGAAACAGAAAGGCCTTTAGAAAGGCGGGGCAAAATAAAACACTACGATCGAAAGGCGTAGGCCTCCTCCCTGGGACCCTCCGATCCTACTCCTGGTCGACGGCAAGCTCGTAGTAGTATCCATCCTCTGGGTAGTAGTAGTAGTCAATCGACGGGGCATCTGTCTCAGGGGGCTCCGTCCTCTAGTCACGACAAACTGATATGGGGAGAAAAGGAAAACAAAGCAACCGTGAGTACTCAGAAGTACTCAGCAAGCAAGGATCTACACTACATATGCAACATTTTCAATGAGAGGTTGTATATGTGGACTGGGCTGCAGAAATGCCACAATAGAGAGAAGGTCTAGTCCTATCGAAGACTAGCATCTTCATCGGTCTTGCAGCAATAGAAGAGAGCAGAACAGATCAATATAAAGTAGCAGTATCATTAAGTCTCATCCTCACCCAGAGATCCTTTCTCGACTCCCTGCGAGAAAGCAATCCCAGAGCCATACCGTCATCAACCTCGTCCGGAGATCCCTTCTCGACTCCCTGCGAGAAGCAATCCCAGAGCCATAGTATCCAAGTATCCAGTTCTAAATTGTATCAATCAGGATACAACTCTGAGTGTCCTTTACCGTAGGACCGGCTATCGATAGAAGTGTTCTTCCCTGCAGGGGTGCACCAACTTACCCAACACGCTCGATTAACTCCGGCCGGACACACTTTCCTGGGTCATGCCCGGCCTCGGCCAAATGACATATCGCAACCCTACCTACAGCTCAGCAGAGAGGTCCCCGCCAGTCTACATCCTAAGCGCAAGGGGGTCTTGGCCATCGCCCTTCGCCCTCCGAGTCGTTGCGCACAGGGTGGATACCAGCATCGCCTCGGGTGGCCGACACGATCCGACCGTGCCGCCATGCTGAACTGGACGTCTGACAGAGCTTTCGGCTGATTCATACGATGTAGAACGCCCATACTATGCCCACGTGATGGTTAGTGCTATCAGGCCAGAGGCTTGCTCGGATCAAATATCCAAATCGTTAGGACTAGGGCTTGCGGTAATGAGTAGAGACTCACGAAAGATGTGACCCCGTCGCCCCGTCTCGAGGACTTGCGGCAAGGGCCAAGAATGCCCGACCGCGCCTCGTATTCTCACTCGGGCACCACACAGGCACCCGTCTTCACAACACTCGCCTCTCAGGCGCACGCGGGTACCCCTCAGGGCCGACCCGCCTATCCAAGTAACAGTGTAAAGTCCAAGTATCCGTGTGTCCATAACATCAGGGGAATCCGAGGTATCACCCTCATTGGATTCCTACTCGATGTCTCCGTCAAGGTGAACTCGGAGGAATCACCCTCACTGGGTCCACACTTGAGGTGTTGTACGACAGCGTCGTTATCGAAAGCGGTGAAGGAGGAATCACCCTCGATGACCACGACCGAATAGCTACTCTACAGAGTTAACATCAGAAGTGCTACAAGAGGTTTCACCCTCGGCACTCGATAGTAACGCTGCAGTGTCGTTACAACTAAGGGGGGTGATGTGCGGTGTCGGGGCCTGGTCTTCAATCCCGTTGATCGGGTCTTCGGATAATCCAGCGGGGCAGTCGGGATAAGTGGGGTCACTGATAGGTCTCTACCCAGCCTAAACTAAGCAGTTTAGGATATGCAGGTAATTATCAACAGCAGGTTACAATAAACAGGCTATGCATCAGAATAGGTAAAGCAGTAGCAGCAGCAATTCTAATGCAAGCATGGGAAATTAGAATGGGCGATATCGGGATGATCAAAGGGGGGGGGCTTGCCTGGTTGCTTGGCGGCAAGGGCAAGGTCGTCAATGGTGTCTTCGGGCTCCGGAGCTGCGTCGGTCTCGGGGACGACGTCGGTGTCGGGGTCTAACGAGAGAGAAGAGGGGGAGGAAACAGTATAAATACTCAGCGAACAAGTGCACCACAAAGCATAACATGGCAATACGAGGTGACGGAGGTGATCTAACGCAGTGCCGGGTGATACTGGCGAAGGTGGGATTCATCCGGGAATGTTTTCTCGGTTCCGGACATTTGTCAGACAGATGACCGGAGGGGAACGGTTGCATGTTCGGATAGTTAGGGACGTGTGACGGACGAACGGACCGCGTATTCAGATTCGTCTCGTCGTTCTGAGCAACTTTCATGTACAAAGTTTTTCCATCGGAGTTACAGATTATTTAATATGATTTTCTAAAGTTTTCATTAATTTCTGGAATTTAATTAATTATTTAAATTAGAATTATCCGAAACAGTGTTTGCTGACGTCAACATGATGTCAGCACCAGTGGGTCCCACCTGTCATAGGCTGTTGGCTAATTAGTGGTTAACTAATTAATTAATACTTAATTAAATTAATTAACTAAATTAGATTAACCTAATCAGGATTAATTAACTTAATTAATTAATTAATTGCTTTTATTTTTTTTTTATTTTTTTTAATAGTTTTAGGGGCGTGGGCCCCTCTGTCAGTGGCCCGGGCGGACGTGTCCGCGGCGCGCCCATCCGGGCGCCGGACATGTCCGGGCGTCCAAAGGCGCGCGCGCGTGCGCACGCAGCCGCGGCAACGGCGAGCGCGGACGCAGGCAGTGCGGGTGAGCAGGGGCGGCGCGTGGCGAAGCGGAGCAGGCGGCGGTCGAGGCGTGGCTGCGGGAGGAGGAGCTGCAGGGGGGCGGCAGCGGCGAGCAGCGGCCGCGGCGCGAAGCAGCAGCAAGCGAGCAGCGGCGCGAGCCGGGCGGGGCGGGCGCGCGCGTGCAGGAGGCGGCGGCCAGGGGCGACTGGGGGGTGACCACGGCGGTAGCAGGGGGGAAGCGGAGAGGACGGCTCACATCGGGGGAAGGTAGAGGGGGCGACGGCGGTGGCGGTTGGGGAGGCCGTTGAGGCGGCGGGCAGCAGGGCCGGCCGATGGTGCGGGCGGCGGGCGCGGGGCGCCGGAGATGGCGTCGGGCGGCGGGGTCGATGAGGAGGCGGCGAGCAGGCACCGGGCCAGAGCGAGCGGCGGTGGTGGTGACCCGCGGCGAAGCGGGCAGTCCGGCCGGGCGAGCCCGCGGGCGGCGGCGGCGGCGGGCGGGCCCGATCCAAACTGGATCGGGAGGGAGAGGAGGGGGGATCGGGGAGTGGGGGAGCTGGGGGTTTAGGGTTAGGGTGTGACTGGGGCGGCCTTGTAGGCCAGTGGTGGGGGGAGCGTGGGAGTGGGCCGGCCTGGTGGGTGGCCAGCTGGGCCACGGCCCAGCAGGGGGGGTTGGTTTTTTTTTTCTCTTTTGCCTTTTTCTTTTTTTACTTATTCATATCTCCTGTTTAGTAAATTGTTAGGCCTCAAAATGATTTTTGTAAAACATGGCAAATGTCCCAACAAATACTAGGCATCCTCTACCACTACCAAAAATTAGTTTGGAGTCAACTGGAGTTCACACAATTTTTATAATAATTAAAATGCATTAATCCTAGCTGTTTTGGTAATGTTAGTGCCACCTAATTAATTTATTAATTGTTGGTTTCAATTTTAGAATGGTCTCTGGAATATTTGTTATTTATTGAACACTTTAGTTTTTATGTTGGACAACTTTTATTTTCCACTTTCATTTAAATTTGGATTTTTACTTAGGAGTTGAAATGCAATATAATGCTAATGATGATCATGCATTGTTAAACATGATGACATGGCATAATCAAAAGGGTGGTTACTGTAGTTAACCACTGGGGGTGTTACAAATCTCCTCTACTAACAAGAATTCTCGTCCCGAGAATTAAGAGGTAGAAGGAAAAAGTTCAGGGTATTCCGCACGAAGATTATCCTCGCGTTCCCAAGTGGCTTCATCTTTAGTATGATTTGACCACTGCACTTTGAGGAACTTGGTAACCTTCTGACGGGTCCGACGTTCAGCTTCATCGAGAATGCGGATCGGATGCTCCTTATAAGATAGGTCATCTTGCAATTCGAGCACCTCGTGATCCACTGCTCGGTGCGGAGATTCCTTGAAGCATTGACGAAGTTGCGACACATGGAAGACGTCGTGGATATGAGAGAATTGCGACGGCAACTCCAATTTATATGCCACCTGACCACGTCTAGCAATAATGCGAAAAGGACCAATGTAGCGTGGAGCTAACTTGCCCTTGATTCCGAAACGGTGAGTGCCCTTCATAGGAGTGACACGCAGATAAGCTTGATCACCAGGTTGATAAGTCAAACCCCATCGTTTGCGATCATAGTTGCTCTTCTGGCGGTCCTAAGCCGCCTTGAGATTTTCTCAGACAATACGAACTTGTTCTTCGGCGTGTTGAATAATATCCGGACCCACGGGCGGTCGTTCCCCAGTTTCTGACCAATTCAGAGGGGTTCGACACTTACGTCCATAGAGTACTTCGAAGGGGGCCATTTTCAAGCTGGCTTGATAGCTGTTGTTGTAAGAGAATTCGGCATATGGAAGAGATTCTTCCCACTTCTTACCAAACGATATAACACAAGCTCGTAGCATGTCTTCAAGCACTTGATTGACTCGTTCGACTTGGCCTTGGGATTGGGGGTGATAAGCTGAACTCCAGGTAATATGAGTTCCCATAGCTGTTTGGAAACTTTCCCAGAATTTGGAAGTGAAAAGGCCGCCACGGTCCGAACTAATCTCCTTCGGAATACCGTGGAGTGAAACAATTCTGGAGATATACAACTCTGCTAACTGACTAGCAGTGGTAGTCTCTTTAACGGGCAGAAAGTGTGCAACTTTAGAGAGTTGGTCGACGACGACAAGAATAGCATCGTGACCCTTCTGTGACCTGGGAAGTCCTGTAACAAAATCCATCTGAACCTTATCCCATTTCCATAGAGGAATAGGAAGTGGTTGCAGAATTCCATCTGGTTTCTGATGTTGTGCTTTAACGCGACGACAAACATCACATTCGGCAACATAACAAGCAATGTCCTACTTCATTTTAGACCACCAGTACCTTTGACGGATATCACGATACATCTTGGTGCTACCCGGATGAATAGACAGCGGGGTATCATGTGCCTCCTTCATGACTTTGTCAGTCATCAGTTCGAAGCGAGGTACCACTTTGCGGTTTCTAAAATACAAGGTTCCATCTTTAGACAACGAGAAATCCCTGTACTTTACAAGGTGAAGATCTTTCTTCATCAGATCAATTTCAGCATCTTTAGCTTGCGCATTCTTAACAGCTTTCTCAAGATCTGGTTGTATCACAAGGTTATTAAGAGAACCCTGTGGAACAATACGCAGATTCAGCTTGCACAGTTCTTCAAAAAGACGAGGTTGAGCTCGCCTAACCATGAGGTTGTCGCAATAGGACTTGCGGCTTAAGGCATCAGCCATCACGTTAGCCTTGCCAGGGGTATAGGAATACCCAAATCATAGTCCGCAATGGCCTCCATCCATCTTTGTTGACGGAGGTTTAGAGAAGGTTGAGTGAACAAGTACTTCAGACTTTTATGATCCGTGTAGATCTCGCAACGATTACCGAGAAGGTAATGTCGCCACAACTGCAGTGCATAGATGACAACAGCTAGTTCTAAATCATGTACCGGATAATTCTCTTCATGTGGGCGCAACTGACGAGAGCCATAAGCAATCACTTTACGCTCTTGCATTAGGACACAGCCTAATCCTTCACGGGATGCGTCACAATAGATCACAAAGTCTTTGCGGGTATCTGGAGGAGATAGTACTGGGGCAGATGTTAGCTTGTCTTTGAGTGTTTGGAAACTTTCTTGACATTTTTCTGTCCATTCAAACTTAACGCCCTTGTGAAGCAGATCAGTCAAAGGCTTAGCAATCTTTGAGAAATTCTCGACAAATCGACGGCAATAGCTTGCAAGGCCGAGAAAACTTCTCACTTGCTTGACGTTCTTCGGAGGTGTCCAGTCAAGAATAGCCTGAACTCGTTCTGGGTTAACAGCAATTCCATCCTTGGAAATCACATGACCAAGGTAAGTTACTTCAGAAAGCCAGAATTCACATTTGGAGTATTTGGCACACAACTGGTGTTCTCGGAGCCTTTCCAGTACAAGACGGAGGTGTTCGGCATGTTCTTCCTTATTCTTTGAATAGACCAGAATATCATCTAGATAAACCACGACGAACTTGTCGAGGTAATCCATGAAGATATAATTCATCAGACGGGAGAATGTGGCTGGAGCATTGGTTAAGCCGAAGGACATGACCGTGTACTCGTAGGAGCCATAACGAGTAACAAATGCAGTCTTGGGAATATCCTCTTCACGAACACGGATCTGATGATATCCCAATCTCAAATCAAGCTTAGAGAATACTGAGGAACCGGCAAGTTGATCATACAAATCATTGATCCGAGGAAGCGGATATTTATTCTGGATTGTAGCTTGGTTAATGGGCCGGTAATCCTGAACCAATCGGTTAGTTCCATCCTTCTTCTTAACGAAGAGTGAAGGTGCTCCCCAAGCAGAGGAACTGGGGCGGTTGAAACCTTTCTTAAGTGACGTGTCAATTTCTTCCTTAAGCTCGAGAAGATGATGCGGAGGCATCTTATAAGGACGCTTCGCAATAGGGGTAGTGCCAGGCTTCAAGTCGATGACAAACTCAACAGCTCTAGCAGGCAGTATTCCTGGAAGTTCTTCTGGAAAGACATCTTGAAATTCACGAACAACTGGAACATTCTCGACGCCTTCAAGAGGTGAAGCGTTCAATGCATTCAGAACATATATTTGAGTTTCGGCGTCCTGTACTGTACGAGCTGAGTATCTGACAGTCTGACCGGAAGGGTGTGTGAGGCGGACTGTTTCAGTGGCACAGTCAATCAAAGCTTTATGAGGCTTCAACCAGTCCATACCCAGAATAATGTCTATGTTGGAGGTCTTGAGAGCAATGAGTGAAACGGGGAACTTCAATCCTCCGATCACAATGTGGTTACCGTGGCTTACCATGGTAGTTTGCCAATTAGCCCCAGGTGAATGGATTACTAATGGGATGGACATCTCCTCGAAAAGTATATCATGGCTTCGCGCAAAACTTTCGGACATGAAGGAGTCCGATGCTCCAGAATCAAAGAGGACTGAAGCTGGGATTGAATTCACTAGAAGGGTGCCCATCACAATTTTGGGGTCCTGTCGAGCTTCTTCCATGTTAACTTGGTTGACATGGACCCGAACTATAGCAGACGGCCTGGCATTAGAGCTTCTGAGACGACGGTTCCGACAGCTCTTCTTGCAACCAACGGGAGGACGTGGTGCATCCTGATGAAAAGCCATAGCATCAGGCGGTCCATCATGAACCGATAGCTGTCTCGGCGGTGAGGACAAATGAGGTGCAACATATGACGGCCTTGGTGTTGGAGCATGTCGGTGGTAAACATTGTGTGGAATCCAGACTCGATGTTTCTGAACATGTCGACCCGAAGACGAACCAACATCACGAGTGCGCTTGAGCGACTCCTGGCATTCAGTCAGAGCTGTTTCAACTTGGAAAGATTTGCTGACAAGCGTTGCGAAGTCTGTGAAATCATGGACAGCAAGTGCAAGTTTTATATCAGTACGTAGTCCTTCACGGAATTTCTCCTGCTTGCGAGTGTCAGTGTCGACGTCATCTTCAGCATAGCGGGATAGTTTGAGAAATTTCCTCTGATATTCATCCACAGTCATTTTGCCCTGTGAGAGTTTGCGGAACTCCTGCTTCTTCTGGTCGATCAGACCTTGAGGAATGTACCGTGCACGAAAAGCTGACTGAAATTCCTGCCAAGTGGTTACAGTCTCTGCAGGCAACATAGCCTTGTGGCTTTCCCACCATTGAGCAGCTGATCCCCACAGGTGATACGTCGCATAGGTGACATAACTGTCAGGGATAACATTGGCCGACTTCATCTGGAAGGCAATGTCACGGAGCCAATCATCAGCATCCATTGGATCAGTCGAGCTGCGAAAAGTGGACGGATTGAGGCGCACAAATTCTGTCAGAGTTATTGGAGCATTCTGTTGCTGAGCAGTCTGGTTTGGAAATTGAGCCATTAGTCCGGTCATAAACTGCTGCATCATTGCGGCAATATAGGGTGGAGGTGGAGGATCGTCAGCCATCCTGCCAAATCAACAGGGGCAGTTTAGCAAGAAAAACTGCAGGTGTACGGAATGATTCATGAAGTAACACGCACAACAGAAGGAAGTGCAATAGATACTTCAGCATATTCGCACCAGACATTCAAATCCACACATAGCCTCGATTACAATCCGGCAATACGACAGCTGAAAGGGGAGGGCTAGACATCTAGGCGGCGCGCAGGCATGCGGTAGGGAAGTACACAACGAGACATAGCAAAGGCTACATCAACGTCGGAGAAAACTATTGGAGCGAGGAATCTGCAAGTGACAACACAGGGTGCCCTCGATAAGAGGATCCTGCAAGCAGAACTTGGCCCGCAATCTTGAAGGAAGGCGGGAAATTTTCAGAACACCGGGTGGATGTGATCACGAGAACCTAATGTTGGAGTTAGTAAAATTTTAACCCGAATAGAAGAGAGATCAGAGTCCCAGAGTAAAGGTCGAGGAGTAAAAGATCCTAATACCACCCAATTGGTGACGTGGGCCCGTAAGCCACACAGCCAAGTTAGCAAAACAGTTTTCGGTTACTAGACTCAACTTCGGCCAAGGAGTTGGAAAGGGGGATTCCTACAGGCAGTCGGCTCTGATACCAACTTGTGACGCCCCCGGCTCAATCGTGCACTAATCATACACGCAAATGCACACGATCAAGCCTAAGGACTCACGGGAAGATATCACAACACAACTCTAAACCATAAATAAAGTCATACAAGCTTTATATTACAAGCCAGGGGCCTCGAGGGCTCGAATACATAAGCTTGCAAACAAGTGTCAGCGGAAGCATCAGATATCTGAGTACAGATATGAAACAGAAATAGAAAGGCCTTTAGAAAGGCGGGGCAAAATAAAACACTACGATCGAAAGGCGTAGGCCTCCTGCCTGGGACCCTCCGATCCTACTCCTGGTCGACGGCAAGCTCGTAGTAGTATCCATCCTCTGGGTAGTAGTAGTAGTCGATCAATGGGGCATCTGTCTCAGGGGGCTCCGTCCTCTGGTCACGACAAACTGATATGGGGAGAAAAGGAAAACAAAGCAACCGTGAGTACTCAGAAGTACTCAGCAAGCAAGGATCTACACTACATATGCAACATTTTCAATGAGAGGCTGTATATGTGGACTGGGCTGCAGAAATGCCAGAATAGAGAGAAGGCCTAGTCCTATCGAAGACTAGCATCTTCATCGGTCTTGCAGCAATAGAAGAGAGCAGAACAGATCAATATAAAGTAGCAGTATCATTAAGTCTCATCCTCACCCAGAGATCCTTTCTCGACTCCCTGCGAGAAAGCAATCCCAGAGCCATACAGTCATCAACATCGTCCGGAGATCCCTTCTCGACTCCCTGCGAGAAGCAATCCCAGAGCCATAGTATCCAAGTATCCAGTTCTAAATCGTATCAATCAGGATACAACTCCGAGTGTCCTTTACCGTAGGACCGGCTATCGATAGAAGTGTTCTTCCCTGCAGGGGTGAACCAACTTACCCAACACACTCGATTAACTCCGGCCGGACACACTTTCCTGGGTCATGCCCGGCCTCGGCCAAACGACACATCGCAACCCTACCTACAGCTCAGCAGAGAGGTCCCCGCCGGTCTACATCCTAAGCGCAAGGGGGTCTTGGCCATCGCCCCTCGCCCTCCGGGTCGTTGCGCACAGGG
Organism: Thinopyrum elongatum; assembly: GCA_011799875.1. Classification (NCBI taxonomy): domain Eukaryota; kingdom Viridiplantae; phylum Streptophyta; class Magnoliopsida; order Poales; family Poaceae; genus Thinopyrum; species Thinopyrum elongatum. The sequence goes on along the minus strand of CM022301.1, from coordinate 113,234,317 downwards.
TGGATACCAGCATCGCCTCGGGTGGCCGACACGATCCGACCGTGCCGCCATGCTGAACTGGACGTCTGACAGAGCTTTCGGCTGATGCATACGATGTAGAACGCCCATACTATGCCCACGTGATGGTTAGTGCTATCAGGCCAGAGGCCTGCTCGGATCAAATATCCAAATCGTTAGGACTAGGGCTTGCGGTAACGAGCAGAGACTCACGAAAGATGTGACCCTGTCGCCCCGTCTCGAGGACTTGCGGCAAGGGCCAAGAATGCCCGACCGCGCCTCGTATTCTCACTCGGGCACCACATAGGCACCGGTCTTCACAACACTCGCCTCTCAAGCGCACGCGGGTACCCCTCAGGGTCGACCCGCCTATCCAAGTGACAGTGTAAAGTCCAAGTATCCGTGTGTCCATAACATCAGGGGAATCCGAGGTATCACCCTCGTTGGATTCCTACTCGATGTCTCCGTCAAGGTGAACTCGGAGGAATCACCCTCACTGGGTCCACACTTGAGGTGTTGTACGACAGCGTCGTTATCGGAAGCGGTGAAGGAGGAATCACCCTCGATGACCACGACCGAATAGCTACTCTACAGAGTTAACATCAGAAGTGCTACAAGAGGTTTCACCCTCGGCACTCGATTGTAACGCTGCAGTGTCGTTACAACTAAGGGGGGTGATGTGCGGTGTCGGGGCCTGGTCTTCAATCCCGTTGATCGGGTCTTCGGATAATCCAGCGGGGTAGTCGGGATAAGTGGGGTCACTGATAGGTCTCTACCCAGCCTAAACTAAGCAGTTTAGGATATGCAGGTAATTATCAACAGCAGGTAACAATAAACAGGCTATGCATCAGAATAGGTAAAGCAGTAGCAGCAACAATTCTAATGCAAGCATGGGAAATTAGAATGGGCGATATCGGGATGATCAAAGGGGGGGCTTCCCTGGTTGCTTGGCGGCAAGGGCAAGGTCGTCAATGGTGTCTTCAGGCTCCGGAGCTGCGTCGGTCTCGGGGACGACGTCGGTGTCGGGGTCTAACGAGAGAGAAGAGGGGGAGGAAACAGTATAAATACTCAGCAAACAAGTGCAGCACAAAGCATAACATGGCAATACGCGGTGACGGAGGTGATCTAACGCAGTGCCGGGTGATACTGGCGAAGGTGGGATTCATCCGGGAATGTTTTCCCGGTTCCGGACATTTGTCAGACAGATGACGGAGGGGAACGGTTGCATGTTCGGATAGTTAGGGACGTGTGACGGACGAACGGACCGCGTTTTCGGATTCGTCTCGTCGTTCTGAGCAACTTTCATGTACAAAGTTTTTCCATCGGAGTTACGGATTATTTAATATGATTTTCTAAAGTTTTTATTAATTTCTGGAATTTAATTAATTATTTAATTAGAATTATCCGAAACAGTGTCAGCTGACGTCAGCATGACGTCAGGACCAGTGGGTCCCACCTGTCATAGGCTGTTGGCTAATTAGTGGTTAACTAATTAATTAATACTTAATTAAACTAATTAACTAAATTAGATTAACCTAATCAGGATTAATTAATTAATTAATTGCTTTTATTATTATTATTATTATTATTATTAATCATTTTAGGGGCGTGGGCCCCTCTGTCAGTGGCCCGGGCGGACGTGTCCGCGGCGCGCCCATCCGGGCGCCGGACATGTCCGGGCGTCCAAAGGCACGCGCGCGTGCGCACGCAGCCGCGGCAACGGCGAGCGCGGACGCAGGCGGTGCGGGCGAGCAGGGGCGGCGTGAGGCGAAGCGGAGCAGGCGGCGGTCGAGGCGTGGCTGTGGGAGGAGGAGCTGCAGGGGGGCGGCAGCGGCGGCCGCGGCGCGAAGCAGCAGCAAGCGAGCAGCGGCGCGAGCCGGGCGGGGCGGGCGCGCGCGTGCAGGAGGCGGCGGCCAGGGGCGACTGGGGGTGACCACGGCGGCAGCAGGGGGGAAGCGGAGAGGGCGGCTCACATCGTTGGAAGGTAGAGGGGACGACGGCGGTGGCGGTTGGGGAGGCCGTTGAGGCGGCGGGCAGCAGGGCCGGCCGATGGTGCGGGCGGCGGGCGCGGGGCGCCGGAGATGGCGTCGGGCGGCGGGGTCGATGAGGAGGCGGCGAGCAGGCACCGGGCCAGGGCGAGCGGCGGTGGTGGTGACCCGCGGCGGAGCGGGCAGTCCGGCCAGGCGAGCCCGCGGGCGGCGGCGGCGTCGGGCGGGCCCGATCCAAACTGGATCGGGAGGGAGAGGATTGGGGATCGGGGAGTGGGGGAGCTGGGGGTTTAGGGTTAGGGTGTGACTGAGGCGGCCTTGTAGGCCAGTGGGGGGGAGCGCGGGAATGGGCCGGCCTGGTGGGTGGCCAGCTGGGCCACGGCCCAGCAGGGGGGGGTTGGTTTTTTTTTTCTCTTTGGTCTTTTTCTTTTTTTACTTATTCATATCTCCTGTTTAGTAAATTGTTAGGCCTCAAAATGATTTTTGTAAAACATGGCAAATGTCCCAACAAATACTTGGCATCCTCTACCACTACCAAAAATTAGTTTGGAGTCAACTGGAGTTCACACAATTTTTATAATAATTAAAATGCATTAATCCTAGCTGTTTTGGTAATGTTAGTGCCACCTAATTAATTTATTAATTGTTGGTTTCAATTTTAGAATGGTCTCTGGAATATTTGTTATTTATTGAACACTTTAGTTTTTATGTTGGACAACTTTTATTTTCCACTTTCATTTAAATTTGGATTTTTACTTAGGAGTTGAAATGCAATATAATGCTAATGATGATCATGCACTGTTAAACATGATGACATGGCATAATCAAAAGGGTGGTTACTGTAGTTAACCACTGGGGGTGTTATAGGTCAGGGGGTCACCGAGGGGCCCACAAGGTAGGGGGCACGCCCTCCACCCTTATCGCCGCCTCGTGGCTCTTCTGACTTGAACTCCAAGTCTCCTGGGTGTTTTCTGGTCCAAGAAAAATCATCGTGAAGTTTTATTCCGTTTGGACTCCGTTTGGTATTCCTTTTCTGCGAAGCTAAAAAACAAGGAAAAAACAGAAACTGGCATTGAGCTCTAGGTTAATAGGTTAGTCCCAAAAATAATATAAAATAGCAAATTAATGCATATAAAACATCCAAAACAGATAATATAATAGCATGGAACAATCAAAATTATAGATACATTGGAGACGTATCAGGACTGCACCACCCGAAGAAGACGCCACGCCAGATCACCGGAGCATCGTCGCCTTGTGCATGCCATCCAGCCACCGCCATGCATCTGGGCCTCCCAGCGTCGACATCAGGCCGCCGCCCGCCGATGAGCGTCGCAGCCCCGCCACCCTCTCCCGCAGATCCGGTCAAGCATCCCTTGTCCAACCGCCACACAGATCAGCAGAGGCATTCGATGGGTTGCCACCAATGAGATCCAGGCCGGGGGAGAGAGGCCGACTCAGGGAAGCGCCCCGCCGCCGCCGGCCCGGACCTGCCTGGGCTTCGCCTGCAGGGCTGTGGCGCCCCCGACTCAATCGTACACTAATCATACACGCAAACGTGTACGATCAAGCACAGGGACTCACGAGAAGATATCACAACACAACTCTAACACAATTTAAACGGAGGTCCACAATATTACAGACCAGGGATCCGAAGATCCGAATACATAAGTCAGTCATACAAATATTATCTGAGTACAGACATAGTTAGACAAGTTTTGCCTTAAGAAGGTTAGCACAAACAGCGACACTAGATCGAAAGGCGTTGGCCTCCTGCCTGGGAGCCTCCGATCCTACTCCTGGTCATCTGGCTCGATCCAGTAGTAAGTACCCTCTGGACCCTCCTGGTAGTAAGCTCTGGTGGTGGCATCTGGCTCCTTGACTCCATCGTCTGTTTGTATCATCAAGGTGGGGTATATGGGGAAAAGAGAAAGTAAAGCAACCGTGAGTACTCATCCGAAGTACTCAGCAAGCAAGGATCTATACTACATATGCAACATTATCAATGGAGAAAGGCTATATAGGTGGACTGGGCTGCAGAAATGCCAGAATAGAGAGAAGGCCTAGTCCTATCGAAGACTAGCATCTTCAAACATCTTCACAAGGCCATCATCTTGCAGCAGTAGAAGAGAGTAGAATAGCATTTTATTTAGCAAACATGTTGAAGTACAGCTTAAAGATCCTTCCTCGACTCCCTGCGAGAAAGCGATCCCGAAGCTTCAATTAAGTAACCGATATCCAGTTCAAGTAGTAGATCGGGATACACAAACTGAGCGTCCTTTACCGTAGGACCGGCTATCGATAGAAGATTCATCCCTGCAGGGGTGCACTACTGTTACCCAACACGCTCGATCAACTCTGGCCGGACACACTTGCAAGGTAATGCCCGTCCTCGGAAGATCAACACGAAACAACGCTCTACCTAGGCTCGGCAGAGAGGTCAGCAAGCCGGACTAACCTATGCACCAAGAGGTCTCGGGCCATCGCCCTGGGCACCCTGCGCGTTGCGAGACTGGCTGGGGTGCAGGCGCGACACTGAACTCGTCAGTGAAGTATCCAGCCCAATCCCGACAATTAGCCCGCACGATGAATCGTGACGTCAGACGAGCTTTCGGAGAAACATACTTTGCAGAGGGTCCCATAACCATTATCCCGCGTGGTGGTAGTGCGTATAGGGCACGTCAACCCACTCAGATCACACACCCAAATCCAATAGGCTCAATTAGTATCAAGCGGAGACAATCAGAGTCTCTGATGCTCCGCCACAATGTCACACTCGAGTGCCCTTCCGGCACACCCGACATCATAGATCCCAGCGGGTACCCACCAGGGTGGACCCGCCTGTAACAAAGGTTAAGTAATCATGTGGTCATAACATCAAGGGGGAAACCCGAGGAATCACCCTCGGCGGATTCCACTCGACGAAATCATCAGGGTGAACGTATGAGGTATCACCCTCGAGGTTCACACTGAGGGTTGCACGACAGAGTCGTATCGGAAGTGGAGAAGGAGGAATCACCCTCGATGACCACGACCGAACAGCTACACTGCAGAGTATTCATCAGGAGTGCGTTACGAGGTATCACCCTCGGCACTCGATAGTTACTACGCAGAGTCGTACGACTAAGGGGGTGTGAAGTGAGGTGTCGGTCTCTGGTCGACGATCACGTTGATCGGGTCGTCAATGATCAAGCAGGGGCAACAAGGGTAAGGTGGTGGGGTCACTGATGGTTCACTACCAACCTATACTAAACAGTTTATCATAGGCAGGTAAGGTAGCAATGAACAGGTTACAACAGCAGGCTATGCATCAGAATAGGAGCATACATTAACAGTAGCAAAATCTAATGCAAGCAGGAGAATAGAATGGGCGATATCTGGAATGCTCAAGGGGGGGGGGGCTTGCCTGGTTGCTCTGGCAAGAGAGAGGGGTCGTCAACGGGCTGCTCGTCGGTAGTGAAGTCGTACCCGGGTGCAGCGTCGTCGGTCTCAGCGTCTATCGAAGAGAGAGAAGGAGGGGGAGAGAAACAATAAATTCACGGCAATAATGCAAACAATATGTATGGCATGCCTAAATGATATGTAGAGGTGTTCTACTGCCTAACTAAATGATTTAGTTAATTTAGGAATTTATTTCGATTTATTTAATTAAAGTTGGGCACTATTCATTTACTGAAAACGGTCTAAAAGTTCAATGTTCTTATAGCTGCGGGCATCTAATGGGAATACGGAGGGCGTATCCGAGTTCGTATCGGAATTCTGAGCAAGTTTCATGTATAAAGTATTTTCATCGGAGTTACGGATTATTTAATATGATTTTCTAAAGTTTTTATTAATTTCTGGAATTTAATTAATTATTTAAATCAACATTATCCGAAACAGTGTTGCGATGACATCAGCATGACATCATGCTGACGTCAGCAGGCGTCCTGACAGGGTGGGTCCCACCTGTCATAGACTGTTAGGCTAATTAGGATTAACTAATTAAATTACTGTTTAATTAACACTAACTAGTTAATTAGATTAACCTAATCAGGATTAATTAACTAATTAATTAATTAATTAATTATCTTAATTTTTTTTTTATAAAAACGTTCTGGGGGTGGGCCGGTCGGGCCAGCTGGGCTGGGAGCTGGGCCGAGGCTTTTTCCTTTTTATTTTATTTTTTGTTTTGTCTTTCTCTTATCTTTTTCTTTTTTGTATTCTCTTTTCTCAGTTTAGTAAATAGTTAGGCCACATATTGAATTTTGTAAAACATAGGAATTACTCCAACAAATACTAGGCATTACCTACCACTACCAAAAATTGGTTTGGAGTCAACTTGAGTTCACATAATTTTTATAATAATTAAAATGCATTAATCCTTACTGTTTTAATTATGTTAGTGCCACCTAATTATTTTATTAAATGTTGGTTACAATTTTAGAATGGTCTCTGCAATATTTGTTATTTATCGAACATTTTAGTTTTTATATTGGACAAGTTTTATATTTCACTTTCATTTAAATTTGAATTTGACTTAGGAGTTGAAATGCAATATGATGCTAATGATGATTATGCACTATTAGGCCTGCTGACATGTCATTATCAAAAGTGATTACTGTAGCTAATGACAGGGGGTGTTACAATTCTCCTCATCTATTAAGAATTCTCGTCCCGAGAATTAAGAGGAAGACTGAAAGAAAGAGGGGTATTCTTCACGAAGACGATCCTCGCGTTCCCAAGTGGCCTCATCTTCAGAATGATTTGACTACTGAACCTTGAGGAATTTGATTGACTTTTGACGAGTCCGATGTTCAGCTTGATCAAGAACACGGATGGGATATTCTGGATAAGACAAATCTTCCCGTAATTCAAGCACTTCGTGATCCACAGCTCGAATAGGATCCTTGAAGCAGCGACGGAGTTGGGATACATGAAAGACATCATGTACTTGAGAAAGATTTGGCGGCAACTGCAATTGATATGCCACCTCTCCTCGACGGGCAAGAATACGGAACGGGCCAATGTAGCGAGGAGCTAACTTGCCTTTGATTCCGAATCTATGAGTGCCTTTCAACGGAGTGACGCGGAGGTAAGCTTGCTCGCCAGGTTGATAGACTATTTCCTGGTGCTTTCGGTCATAGTTGCTCTTCTGACGAGACTGAGCAGCTTTCAAATGTTCACGGACAATGCGGACTTGGTCTTCTGCTTGCTGAATAATGTCCGGTCCGACGAGTGAGCGTTCCCCAGTTTCTGACCAATTCAGAGGGGTTCGACACTTACGACCGTATAGAACTTCAAACGGTGCCATCTTCAGACTAGCCTGATAGCTATTGTTGTAAGAGAATTCGGCATACGGGAGAGATTCCTCCCACTTCTTACCGAAGGAGATGACGCAAGCTCGAAGCATATCTTCGAGCACTTGATTAACTCGTTCAACTTGACCCTGTGACTGAGGGTGAAAAGCGGTGCTGAAAGACAGATGTGTTCCCATAGCTTCTTGGAAACTATTCCAGAATCTGGAGGTGAAGAGGCTGCCACGATCAAAACTGATCTCCAACGGAACACCATGGAGTGACACAATTCGGGAAACATACAAGTCTGCTAACTGGCTAGCAGTGATTGTCTCCTTAACTGGTAGAAAGTGAGCAACCTTGGAGAACCGGTCAATGACGACAAATATAGCACCATTACCCTTCTGAGATCTGGGAAAACCAGTAATGAAATCCATTTGGACCTTGTCCCATTTCCATTCAGGAATTGCAAGGGGTTGCAGAGTTCCTGTGGGCCTTTGATGTTGAGCTTTAACGCGGCGGCAAACGTCACACTCAGAAACATAACGAGCAATATCTCGCTTCATATTAGGCCACCAGTATCTCTGACAAATGTCACGGTACATCTTTGTGCTACCAGGATGAATTGACAAAGGAGTGTCATGAGCTTCCATCATAACGTGTTCTCTCTCATCTTTGAACTTAGGTATGAAGAGACAGTGTTGGAAAAATAGGATACCATCATTATCAAGATGGAACTCCGACGGTTTTCCTTTTTCAAGGTATCGCTTGATCCTTTCAACTTCAGAGTCATACCGTTGCATAGTTTTGATGCTGTGTTCTAAATCTGGTTCAACAACGAGGGTATTGAGATAACCCTGTGGAACAATATGGAGGTTCAATTTACGAAACTCTTCATAAAGAAGAGGTTGTGATTCCTGAACCATATGGTTGCTGCAATAAGCCTTGCGACTCAAAGCATCGGCCATTACATTTGCCTTGCCAGGGGTGTATGAGATATTCATATCATAATCGGCTATTGTCTCGAGCCATCTTTGTTGACGAAGGTTCAGATCCGGTTGAGTATATAAATACTTCAAACTTTGATGATCCGTATATATCTCACAACGGTTACCGAGAAGATAATGTCGCCATAGCTTCAGGGCATAAATAACCGCAGAAAGCTCGAGATCGTGCACCGGGTAATTTTCTTCGTGAGGACGCAATTGTCGGGAGGCATAAGCAATCACCTTGCGTTCTTGCATTAGGACACAGCCTAATCCTTGACGAGAGGCATCGCAGTATATTACGAAATCCTTTTGGGAATCCGAGGGTGCTAATACTGGGGCAGATGTCAATTTATCTTTTAGTGTCTGAAAACTTTCTTGACATTTTTCTGTCCACTCAAATTTAACACCTTTGTGAAGCAGATTTGTCAATGGTTTTGCAATCTTGGAAAAGTTCTCAACGAATCGACGGCAATAACTAGCAAGTCCGAGAAAACTTCTGACTTGCTTAACATTCTTCGGGGGAGTCCAGTCAAGAATAGTCTGAACTCGTTCGGGGTTAACAGCAATGCCATCCTTGGAAATCACATGTCCAAGGTAAGTTACTTCAGAAAGCCAAAATTCACATTTGGAATACTTGGCATACAACTAGTGTTCTCGAAGCCTTTCTAGTACCAAACGGAGGTGTTCAGCATGTTCTTCTTTATTCTTGGAATAAACCAGAATATCATCTAAATAAACCACGACGAATTTGTCGAGGTAATCCATGAATATATAATTCATCAGACAGGAGAAAGTTGCTGGAGCATTCGTTAGGCCAAATGATATGACGGTGTATTCATAGGAGCCATAACGAGTGACGAATGCAGTCTTGGGAATATCCTCTTCACAGACACGGATCTGGTGATAACCCAACCTCAGGTCGAGTTTAGAGAACACCGATGATCCAGCGAGTTGATCATAAAGATCATTGATCCGGGGCAGTGGGTATTTATTCTGGATTGTGGCTTGGTTAATGGGCCGATAATCCTGAACCAAACGGTTAGTTCCATCCTTCTTCTTAACGAAGAGTGAAGGTGCTCCCCAAGCAGAGGAACTGGGGCGGATGAAACCACTCTTAAGTGACTTGTCGATTTCTTCCTTAAGCTCGAGTAGGTGATGCAGAGGCATCTTATAAGGTCGCTTGGCAATAGGGACGGTGCCAGGCTTCAAGTCAATGACAAACTCGACAGCTCTAGCCGGGGGTATTCCTGGAAGTTCTTCTGGAAAGACATCTGGAAAATCTCGAACGACAGGAACGTTCTTGATCCCTTCCAGAGGTGTGGCGTTCAAAGCATTCAGAACATATATCTGAGCTTCGGCGTCCCGAGTAATGCGGGCGGTATAGTTCACTATCTCATCGATGGGGTGAAGAAGTTGGACGACTTTAGTGGCACAATTGATCGAAGCAATGTGAGCTTTCAACCAATCCATTCCGAGTATAAGGTCTATGGTGGAAGATTTCAGGACGATGGGCGATGCAAGGAATTCCAATCCTTTAATTTCGACGGTAACGTCAGGTGCTATTACGTCAGCATGACAGTGACCTCCGGGAGTTTTAACGACTAACGGAGTATGCATTTTCTCATATCGAATGCCATGCATAAATGCAAATTTTCCAGAGATGAATGAATGTGATGCTCCTGAATCAAATAAAACAGAAGCAGGTACTGAGTTAACAAGAAGGGTACCCATCACAGTAGCAGGTTGATCCTGGACTTCTTCAATGTCAATGTTGTAGGCGTGTCCACGACCATGTGCAGCAGACCCAATATTATAGTTGCGGGTCTGGTTGTTGCCACGACCATTGCCACGGCCAGTACGGGGAAAGGCTAACTGATTCTGATTCTGGCGGCAGTCTTTAGCCTGGTGACCTGGTTTGCGGCACTTGAAGCACAGATCATCTTCAGGACGAAGAGGAGCATTGTTTTGAATAGCTTGAGCTTTTGGTTGCCTCGGCGGTGGAGGAGGCAGACGTGGTGAAGCATAGTTGTTCTTTGGCGTAGAGGCATTGGAACGGAATGCATTCTTGGGAATCCAAACTCGACGCTTCGATGCTGAGCCCGAAGATGAGCCAGCATCACGACAGCGCTTCTGCGAGTCCTTGTATTCCATCTGAGCGGTCTCAACAAGAATAGCCTTGTTCGTCAGAGTTGAAAAGTCATTGAAGTCTTTAGCAGCTAGTGCAAGCTTGAGGTCGGGGTGTAGTCCATTACGGAACTTCTCTTGTCTGCGTGCATCTGTGGCGATGTCTTCTTCAGCATAGCAGGAGAGGTCTAGAAATTCCCGCTGATAAGCTTCGACAGTCTTGTTGCCCTGAGTGAGGTTACGGAACTGGGTCTTCATGTGTTCCATAATTTTCTGAGGGATGTAACGTGTACGGAAAGCAGCCTGGAACTCATACCAGGTGATGACTGTTCCAACTGGCAGAGTACGCTTGTGTGTGTCCCACCATTGAGCTGCGGGGCCCTTTAAGAAAAAGGCCGCGAAGTTGACGTAGTTGGCAGGGGCGACATTAGCTGACTCCATCTCGTGAGTGATGTCACGGAGCCAGTCATCGGCATCCAGTGGCTTGTCAGAGTTGCGGAACTGAGTTGGGTTGAGTCGCATAAACTCTGTCAAAGTTATTGAAGCTGGGTTCTGGTTCTGGTTGTTCTGATGCGGAAACTGAGCCATGATTCCAACCATGAACTGGCGGTTAAGCTCAAACTGTTGCATCATAGCCGCCATATAGTCTGGCGGTGGTGGGCGTTCAGGGGCACGACCACGACCACCTGGTCTAACCATCCTGCTAAGTATCAACAAGGGGTAGTTTAGTAAAAGCAATTGCAAGCGTTTAGTGACAAACATGATGTAACTCGACAACAATTTAAAGTAGTGTAACAGATACATAACAGTAGTCGATTAAGACATACAGATCCATACACAGAGTCGGGTACATGCGGACAGCATAACGGCGCCATTTCAAAAGCTAGACATACTAGGCGGCGCGCAGGCACGCGGTAAGGAAGTACACAACGAGACATAGCAAAGGCTACATCAACGTCGGAGAAAACCACCGAAACGGGGTAACTGCAAGTGCTGATGACGAATGTTCGTCGCGGAAGGATCCTGCGCTCCATGTGCACTCTGATGCAGAATCTAGTCTCGAGCTGTAAGAAGAGGTCCACGTGCGGGTGTATGACCTCCAACAGCAGGCCAATCAATACCAGCATACATCTGAGTCCTGCGCAGGTAAAGGATGTGCTCAGGATGTATCCCTGCGCGAACAGCGGGTAGCAACTGCGTCATAGCATCGTAGAGACGTGCTCTAGTGGCTACCAACTCGACGGCAAGAGCCCGAACAGTGCGATCCAGATCCTGAGTGCACTGAATCAGAACACGCGGGTCATAGCGACGAGGCTCGAACGGGGCACAGATAGCTGTGTAATATCCAGTAGCATCTCCAGCAGGGGCATACGGAATGTATCGGAACTCAGAGTCATCCAAGATATCGCTGAACTGTCCTCGGAGACGTGCGACGGCAGAGTAAGCAGCATCATGGACTGCCATCTCAATCGTCACGCCGATACCGTGGAAAAGGTGTAGCTCGGTGTCTGAGTCATTTTGCTGATCATAGATACGAACATCAGCATGGTACTGCTCCTGATTGAACTCGCGGTAATCCTCGTAAACCAAGTACTCAGGATACCAACGGTAGCCAAGTCTGGTCATGAGAGCGATCAGGACAGCTGGAAACCCAGGGGTATTACGAGCCTAAGTGCGAAGCACAAGCTGTGTCGTAGGACGCGGTGGAAACAAACGGTCCATCTGAAACAGAGAAAATTCAGATTTGTCAAATGACAATGAGAAGTTTAACACAACTCGGAGAGAAAGGTTAAACAAAACAATGGAAAGGAAAATGATTATCAGACTAATCAGATCAATGACAGGGAAATCGCACAGATATCCAGCTCTCCGGGTAGATGGGATTTACGAGATCCTAAGTGTCGGCGTTAGTAAAATTTATTTAACCCGAGTAGAAGAGAGATCAGAGTCCCAGAGTATAGACGAGGAATAAAAGATCCTAATACCACCAAGTTGGCGACGTGGGCCCGTAAGCCACACAGCCAAGTTAGTAAATTAGTTTTTCGGTTTCTAGACTCAACTTCGGCCAAGGAATTGGAAGGGGGCTTCCTACAGGCAGTCGGCTCTGATACGAACTTGTGGCACCCCCGACTCAATCGTACACTAATCATACACGCAAACGTGTACGATCAAGCATAGGGACTCACGGGAAGATATCACAACACAACTCTAACACAATTTAAACGGAGGTCCACAATATTACAGACCAGGGATCCGAAGATCCGAATACATAAGTCAGTCATACAAATATTATCTGAGTACAGACATAGTTAGACAAGTTTTGCCTTAAGAAGGCTAGCACAAACAGCGACACTAGATCGAAAGGCGTTGGCCTCCTGCCTGGGAGCCTCCGATCCTACTCCTGGTCATCTGGCTCGATCCAGTAGTAAGTACCCTCTGGACCCTCCTGGTAGTAAGCTCCGGTGGTGGCATCTGGCTCCTGGACTCCATCGTCTGTTTGTATCATCAAGGTGGGGTATATGGGGAAAAGAGAAAGTAAAGCAACCGTGAGTACTCATCCGAAGAACTCAGCAAGCAAGGATCTATACTACATATGCAACATTATCAATGGAGAAAGGCTGTATAGGTGGACTGGGCTGCAGAAATGCCAGAATAGAGAGAAGGCCTAGTCCTATCGAAGACTAGCATCTTCAAACATCTTCACAGGGCCATCATCTTGCAGCAGTAGAAGAGAGTAGAATAGAATTTTATTTAGCAAACATGTTGAAGTACAGCTTAAAGATCCTTCCTCGACTCCCTGCGAGAAAGCGATCCCGAAGCTTCAATTAAGTAACCGATATCCAGTTCAAGTAGTAGATCGGGATACACAAACTGAGCGTCCTTTACCGTAGGACCGGCTATCGATAGAAGATTCATCCCTGCAGGGGTGCACTACTGTTACCCAACACGCTCGATCAACTCTGGCCGGACACACTTGCTGGGTAATGCCCGTCCTCGGAAGATCAACACGAAACAACGCTCTACCTAGGCTCGGCAAAGAGGTCAGCACGCCAGACTAACCTATGCACCCAGAGGTCTCGGGCCATCGCCCTGGGCACCCTGCGCGTTGCGAGACTGGCCGGGGTGCAGGCGCGACACTGAACTCGTCAGTGAAGTATCCAGCCCAATCCCGACAATCAGCCCGCATGGTGAATCGTGACGTCAGATGAGCTTTCGGAGAAACGTACTTCACAGAGGGTCCCATAACCATTATCCCGCGTGGTGGTAGTGCGTATAGGGCACGTCGACCCACTCAGATCACGCACCCAAATCCAATAGGCTCAATTAGTATCAAGCGGAGACAATCAGAGTCTCTGATGCTCCGCCACAATGTCACACTCGAGTGCCCTTCCGGCACACCCGACATCATAGATCCCCAGCGGGTACCCACCAGGGTGGACCCGCCCGTAACAAAGGTCAAGTAATCGTGTGGTCATAACATCAAGGGGGAAACCCGAGGAATCACCCACGGCGGATTCCACTCGACGAAATCATCAGGGTGAACGTATGAGGTATCACCCTCGAGGTTCACACTGAGGGTTGCACGACAGAGTCGTATCGGAAGTGGAGAAGGAGGAATCACCCTCGATGACCACGACCGAACAGCTACACTGCAGAGTATTCATCAGGAGTGCGTTACGAGGTATCACCCTCGGCACTCGATAGTTACTACGTAGAGTCGTACGACTAAGGGGGTGTGAAGTGAGGTGTCGGTCTCTGGTCGACGATCACGTTGATCGGGTCGTCAATGATCAAGCAGGGGCAACAAGGGTAAGGTGGTGGGGTCACTGATGGTTCACTACCAACCTATACTAAACAGTTTATCATAGGCAGGTAAGGTAGCAATGAACAGGTTACAACAGCAGGCTATGCATCAGAATAGGAGCATACATTAACAGTAGCAAAATCTAATGCAAGCAGGAGAATAGAATGAGCGATATCTGGAATGCTCAAGGGGGGGGGGGGCTTGCCTGGTTGCTCTGGCAAGAGAGAGGGGTCGTCAACGGGCTGCTCGTCGGTAGTGAAGTCGTACCCGGGTGCAGCGTCGTCGGTCTCAGCGTCTATCGAAGAGAGAGAAGGAGGGGGAGAGAAACAATAAATTCACGGCAATAATGCAAACAATATGTATGACATGCCTAAATGATATGTAGAGGTGTTCTACTGCCTAACTAAATGATTTAGTTAATTTAGGAATTTATTTGGATTTATTTAATTAAAGTTGGGCACTATTCATTTACTGAAAACGGTCTAAAAGTTCAATGTTCTTATAGCTGCGGTCGTCTAACGGAAATACGGAGGGCGTATCCGGGTTCGTATCGGAATTCTGAGCAAGTTTCATGTATAAAGTATTTTCATCGGAGTTACGGATTATTTAATATGATTTTCTAAAGTTTTTATTAATTTCTGGAATTTAATTAATTATTTAAATCAACATTATCCGAAACAGTGTTGCGATGACATCAGCATGACATCATGCTGACGTCAGCAGGCGTCCTGACAGGGTGGGTCCCACCTGTCATAGACTGTTAGGCTAATTAGGATTAACTAATTAAATTACTGTTTAATTAACATTAACTAGTTAATTAGATTAACCTAATCAGGATTAATTAACTAATTAATTAATTAATTAATTAATTTTATTTTTTTATAAAAACGTTCTGGGGTGGGCCGGTCGGGCCAGCTGGGCTGGGAGCTGGGCCGGGGTTTTCTCCTTTTTATTTTATTTTTTGTTTTGTCTTTCTCTTATCTTTTTCTTTTTTGTATTCTCTTTTCTCAGTTTAGTAAATAGTTAGGCCACATATTGAATTTTGTAAAACATAGGAATTACTCCAACAAATACTAGGCATTACCTACCACTACCAAAAATTGGTTTGGAGTCAACTTGAGTTCACATAATTTTTATAATAATTAAAATGCATTAATCCTTACTATTTTAATTATGTTAGTGCCACCTAATTATTTTATTAAATATTGGGTACAATTTTAGAATGGTCTCTGCAATATTTGTTATTTATCGAACATTTTAGTTTTTATATTGGACAACCTTTATATTTCACTTTCATTTAAATTCGAATTTGACTTAGGAGTTGAAATGCAATATGATGCTAATGATGATTATGCACTATTAGGCCTGCTGACATGTCATTATCAAAAGTGATTACTGTAGCTAATGACAGGGGGTGTTACAAGGGCCTCAGGCGGTGGCGAGACAAGGAGGAGGGAGGGGGAGTCCGGCGGCGACACGATTGGATCTTCCCCGAGTCGCCAGAGAAGGAGGCGACGCAGGGGTCAACTGATGTGACCTGAGGGACCTGTTTTGTGAGTCAAATAAAGATTACTTCTAATGTTGCTTTTGTCTTTTTATGATACTATTCATGCTAGATTTCACATTTTCGTTTATCAATTTTCATTTAGAGTTTGGATCTGAAATTTTAAAGAATTGTAGTTACATTTCTTGTGAACATTCATAAAAAAATAGAAATTTTTGAAACATTTAAACTTGATTTTTTTAAGTTGGAATATGGGGAGCACCCCAAAGATGGGAGCACATAATATTTCTCCGGAGTTGGAGATTTTTTTTTTAGAAAAGGAGGATGACCCCGGGCCTCTGCATCTGGGAGATGCATGCGGCTATTTTATTGATTATTCTCGAGGACCTTACAAAGTAGAACAACAATATGCCTGAATCCGCCATCTTGGCAACATCTGCCGTTACTCCTATCCATAAGATGAAGGGGTGCAAGCTGAGCCACATACCCAGACCTCTCACCTAAGCCTAACATCTAAAGCCGGAGGCCCTGACCGAGCCACATACCGGGTCCGGGGCACAAACCGGTCCGACGCACTCACATGTGTCGTCACCGCCATCTTCCACCGGTCCATCTTCAGAGCAGATTGTGGTGTCAACCTTGGCAGGTCCTTCGCCATCGACACCAAACGACGACCTCCACCTACGTGAGTCCATCTCCAAGCAACGGACGTAGATCCATGCTAGGATAGGGCCGCACCACCGCCGTCGCCCACCACCCACAAGCGCCACCCAACCCCAAGGTTCCCAAAGCGGCGCCTTCAAGAAGGGAACGGCGTCGTGAGCGCAGCCGCCGCCCAACAAAGTTAGGGCTTTCGCCCAGGAGACCTAGGGGAAGGGGAAGTGAGGAGATCAGTCCATACCGACGCCTCCAAGGAGGGGAACGGCGCCCTCAGGCGTCGCCGTCGGCGCGGCCGGCCATGGCCGGCCAAGGATTTCGCCCGAACTAAATCCCCGCCACCAGCAGCACCTCCTGCATAGAACCGGCGACCAAGGGAAGCGCGGCCCGACCATGCTGGCCCGCACGCCGAACAAGGGAGGAGGGGAGGCGCCAGATCGCGCGCACCGGCCACCGCAGAAGCCGCCGCCAGCCGCCAACGACCACCGGGATCCTGCCGCCCGCGCGGCCAGGACGCCAGATCCACCGCCTGCACGGCTGCTCGCCGGAGCCTGTCGTGCCTCGCCAAAGGAGCTGCCGCTCCAGATCCGGGACTCCCCACGCAGAGACAGGGCAGCCGAGGCCCCGCCGCCACCATCCTTGGGGCCCCGGGCTTGCCTGGCGGCTGCCTCAGGCGTCGGCGAGGAAGGGAGGGGGGGTGAGCCCGGCGGCGCGGCTAGGGTTTGCCCCCCTTGTCGCCCGAACGGGCGGCATGGGGGGAAGGGGGGGAAGGGGGAAGGGTCCTGCCGGAGTTGGAGATGCCTTTAATATATTTCTGTGTTCGCCTAGACATATTCACCAGAAAATGCGTTCTGTTTCCATGATCATCCGTGAATCATCCAAACATCTGCAATATCTTGCTCCGTGATTAAACCAACAGCTGTTCAAGCATGATGATGCTAGTACTACTACAGTACTTGTATGCGCCGTGTGAAATGATCAATGGTTCACTGTTTCCACTGCACCTGTTGATCCACTGACCAGAGGGTTCATACGCTGACGTGGGATGACCGCATCGACAGCGGCGAGAAGGGGAATGTGGCCACCGATGTCTGCGACAGCGGGTCCCCTCCGCCGGCCGCCGCCGCTCTCTCGAACGACGACGACGGGAACGAGTGCACGAAGTCGTCGTACCCAACCTCGCCGGAGCACACCGGCGGCGGCGGGGGCGGTGGTGGCGGCGGCGGCACCTCCGCGGCGTCCCCACTGTCCAGGTACCTGGCCACCTCCCTCATCGTCGGCCGCGCCACCGGCACCGGGTGCGAGCACCACAGCCCCAGCTTCACCGCCACGGCCGCCTCCTCGGCGTCGAACGCCCCGCCCAGCCTCGCGTCCACCACCTTCTCCAGCTCCCCCGCCACGTACCGCTCCCACGCCCACTCCGCCAGCACCAGCTCCTCCGGCGCCGCCCGCGGCTCGATGGGACGCCGCCCGGCTACCACCTCCAGCACCAGCGCCCCGAACGCGAACACGTCTGCCGCCTTCGTGGCCTTCCCCGTCCGCGTCAGCTCCGGCGCCAGGTACCCCAGCGTGCCCACCACCCGCGTCGTAGCCGGGTTGGCGCCGTGCTCGTAAAGCTTGGCCAGCCCGAAGTCGCCGAGCCGCCCCGCCATGTCGCCGTCGAGGAGCACGTTGCTTGCCTTGACGTCGCGGTGGAGCACCACGTGCTCCCACTCCTCGTGCAGGTACAGCAGCGCCGACGCCACGTTCCGGAGGATCTTGTACCGGACGCCCCACGTCAGCCGAGTCGCCAGGAGACCGTCGCCGAAGAGGTGCATGTCCAGGCTGCCGTTGGGCATGAAGTCGTAGACCAGGAGGAGGTCGCCGCGGCGGCGGCACCAGCCTTGGAGCTGCACGAGGTTGCGGTGGCGAAGACGGCCGATGGACGCGATCTCGGCGACGAACTCCCGGAGCCCCTGCCGGGAATCGTGGGACACGCGCTTCACGGCGACCACGGTGGGGGGCGTTCCAGGGAGCACGCCGCGGTACACCTTGCCGAAGCCGCCGCGGCCGAGGAGCTCGCGATCGCGGAACCCTCGCGTGGCGCGCTTCAGCTCCGGGTACTTGTACCGGTGCGGGCCGTGGTCCAGCTCCCACGGCTCGATGACGTCGCGGTTCTTGACGCGGTATGCCGCGTAGGCGCCCGCGCCGGCGAGCACCAACAGCGCCACAAACGCCGAGAACACCGACGCGAGGATCAGGGACGTCTTGCTCTTCTTGTCTGGCTTGGGACTCGGCAGCGACGGAAGGGACGACAGGTCTAGCGGCGGCGCGGCGCCCCCGCCCAACTTGAAGCTCCACCCCATGAGGTAGTGCGAGCTCGCAAGGAGACCCGTGGACGCCGAGAAGCCGACGTACATCTGCTCCCGGAAGACGATGGCCAGGTCGACGTGGAAGGATATGAGCGGTACCGCCGGCTTCTCGGGCGCCGCCAAGGTCGCTATAGAGACGTTGAGGAGCCTCCGGTTCCCATCATAGTCGACCCAGGCGAGGACGGTGTCTCCGGACTTGAGGTTGATGGGCGCGGCGGACGCGGATGCGTTGGAGGTGAGGCTGTTGAGGTCGACGCCGACGTGGTTGTCGTTGATGTCGCCGAACTCGAAGTCCTGCACCGTGTCGAACTCGACGGCGAACACGTGGTTGGTGGCGTTGCCGTCGTCGTAGGCGCTGACGAGGCCCAGGTACTGGCTGGGCAGCGCCCCCGGGAGGCGCGGGTCGGATGCGGCCACGAAGGCGAAGCCGTGACCGCCGAGCCTGGGGTACTCAGGCACGACGGCGAAAGCGAACGCCGTGGAGAAGGACACCGCCGCCGCTGTGGCGTTGTTCTTGGCACCGGAGCCGGGCGGGCCGAGGAGGCGGACCGGGGACGGGTAGAAGGCGTGGCCCTTGAGCCGGGAGGTGTCGTTGGTGAGGCGCATGACGCCGTCCGGCTGGAGCTCTGTGACGCCGTTCAGAGTGAGGTTCGGGGCGCCGCCGTTGCGGCCAGCGCCGAAGCCGGTGTAGGTGAATTCTTGGGAGGCGGCGAGGGTAGCGAGGAGGAGGAGGAAGAGAGCTGGGATGAGAGGCATTGCATTGGTCCGCCGATGTTGCTGCTGTTTCTTGCGGTGGGTGGGGTGGGGGGGTGGGGCGGCGAAGGAGGTGTTAAATGGCGGGCGGGGTTGCTGGTTTTGTAGGGGAGAAAAAGAAAGTGAGAGGAGCGAGGCAGTGACCACTCCACCGAAAACTCTCGTGTGATCCTGAGCTCCACTTATCCCGGATGAACAGTAAAATCTATTAAAAAATTTTGTCAAGAAACTTTGATGTTTTTTCTACATGCGTGCCAATTTTCGTGATAAAATGACATTTGTGGAGGTCTCGGCAAAAAAAAATCATGCTCCAAAAAAACTGTTTTTGAAAGTATTTTGAAGCATTGATTTTATTTTTTTTGCCGAGACCTGCATGAATGTCATTTCATCATGAATTTTTGCACGCATGTAGGAAAAACATGAAAGTTTCTTGCCAAAAAATTTCAGATTTTTTTAAATTTTTTACTATTTTTTCATATTTTACTGTTTATTCAGGATCACTGGAGCTCGGGATCACATACTACGCGTCCCCACTCCACCTTCATGTTCCATCATTAATTTTCTTTCCCTGACCTTCCTCGCCATGAAAAAAGATGAAAATCTTTCTCACGTAAATGCATTAGCTGGCAAGACATCTAGAGCTTCCATTGATGGGGACAGTAATTCGATCCACTTGGTCAAAGTCGACAGTACTTGCTACTGTAGGACAGTGACATGTGTCTCCCGTCAGACTAATTTAATGTCCGATTCCCTCGCAAAAAAAAAATTAATGTCCGATTGAGATACTAGGCACGCTCCATCTTTATCAGGCATTGGCATTAAGGGCTAACTGCAAGCGATTAAGGACCCGCAAACCTCCCGTGGCCGTGCGAACCTTTGGACCACGGAAACCATTCCACACACGGTCTTGTATCAGTTCGCAGGGTGATTTGAACACCATTTTTACTGTAAATTAAAGACAAACTGTGAGATGTTTATGGGAGTCTGATCATTCGAAACGTAGGACTTCAACATCACTCACCACGCAATCCCCTCTTTTGATCTCATTTTCTTTCACTCCGCCCCTTCTCCTCATTTGCTTTGCATCCGCATCCTCTCCATCTCCTTCGTCGCTGTTGTACGTCTCCGACCGCCATAGAGGCATTGCCGCACGTCCGCAACTAGCATCGACGCGCCCGCTCGCCGTTACGACGGAGCTTTTCACACCCTCGAGTCATTTGTACCCAGGTACACTCCGCCCCCTGTCGATGACCTCCATGATGGACACCATGCCCGGCAGGTGTTCGGTCAAATGCCCATGGAGTTTTTTTCAAATGCTATGTTGTTTTTTAGAGTACGAAGGATGGTGAGCTACTTGACAATGGAGGATGAGTTGTTGTGTGATGCGTGGCTGGCCGTATCCACACATTTCATAGGCAGGAGCAAAGGGGAGCCCTTCTGGGAGCAAGTGCAAAAAAAGTTTCACGCACGAAAGCACATTGCGCCCTACGACATGTACATCATTCAACCACGCAACGTGAGGTCATTGTTGCATCGCTGGCACACTATCTAGATCAGCGTCACCAAGTTTTGCGACGTGGGTCGTTAGCTCGAAGCAAGGTGGCCACTGCACGCGGCAAAGGACGAGATCGTAAGTTTTACTTCGTTTTGCTCAACTTCTTGATTGATTCATTCACTCAATGTTGGTCTACACATTATATGTAGCCCGCACACGCCACCGTGTACCACAGGACGGAGGGACAACCATTTACATGCACACACTATTGGATGAAGCTGAAGGAGGAGTATGTGTGGAATGACATGATCCGTTCATGAAAAACTTGTTGGACATCGGGATCTAGTCGAATTAGAGACATTGTTGTACTAGACTTAATTTGATTGTTGTGTATGGATGATTTGTGCTATTTTCTATACGAACTTTGATAAATATCGACCGATTTGCATGAATTTTGTCTGATTAGTTAAAATGCGGGCTGAAATGTATGCGATCGGCGTTGGATGTCGTCCTTCCGTATCTATGTCCGTGGACTGGACCCTCTGTCCGCGGACGAATGCGAAAGAAAAATTTGCGGGTTTCCGTTCGAGATGCCCTAAGCTTGCCCAAAGTGATCTTGGTAAATCTACATCGTGAAAGAGGTGGTTGCCAATGATCCTGTACGTAAGACTACCCATAGTGTCTAGTAATTTAGACTAGTAATATGTATATGCTACTAGTCTATATTACTATCTCTAGAATGGAGAGTAACATGTGTGAGGTCACTCTGTCTTGGTATGTTTGATGTTATTCATATTACGAGTAACTAGCTATGTTACTTTATTTGTCTTTTTTTTTTATTAATTAGCCATCGCATCATCTTTTTCTTAAGTGTCTGTCTATGTTAGTCTCTATGTTATTCTCATTATGAGTAGTCTAAGTGTAGTGCGCGGGTCAGCATTTTGTCAACGGGATTAGTTGTACAAGGTTGAAAACGCTCGAAGTCGAAGAGTGAAGGACTGTAGCCAGGGTACCAGCTGGACGATGCCCGGAGCGATGATGCCTAGCTCAATGTCAATTCCGGTTGTGGAGTACAAAAGTCGTACGGCTGATGCCTCAATTGCAAAATATAATAATTCTGGAGTTAGAGACTCCGGAGGTGGTTTTTTTTTCTTCCAAAAAGAATGACACTCCATCAACAAACAATGGAAGTTAGTGCATCTCCACATCGAACCCTCAAATCGCCCTGAAATGTCACGACCGCGTTGTTTGAAGGCAGTTTGCCATCTAACATCGTTCTGCGTAGGTCCGTGGATCAATTCATTTTGTTTGTCCGTATTACGCAAATCGAAAGCAAGCTAGTGGGGCTTGCGGGAGTTCGGATTGCCGTCACGTATGACTCCGACACCGGGCCTACCCAAAACCCCGCCCGAAACCCACGTCTTCATCCTTCACTCTTTCTTTGCATCCGCTTCCTCCCTCGCTGACGTTGTCGCTCTACCACCCCAGCCGCCCGCCAAGCCCTTCCCGGACCTCCACGACACTAGTAATTTTCTTTATGTTTCCTAGAGCTGAAATTGGCTGACTTTTTTGTAATAACTAGTATGTACATAACTTTACGATATAAAATATACCATAGAACAGTTGTTCTATAGTCCAGGGCTTTAAAATATATATTTTGGAGATAGTGAATGATAATTATCCTTGGCTAATCTTCCGTAGTTTCGATGGTAGGAGTGCAAGTGGATTCTCACTTGTCCAGTTGTTCGTGAAGATTTCAGTTCATAAGTTGTTCATCACTTGATTAAAATTTGTAGTATATATTTATACTATGCTATTGCCCGCCAATCCGTCCCATTAGCATGTCTATTAGGTAATCAAAGTTGTTCGCCATTCCATCCCATTTTCATGACTAGTATTAGGTAATCAAAGTGTACTACTACAGTTACGAGCTATGGCGTGGTCTATAACTTCTTTTTTCTGAGAGTATATATGCAAATTGTGCACCTTCACTTTATTGAAGGAGCAGAAATTATGTTACAAGAATGGAAGGCTTCCACCACAGCTCAGTGGAAAGCACAAAACACACGACTCACACACCCAACTCCCAAAGCCAACACTACTACTCAAGAAAAGAAGCGAACCCCCTCCCTCCGGTCATGGCCCGAAGTTTTAGCTCATCAGAGATATCCGAGGTGAGCTCCGAAACATTGGAGTTGCCCGACAACCAAACACCCGATCATTCCTATGCTTCCAAAGCGTCCAAGATACCAGTGTGATCAGGGAGTCAAACCCCTCGTGATTGGTCTTTGGCATATGTCTATAACTTTAGCATGTTCCAAAGTTGTTTGAAAAAAAACATGCAGGCAATTTTAGATATATAATTTTTTTTGAGAAGAAATTTTAGATATATAATTGTGCAACTGGGCATGGCACAATTTGTAAGATGTGTAACTGCCTAATTTTTTTTTATAGATACAGTTTTTATAGATACTTTTTTTTCTAAAAAAAAAATCAAACATCATACCCTACAAAACTTTATCAAACATACACAAGTTTAACTTTTGAATAAACTAGTAACCCTTGTATTTTGGAACAGAGGTAAAATTTAACCATGGGTACCTGGCAACTGGCATGAACTCCACCTCTTCTAAGAGGCATGACTTCAAGTCTTCAGCTAATAGTTCCAAAGAAAGAAAAATGAACGTAGCCAAATTGCATGGGGGGGAAGGTAAAGCAAAAGCTTGTCGAAAGTTTTGTTTAAATCAGCATTGCAGAGCGAGTAATGGTTAATGCATATTATACGATTGGTACATAGTACTACCGTATTCGACCACTAAGGGCATCTTCAACGTTGGCCCGCAAATGTCTCCGGTATATTTCCAATTTTATGTCCGGACGTGGGTCCATGGACATGATGCGGAAGGAAGCCATCCAATGCTAATCACAGAGTATTCAGTTGAGGGAGAAAAAGTAGATGGAAATCATGCATGTTATGGGATATTTATGGTTTAGTGTCCGGTTGGGAGGAGAGAGGAGATGGGGGCCATGCATGTGCATTTGGGAGAAGAGAGAAGAGCGGGACCATGCATGTGATTGGTCAAGTGCATGTCCCGACTACGGCAAAAAAAATCCCACGTTTGTCTCTATATGCCAGACTCCGTACGTTCGAACTGCTGAGCAGACATATACATATTTACGTTGGACAGTAAAAGTGGTCCGGATACTGTGATCCGGATATATAGTAAAATAATTAGCATGGACAGAGGCACACAAGAGTTTGAAATGAGCGGTCCGTTAGAGGGGTGGTCGGGCGACAGCGCGGGCGACCCGTCCGGGGCGCCGAGGTCGGCGGCGCTGGACGGCTGGTCGCTGGTCCGCTGGGGCGCGGGTTGCTCGCCGGTGTGGGGGCGCCCTTCCTCTCCACCGGGGCCAGGTCAGGCACTGGGCAGAAACCGGTTTTGGGCGCTCTCCGGTGGTGGTTCGAATGACGAAGACGAAGACGCAGCAGATGGCGCGGGGGCTCAGGGGGCGGCGACGGCGGGCCCGATGATATGTGACTTCTTTGCCTTTGCGAAGGAGTCGGGACGTGGCGCTGCTGGCCATGGGCGCCGTTTCGCGCCTGGTGGCAGGGGCTCAAGGTCGGTGGCGTCCCGCGTGTGGTGCCCGACGACACAAGCGAGTAGGGACCCGGCGGTGGCCGCAGCGTGCTTGATTAGGGCGTGGGCGGCGGCGGACTTGGTTCCCCTGGGCGGATGTGCGGGGTCGGAGGCGGCCTGGCCGTGCCTTCCCCTGCGTTCTCCTCGGCGGCGGGTGGCGGCGCCGGCGGGCGAGAGGAACACGCTGGCTGTGGTCCCTGCACAGGAGCCTAGGGTTGGCGGGGCTGGGCCACGGGCTGTGGAGGCTATAGGTGGGCCGAGGTCGGAGGGTGCTGGTGCTGGGCTCGAGGTGGAGTGTGGGCCTGGTCTGTTGGTCGCTTAAGTGAGGGGCTCGGACCGGGCTCCTGATGGGGTCATTGGGCCTGGCCCCTCCAGTCCACTGAAACGGCCCGCACTGGCTATATATGGTTGAGGCGTGGCTGTCGGGACCCTAGTTTAGGGTTTCCCGCATCCATTCGGGAGGTGCGGCGGTTTGCTCACTCAGTTCGCCTCCTCCAGATCTCTCCCCCTCCTCCACCTCTCCTTGTCTCCTACACGGCGGCGGTGATGGGGGATCGACGTGCGGACAAGCGGCCTATGGAGGCGGCGGACCAGGAGGCGGAGCGAAGACGGGAGCGGGAGCTGCGCGATAAGGCCAAGCGCGCGATGCGGGGAAGGCAAGGTGACAGGGAAGAGCGGGAGGAGCGCGGCTTCTCTCAGGAGCAGATGGGGCGCGAGGGGGATGGGGTCCTCCTCCCCCTGGTGGATCCAGCAGCAGGAAAAGAAAAGGAAGAAGAAGGCGGGCCAGCACCGCCGCGAGCTCGAGCGCAAGCCGATGGAGCACCCAAACTATGGTGGATGCCACGGGGATCCGCTCGCCAAGAAGCCAAGGGCGTTCGCGGAGCCGCTTGCTGTGGCTTTCCCATCTTCTTCCAAAGGCACAGCGGGCGAGCCCATTCCGGTGGAAGATATCCCGGAGGTGGAGTGTTTTAAGTGCGGGTGTTGGGGCCATTTTCAGTCGAAGTGTACCTTCAAGCCGCTTTGTATCTTGTGCAAGGAGGAGGGACACGCTTATGCCAACTGCCCGACCCGCAGGCGAGCTCTCAACCTCCAGATCATGGGAAGCGCCATCTCGGGGGAGGGCTTTTTATGCTTACAGTTTGATGAAGAAGCGGAGGCGGACGGGTCGGGGGACCTAAGGGTGGAGAATGCGGCCATTCTGTCGGCGGATTCGGGCAAGCTCAATATGCGTATCCTTCAACAAGAGCTCAAGCACATTGTGGCAGGGGATTGGGATTGGCAGGTGTCTCAAGTGGGGGACAACGACTTTTTGGTGGTTTTCCCCTCTGCCGATCTGCTGCACATGGCCAAGTCCAATGGGAAGCTGTTCCTTCCGATCCATGATATCACTGCTAGGGTGCGTGACATGCTGCATGAAGAGATTAAGCCGATGTCGATGCCCAAAGCATGGGTCAAGCTACACAGCATCCCTAAGAAGCATCGTAGGGTGGAGCGCATCATGTAGGGGCTTAAGATGTTGGGTCGTCCGATCGTGGTCGACGAACTCTCTCTCATTAGGTTGGGGCCTGTGAGAATGAAGCTTGCATGTAAAGCACCGGAGAAGCTCAATGGTACTGTGGAAGTGTGGTTTAACCACGAGGGCTACCAGATCAAGGTGGAGCTCGAGCGCTTACCCAAGCGCGGGGGCGTCGGTCGGTGGGGCTCGGCTCCACGGACAACCCCCCCCCCCCCAAGCAATCCGGATAGGTCTGGTCGCTCCCTCCCCCCAGGTGGCAACAGCAAGCCTGCCGGTGGTGCTGGGAGTAAGGACAAAGGTGCTGCTGGTGGGAACCATGGTTCTGCTGAGAATACCGATGTGGAGATGGGGGCGTATGAGGACGATCTGGAGGATAGTATTCAGGACACGTCCATCGATACTGAAACATGGGACAAGCTGGGGGTGACGGGAGGGGGAGCCATGGTGGTGGCGACCCAGAACACGGTGGTGAGCGTCCCCCCTCCAGCGCGTGATCTAGCTGGGGCTTCGACAAATACGGGTCAAACTTGTCGCTGCGTGTCCCGAAGAGGGTCTCGGAGCCAATGGTGGTGGATTCTCCTCGGGGTAAGGAGGGGGCCCCCTCATGCCCTCCTCCCTAGTGGCTACTAGAGTGGATGCCAGCTGCGTGCTGAACGAAGGATCTGACATAACGCCTGCATCTGGTAAATGCGGCTCGGGTGGTTTGGGCAGGCAGCCTAAAAAGACGGCGGGAAGGAAGCCAAGGTCCAAGGGGGCTCCCCCTACGGCCCCTGATACGACGAAGACCCTGTGGGGTGAGCTCGGGATGGTGTTGGCAGCGGTGGGGACGGGTGCCAAGGCCAAACGCTCCAAGGCAACCCCGGTGGTGTAGCAGGAACCCAGCGCCAGGGCCAAGGCCAAGCTGGGCGACATGACATCCATGGAAAGCGCCAAGCTCCGCATCGCAGACAATAACATGGAAGCTTCAGGTAATCTGTTGCCCTCCTTTAGGATTCTAAATGCTTTTTGGATGAACACCTGGCTTCAATTCTGAGCGATAGTGGCGTGGCGATGTCGGTTAGCAACGGTGATATTCTTTCCCTTGTGCGTGCGCGAGAGGAGGCACAGGCCGCGCTTGCCGCGACTGCTGCGAGGTGTGCCGCTGCGTCAACTTGGTCCACGAGTCCAGGGGGAATGTCGTGGGACCTATGTCCGAGGGGGATGCAGAGGTGAGGGAGGCCTCTTGTTAGGGCATACTTCTCCCTAAGTGGTTTTGGTGATTGATGACAATGTGTTTGCGGACTAATTGTGTGCATTGAGCATTTCAGACTATCAAGCATATGGCACAAGACGATTAGTGCCCCTCGGAGTTTCAAGTGAAGACGGTTTTCTTTCCTTCGGTTCTTTTTGGTGGTTTTGAGTCGTAGGGAAAACTGTACTATCAAGAGGGGGTCCGCTTCGGAAAGGTTCGGGTGGAATCAACATGTACACACTCATATTGCACCCATCGCCCCTTTCCGCTTCATTGGAGTTGTCCTTCGTTTGTGCCGAAGAAGGGGAGAAAAGCTGCAAGCAGTAGTACCACGGGCAGCAACGGTAGTACCGCCTATAGGCGGAAGTACCGCTGTTACTCCCGCTCGTACTACCATCGTAGTTGGGGCCTCGACTTTTTTCGTGTTGGGTTCTATGGTAGTACCTCCGGGTCTACTGTGCCACCTGTTCGCCCCTAGAAAACTGGCGGTTGTAGCAGCGGTAGTAGAAGCAGTAGTACCGCCTATAGGCGGTAGTACCGCCCCCACTACCGCGGCTACCACCGCCCGTTCCTCTGCTTTCTCCCCTGCTCTTCTATATCTCATGCTCATCATTCAAGTGGCGGTAGTACCGCTCCCAGAGCGGTAGTACCGCTGGGCTGCAGGCTAAGAGGTGCATAACGGTTGGATTTGTTCCCCCACTATAAAAGGGGGTCTTCTTCCCCAAGAAGACTCACCTCTTCCACCCCCAAACTCCATTGTTGCTCCAAAGCTCATTTTCGCCCGATCTCTCTCCCTAGCCAATCAAACTTGTTGATTTTCTAGGGATTGGTTGAGAAGGCCCGGATCTACACTTCCACCAAGAGAAATTTGATTCCCCCCACTAATCCCTTGCGGATCTTGTTACTCTTGGGTGTTTAAGCACCCTAGACGGTTGAGGTCACCTCAAAGCCACATTCCATTGTGGTGAAGCTCCGTGGTGTTGTTGGGAGCCTCCAATCAAGTTGTGGAGATTGCCCCAACCTTGTTTGTAAAGGTTCGGTCGCCGCCTTCAAGGGCACCACTAGTGGAATCACGGCATCTCGCATTGTGTGAGGGCGTGAGGAGAATACGGTGGCCCTAGTGGCTTCTTGGGGAGCATTGTGCCTCCACACCGCTCCAATGGAGACGTACTTCCCCTCAAAGGGAAGGAACTTCGGTAACACATCCTCGTCTCCACTTGTGGTTATCTCTTACCTTTACTTTGTGCAAGCTATTGTTGTGTTGTATCCTTTGCTTGCACTAGTTGTTGTTATTGTTAGCATCATATAGATTGCTCACCTAGTTGCACATCTAGACAACCTATTTGTTGCTAAACCTAATTTGTGAAGAAAAACTAAAAAGTGTTAGTTGCCTATTCACCCCCCTCTAGTCAACCATATTGATCCTTTCAATTGGTATCAGAGCCTCGTCCCTTTATTAAGGGTTTCACCACCCGAAGAGTATGGTTGACACCGGGGAGGAAGTGCTCGAGGCCGTGGAGTTGACTTCGATCACACAAGACGACTTAAATGAAGCTATGGCTTCACTTAAGACGTCTATGACGACCGAAGTCAAGTCCATGCTTAAAGAATTACTTGAGGGGTTGAAACAATCTCCCGATCCTTTGCTTGTGGTCAATCCCACCGCATCAGAGTCGGAGGCCAATTCCGCAAAGGAAGAGGCTAAAGGAACTCAAGTTTCTTCCCCTCATAACAAGAATGGGACGGGAACCTTTGCCTCGGTTCCCCTCCCCCGATCTATGGAGGACCGGTCCCTACACCGCGCATCAATAATCTTGGTCCTCCTCCTAAGCTTGTTAAGGGTGATTTTGCTAATTGGGTTTTTCGCTTCAAGTCTCATTTGAATCACAACTCAACAAATCTTTGGAGAATCATTGAGCAAGGCTTCTACCTGCATGATCCAAAAACCTTCACCCCAAGAGAAGAAGTGGACAATCAATACAATCACTCCGCCTTGTTCATCCTTCAAGATGCGGTTCCTTCCGAAGATCTATCCCACTTACGTCCCTTCACTCGTGCAAAGGATTGTTGGGAACACATCGTATCTTTGTACAAGGGGAGCTCAAGCATCCAACGGTCCAACTTTGAAGTGGTCCTTGATGAGGCCGATGAATTTGTGAGGCTAGAAGATGAGGATCCGCGTGATCTCTACCGGAGGGTGACAACTCTTGTGATTGCTCTCCAAGATCATGGGAGCAAGGATACGGATGACAATTGGATCAAGCGCAAGTTTCTCAAGGCCATCATGCCATTCAACAAGGCCATGTCTTTCATGCTTGGTCAAAGGCCGAATTTTCACACCTTAACCTCTAGTGAAGTATTGGATGAGTTTATTGCCATGAACATCATGAACAAGACCACCGACAATGCTCTTGCTCGTGTCCGGTCAAAGAAAAGCTCATCCACCCTTGCTTTTAAGGCCAAGGCCATTCCGGAAGAAGAAGAGGAGGAATAAGAGGAGTGTTGCCCCGAGGACACCAAATATGCTTACCATGAGCACATGGCTCTTGCGTCAAGGCAATTTTGGAGCAACAAGAGGAACTCAAGGCCCAACTTCACCAAGAACAACTCAAGTGGGTCAAAGAACAAGCAACGAGTAAGGACTTGCTACAATTGCGGCAATGTGGGTCACTTTGTGGCGGAGTGCCCTTACGAGAAGAGGGAAGACAATGGTGGCAAACTCATTTGCAAAGACAAAGCCAAGTATTTCCCTAGCAAGAACAACTTCACCAAGAAGACACCTCCAAAGGGCTTGGTGGCACATGAAGAGTACCCCTCCGACGATGATGAGGAAGATACAAATGGAGAAGTAATGGCAACGGCAAACATTGCCATTGGTACATCTTCCCCCTCCAAGGTGTCTCTCTTTGGCGCCCCCAACGAAAACACCATCGCCAAGTGTCTCATGGCCAAAGGTATCAACAAGGTAACTCCTAACATCAAAACCACCATCATTAATTACTACTCCTTCATTGTTAGATTGTGTTGATGATAGTGAGGTGGTGAAAGTTGATGAGAATGAGTTCACCAAGTTCGTGAGTAAGCTCAGGGGTGAATCCAAGAAGCACTTTGTTGCTCTCATGGAACAACTTGGTGAGGCCCATGATATCATTGAGTCGCATGAGGATATATACTATCTCCAAGTTGGAGGGGCATAGTCGTGACTATGCCGATGAGATTGTGGATCTTTCCATTGCTCTAGAGGAAGATCGAGATCTTCATTTGACTCTTGAGGAGTCACACAACGTTGATCATGCTAAATTGCAAAAAGATCTTGATCATGCTATTGTTCTTACTCGTGTGCTTAAATCTAAGAAAGTTGCACTTGGGGTTGGCCATGATAGACTCAAGGAAGAATTTGATACACTTGACAAGGCTCACAAGGTCTTGAAGAGTGTTCATGCTTCTCTCAAAGAGTCTCATGATCAACTCCAAGTGAAGCTAACCAAGGAGATTTCCACGTGTCCTCCTTTCGTTCTAATTGATAATGCCCATGCTACTAACCCTTGTTGTGAGCATGTGCATCTTGTGGAGGAAAATGCCAAGTTGAAAGAGCAACTTGAGAAGGGCCTTGTGACTTGCATACAAGGCGAGAAGAACCTCAATGACCTTTTGAGCAATCAAAAGGAAGTTGTAGGAAAGGATGGACTTGGGTTTGTACCCAAGTCAAAGAAGAAGAAGAACAAGTCCAAGCAACCTCTTCCGCTCAAGGAAACCTTTGTCAAGGCGGGTGAGGGTGCTCATGATAAGAAAAAGAACAAGGAATTGGGTGGTAATGCCAAGAAGGGCAAAACCGCCCCTACCAACAAAGCCGGCGACTTTAACCCCTCTTATGTTTTATGCCGTGCTAGTGATGGGCATGTTTATGCTAAATTCGTCGGTTCTTATTATGAGTACATTGAATGGTCTATTTGCGTTTCTAAGACCCTTGTTACTAACCTCAAAGGACCCATTCAAGAATGGGTACCTAAATCCAAGCATTGATCTCTTGTAGGGGTTTGCTTCTGGTGAAGTGTCTTGGTTGCTTGATAGTGGAGCAACAAATCATATGACTGGGAGCAAGGACTTGGTGGTGGATGTGAATCCAATTCCATCTATGCCCACCCATGTCCAATTCGGTGATGCGTCGACATCTAAGGTATTGGGACTTGGCAAAGTGGTCATCTCTCAAGATTTATCTATTGAGAAGGTCATGCTTGTTGATTCCCTTGCATACAATTTGCTTTCCGTTCGTCAACTTGCACTTATGGGCTTTGCAACATTCTTTGATCTTGATACCGTGGCCGTTTTGTGGAGCAAGACTCTTAAAGTAGCTTTTGTTGGGCATGTCGAGAATGGTCTCTATGTGTTGGACTTTTCGGAGCGACCCACTAAGACCGTGACTTGCCTAATGGCTAAAGTTGAAGTGGGTTGGCTCTGGCATCGCCGACTAGCCCATGTCAATATGAGATCTTTGCAAAGTCTCCTCAAAGGGGATCACGTCCATGGTCTAACGAATGTGAGTTTTGCCAAAGACCGTGCTTGTAGTGCTTGTATCGAAGGAAAGCTTCATGAAACGGCTCACCGACCCTCGACTATCATCTACTCGAAGAGGCCCTTGGAGCTCCTTCACATGGATCTCTTTAGTCCTCCATTCTTCGATAGTCTTGGTGGAAGAAAGTATTGCTTGGTAATTATGGATGACTACTAAAGATATACATGGGTATACTTCTTCAAGAGGAAGAGTGAGACTCAACAAACCGTCATCAACTTTGCAAATGAAGCTCAACGTCAACATGAAGCAAAGATTTTTGATGATCAGAAGTGACAACGGCACTGATACGTCTCCAACGTATCTATAATTTTTTATTGTTCCATGCTATTGTATTATCTGTTTTGGATGTTTTATATGCATTAATATGCTATTTTATATTATTTTTGGGACTAACTTATTAACCTAGAGCCCAGTGCCAGTTTCTGTTTTTTCCTTGTTTTTGAGTTTTGCAGAAAAGGAATGTCAAACAGAGTCCAAACGGAATAAAACTTTCCTGATGATTTTTCTTGGACCAGAAGACACCCACGTAACTTGGAGAGAGGGCCAGAAGATCCCCGAGGAGTCCACAAGCCACAGGGGCGCGCCCTAGGTGGGGGCGCGCCCTGAGGGCTTGTGGGCCCCTCGGGAGTCCCCTAACCCTAAATCCAACACTATAAATTCCCAAATATTCCCAAACCACCAGAAGCGTCCACCAAAATACTTTTCCGCCGCCGTAACCTTCTGTTCCCGTGAGATCCCATCTTGGGGCCTTTTCCGGCACCCTGCCGGAGGGGATTCGATCACGAGGGCTTCTACATCAACCCTATTACCCTTCCGATGAAGCATGAGTAGTTTATCACAGACCTACAGGTCCATAGCTAGTAGCTAGATGGCTTCTTCTCTCTCTTTGATCTTCAATACAATGTTCTCCTCGATGTTCTTGGAGATCTATCCGATGTAATATTCTTTTGCGGTGTGTTTGTCGAGATCCGATGAATTGTGGATTTATGATCAGATTATCTATGAATATTATTTGAGTCTTCTCTGAATTCTTATATGCATGATTTGATATCTTTGTATTTCTCTTCGAACTATCGGTTTGGTTTGGCCAACTAGATTGGTTCTTCTTGCAATGGGAGAAGTGCTTAGTTTTGGGTTCAATCTTGCGGTGTCCTCACCCAGTGACAAATTAGGGGTAGTGAGGCACATATTGTATTGTTGCCATCAAGGATAAAAAGATGGGGTTTTCATCATATTGCTTGATTTTATCCCTCTACATTATGTCATCTTACTTAAGGCGTTACTTCATTCTTATGAACTTAATACTCTAGATGCATGCTGGATAGCGGTCGATGTGTGGAGTAATAATAGTAGATGCAGGCAGGAGTCGGTCTACTTGGCACGGACATGATGCCTATATTCATAATCATTGCCTTGGATATCGTCATAACTTTGCGCTTTTCTATCAATTGCTCGACAGTAATTTGTTCACCCACTGTGTGTTTTCTTCAAGGGAGAAGCCTCTAGTGAAACCTATGGCCCCGGGTCTATTTTCCATCATATATTTTCAGATCTATAAACCAAAAAACCCAAAAATACCTTGCTGCAATTTATTTACTTTTATATTGTTTTACGTTTTAGTAATCTTTTATATCTATCTCTTTCAGATCTCATCCTTGCAAGTGACCGTGAAGGGATTGACAACCCCTTTATCGCGTTGGGTGCAAGTGTTTGATTGTTTGTGCAGGTGCATAGATTGGTGTTGGGGAACGTTGCATGGAAAACAAAAAATTTCTACGCACACGCAAGATCTATCCATGGAGATGCATAGCAACCAGAGGGGAGAGTGTGTCTACGTACCCTCATAGACCGTAAACGGAAGCGTTTAGTAATGTAGTTGATGTAGTCGAACTTCTTCGCGATCCAACCCATCGGGTACCGAACGTACGACACCTCCGCGTTCAGCACACGTTCAGCTCGGTGACGTCCTCTCCTTCTTGATCCAGCAAGATGGTGAAGTATTGGATGAGTTCCGGCAGCACGACGGTGTGGTGATGGTGGTGGTGATGCTATCTCTGCAGGGCATCGCCTAAGCACTACGAACATATGACCGAGGGACGAAACTATGGAGAGGGGCGCCGAACGCGACTAAGAGATTGTCGTGGGCTATGTGTGGAGCCCCCTCCCACATATATATAGGTGGGGGGGGAGAGGGGAGGCAGCCAGGAGGCGCCCCAAGTGGGGCCGAATCCCACTTGGGCTCCTGCCCCTAGCCACGCCCCCTGCCATGTTTGTGTGCGGGAGGAAGGCAGGGGGAGGTGGCGCCCCCCCCCCTTTCCTTTCTCACATGAGGAGGGAAAGGCAGGAGGGGCCAACCCTCCCCCTTTCCTTCCCCTAGGGCCAGCGGCCAGGGAGAGGGTGCACCAGCCCCCTTGTGGGCTGGTGTGTCCCTCCCGTTGGCCCATTAGGCCCATAGACCTCCCGGGGGTGTCCGGAACCTCTTCTGCCGATCCGATGACTACCCGGTGCACTCCGAAACTCTTCCGGTGTCCGAATAGTATCGTCCTACATATCAATCTTTACCTCCGGACCATTCCGGAGCTCCTCGTCATGTCCGTGATCTCATCCGGGATTCCGAACAACATTCGGTCACCAAATCATATAACTCATATAACACTATATCGTCAACGAACGTTAAGCGTGCGGACCCTAAGGGTTTGAGAACTATGTAGACATGGCCGAGACACCTCTCCGATCAATAACCAATAGCGGAACCTGGATGCCCATATTGGCTCCAACATATTCTACGAAGATCTTTATCGGTTGAACCTTATGACAACATACGTAATTTCCTTTGTCTGTCGGTATGTTACTTGCCCGAGATTCGATCGTCGGTATCTTCATACATAGTTCAATCTCGTTACCGGCAAGTCTCTTTACTCATTCCGTAATACATCATCTCATAACTAACTCCTTAGTCACTTTGCTTGCAAGGCTTCTCTTGATGTGTATTACCGAGAGGGCCCAGAGATACCTCTCCGATACACGGAGTGACAAATCCTAATCTCTATCCATGCCAACTCAACAGACACCTTCGGAGATAGCTGTAGAGCATCTTTATGATCACCAGTTACGTTGTGACGTTTGATAGCACACAAGGCATTCCTCCAGTATCTGGGAGTTGCATGATCTCGTAGTCGAAGGAATATGTATTTGACATTAAGAAAGCAATAGCAATAAACTGAACGATCATATGCTAAGCTAACGGATGGGTCTTGTCCATCACATCATTCTCCTAATGATGTGATCCCGTTATCAAATGACAACTCATGTCTATGGT
The DNA here is from genome assembly GCA_011799875.1 of Thinopyrum elongatum. NCBI lineage: Eukaryota > Viridiplantae > Streptophyta > Magnoliopsida > Poales > Poaceae > Thinopyrum > Thinopyrum elongatum. The sequence goes on along the minus strand of CM022301.1, from coordinate 113,199,101 downwards.
TAGGAAACCTTAACCATCTTTTGATCAACGAGCTAGTCTAGTAGAAGCTCACTAGGGACATGGTATTTGTTTATGTATCCACACATGTATTTAAGTTTCCGGTCAATACAATTCTAGCATGAATAATAAACCTTTATCATGATTAAGGAAATATAATAATAACCATTTTATTATTGCCTCTAGGGCATATTTCCATCAGTCTCCCACTTGCACTAGAGTCAATAATCTAGTTCACATCGCCATGTAATTAACACCCATAGTTCACATCGCCATGTGACCAACACCCAAAGAGTTTACTAGAGTCAATAATCTAGTTCACATCGCCATGTGATTAAAACCCAAAGAGTACTAAGGTGTGATCATGTTTTGCTTGTGAGAGAAAATGGGTCTGTCACATTCAGATCTGTATGTATTTTGCAAATTTCTATGTCTACAATGCTCTGCATGGAGCTACTCTAGCCAATTGCTCCCACTTTCAATACGTATCCAGATTGAGACTCAGAGTCATCCGAATCGGTGTCAAAGCTTGCATCGATGTAACCCTTTCCGGCGAACTCTTTATCACCTCCATAACCGAGAAATATTTCCTTAGTCCTCTTAGGTAACTAAGGATAATTTTGACCGCTGTACAGTGTTCTACACCTAGATCACTATTGTACCCCCTTGCCAAACTCATGGCAAGGTACACAATAGGTCTGGTACACAGTATGGCATACTTTATAGAACCTATGGTTGAGGCATAGGGAATGACTTTCATTCTCTCTCTATCTTCTGCCGTGGTCAGGCTTTGAGTCTTACTCAACTTCACACCTTAAAATACAGGCTATAACTCCTTCTTTGACTGATCCATTTTGAACTCCTTCAAAATCTTGTCAAGGTATGTACTCATTGAAAATCTTATCAAGCGTCTTTATCTATCTCTATAGATCTTGATGCCTAATATGTAAGCATCTTCACCGAGGTCTTTCATTGAAAAATTCTTATTCAAGTATCCTTTTATGCCATCCAGAAATTCTATATCATTTCCAATCAGCAATATGTCGTCCACATATAATATCAGAAATGCTACAGAGCTCCCACTCACTTTCTTGTAAATACAGGCTTCACCATAAGTCTGTATAAAACCATATGCTTTGATCACCTCCTCAAAGCGTATATTCCAACTCTGAGATGCTTGCACCAGTCCATAGATGGATCGCTGGAGCTTGCGCACTTTGTTAGCACCTTTAGGATCGACAAAAACTTCTGGTTGCATCATATACAACTCTTCCTCAAGAAACCCGTTAAGGAATGTAAGGTTTTAGACATCCATTTGCCAGATTTCATAATCATAAAATCCGGCAATTGCTAACATGATTCGGACAGACTTAAGCATCGCTACGGGTGAGAAAGTCTCATTATAGTCAACCCCTTGAACTTGTCGAAAACCTTTTGCAACAAGTCGAGCTTTGTAGACAGTGATATTATCGTCAGCGTCCGTCTTCCTCTTAAAGGTCCATTTATTCTTTATGGCTTGCCGATCATCGGGCAACTCCACCAAAGTCCACACTTTGTTCTCATACATGGATCCTATCTCAGATTTCATGGCCTCAAGCCAATTTTTGGAATCTGGGCTCATCATAGTTTCTTCATAGTTCGTAGGTTCACTGTTGTCCAACAACATGACTTCCAGGATAGGATTGCCGTACCATTCTGGTGCGGAACGTGTTCTGGTCGACCTGCGAGGTTCAGTAGTAACTTGATCTGAATTTTCATGATCATCATCATTTGCTTCCTCTCTGGTTGGTGTAGGCATCATGGGAACGACTTTCTCTGATGTACTACTTTCCAATTCGAGAGAAGGTACAATTACCTCATCAAGTTTTACTTTCCTCCCACTCACTTCTTTCGAGAGAAACTCCTTCTCTAGAGAGGACCCATTCTTAGCAACAAAGATTTTTGCCTTCGGACCTGTGGTAGAAGGTATACCCAATAGTTTCTTTCGGGTATCCTATGACGACGCACTTCTCCGCTTTGGGTTTGAGCTTATCAGGCTGAAGCCTTTTTGACATAAGCGTCGCATCCCCAAACTTTTAAGAAACGACAGCTTAGGTTTCTTGCCAAACCACAGTTCATACGGTGTCATCTCAACGGATTTAGATGGTGCCCTATCTAACGTGAATGCGACTGTCTCTAATGCATAACCCCAAAATGATAAAGGCAAATTGGTAAGGGACATCATAGAACGCACCATATCTAATAAAGTATGGTTACGATGTTCGGACACACCATTACGCTATGGTGTTCCAGGTGGCATGAGTTGTGAAACAATTCCACATTTTCTTAAATGAAGGCCAAACTCGTAACTCAAATATTCGCCTCCGCGATCAGATCATGGAAACTTTATTTTCTTGTTACGATGATTCTCTACTTCACTCTGAAATTCTTTGAACTTTTCAAATGTTTCAGACTTGTGTTTCATCAAGTAGATATACCCATACCTACTCAAATCATCTGTAAAGGTTAGAAAATAACGATACCTGCCGTGTGCCTCAACACTCATTGGACCGTATACATCGGTATGTATTATTTCCAATAAGTCATTAGCTCGCTCCATTGTTCCGGAGAACGGAGTTTTAGTCATCTTGCCCATGAGGCATGGTTCGCAAGTATCAAATGATTCATAATAAAGTGATTCCAAAAGTCCATCCATATAGAGTTTCTTCATGCGCTTTACACCAATATGACCTAAATGGCAGTGCCACAAGTATGTTGCACTATCATTATCAACTTTGCATCTTTTGGCATCAATATTATGAATAAGTGTATCACTTGATATTCAATAAACCATTCACATTGGGTGTATGACCATAGAAGGTTTTATTCATGTAAACAGAACAACAATTATTCTCTGAATTAAATGAAGAACTGTATTGCAATAAACGCAATCTAATCATGTTCATGCTCAATGCAAACACCAAATAACATTTATTTAGGCTTAACACTAATCCCGAAGGTAGAGGGAGTGTGCGATGGAGATCATATCAATCTTGGAAACACTTCCAACACACATCGTCACCTTGCCCTTTACTAGTCTCCGTTTATTCTGCAACTCCTGTTTCGAGTTACTAATCTTAGCAACTGAACCGGTATCAAATACCCAGGGGATACTATGAATACTAGTAAGGCACACATCAATAACATGTATATCAAATATAGCTTTGTTCACATTGCCATCCTTCTTATCCGCCAAGTATTTAGGGCAGTTCCGCTTCTAGTGACCATTCCCTTTGCAGTAGAAGCACTTAGTTTCATGCTTAGGTCCAGCTTTGGGCTTCTTCACGGGAGTGGAAACTTGCTTGCCATTCTTCTTGAAGTTCCCTTTCTTTCCCTTGCCCTTTTTCTTGAAACTAGTGGTCTTGTTTAACCATCAACACTTGATGCTCTTTCTTGATTTCTACCTTCGCCGATTTCAGCATAGCGAAGAGCTCGGGAATCGTTTTCGTCATCCCTTGCATATTATAGTTCATCACGAAGTTCTAGTAGCTTGGTGATAGTGACTAGAGAACTCTGTCAATCACTATCTAATCTGGAAGATTAACTCCCACTTGATTCAAGCGATTGTAGTACCCGGACATTCTAAGCACATGCTCACTGGCTGAGCTATTCTCCTCCATCTTGTAGGCAAAGTAGAGGTCTCGTACCTCTCGACACGGGCATGAGTCTGAAATACCAATTTCAGCTCTTGGAACATCTCATATGCTCCGTGGCATTCAAAACATTTTTGAAGTCCCTGTTCTAAGCCGTAAAGCATGGCGCACTAAACTATTAAGTAGTCATCATATCGAGCTTGCCAAACGTTCATAACGTCTGCATCTGCTCCTGCAATAGGTATGTCACCTAGTGGTGCATCAAGGAGATAATTCTTCTGTGCAGCAATAAGGATAATCGTTAGATCACGGACCCAGTCGGCATAATTGCTACGATCATCTTTCAACTTAGTATTCTCTAGGAACATATCAAAAATAGGGGAGCTATATTGCGAGCTATTGATCTACAACATAGATATGAAAAAACTATTAAGACTAAGTTCATGATAAATTTAAGTTCAATTAATCAAATTACTAATGAACTCCCACTTAAATTAACATCCCTCAAGTTATCTAAGTGATACATGATCCAAATCAACTAACCCATGTCCGATCATCACGTGAGATGGGGTAGTCATCAATGGTGAACATCTCTATGTTGATCATATCTACTATATGACTCACGTTCGACCTTTCGGTCTCCAGTGTTCCGAGACCATGTCTGTACATGCTAGGCTCATCAAGTTTAACCCAAGTATTCTGCATGTGCAAAACTGTCTTACACCCGTTGTATGTGAACGTAGAGTCTATCACACCCGATCATCACGAGGTGCTTCAAAACGACGAACTTTGGCAATGGTGCATACTCAGGGAGAACACTTTTATCTTGAAATTTAGTGAAGGGATCATCTTATAATGCTACCGCCGTTCTAAGCAAAATAAGATGCAAAAAGGATAAACATCACATGCAATCAAAATATGTGACATGATATGGCCATCATCATCTTGTGCTTTTGATCTCCATCTCCAAAGCATCGTCATGATCTCCATCATCGCCAGCTCGACACCTTGATCTCCATCGTTACGTCGGGGTCGTCTCGCCAACTATTGCTTCTACAACTATCGCTAACGCATAGCGATAAAGTAAAGCAATTACACGGCGCTTGCATTTCATACAATAATTAAGAGACAACCCTAAGGCTCCTGCTGGTTGTCGATATTACAAAACATGATCATCTCATACAACAACGTATATCACATCGCGTCTTGACCATATCACATCACAACATGCCCTGCCAAAACAAGTTAGACGTCCTCTACTTTGTTGTTGCAAGTTTTACGTGGCTGCTACGGGCTTCTAGCAAGAACCGTTCTTAACTACACAAAAACCACAATGGTGATTTATCAAGTTTGTTGTTTTAACCTTCTTCAAGGACCGGCCGTAGTCAAATTTGATTCAACTAAAGTAGGAGAAACAGACACCGGCCAGCCACCTTTATGCAAAACAAGTTGCATATTAGTCGGTGGAACCGGTCTCATGTGCGTGGACATGTAAGGTTGGTCTGGGCCGCTTCATCCCACAATACCGCCGAATCAAAATAAGACGTTGGTGGTAAGCAGTATGACTATCACCATCCACAACTCTTTGTGATCTACTCGTGCATATCATCTACGCATAGACCTGGCTCAGATGCCACTGTTGGGGAATGTTGCGTGGAAAAAAATCTACGCACACACAAGATCTATCCATGGACATGCATAGCAATGAGAGGGGAGAGTGTGTCTATGTACCCTCATAGACCATAAGCGGAAGCGTTTAGTAACGTGGTTGATGTATTCGAACTTCTTCATGATCCAACCGATCGAGTACCGAACGTACGACACCTCCGTGTTCAGCACACGTTCAGCTCGGTGACGTCCTCGCCTTCTTGATCCAGCAAGACGGCGAAGTATTGGATGAGTTCCGGTAGCACGACGGCGTGGTGACGGTGGTGGTGATGCTATCTCCGCAGGGCTTCGCCTAAGCACTACGAAAATATGACCGAGGGACGAAACTGTGAAGAGAGGGGCGCCGCACACGGCTAAGAGATTGTCGTGGGCTATGTGTGGCGCCCCCTCCCACATATATATAGGTGGGGGGAGGAGAGGGGAGGCAGCCAGGAGGCGCCCCAAGTGGGGCCGAATCCCACTTGGGTTCCTGCCCCTAGCCACGCCCCCTGCCATGTTTGTGTGCGGGAGGAAGGCAGGGGGAGGTGGCGCCCCCCCTTTCCTTTCTCACATGAGGAGGGAAAGGCAGGAGGGGCCAACCCTCCCCCTTTCCTTCCCCTAGGGCCAGCGGCCAGGGAGAGGGCACGCCAGCCCCCTTGTGGGCTGGTGTGTCCCTCCCCTTGGCCCATTAGGCCCATAGACCTCCCGGGGGTGTCCGGAACCCCTTCCGCCGATCCGATGACTACCCGGTGCACTCCGAAACTCTTCCGGTGTCCGAATAGTATCGTCCTACATATCAATCTTTACCTCCGGACCATTCCGTAGCTCCTCGTCATGTCCGTGATCTCATCCGGGATTCCGAACAACATTCAGTCACCAAATCATATAACTCATATAACACTATATCGTCAACGAACTTTAAGCGTGCGGACCCTACGGGTTCGAGAACTATGTTGACATGGCCGAGACACCTCTCGGGTCAATAACCAATAGCGAAACCTAAATGCCCATATTGGCTCCTACATATTCTACAATGATCTTTATCGGTCGAACCTTATGACAACATACGTAATTCCCTTTGTTTGTCGGTATGTTACTTGCCCGAGATTCGATCATCGATATCTTCATACCTAGTTCAATCTCATTACCGGCAAGTCTCTTTACTCGTTCCATAATATATCATCTCGTAACTAACTCCTTAGTCACTTTGCTTGCAAGGCTTCTCATGATGTGCATTACTGAGAGGGCCTAGAGATACCTCTCCGATACACGAAGTGACAAATCCTAATCATGATCCATGCCAACTCAACAGACACCTTCGGAGATACCTGTAGAGCATCTTTATGATCACCCAGTTATGTTGTGACGTTTGATAGCACACAAGGCATTCCTCCGGTATCCAGGAGTTGCATGATCTCATAGTCGAAGGAATATGTATTTGACATTAAGAAAGCAATAGCAATAAACTGAATGATCATATGCTTAGCTAACGGATGGGTCTTGACCATCACATCATTCTCCTAATGATGTGATCCTGTTATCAAATGACAACTCATGTCTATGGTTAGGAAACCTTAACCATCTTTTGATCAACGAGCTTGTCTAGTAGAAGCTCACTAGGGACACGGTATTTGTTTATGTATCCACACATGTATTTAAGTTTTCGGTCAATACAATTCTAGGATGAATAATAAACCTTTATCATGATTAAGGACATATAATAATAACCATTTTATTATTGCCTCTAGGGCATATTTCCATCAATTGGAGCCTTGCGTGTACCTCCTACTGGATTGATACCTTGGTTCTCAAACTGAGGGAAATACTTATCTCTACTTTGCTGCATGACCCTTTCCTCTTCAAGGGAAAAACCAACGCAAGCTCAAGAAGTAGCAGGAAGAATTTCTGGCGCCGTTGCCAGGGAGGTTCTACATCAAGCCTACCAAGTACCCACCATAAACTCTCATCTCTTGCATTACATTATTTGCCATTTGCCTCTCATTTTCCTCTCCCCCACTTCTAAAACGTTTTCAGAAAAACACAAAAATATTTGCCTTTTTATTCGCCCTTCTTCTGTTCGTCTTTTCGTTTGCTTTTTGGTTGCTTGTGTGCTAGATTGCTTGCTTTGTCACGATGTGTCAAGAAAATACCAAGTTGTGTGACTTTTCCAACACTAATAATAATGATTTTATTAGTACTCCGATTGCTCCCGCCACTAGTGCGGAATCTTATGAAATTAATGCCGCTTTGTTGAATCTTGTTATGAAAGATCAATTTTCTGGCCTTCCTAGTGAAGATGCCGCATCCCATCTAAATATTTTCATTGAGTTGTGTGATATGCAAAATAAAAAATATGTGGATAATGATATTGTTATATTGAAGCTATTTCCGTTCTCACTACGAGATCGTGCTAAAACCTGGTTTTCATCTTTGCCTAAAAATAGTATTGATTCATGGAATAAGTGTAAAGATGCTTTTATTTCCAAGTATTTTCCTCCCGCTAAGATCACCTCCCTTAGGAACGATATAATGAATTTTATGCAACTTGATCATGAACATGTTGGACAATCTTGGGAGAGGATGAAATTGATGATAAGAAATTGCCCTACTCATGGTTTAAGTTTATGGATGATCATACAAAAAATTTATGCCGGATTGAATTTTGCATCTAGAAATCTTTTAGATTCCGCCGCGGGAGGTACTTTTATGGAAATTATATTAGGAGAAGCTACTAAACTCCTAGATAATATTATGGCAAATTACTCTCAATGGCATACCGAAAGATCTTCCACTAGTAAAAAAGTGCATGCGATTGAAGAAATTAATACTTTGAGTGGAAAGATGGATGAACTTATGAAATTGTTTGCTAGTAAGAGTGCTCCTATTGATCCCAATGATATGCCTTTGTCTACTTTGATTGAGAACAATAATGAATCTATGGATGTGAATTTTGTTGGGAGGAACAATTTTGGTAATAACGCTTATACATGTAATTTCAACCCTAGGCCGTTTCCTAGTAATTCCTCTAATAATTATGGTAATTCCTACAACTATTATTATGGACATTATAATAAAATTCCCTTTGATCTTGAGAAAAATATTAAAGATTTTATTAATTCCCAAAAAGTTTTAAATGCTATGGTTGAAGAAAAATTGCTCAAGATTGATGATTTGGCTAGGAATGTTGAAAGAATTTCCCTTGAGATTGATTCTTTGAAAATTATATCTATGCCACCCAAGCATGATATTAATGAATCTCTGAAAGCTATTAAAATTTCTATTGATGAGTGTAAAGAAAGAACCGCTAGGATGCGTGCAAAGCAAGATTGATTTGTAAAAGCGTGTTCTTCTAGTTTTTGCGAGAATAATGATGAAGATCTTTGTTTTCTAATATAAATCTTGATAAATATGGGACTGGAGATGAGTCAACTTTAGCTAGAAGGCGTCCCAATGATTCGGAGTTTATAGATCTTAATGCAAAAATTGATAAAAGTGGGATTGGAGAGGTCAAAACTTTAAGTAGCGATGAACCCACTCTTTTGGATTTCAAGGAATTTAATTATGATAATTGTTATTTGATAGATTGTATTTCCTTGTTGCAATCCACGTTGAATTCTCCTCATGCCTATAATCAAAATAAAGCTTTTACTAAACATATCGTTCATGCTATGATGAAATCTTTTGAAGAAAATCTTGAGTTGGAAGTTTCAATCCCTAGAAAACTTTATGATGAGTGGGAACCTACTATTAAGATTAAAATTAAAGATTATGAGTGCCATGCTTTGTGTGATTTGGGTGCTAGCGTTTCCACGATTCCAAAAACTTTATGTGATGTGCTAGGTTTCCGTGAATTTGATGATTGTTCTTTCAATTTGCATCTAGCGGATTCCACTATTAAGAAACCTATGGGAAGGATTAATGATGTTCTTATTGTTGCAAATAGGAATTATGTTCCCATAGATTTTATTGTTCTTGATATAGATTGCAATCCTACATGTCCTATTATTCTTGGTAGACCTTTCCTTAGAACGATTGGTGCAATTATTGATATGAAAGAAGGAAACATTAGATTTCAATTTCCGTTAAGGAAGGGCATGGGACACTTCCCAAGAAAGAAAATTAAGTTGCCATATGAATCTATTATGAGGGCTACTTATGGATTGCATACCAAAGATGGCAATACCTAGATCTATGTTTTATGCCTAGCTAGGGGCGTTAAACAATAGCGCTTGTTGGGAGGCAACCCAATTTTATTTTTATGTTTTTTATTTTTGGTTCTATTTTTCAATAAATACGCATTATTACCTCTGTAGTAATTGTGTTTTGGTGTTTTAATTAGTGTTTGAGCCAAGCAAGACCTTTTGGATGGTCTACAGTGATAGTTGATTTGATCTTGCTGAAAAACAGAAACTTTTGCGCTCATTGCACAAAATTCAATAAATCACATAAATGTGCAATTGATCTGAATTGTTTACAAAAGATTGATATGCAAATTACCCAGGTTTTCCTAATTTTTAGAATTTTTGGAGTTACAGAAGTATACGAAGTTTATAGATTGCTACAGGCTGTTCTGTTTTTGACAGATTCTGTTTTCTATGTGTTGTTTGCTTATTTTGATGAATCTATGGGTAGTATCGGCGGGGGGGGGGGGGGGGTATGAACCATGGAAAAGTTGGAATACAGTAGATATTACACCAATATAAATAAAGAATGAGTTCACAACAGTACCAAAAAGTGGTGATTTATTTTCTTATACTAACGGATCTCATGAGTTTTCTGTTGAGTTTTGTGTTGTGAAGTTTTCAAGTTTTGGGTAGAGATTTGATGGCCTATGGAATAAGGAGTGGCAAGAGCCTAAGCTTGGGGATGCCCAAGGCACCCCAAGGTAATATTCAAGGACAACCAAGCATCTAAGCTTGGAGATGCCCTAGATGGCATCCCCTCTTTCATCTTCGATCCATCGGTAAATTTACTTGAGGCTATATTTTTATTCACCACATGATATGTGTTTTGCTTGGAGCGTCTTGTATGATATGAGTGATTTTTAGTTCGCCACAATCATCCTTGCTGTACACACCTTTTGAGAGGGACACGCATAAATCGTAATTTATTAGAATACTCTATGTGATTCACTTATATCTTTTGAGCTAGGCAATTTGCTCTTGTGCTTCACTTATATCTTTTTAGAGCACGGCGGTGGCTTCATTTTATAGAAATTGTTGAACTCTCATGCTTCACTTATATTATTTTGAGAGTATCTAAACAACATGGTAATTTTCTTAGGTTATGAATTTAGTCCTAATATGATGGGCATCCAAGAGGGATACAATAAAAACTTTCATATAAAGAGCGTTGAATACTATGAGAAGTTTGATTCCTTGCATTTGTTTTGAGATATAAAGATCATGATATTAGAGTCATGCTAGTGAGTAATTGTGGATTGGTAGAAATACTGTGTTAAAGTTTGTGATTCCCGTAGCATGCACGTATGGTGAACCGTTATGTGATGAAGTCGGAGCATGATTTATTTATCGATTGTCTTCCTTATGAGTGGCGATCGGGGACGAGCGATGGTCTTTTCCTACCAATCTACCCCCCTAGGAGCATGCGTGTAGTACTTTGTTTTGATAGCTAATAAATTTTTGCAATAAGTATGTGAGTTCTTTATGACTAATGTTGAGTCCATGGATTATACGCACTCTCACCCTTCCATCATTGCTAGCCTCTCTAGTACCGCGCAATTCTCGCCGGTTCATTAAACTCACCATATACCTTCTCAAAACAGCCACCATACCTACCTATTATGGCATTTCCATAGCCATTCCGAGATATATTGCCATGCAACTTCCACCGTTCCATTTATTATGACACGCTTCATCATTTTCATGTTGTTTTGCATGATCATGTAGTTGCCATAGTATTTGTGGCAAGGCCACCATTCATATTTTTTATGCATGTCACTCTTTATCATTGCACATCCCAGTACTCCACCGGAGGCATTCATATAGAGTCATATTTTGTTCTAGAATCGAGTTGTAATTCTTGAGTTGTAAGTAAATAAAAGTGTGATGATCATCATTATTAGAGCATTGACCCATGTGAGGAAAGGATGATGGAAGCTATGATTCCCTCACAAGTTGCGATGAGTCTCCAGACTTTACAAAAATAAAAGAGGCCAAAAGAAGCCCAAAAAAATGAGAGAAAAGAGAGAAGGGGCAATGTTACTATCCTTTTACCACACTTGTGCTTCAAAGTAGCACCATGATCTTCATGATAGAGAGTCTCCTATGTTGTCACTTTCATATACTAGTGGGAATTTTTCATTATAGAACTTGGCTTGTATATTCCAATGATGGGCTTCCTCAAATTGCCCTAGGTCTTCATGAGCAAGCGAGGTGGATGCACACCCACTTAGTTTCTTTTTGAGCTTTCACACACTTATAGCTCTAGTGCATCCGTTGAATGGCAATCCCTACTCACTCACATTGATATCCATTGATGGGCATCTCCATAGCCTGTTAATACACCTAGTTGATGTGAGACTTTCTCCTTCTTTTTGTCTTCTCCACAACCAGCATATTCTATTCCACCTATAGTGATATATCCATGGCTCGCGCTCATGTATTGCGTGAAAGTTAAAAAAGTTTGAGAACATCAAAAGTATGAAACAATTGCTTGGCTTGTCATCGGGGTTGCGCACGATTTAATACTTTGTGTGATGAAGATGGAGCATAGCCAAACTATATGATTTTGTAGGGATAACTTTCTTTGGCCATGTTATTTTGAGAAGACATTATTGCTTTATTAGTATGCTTGAAGTATTATTGTTTTTATGTCAATATTAAACTTTTGTTTTGAATCTTATGGATCTGAATATTCATGCCACAATAAAGAAAATGACATGGATAAATATGTTAGGTAGCATTCCACATCAAAAATTCTGTTTTTATCATTTACCTACTCGAGGACAAGTAGCAATTAAGCTTGGGGATGCTTGATACGTCTCCAACGTATCTATAATTTTTTATTGTTCCATGCTATTATATTATCTGTTTTGGATGTTTTATATGCATTTATATGCTATTTTATATTATTTTTGGGACTAACTTATTAACTTAGAGCCTAGTGCCAGTTTCTGTTTTTTCCTTGTTTTTGAGTTTTACAGAAAAGGAATATCAAACGGAGTCCAAACGGAATAAAACTTTCGCGATGATTTTTCTTGGACCAGAAGACACCCATGTAACTTGGAGAGAGGGCCAGAAGATCCCCGAGGAGGCCACAAGCCTTAGGGGCGCGCCCTAGGGGGGTGCCCTGAGGGCTTGTGGGCCCCTCGGGAGTCCCCTAACCCTAAATCCAGCACTATAAATTCCCAAATATTCCCAAACCACCAGAAGCATCCACAAAAATACTTTTCCGCCGCCGTAACCTTCTGTTCCCGTGATATCCCATCTTGGGGCCTTTTCCGGCACCCTGCCGGAGGGGGATTCGATCACGGAGGGCTTCTACATCAACCCTATTGCCCTTCCGATGAAGCAGGAGTAGTTTACCACAGATTTACGGGTCCATAGCTAGTAGCTAGATGGCTTCTTCTCTCTCTTTGATCTTCAATACAACGTTCTCCTTGATGTTCTTGGAGATCTATCCGATGTAATATTCTTTTGCAGTGTGTTTGTCGAGATCCGATGAATTATGGATTTATGATCAGATTATCTATGAATATTATTTGAGTCTTCTCTGAATTCTTATATGCATGATTTGATATCTTTGTATTTCTCTTTGAATTATCGGTTTGGTTTGGCCAACTAGATTGGTTCTTCTTGCAATGGGAGAGGTGCTTAGTTTTGGGTTCAATCTTGCGGTGTCCTCACCCAGTGACAAAGTAGGGGTAGTGAGGCACGTATTGTATTGTTGCCCTCAAGGATAAAAAGATGGGATTTTCATCATATTGCTTGAGTTTATCCCTCTACATCATGTCATCTTACTTAAGGCGTTACTCCGTTATTATGAACTTAATACTCTAGATGCATGCTGGATAGCGGTCGATGTGTGGAGTAATAGTAGTAGATGCAGGCAGGAGTCGGTCTACTTGACACGGACGTGATGCCTATATTCATAATCATTGCCTTGGATATCGTCATAACTTTGTGCTTTTCTATCAATTACTCGACAGTAATTTGTTCACCCACCATGTGTTTTCTTTCAAGAGAGAATCCTCTAGTGAAACCTATGGCCCCCGGGTCTATTTTCCATCATATATTTTTAGATCTATAAACCAAAAAACCCAAAAATACCTTGCTGCAATTTATTTACTTTTATATTGTTTTACATTTCAGTAATCTTTTATATCTATCTCTATCAGATCTCATCCTTGCAAGTGACCGTGAAGGGATTGACAACCCCTTTATCGCGTTGGGTGCAAGCGTTTGATTGTTTGTGCAGGTGTATAGATTGGAGACTTGTGTGTACCTCCTACTGGATTGATACCTTGGTTCTCAAACTGAGGGAAATACTTATCTCTACTTTGCTGCATCACCCTTTCCTCTTCAAGAGAAAAACCAACGCAAGCTCAAGAAGTTGCAGGCACCGAGTTCAAGAACTACACCTTGGATGAGTTTCTTAGCGACAAGGGGATCAACCACCAATATGCCGCACCCTATACCCCTCAAAAAATGGTGTGGCGGGTGAATAGGCGTTTTGAAATAATTATGGTTGAGGCTTGAACAAATGCGGAATAAACCTAGCGGTTAATTTGTCAAGCACAAAACCTACAACAACTAGGCTCACCTATGTGCACCAACGACTTATGCTAAGCAAGATAAACAACTAAGTGATAGCAAGATATATGACAAGAAACAATATGGCTATCACAAAGTAAAGTGCATAAGTAAAGGGCTCGGGTAAGAGATAACCGAGGCACGCGGAGACGACGATGTATCCCGAAGTTCACACCCTTGCGGATGCTAATCTCCGTTTGGAGCGGTGTGGAGTCACAATGCTCCCCAAGAAGCCACTAGGGCCACCGTAATCTCCTCACGCCCTCGCACAATGCAAGATGCCGTGATTCCACTAAGGGACCCTTGAGGGTGGTCACCGAACCCGTACAAATGGCAACCCTTGGGGGCGGTCACCAAACCCGTACACTTTGGCAACCCTTGGGGGCGGTCACCGGTACCCGTCAAATTGCTCGGGGCGATCTCCACAACCTAATTGGAGACCCCGACGCTTGCCCGGAGCTTTACACCACAATGATTGAGCTCCGAACAACACCAACCGTCTAGGGCGCCAAGGCACCCAAGAGGAACAAGCTCTAGGGTGCCCAAACACCCAAGAGTAATAAGCTTCTCAACTTCACTTCCACGTATCACCGTGGAGAACTCAAACCGATGCACCAAATGCAATGGCAAGGGCACACGGAGTGCCCAAGTCCTTCTCTCCCAAATCCCACCAAAGCAACTAATGCTAGGGAGGAAAATGAGAGGAAGAACGAAGAAGAGAACACGAAGAACTCCAAGACCTAGATCCACAAGGTTCCCCTCATTTAGAGGAGAAAGTGATTGGTGGAAAGATGGATCTAGATCTCCTCTGTCTTTTCCCTCAAGAACTAGCAAGAATCATTGGAGGGATTGATAGTTAGCAAGCTTGAAGAAGGTCAACAATGGGGGGCAAATGCGAGCTCAAAAGGATAAGATGCAATGGGGAAGAAGACCCCCTTTTATAGGAGGGGGGAAATCCAACCGTTATGCTCACAGCCCGCACAGAGCGGTACTACCGCTCCAAGGAGCGGTACTACCACTAGGGCGGTAGTACCCCTTTGAAAAACAACAGCGAGGAGGCAAAAGGCCAGTAGAACCGCCGGAGCGGTACTACTACTCGTCCTCACGGTACTACCGCTAGGGATAGCGGTACTACCGCAAATGGTAGCGGTACTACTGCTTGCGAGCGGTACTAAAAAAATACTTCCGTGCCTACCTCCGCTGAGCAAAACACGAGATTTTGGGTCTGGAGCGGTACTACCGCTCAGGAGCCGCGGTAGTACCGCTCGGGAGTGGTAGTAAAAAATTACTTCCGCTCTAGCCGCGGTAGTACCGCTGCTGCCTTTACCAAAACAGCCACAACTTCTGCAAACGGACTCCGAATTCAACGAAACCAAGTTTGTTGGAAAGCTAACGACATGGGCTAACACAATCTTGATAGAAATAATAATAATAAGGAAATTAGAAAAGGTCCCATAAGAAAATGGTGAGAACCCTTCCTCGAAAAAGACCGGTAAAACCTCCAACACTGAAAACGCGATAGAAGAAGCATATGAAATCCGTTTTCGATGTACTAGAGCTTGTCACGAAGATAACCACAAGATCTAAAACCTCAAAAGAAAATACAAATAAGAATCAAGAAAGATGATGCAAGGATGCAATGGTTTGAGCTCTCGACGAACGATACGATCAAGCTACTCACTTGAGAGCCCCCCTTGATAGTACGGCTATCGATCCTATAACCTGGTCTCCCAACTACCACCATGAAACCGGTAAAATAGAAAACCTATCAAGGGCAAACCTTTGCCTTGCACAAAGTCCACTTGAGCTAGATGATGACGATCTTGACTTCCTCAAGTTGGACCACCTTTCTTGATTCCGTTGGCTCGATGAAGACTAGTTGATTGCTCCCCCATACTCCACTATGGGTGAGCTACTCTTTGGCACATTTTCACAAGTCCATTGTCACCACAATGGACGGCAAGCTTCAAGCATGTGATCTCTTCGTGATGATCCACTTGAACTTGCACACCGCAACCTAACCCCACAAAGAACTCTCACGAAGACCATGGGTTAGTACACAAAGCGTAATTGACAATTACCATGGGATGCTTGGTCCCCCTCGGTACATCTTCTACGCTTTGGTGTTGATCAACTGATTCACTCTTTGACTTAGTCTTGATCAACCTCTCACATGACCAATCTTTAGGTAATTCCTGAATAGCTCTTGTCATCACAAACTCTCCTTGAAACCAACAAATGGACTCCAAGAAAAGCCTATGGACAAATCCTTCAAATATAACTCAAGGCAACCATTAGTCCATAGAGATTGTCATCAATTACCAAAACCAAACATGGGGGCACCGCATGTTCTTTCAATCTCCCCCATTTTGGTAATTGATGACAATCACTTTCAAGAGAGTTTATACAAGGAATTATGCATCACCATGCAATGCACCAACCAATAATGCATGCGTATGAGATGCAAATGCTTAGGAACAAGACCAAAGCACAAAGATGCGTATGAGATGCAAATGCTTAGGAACAAAACCAAAGCACGAAGATGCGTATGAGATGCAAATGCTTAGGAACAAAACAAAAGCACGAAGAAGCTCTCTAAACATCTCCCCACAAAACTCTCTGAAACTTCTCCCCCATTGGCATCGATTGCCAAAATGGGCGAAAAGTTTAGAAGGCCAATATAAATTGTGTTCCTCCATAAATTGTGTATTTCTCAATAAGAGAGTGGAATGCACTACACATATCCAAAGGTAAATACTTGGAGGAAGATAAAATATATTGAGGCTCAAAGATTGCCAAAGAATGATATGCCACAAAGACATAACAAAGAGAGAAACAAGCAATCAGGCAATCCAAAGATACCAATTGAAACAAGCTATCAAAAGATACCAATTGAACTAACAAGACCAATGCTCCTATGAGCCACATGAAAAAGATATTATGATATGAGCAAAGGAGTGTTCTAAAGAAACTAGAGAAGCTCCCCATGATTTGTGCACACATAAGAATATTTGTATTTTGATACAAAGTGCACAAAATAGGATCATAGCTCCCCCAAAATCAATAGAAACTCACAACAAGAGCAAGTGAGCATATAGGAAACTAAGCCTATCACTTGCAACAAACACATGGTTGAGCAACATGTAAAAGAGGCAACTTAAGAATAGGCTCAACCAAAACCGATGTGTGTGAGTCATGGCAAAGCACTTGAGAAGACTAATATAAGGATGAGCATTAAGCATCAACATAGTCTTGGATAAATGAGATACAAGGTGCCAGACATGTCCTTCCCACACACACACACAACAAGCAACTGGATACACAAGCTTACTAAAAAGCGAAATAACAACCAAGCTTGTGACAACCCATGGTGAAGATAGAAAGTGAAAGCCTCATCAAGACGAGGGATACCAATTAAGATGGCAAAAAGCCTCATCAAGACAAGCATGAGGAAAATGATCTTCACCACACAAGAGTGCAGCAAGATGCAACGAGATATGACCCGCACTCAAGGCACACACTTTCACGGAGCCACCAAAGAAATAAAACAAGAAGGAAAAGGTGGACGTGAAAGAAAGGGATATCAACTAGATATGCAACTTCTCTCAAGTGTATAAGATTCTAGGTAGATGAAGATCATGATGATATCGATCCACAAAGAAGGATGTACACACGAAATGGTTACACAAGGAAAGATCAAGATATCCACAAGGAAGTCATAAATATACCACTAAGATATTTGCTTGAAAGCATAGCACATGGCTAGATATGGTCTTATAGTATATAAATGAACTCCTACCACACAATCATCAAAGACATCACAACTAGCAACACGAGATCATCGTTGGGATGCTTTGAGAAAGGAAACAAGTATCATAAGAACGAATCAAGAATTATATGCCATGATACAACCTACACAAGGTTGATGCAAGAAATGTGTGCATGAAGTAGATGATGATACTTGTTACCGAGATACCATTGTACAGATGTAGTAGATACCAATTGAAGGTAGATAGTAGTTCATTGATCATCCTAGCTTGACTCCAATAAGCACATGGTGACAACACCTTCCTTGTGAGTGAGCCGAGAATCCAATGCATCTCCAATTGTTCCTAGAACAACAACACAAACAAAATGGTACCCAAACTCATTGGGACCAAAGAGTTAGAAACACCAATACACAGGACAAACTCCACAAACATATGTGCATATAGAAATGGAAATGAATTTCATGCACATCTCATCCAAATTGAGACTTGGTGGAGTTTCCCCTATATATTGGATCAAACAAAGAAACACATGCCAAATAAAATACACGAAGTGACTATGCATGCTCAAGACTTTCAAGAAGCGATACCAAATGAGAAAGAAATACCAAGAGAAAATAGATTACCAAATGGAGAAATCATCACTTGGAAGATATCATTAAACGATACATCAAGGAATGAGATATCCATTGGCACACTCAAAATGAAAGAAATCAAACTCCCAAAAGAGAGGATGGTTCCAAACAAACCATGACCTCTACAAAGTTTCATGATGGCACAAAGTACCAAAAAGAAACGGCTTGCCTTCCACCAAAACACACTTGATACGGATCACAAGAAGAGTGTTCTAAAGAAAATAGGATAGCTCCCCCATGAGTTGTGCATTATAGAGAATTTGCATTTGAATACAAAATGCACAAGGTGGGATCACCACTTTCACTATATCTAGAAAACACTAGACAAGAACAAGAAATTAACAAGATCCACAAGTGGTATGGAAGACAACGGGAGTGGACACAATCCTTGGCAAGAGATAAGGAAAATAAAAATAAAAGCCAATGTAAAGATGATCAATAAATTCTACCACACATAAGTGAGTTCCAATTGTTAAAAGACAAGAAGTATTTGGAAATAATTCCCGGTGGTAGATAACAAGGATATCCAACATCATCTTCACAACAAACACAGGCAAATTGCAACTTGTAGAGCTAACATGTCACCTAGGAACAAGATAATTTACAATATCAATTCTAGGTGACAATATCTCAAATGTACACATTTTTAGTCTTGTAATTTGCAGAAAGCACATTACTCCCCCATAATGTGATACCAAAGAAAGCTTCACAAGAGGCAATAAGAATCCAACAGGAGATAATTAATGGACTATTTAGAATTTGAATTTCTCATGAGAAGACATACCACATAGCGACTAGATAATCTTGTAATATCAATACTAGATGGTATTCCTCATGTACACACATTTATAGGATTGTGAGGTGAACAAAGCACATCACACCCCCAAAATGGGATGTTCCATTAATCTCTCACACGAGCCAACTAGGATACAAATAAGAAGGATAAAGGCTCAACGCATGACACACACGCACGTGCTGTGCAAACCAACACACACATACTTGATTGCTCAAGATAAGCAAGTTGGAAGCACAACATATACAAACACATGCATGGTACAAAACCAAAACATGCAAAAGGAGCAAGTAACTTTCAATGTAAACAATTTAAGCACGAGTTACCGCAAGGAGGAACATTGGATATAAGATAGAAACTTGATAATCCGAATGACTTGGCTTGAGACAATATGAATGATGAAGACCCCTTAACTCTTCATAATGTAGCCAAGTCTCCAATGCCCTCCAACAACACCTATTGATCAAGTTTGAGCTTGTTGGTCCCCAACCAAGTTGGGTCCTAAGAGGTTAGTCACAATAGGCTTGGCAACCCAAATGGTTCTTTGCTTGAAACCACTTTGATTACCAACAAACTTGGCAAACACATTGCCAACCTTATCCTTCCCAAGAGAATAGATATCATCAATAATAATTGGGTTGGATAAGTTACCACTAGTGCATGAAGAAGCGACGTGACCTTTCTCACGACATAAGTAGCAACGTCTACTCTTCACTTTCTTCTCACTTGATTTCTCAACTTGAGAAGCATTAGCTTGAGTCTTCTTGGGAAGAGGCCTTTCTTCAACTTGAGGTTGAGCATGAGAATGAACTTGTGGCTGCTTCCCTTGTTGCTTGTCATTAATGGGCTTCTTCTTCAATGGGCAAGATCTAACATGATGCCCTTCAATTTTGCACTTGAAGCAAATAATCTTGGCCGAATTCTTGACTTGTTCTTGGCCCTTCTTCTTGATTCTCTTGGACTTCTTCTTCTTATTGGAGTTGAATCCAAGTCCACCTTTGTCATTGGGGGATTTTTGCACACTCAAGATATTGTTGAGTGTGGACTTCCCTTCATGACTCTTTTTCAAGTCTTTCTTCAAATAATTGACTTGGGCCTTGAGCTCTTTGATTTCCTCTACATGGTTAGTATCAACACAAGTACTAGAGGAAGTATACGCTTCATCGTTGGAGCAACAAGGCAAGGAAAGCAATTCATCACAAGATGTAACAACATTATGGGTAGAGAAATTGCGAGGACTAGCACATGGCAATAAGGCATTTTGACTAGAAGTAGAGCTAGTATCCACATGAGGCTCACTAGATGTTACCTTAGTAATCATAGCCTCATGAGCTATCTTTAGCACATTTTGGGATACTAGAAGATCATCATGAGAGCTTGTGAGCTTTACATGATTTTCTTCCAATTTCCCAAAATTGCTAGATAGCAACTCAAGTTGAGCTCGTAGCTCAACATTCTCCTTCAAAATGGATGCTTCACAAGAAGTAGAGTTAGTAGCACAAGCATCATCATTAACAAGAGGAGAAGGCAACTTGGCAAGATCTTTTGAATAAGAAGCTTTAAGTTGAGCATGAGACTCGGTGAGTTCGATGAGCTCACTCTTAATGACCCTTGAGCCATTTTCGAGGTGCTCAAAATCCTCAAGGAGTCTAGCATGAGCAACTTCAAGCTTAGCATTTTTAGTTTTGAAATCATTGGCCACCTCAAGTGCTCTATCATGAGATTCCTTTATTCTAGATAATTCTAGAGCAAAGGTCTCCTCAAGAGATTCCTTGGTGGTTTGTTCAAGTTCAAGAGCTTGAGAGAGGTCCGCGATCTCATTAGCGTAATCACGCTCATGACCTTCCATTTTCTCAATGGTGACCTCATGCTCCTCAAGACGAGATTCCAACTCATCAATATATTTCTTGCCTTCAATGGCAATGGACATGATTTCCATGAAGATGGAACGAGCAATTTTATTTTTATGAAGAGCTTTAAAAATCATTTCCCCCTTAGTTTTTAAGGAGGCAACATTATCATTCTCTTCATCATTATCCTCATCATCATTAGCATCAACATCATCATCAAGAGACATATTGGGGTTCAAGGTAGGAGATACCTTTGAAGCCTTGGCCATAAGGCAAAACACAATAGATGATAATGTAGGATCCCTTGAAGCACCATTAAAAACCACATCTTGTTCCATGGAGTGTTGGGTTTCCTCTACATTGTTAGCACAACAATTCGAGGAAATAGATGCATTTTTATCATGGCAACAAGACATAGCAAGCATATCATCATGAGATTAGTCAAGCAATTTCTACAAGATATGCACGGACTATCAACACAAGCATGTGAAACATTTGGAGTGCTCGAAGTGTTGGATTCCAAAGATGGAGCATTGCAATATGATAGAGATGAGGGATCATCAACGATAAGCACACTATCATCATTGCAATGAACACCACTACTCACCATATCATTACCTTGTGGCAATCCACATGTAGGTGAAGTAGAAGAAGTTGAGAAAGCAACACGGCCGGAGGTGGAGGGAGAACAATCATCCCCACAAAACTTGGACACGCCATATTTATCTTTAAGCTTTGTCCACAACACATGAGCATCCCGAAACGGCATGAGTTGAAATATAACTACATTGCTCAAAGCATCGAAAAGCACATTAGAAGCTTGAGCATTGAGATAAGAGTTTTTCTCATCCTCTAAAGATAATCTTTGGGGATCCTTTGGAGGAGAAAAACCCATATCTACAATTCGCTCTAAATTTGGGTCCATGACCCTAAAGAGATTAAGCATGTGAATTACCCAAACATCAAAATTTGTGCCATCGAAACTAAGAGTGTCAGAGAATCCTAAGCCCCTAGTCGACATCCTTACTCTCTAGGCGGTTAAGCCCTAAAAAGAGAGACGAGGCTCTGATACCAATTGAAAGATCGAGGATGTCGCCTAGAGGGGGGGGGTGAATAGGCGTTTTAAAATAATTACGGTTGAGGCTTGAACAAATGCGGAATAAACCTAGCGGTTAATTTGTCAAGCACAAAACCTACAACAACTAGGCTCACCTATGTGCACCAACGACTTATGCTAAGCAAGATAAACAACTAAGTGATAGCAAGATATATGACAAGAAACAATATGGCTATCACAAAGTAAAGTGCATAAGTAAAGGGCTCGGGTAAGAGATAACCGAGGCACGTGGAGACGACGATGTATCCCGAAGTTCACACCCTTGCGGATGCTAATCTCCGTTTGGAGCGGTGTGGAGTCACAATGCTCCCCAAGAAGCCACTAGGGCCACCGTAATCTCCTCACGCCCTCGCACAATGCAAGATGCCGTGATTCCACTAAGGGACCCTTGAGGGCGGTCACCGAACCCGTACAAATGGCAACCCTTGGGGGCGGTCACCAAACCCGTACACTTTGGCAACCCTTGGGGGCGGTCACCGGTACCCGTCAAATTGCTCGGGGCGATCTCCACAACCTAATTGGAGACCCCGACGCTTGCCCGGAGCTTTACACCACAATGATTGAGCTCCGAACAACACCAACCGTCTAGGGCGCCAAGGCACCCAAGAGGAACAAGCTCTAGGGTGCCCAAACACCCAAGAGTAATAAGCTTCTCAACTTCACTTCCACGTATCACCGTGGAGAACTCAAACCGATGCACCAAATGCAATGGCAAGGGCACACGGAGTGCCCAAGTCCTTCTCTCCCAAATCCCACCGAAGCAACTAATGCTAGGGAGGAAAATGAGAGGAAGAACGAAGAAGAGAACACGAAGAACTCCAAGACCTAGATCCACAAGGTTCCCCTCATTTAGAGGAGAAAGTGATTGGTGGAAAGATGGATCTAGATCTCCTCTCTCTTTTCCCTCAAGAACTAGCAAGAATCATTGGAGGGATTGAGAGTTAGCAAGCTTGAAGAAGATCAACAATGGGGGGCAAATGCGAGCTCAAAAGGATAAGATGCAATGGGGAAGAAGACCCCCTTTTATAGGAGGGGGAAAATCCAACGGTTATGCTCACAGCCCGCACAGAGCGGTACTACCGCTCCAAGGAGCGGTACTACCGCTAGGGCGGTAGTACCCCTTTGAAAAACAACAGCGAGGAGGCAAAAGGCCAGTAGAACCGCCGGAGCGGTACTACTGCTCGTCCTCACGGTACTACCGCTAGGGATAGCGGTACTACCGCAAATGGTAGCGGTACTACTGCTTGCGAGCGGTACTAAAAAAAATACTTCCGTGCCTACCTCCGCTGAGCAAAACACGAGATTTTTGGTCTGGAGCGGTACTACCGCTCAGGAGCCACGGTAGTACCGCTCGGGAGCGGTAGTAAAAAATTACTTCCGCTCTAGCCGCGGTAGTACCGCTGCAACCTTTACCAAAACAGCCACAACTTCTGCAAACGGACTCTGAATTCAACGAAACCAAGTTTGTTGGAAAGCTAATGACATGGGCTAACACAATCTTGATAGAAATAACAATAATAAGGAAATTAGAAAAGGTCCCATAAGAAAATGGTGAGAACCCTTCCTCGAAAAAGACCGGTAAAACCTCCAACACTGAAAACGTGATAGAAGAAGCATATGATATCCGTTTTTGATGTACTAGAGCTTGTCACGAAGATAACCACAAGATCTAAAACCTCAAAAGAAAATACAAATAAGAATCAAGAAAGATGATGCAAGGATGCAATGGTTTGAGCTCTCGACGAACGATACGATCAAGCTACTCACTTGAGAGCCCCCCTTGATAGTACGGCTATCGATCCTATAACCTGGTCTCCCAACTACCACCATGAAACCGGTAAAATAGAAAACCTATCAAGGGCAAACCTTTGCCTTGCACAAAGTCCACTTGAGCTAGATGATGACGATCTTGACTTCCTCAAGTTGGACCACCTTTCTTGATTCCGTTGGCTCGATGAAGACTAGTTGATTGCTCCCCCATACTCCACTATGGGTGAGCTACTCTTTGGCACATTTTCACAAGTCCATTGTCACCACAATGGACGGCAAGCTTCAAGCATGTGATCTCTTCGTGATGATCCACTTGAACTTGCACACCGCAACCTAACCCCACAAAGAACTCTCACGAAGACCATGGGTTAGTACACAAAGCGTAATTGACAATTCTTACCATACCATGGGATCGCTTGGTCCCCCTCGGTACATCTTCTACGCTTTGTGTGTTGATCAACTTGATTCACTCTTTGACTTAGTCTTGATCAACCTCTCACATGACCAATCTTTAGGTAATTCCTTGAATAGCATCTTGGTCATCACAAACTCTCCTTGAAACCAACAAATGGACTCCAAGAAAAGCCTATGGACAAATCCTTCAAATATAACTCAAGGCAACCATTAGTCCATAGAGATTGTCATCAATTACCAAAACCAAACATGGGGGCACCGCATGTTCTTTCAACCATGATGGCGCAGTTCAAATCTCCGTACAACTTTTGGGTTGAAGCTATCAACACCCGCATGTCATGCATCCAATAGGCTCTACCTCCGCAAAGGCTTGAAC
Source organism: Thinopyrum elongatum (assembly GCA_011799875.1). Classification (NCBI taxonomy): domain Eukaryota; kingdom Viridiplantae; phylum Streptophyta; class Magnoliopsida; order Poales; family Poaceae; genus Thinopyrum; species Thinopyrum elongatum. The sequence continues at coordinate 113,174,329 of CM022301.1, read as the reverse complement.
AAGACTCCATATGAGATACTTACCGGCAACAAGCCCAACCTCAAGTACTTCCGGGTGTTCGATTGTAAGTGTTTCATTCTCAAGAAAGGTGTTTGTTTGTCTAAATTCGAACCTAGAGCTCAAGAGGGCATATTTGTTCGTTATGCTACAAACTCTCATGCTTACCGTGTCCTCAACAAGTCCACCAGACTCATTGAGGAGACGTGTAACGTGGAGTTTGATGAAAATAATGGCTCCCAAGTGGAGCAAAGTGGTCTTTGTGATGTAGTTGATGAAATTCCTCCCCAAGCCATAAGAAGAATGGGGATTGGTCAAATACTCCCCATTGAGGAACCCCTTGTGGCCGAAGGAGAAGGACAATGCTCTACTGAAGTGGAGCCATCATCGATGCTAGACCCACACGCTTTCGAAGAACAAAGTGAAGGCCCTCAACCCTATGAGCATGATCAAGGGCAAGATCAACCACATGGAGATGGTAATGCACCAAATGATGCCCAAGATCAAGGTCATGTCTCCGAGCTTGCTCAAGAGCAAGAGCAAGCTCAAGACGGCGCTCAAGATCAAGAGCAAGCTCAAGATCAAGAGCAAACTCAAGACGGTGCTCAAGATGAGCCTCAAATGCCCATCGAGGAACTTTTGGAGTGTCATGCCGCCAAGGTGGCTTCCAAGCTCGAGCGTCAACAACATGTCATGGAGAATGTGCTTGGAAGCTTGAGAAAAGGGGTAACTACTCGTAGGCAATTGTCAAACTTTTGTGAGCATCACGCATTTGTTTCATGTGTTGAACCCCAAAAGGTACATGAGGCGCTCGATGATGAGGATTGGCTTGAAGCCATGCATGATGAACTCAACAACTTTGAGCACAACCAAGTTTGGGAATTAGTGCCAAGGCCAATGGAGGAAAACAATATCATTGGGACCAAATGGATCTTCAAGAACAAGCAAGATGCAAATGGTGTGGTTGTTCGAAACAAGGCAAGATTGGTGGCACAAGGCTACTCCCAAGACGAGGGTATCGACTACAGTGAAACCTTTGCCCCCGTTGCACGTCTTGAATCTATTCGCATGTTGCTTGCATATGCATCTCATCATGATTTTAAGTTGCAACAAATGGATGTGAAATGTGCATTTCTTAATGGTCCTTTGAATGAGTTGGTATATGTCAAACAACCTCCGGGGTTTGAGGATCCCAAGCTCCCCAATCATGTATACAAACTCAAGAAGGCGCTCTATGGCCTTAAACAAGCCCCACGTGCGTGGTACGAGCACCTTACTGAGTTGTTGCAAGATCCTCGGTTTGAAATTGGGAAAATCGATCCCACTCTTTTTACTAGGAGGGTCAGAGGGGATTTGTTCATATGCCAACTATATGTTGAAAATATCATTTTTGGTTCTCCTAACAAATCTTTCAATGATGAGTTTGCCGCACTAATGACCGAAAAGTTTGAGATGTCTATGATGGGAGAGTTGAAGTTTTTTCTTGGGTTTGAAGTCAAGCAAAGAAGAGAAGGAACTTTCATCAACCAAGCCAAGTATACCCAAGATATTCTCAAGAGATTCAAGCTAGATGAAGTCAAGCCGGTCAAGTTTCCCATGCCCACCAAATGCAAGCTTGACAGTGATCCCAATGGTAAATTAGTGGATCAGAAGGTATATTGCTCCATGATTGGATCCTTGCTTTACCTTTGTGCATCTAGACCGGATATCATGTTGAGTGTGGGAATTTGTGCACGGTTTCAAGCCGCACCTAAGGAAAGCCACTATGTGGCGGTCAAGCGAATCTTTTGATATTTGGCTCATACCCCAAACTTTGGCTTATGGTACCCCAAAGGAGCAAACTTCGATCTCATGGGTTTACTCGGTCTCGGATTGGGCGGGAGATTGTGTGGAGAGGAAGTCAACTTCCGGAGGGTGCCAATTCCTTGGTCGCTCTTTGGTGAGTTGGTCTTCGAAGAAGCAAAATTGTGTGTCTCTCTCGTTCACCCAGGCCGAGTATGTAACCGCTGCAAGTTGTTGAGCATATTTGCTATGGATGAGGCAAACTTTAAAGGATTACGGTGTCACTTGTGACAAAGTGCCTCTTCTATGTTACAATGAAAGTGCTATCAAGATTTCTCACAATCCGGTGCAACATAGCAAGACAAAGCATATTGAGATTTTCCATCATTTTATTCGGGATCACATCAAGTGGGGAGATATTGATATCATCTACATCAACACTCAAGAGCAACTAGCAGATATTTTCACCAAGCCACTAGATGAAGCAAGATTTCGCGAGTTAAGGCATGAGCTAAATATCATTGATTCGAGCAATGTGGCTTGAATCTAGGCACACCCCACCGCACTCATCATTATATCTTGTTCTAGATGTAGGCATGGACATAGGGGGAGTGTTGTTCTCTCAATGAACTCTCCCTCCCCCCATTATGCATAAATTGATCAAGTCTTTCACATTAGCCATTTTTTATGGTACTTGTGCTTCAAAGATGAGTTTTGATCATGGGCCCAAGGTTAAAATCTTCACGGTGCCATATCTATTAACTCAAACATAGGTGGCTTCGGCCACCGCCCTCTCCTCATGATCAATGGTTGTTGTTGGTTTTGAGGTCTTTGTGTGTGTTGAGACACTTCTTGTGTGCTTCTCTTTTCCTTTGCTTTTGTGCTTGGGGTGTCTCTTCCGGTTGTTGCTATTTCGTGTCGTGTCTCTCTCGAGTTTTCTTGGTCTTCTCATTTGCATAAGCCTGCCTTTTCTTTTCTGCTCCTGCCTGTTTTTGCTCGCATGGTACTACCGCTGAGCCTGCACGGTACTACCGCCCGGCACCACTGTACTACCGCACGGTGAGTTTGAGCGGGGGGTTATGAGTCGGGGCAGGGGGGAGGTTTCTCTCCCCATACCCATTCACTCGCCCACTCATCTCTCTCTCGGGCGACGAATAGGCAGCGGAGGGCCGCTGCCGGGCCGCCACCTCCGAGCCGTCTTCCGTGTTTCCGTCCGGTGGGATCGATCCCCACCCTCTCCTCTTGCCATGGATGCCGGTATTGCCCCCGTTCTTCTACTCTTTGGTTCTATGTTTTTGGATCTAGGCTTTAGGGCAATATCTATTGGATTCTTCAATTTTAGGCTAAATCGAGGCATGAGTAGGATGTGGAAGACTGCTAGAGTAGGTAGTTTGAAGGTTAACCGCGAAAATTTGAATTTGGCACCTCCGGTACTACCGGATCTCTCCGCGGTAGTTGTCAGATCCGCTGACATCCACCTCGAGCGGTACTACCGCTCCACGGAGCGATACTACCGCTTGTGGACGGTACTACCACTGGGAGGTGCGGTACTACCGCGCAGAGCTGCCAACCTCAGCTTTTCTCCGTTCCACCTTCACTCTGGTGTCTCTTTTTCCTTTAGCTTATGCAATTTTCCTCTTTCGTGTTCTTGTTTGTGTGTTTTCCAGGTGGTAGTAGCTCTGGGCATCAGGCTTGCCACAAGAATCCCTCCCATACGGGTGGCTCCAAGCGCTACCGTTCAGCCGGTGTGTCAGTGGATAGCGCCGCGCTAGAGGGTGGCTCAGTGCCTAGGAGTGGCTCCGGTGAGCAGCCAAGACAGCAAGTCAAAGTGATTGCGACCAAGAACAGGGGGCCCAAGGGCGCTCATCAGATGTCTGCTCTGGAGTTTGGTACGGCACGTAAGCGTAACCCGTACCGGGAGCATCAGGATCCTTCGCTTGTTCATCGCATGTTTTGGAACCGGTTTCAGCAGTCCATCTTCCATGATGTGTTGAAGGAAAAGAAGAATTTGTATGTGAAAGTCAAGTCAGTTGATCTCTCTCTCACATGGAGAGGGACTTGCCGTACTTTGGGGCTGCTCTTCAGTGGTGTGAGGAGCTGGACATCAAGAGGATCATCTCATTCAACAAGGATTTTGATGCGGAGCTTGTGGCCCAATTCTATGCCACAGTTCACTTTGGGCATGATGAGGACAGGACCCTCTCCTGGATGACCAATGGCCGGCATATGTCTGCTTCTTGGAAGAACTTTATGAAGTTGCTGTCGTATGAGGATACGGACGCCCAAACCCCAATTGGGTTTCGCCCTCACCGGGAGACCAATGCTACTCACAAGGAGGCTCTTTGGCCATTCTCTACCATGAAGGTGTCTGAGACTGGACATGTCTCCTACGAGCTTTGGCACTTTCTGGATATCATGCATAGGATCTTCAGGAACACTCTGTTCCCTCGTGTTGGCAATCAGGATATGGTGCATTCCTATCTGGTGGACCTCCTTCTCTTTTGCCAGAAGGAGCAGTGCTCTCAGGAGGTGTTGGATGTTTCTCATGTCATGTGGTCGGAACTTCGTTGTGTGATCTTGGAGCACAAGTGCATCATTTATGGCCCTTACATGATGCAGCTCATTGAGGAGACATGGGCGTCTATGTTTCCTGATGAGGAGCTTCTCACTGGAGACCTAGTGTCTCATGATGTTGTTCAGCTGAGGCAGAAGGAGAGGTGGGGAACGACGGCTCCTGCCCCACAAGAGCATGATACAGTTAGGTCTGAGGATGATGATGATGATGAGCAGGACTATGAGCCGTCTGAGGAGCCATCTTGGGCTAAGAAGCTCAAGCAGAAGATGAGGAAGCTTTTCTGCCTTCAGGCAAAGGGTCAGTACAAGGCTCATGTGAACGCAAAGAAGGCCCATTGTCATGACAAGGCCATCATGAGGCAGGTTGGCCTCAATGTTTCAGATGGCTCCGAGGAGAAGATCACTGATGAGGAGTCATGGATTCAAGTGCACTGCCCGTGGACCGATTCTGATGAGGGCACTAGTGGCCCTTCACCTGCTATAGAGGCGTCTGAGGATGAGGAGGAGCACGATTGGTGATGTCTTGGAGTATTGCTACCACCGTCGGTCTTAGGTGTCCTCTGTCGCGGAATTGTCACGGCAGATGTCCTGGTATAAGGACTTAGGTGTGGAGCCATCGCGACGAGGTTAGCTTGAAGGGGTTAAAACGGGACAAGGGACACAGAGTTTACCCAGGTTCAGCCCCTCTCAACGAGGTAAAGGCCTACTCCTGCTTTAGGTTGTATTTCTTGGGTTTCGATTACCAGGGAGTGAATACGCTTGACCTAGTTCTCGACTTGTTCTCTCTCTCTCCCTAACCTGCCGCCGGGGCACCCCTTTATATACACAGGCTGATGCCCGGCGGCTTACAGAGTCCCGGCCGGCTCATACACAACGTGTCCGGCTCGGTAACAGAACTACACTTTCCTTAACGTATAAGTTAAACATATGGCGGTTTACACCCGCGGGCCTCAAGTCTCCTCCGGGTCTTGGGCCTTCAATAAGCTTGCTTCGTGAACCGCCATCTCTTCTTGGGCCTCTTCATTATGAACCGCCAGTGGCATGACCCGGCCCCTCCTGGGCGGGTCATACCCAATAGCTATATCCCCAACATTAGGCCCCAGGTTGATGTGAACTTGTTCATATAAATCTTCAACACTTAGAAAAAATCCTTCCTCATCTGTCCTCGCGGGATCTCATAACCCGCCGTGACGTCATCTCCTGAAATTGCGGTAACGCGCCGTGATGTCATCTCACATTAATATCACACGAGGCCCAAATCTTAATATGTCGTCACTTTAATGAATCCCCGAAAATCGAGGCGTCTGTGCTGTCACATATCCATTTTTCAATCTCCTCGATTCCTGCGCATGCTTCTTATCCTTTCTGCCTTATAAATAGGGCCAGGGGTCCCTTTCACTTTTCCCCTTGCCTCCTCGTCTTCATCCTTTTCCTCACGACGCTTCCACGCGCCCGAGCTCCGACGCCGACCTCGCGAACTGCCTCAACTCCGGCCGCTGCATCGACCTGAACGCACCAGAGCACCACCACGCGCCTCCGCTGCCCAACAACTCCGGTAAGTTCTCCTCTTTCCTCACCGCAGATATCCATTAGGGTTTTCTTGAGTTCATCAATGTTCATCTTTGTTCTTCCCTAAATCCTGTAGTTTTTTATCCAAGTGTAGTACCAATCTTGTGCGGTAGCAGTTCGGCACTTGTTTTTAATATCTAAACGCCTCCCCTCCATAGAAGATCTCATCTGAGCATGTGAACTGTCCTGCTGCCGCCACTTTATTTTTAGAATTTTTCTTCATTATCTGAACTGCTATAGATCCAAAATTATAACATCGATCTGTGAAAACTGTTTGTCCAACACTTAGCAATTTTTCCACTTCACAGATCTGAAAACCGATAACTGTGCGGGCGGCTTAACTCATAAACCGTAACCCTCCAGGTACCATTAGTCCCCTTTTAAGCCGCCAATATGAATATCTGCATATTTCAAATGCTCATCTCCCGGCTTAACATGGTAACATTTCACCTTTGAATCCATGATCCGGTTAATAATAAAATCATAAGCCGGTAACGTTTTCGTCTTGTAGGCCTTTTTTCTCAAAAATGGTCAAGACCGTCACTGCCTGCAACTGGGTCGTTTCCCGGGTCACCGAGGAAGACTTGAGAGATTATGTTCAGACTGGCATTTTAGCCAAAAAAGAAGTCATCCACTGGAGGGTCCCAGGCAATGAGACTTGTCCTGAGCCCAAGGACGGCGAAGTCATCGTTTTTACTAATCACATAAACCGGGGCTTCAGCCCTCCTGACTCAAAATTCTTCCGCGATGTGTTGCATTTCTTTAAACTCCATCCACAAGATATCGGCCCAAACTCCGTCTCAAATATCTGCAACTTTCAAGTGTTCTACGAGGTGTACCTTCAACAGGAGCCCACCGTAGAACTATTCAAGGAATTTTACTACGTGAACCGGCAAAATGAATTCACTGATGGGCCTAGTTTGGAGCTAGGCGGCATATCTATACAACACCGGAAAGAAGCCACCTTCCCAGCTGCCACTCTCCCCAGTCACCCCAAAGACTGGAACCAGACCTGGTTTTATTGTCAAGATACTTCGCCGGAAGGAGAAAACCCCTTGCCGGGTTATCGCGCCAACCGGCTTAGTAGCAGACATCATCTTCCAGACCGTATCAGCACAGCAGAGCGGAAGAAATATGTGCCAGTTTTTACAAAGATCCGGGCCTTGATGGCCAACGGCTTGACCGGAATTGATCTAGTTCGCTGCTGGGTCACCTGGAGAGTCTTGCCTCTAAGCCGCCGGCCCGGCTTAATGTGCGAGTATACCAGCGAGCTAACAGATCCTCAGCGCCACTGTCAGATCGAAATAACTGAGGAAGACATCAGTAACATGACCAAGACTCTACTGAATGAGAGCTTCGCAGATTGCAGTCAAGTCGGACTGAGTCCTTTCTGTACTCTGAATAAACCGCCAGCTGTAAGTTTTGAATCAAGCTCATACTTGACTCATATTTTGATTTGTACGGCCTGTTCATACTCATTCAAATGTTTACAGGCCGATTCACCCTTTTGGACCAAGAAGCTTCAAGATAAGCCAAAGAAACTCCGAACGAAGAACAAGGCTAAAAAGCCTGCTAAGAAGAAAACCAATACCACCGAGTTATTCAACTTAGATGAGAATGATGATGATGAGTCGGAGGTAGAACTTGATTCCCTTGGCTCATTTTTTGTGCATCTTATTAACAATGACCATTATCAGGATGATGCGGAAGCCAGCCGTGCAGATGATGACGAGGTAATTATCCTTTCCTCCGGCTCAGAACCTCTGCCAACACAGAAAACTCGACAAGCAAGCCGGAAAGTAAGATTTTCTCACCCTTTAGCTTACTTGGACCCCAACTTTCTTTTGCAGAAGCAGCAAAATGAAGCTCGCCGCAGAACCCGGCGCAGTGGCGGTGGAGCTTTAACCTCCGGCTTACCGAATACCCCAGCACCTCGCAAACGTCGACCGGAGGTTTCAAAACTTTCTGACTTAGATTATCCCAAGGCTGGTTTCTTCCGTCAACCTCTTAATCCGTCGGATTCAAACTATCAGGGAACATCTCACTCCTCCTCCGGCGACTCAACGGGAACTCAAATCCCGGCCTTCAAGACCATGCCTGGGTAAGGGTGCATTCAATCAGTCGAAACTTCATGCTTAATCAATATGCTGACATCTTTGTATTTTATTTTCCAGCGGTATGGCCAAGCCCAGCAAGAAGGCGAAATTGAACAAGCCGGCTGAAGACTCCAACCCTTCTGAGCCGGAAAAAAAATTGCCAGAGACCTCTTATCCAACCACTGAGGCCACCATTGATGACCCGCTACCAGAAGAGCACGACGTTACCATCGACCCTATGGTCGTTGAACCGGTTATCCCTAATCCGCCGAGTCCCATCAAGCCTACTGAAGAGAAGGCTGACAATGTCGTCGTCACCGGGTTTGGTTATACAGCGCCGGGTAACCCCACTGTCTTATCCAAGCACAACGCCAAAGACGAGATTACTGCTGCTGACAAAGGCAAGTGGAAGGTAGACTTAGAAAGCTACGCCCACTTTGGCGCTCAAGAAATCCATTCCGGTTATTTGAACCGCTTATACACCAGTCGTGATTTTGAAGCCGGCTTGGTCAATCTGATGAAGGAACATTATGAGGTAATTCAATCAACTCTTCCTCATAAGTATATTGCTATCAGCCGCCAAGTCTATAAAGTATGATAGGATTGAATACTCTGTAGACTTTCATATAGTCGTAAAAATAGAAGAATATCATCACTAGTAGCCCCCAAGGCCCGGCTTAACTATTATGTTAAGCCGAGACTTCAATTAGCAGTAATCAACTATGCACCTGTAGCCCCCAAGGATCGGCTTAATCAACATGAATAAGCCGGGACTTATCACCATGCATGAAACCAATATCCCAACATGTAGTCTTTATAAACCGGATCATATCACTTTGTCCAGGTCAGTAGGTAAATTTGTCTTAAAAAAGAGCAATAGGCATTAGCCCCCAAGTGCCAAGGAAAATACTTGTATTGTGCTTGGGACTTTAAAAATAATCATGATCATAATACCTTCCATGTTTGTTCATGTCACAGGCTGAACTGACTAAGAAGGATTCACAGCTTAACGATCTGAGGGCCAATGTTAAAACTCAGTAATCCGAGACAGCCAAGGCCAAATCAGAACTGAAGACTGCTTTGGAAAACATTGAGCAGCTTAAGCAAAGCTTCAATGCTGATAAAACCGGCTAGGAGACCGAGAAGGCGGCTCTATTGAAGAGAGCAGAGGATGCTGAAACCGCTCTTAAACCGGTGACTGACGAGTTGTCCGGTTTAAGGCAGCAGATCAATAACATGTCATCAGCCATTTTTGGTAAGTAGTAGACATGACTCTTGTCATCCCAATAAACATATTATAAACATCTGCCGGCTATTAACAAATTTACTGATACAGGCTCTCGGAGCGTCAACTTGGGCTCGGATATGCGCATCAGGCTTAAGGCTATCTATACTCTTGTAGAACAACTATATACCGGTGCTCAACGGACCATTGCTGCTGCAATTCATAAAAAATAGCCGCCCACCCTCATCAAGGAAACTTTGGAAAAGTTGTTAGTGCTGCCCCAAAGGATTGAAGAGTTGAAGCGAGCCTCTGCCAGAGCCGGCGCTTTGACTGCTTTAAGCCGGGCAAAGGCGTGGCAAGCATATCTTGATCCGGAAGACTTGGCCAATGGTTGCCCAAGTGTGAAAGAAGATGGGTCACCCTTCAGTGCTGATGACTTTGCAGAAATAGCAAGAGCAATGCATCCATTAGCAACCCGGCTGGCTGAAGAGACCAATCTATCTCAGTACCAGGCGGCTTATGATGCCGACAATAAGAAGATGAAGGCGCCGGTTCATTCAGAGGTGGATCTGATCCCACCGGAGCGTAAGCATACCTTCGCTCCTGACATTGATCCATCCAACCTTATTGATGATGAAGCTGTGTTTAGAGCTTTGACCGGTATCAACTGGTCTACGCCTGATTTCCAGCCAATGGATAATCAAGGAGCTGCAGACGAAGAAGCGCAGGATGACCTGGAGGCTACAACCCACCAAGAATAAAAATCTGAATTCATGAGCCGGTGCTAGTCATAGCGTTCTGACGCTACATATCAAGAACACTTGTCCTTTTGGGCCTTCAGATGCCTTGTAATAGGCTAGTTTAAACAATTCCGCTCTGTCACGCCATCGTGCGTGTTTTATTCGCATAACACTGTTGATCCATCATTTAAAAATCCGCCACTTATGCTTCTTAGTACCATCAATGATGCAAGGCAGTTTAATCATTTTTTCCTGCACATAAACAGATAACAAGTGTCCTGGCGGTTTACTCCAGGGCGGGTGACAACACCCCTTTATAAAAACCACTGATGACTAAATAGTTCATGATCAGGGCCGGCTTATCAAAACCTCATATAATAAGAAAATAAACATCATACCTATGATGTTTAGGCATACTGCCGGCTTATCATGCCAGCAAGGGTAACAGCCCAGACAGAACACAATGCCCTGTACAATTTTATTCATACTGCGGGCTTATCATGCCATATGCCGTAAAGGGTAATATCCCAGAATTTAAAGCACAATACTCAAGCAGATAATCATCATATACTGGTGACTTAAAGTCCAAAGCCAGACCGGGCTAATAAACTCTGGATAAGCTCATACATAAACCATAAGGCAACATAGCCCTCATCGGTTTGCAACCATGTACTAACATATCACAAGAGATGAACCTCAAAAAATGTTCAAAATCAAATATAAATTAAAAACCAAGGCTTTCATAGGCTGTCAAGCCTCAAAGTCAAGTGCTGTTCAAGGGCCGCACAGCCGCTGAGTTAAACCTTCATTCAAACCTTGTAAGCCGGGCCTCACATGACCAATCGCTGTTTTAACCTTGACAAGTTCAGGGTCTATAAGATTGACTGTCAAGAGTACGGTGAGTCATTCTAGGATTACCTGGGCGGAGTGGCAGACTTACAAAGGCAGGATAACCCGAATGTTTTGGTGAATACACCTGGCGTCCAAGCCTATTACAAGGGTCAACAAAGCTCTGTCCATTAACAAAGAGCCCCTAAGTAATATTTCATTCCAGGCATACAAGCCGGATCAGCTGGGTAGTTCTAGCTATGCTCAATGAGCAGGAAGCCCCCAAGTGATTAGATGAAGTAATAATAAACTCATATTCTTAGAAGTGAAACGACAGAGGCCCTGAATTCAGGGATGCCGGCTTTATTATATTCATCGTAATATATAAATTGACAAGGTATATACATCACAAGAGCCAGTGGCTCAGGTGTAATAAGGCCGAAGATGAGCAATATTCCACGGCCGGCGGGTTTCCTCCTCCGACGTGCGTGAGTCCTTGTGGTCTCGAACATCGATAAGGTAGTATGACCCGTTGTTCAGATTTTTGCTGACCACAAAGGGTCCTTCCCAAGGTGGGGATAGCTTGTGCATATCAGTTTGATCCTGGATAAGCCGGAGCACCAAATCTCCTTCTTGAAAGGTCCTGGTTTTAACCCGGCGGCTATGATAACGGCGCAGATCTTGCTGGTAAATCACCGAACGAGCCGCGGCCAGGTCACGCTCCTCATCCAACAGGTCAATAGCATCCTGACGTGCTTTTTCATTATCAGCTTCAACATAAGCCACCACACGGGGCGAGTCGTGACGGATGTCACTAGGGAGAACCACCTCTGCTCCATAAACCATGAAGAAAGGCGTGCAACCCGTAGATCTGTTGGGGGTGGTATTGATGCTCCATAATACTGGGGGTAATTCCTCCACCCAACAGCCCGGCGTCCTATGCAAAGGGACCATAAGCAAGGGTCTGATACCTCTCAAGATTTCTTGATTGGCTCTTTCAGCTTGACCGTTAGACAGGGGGTGAGCCACTGATGACACATCAAGCCGAATATGCTCTTGATGACAGAACTCTTTCATTGCACCCTTAGACAGGTTAGTACCATTATCAGTAATGATACTATGAGGGTATCCAAAATGAAAGATCACCTTCTTAATGAATTGAACCGCCGTTGCTGCATCACATTTGCTGACCGGCTCAGCTTCAACCCACTTTGTAAACTTGTCAACAGCTACCAGGAGATGAGCCTTTTTGTCCTTGGACCTTTTAAAAGGCCCAATCATATCCAGCCCCCAGACTGCAAACAGCCAACTAATTGGAATCATCCTCAATTCTTGAGCCGGCACATGAGCTCGTCTTGAAAACTTCTGACAGCCATCACATTTACTGACCAGATCTTCCGCATCAGCGTGAGCCGTCAGCCAATAAAACCCGTGATGAAAAGCTTTAGCAACCAGAGATTTAGAGTCGGCATGATGACCGCAATCTCCTTCATGAATGTCCCTTAAAATTTCACGGCCCTCCTCAGGAGAAACGCATCGTTGAAACACCCCTGTAACACTGCATCTATGCAAATCCCCATTGACAATAGTCATTGACTTAGACCTCCGGGTTATTTGCCTGGCCAAGGTTTCATCCTCAGGTAACTCACCCCGGGTCATATAAGCCAAATATGGAACAGTCCAATCAGGAATAACATGGAGAGCTGCCACCAACTGTGCTTCTGGGTCAGGGACTACAAGATCTTCCTCCGTAGGCAATTTAACTGATGGATTATGCAAAACATCGAGGAAAATATTAGGGGGTACCGGCTTACGCTGAGACCCCAGCCGGCTTAAAGCATCAGCAGCTTCATTTTTCCTATGATCAACATGCTCCACTTGATAACCTTTGAAATGACCAGCAATAGTATCAACCTCTCGGCGATAAGCCGCCATGAGTGGATCCTTTGAATCCCAAGTTCCTGACACCTGCTGAGCCACCAAGTCTGAGTCGCCAAAACACCTCACCCGGCTTAAATTCATCTCTTTAGCCATCCGAAGACCATGGAGTAAGGCTTCATACTCAGCTGCATTGTTAGTACAAGGGAACATCAACCTTAAAACATAACAAAATTTATCACCTCGCGGGGAAGTCAATATAACTCCAGCCCCCGAGCCTTCCAACTGCCTGGACCCATCAAAATGAATAGTCCAATACATATTGTCCGGCTTATCCTCAGGCATCTACAGCTCCGTCCAGTCATTGATGAAATCCACAAGTGCTTGAGACTTTATAGCTGTCCAAGGCATATACTTCAAGCCATGGGGTCCAAGCTCAATAGCCCACTTAGCTATCCTGCCTGTGGCTTCTCTGTTTTGAATAATATCCCCCAAGGGAGCAGAACTAACCACAGTGATGGGATGACCGAGGAAATATTGCTTCAACTTGTGGCTAGCCATGAACACGCCGTAAACCAATTTCTGCCAATGTGGGTATCTCTGCTTGGATTCAATGAGCACCTCACTGACATAATAAACCGGCCTTTGAGTCGGATACTCCTTGCTTGACTCTTTCCTTTCAACCACAATTGCCACACTGACAGCTCTATTGTTTGCAGCCACATATAAAAGCAAGGGCTCCTTCTCAATAGGAGCTGCAAGAACCGGCGGCTCAGCCAGCTGTTTCTTAAGCGACTCAAACGCCTCATTGGCAGCATCACTCCAGACAAAGTTATCTGTCTTCTTCATCATTTGATACAAAGGGATAGAATTTTCTCCCAGCCGGCTGATAAACCGGCTCAAAGCTGCAATCCGACCTGCCAACCGCTGGACGTCATTGATACATGCCGGCTTAGCCAATGAAGTGATAGCCTTGATTTTCTCCGGGTTAGCTTCAATGCCTCTCTCAGAAACCAGGAAACCCAATAGTTTGCCTGCTGGCACGCTGAAGACGCATTTGGCCGGGTTAAGCATCATTTTATAGACCCGGAGATTGTCAAAGGTTTCTTTCAAATCATCTATCAAAGTCTCTTTCTTCCTGGATTTCACAACAATATCATCCACATAGGCGTGAACATTGCGTCTGATCTGGTCATGGAGGCAATTCTGAGCGCACCGTTGGTAAGTCGCCTGTGCACTCTTGAGCCCAAAGGGCATAGACACATAGCAGAAGGCTCCAAAGGGAGTGATGAAAGCTGTCTTCTCCTGGTCCTTAACTGCCATTTTAATCTGATGATAACCAGAGTAAGCATCCAAAAAGCTCAAACGCTCACAACCCGCCGTAGCATCAATAATCTGATCAATACGAGGCAGAGCAAAAGGGTCAGCCGGACAGGCCTTATTAAGGTCTGTATAATCCACACACATACGCCAAGTGCCGTTTTTCTTAAGCACCAGCACCGGGTTAGCTAACCACTCAGGATGAAAAACCTCAATGATGAATCCAACGGCCAAGAGCCGGGCCACTTCTTCACCAATTGCCTTGCTCCTCTCTTCATTGAAATGACGAAGAAACTGCTTGACCGGTTTAAATCTTGGATCAACATTAAGGGTGTGCTCAGCGAGTTCCCTCGGTACACCTGGCATGTCAGAAGGTTTCCATGCGAAGATGTCCCGGTTCTCACGGATGAACTCGATGAGCGCGCTTTCCTATTTCGGATCCATATTGGCACTTATACTGAACTGTTTGGATGAGTCACCAGGAACAAAATCGACCAACTTAGTGTCATCTGCCGACTTAAATTTCAACAGGGGGTCATTCTCTGTAGTTGGCTTCTTCAAAGGTGTCATATCCGCCGGGTCAACATTATCCTTATAAAACTTCAACTCCTCGGTGGCACAGGCCGACTCAGCATACGCATCATCACCCTCTTCACAATCCAGAGCAATCTTCCTATCACCGTGCACCGTGATGGTGCCCTTATGACCCGGCATTTTAAGCTGTAAATAAACATAACAAGGCCGTGCCATGAACTTGGCGTAAGCCTGCCGCCCGAACAAGGCGTGATAAGGGCTTTTGATCTTGACCACCTCAAAGGTTAATTTTTCAACTCTGAAATCACGGTCATCTCCAAAGGCTACCTCCAGGGTTATCTTACCCACTGGATATGCCGACTTACCAGGCACCACCCCATGGAAAACAGTAGAAGATGTCTGAAGATCTTTGTCAGACAAATTCATGCGATGAAAAGTATCATAATAAAGGATATTGATACTACTGCCCCCATCCATGAGTACTTTTGTAAGCTTATATCCTCCTACCTGAGGAGCCACCACCAATGCCGACTGACTTGGATTATAAACCCGGGGCGGGTGGTCCTCACGACTCCATACGATGGTCTGCTCAAACCACCTTAAATAACGAGGTACCGTCGGCTCAACCGAGTTTACTGCCCTTTTATGGAGCTTCTGATCCCGCTTACATAAACTCGTGGTGAAAACGTGGTACTGTCCACTATTCAACTGCTTTGGGTTACTCTGATAACCAGACTGCTGCTGCTGATTCCCTTGACCAGATTGCTGATTAAAGCCACCTTGATTGCCTTGGCCCTGGAAGCCAGAGTTTGAACCGCCACCACCAAAGTCAGGCCCATGAGAGCCGGGTCCTGAACCGCCATTCGGGCCATGATTGTTCTGGAAAAAATTGGAATTCCTATATTCCTTCATGATGAAGCAATCCTTCCACAGATGAGCGGCCGGCTTCTCGTGCGTACTATGCTTTGGACAAGGCTGATTCATCATTGCCTCAAGGTTAAATTTTGGCCTCCCAAACCGGGCCGGCTCTCCCTTGCGACGCTGATTATTATTCTGCGTATTGGTGTTAGCCACAAAGTCTAAGTTGCCATCAGCCTTGCGCTTACCATTGCCGCCTTGACCTGCTGGGTTATGCTGCTGCCCTTTTGTATTGCTACTTATTTTTCCCTTACCCGGCTTCTCATCATCAGACTCGGGGTCCTTGGTACTATCAGAGTCGGCATACTTGACGAGAGCCACCATGAGCTCCCCCATGTCGTTGCAGTGGCGTTTAAGCCACCCCAGCTTCTGCTTAAGGGGAAGGAAACGGTAATTCTTCTCCAACATCAGGACTGCTGAACCGGCGTTGATACTGTCCGACAAGTGTATAATAGCTGAGATCCGGCGCACCCAATGTGTTGTTGACTCGCCTTCTCCTTGGACACAAGAATCCAAATCCAGGATTGACATAGGTTGCTTGCATGTGTCTTTAAAATTTTGTATGAAACGAGCTTTCAACTCTGCCCATGATCTAATGGAGTTAGCAGGGAGCCCCTTCAACCAAGTACGAGCCAGCCCATCCAACATCATGGTGAAATACTTAGCACATGCAGCATCACTAACATCTAGCATCTCCATGGCCATCTCATAGCTCTCGATCCAAGCCTCAGGGGGCTGATCCGCTGTATAATTAGGCACCTTACGAGGGCCCTTGAAATCCTTAGGCAAACGCTCCTTGCGTAGAGCTGGCACTAAACATGGCACACCCAAAGTTCTGGAGGTCACTCCTGCCTCCACCGATGCAGATGGATAAACCGGCGACTGTTGTTGAGCCGCCAGCTGAGCCGCCACCTCAGCCTCCCAACGCGCTCTGCCTTGACCCACCAAGGTCTGAGCATCACCACCACCGCGCGCCGGGTTATGCCCACGAGGCTGGTTATGGCGCTGTTCACTGCTTGAAACCGCTGGTGACTCAATACGTCGGCTATAACTCCGGCTTGGCCGAGGGGTTGAGCGAATCCTTTCGTGACTATACGAATAAGCCGCCTGCTGATCCAACGCCGTCTGAAGAAGCTCTCTGACCCTCCGTGTCTCTATCGTAGATAGTGACTCGCCTTCAACTAGCAGGGCCGCCAATCGTGTTGCCACAGCAATCATATTATCCAAAGGGTTAGAATAATGACCCGGAGGTGTCAGAGCATGCTGAGGCGGGGTATTATTCAAACGAGGCGGGTCCATCGCGCGCAGCTGAACCGGCGTTCCGGTCACAGGTGCTTCGACCGCCCGGTTCACCGTCAGCGGGTCACTGGTTCCTGCTCCAGGCATGTTGAAGAGGTTCCTTGCCTCATAAACCGGGGGTAGTCAACTCTAGTGCCTCCTCCTCATGATCTCATTTGAAGCGTTCCGATCCAATGTGAGCCGGAAGGAGTCTGCCTGAATCCGTTGTGCTTGGGCGTCCAAAGCAGCACGCTCCACGGCCATCCTAGCGTTTTCAGCCGACAGTTCCTCCTTGGCTTGGGCGATCTCATCTCGCACCTTCGCCACATCCACCTTATGCTACTCCTGAGTATCCGGGGTTACCTCCACCCCCATTAAAGTCGCCAAAGCTTCCAACAATTCTGTGAGAACTTGAGCCGGTGGGCGCGCAGAACCGCTAGCACCAGCCACCGCCGTAGCCGTTGAACTGGAGGTTATAGCCGCGGCGGTTGTCGAACCAAGAGCCGGCTGTGTACCGGCCATGAAAATCGCAACCCAGTTCGGCGGCTCATAGGGGTCCGGAATACTGTCACCATCGGAACAGCCCCCAAGCCGACCGTCTTGCAGTTGATACATTGAGTTGGTCTTGCCGGTTGATGACTCACCATCAGAGTAGATGGCCGTCTCACCACCAGATACAGATCCTTCCTCCAATTCCGCCACATGGATAAATCCAACAAAGGCGCGCTTCACGGCGGGTTGAACCCGGGCGGGTCATGCACGCTGAGCCGTCTCGATGACGTCGGTGCAGGTGTCCGGCTCAGGGCCCGGTTCGCCGATCTTGCCGATGAAGACGTGGATTCCGCCGAAGGGGACCCGGTACCCATACTCAATTGAGCCATCCTCGGGGCTCCAGCCTGCATCATCGATGTAGAGCTTGCCGCGATGACTCTTGGTCATCCGGCCCATAGCGTATCCCTTAAGCCCTGTGAAGCTGCCCTTCAAGAACTCGAAACTACCGTGCGCCAGCCCCATGGTGGGCGCCAACTGTCGTGGAATTGTCACGGCAGATGTCCTGGTATAAGGACTTAGGTGTGGAGCCATCACGACGAGGTTAGCTTGAAGGGGTTAAAACGGGACAAGGGACATAGAGTTTACCCAGGTTCAGCCCCTCTCAACGAGGTAAAGGCCTACTCCTGCTTTAGGTTGTATTTCTTGGGTTTCGATTACCAGGGAGCGAATACGCTTGACCTAGTTCTCGACTTGTTCTCTCTCTCTCTCCCTAACCTGCCGCCGAGGCACCCCTTTATATACACAGGCTGATGCTCGGCGGCTTACAGAGTCCCGGCCGGCTCATACACAACGTGTCCGGCTCGGTAACAGAACTACACTTTCCTTAACGTATAAGTTAAACATATGGCGATTTACACCTGCGGGCCTGAAGTCTCCTCCGGGTCTTGGGCCTTCAATAAGCTTGCTTCGTGAACCGCCATCTCTTCTTGGGCCTCTTCATTATGAACCGCCAGTGGCATGACCCAGCCCCTCCTGGGCGGGTCATACCCAATAGCTATATCCCCAACAGTCCTCTCTACCCTTTTGGTGTCTCGATGCCAAAGGGGGAGAGAGTGTAGGGATTTGTAGCATGTGTCCTGAGTCGAGTGTGTTTCTATCTTGCCGTTGCTTTCTTCGCTCAAACTCTTTTGTTTGCTTTGGTTTATGTCTGTCCAGTGTGTTCGAGACCATATGGTGTGAGACATATGAGCTATCCTATCTCTATCTATCTATGTCAAGTACTTTATGTTATTAATTGCTTGTGAGATATATCTTATGCTTATGCTCTTATTCATATGCTCACATCATATCACTTGCATCACTTGCCTGCCCTCATCTTACTATTTTTATGCAAGTATGGTTTGGTCTATAAAATATAGGGGGAGTGTGGATCCTATATGTGTGTATTTTGCATTCCAAAAGCATATCCAAAATAGTGCGCACATCTAGGGGGAGCTTGTCTATATTTTGTAGATTATGGGGTTGCACACCTCTTTTTGCTATATCCTTTGTGCAAATCCCACGTTGTCATCAATCCACCAAAAAAGGGGGAGATTGTTAGGGCATACTTCTCCCTAAGTGGTTTTGGTGTTTGATGACAATGTGTTTGCAGACTAATCATGTGCATTGAGCATTTCAGACTATCAAGCATATGGCACAATACGATTAGTGCCCCTCGGAGTTTCAAGTGAAGACGGTTTTCTTTCCTTCGGTTCTTTTTGGTGGTTTTGAGTCGTAGGGAAAACCGTACTATCAAGAGGGGGTCCGCTTCAGAAAGGTTTGGGTGGAATCAACACGTACACACTCATATTGCACCCATCACCCCTTTCCGCTTCATTGGAGTTGTCCTTCGTTTGTGCCGAAGAAGGGGAGAAAAGCTGCAAGCGGTAGTACCGCGGGCAGCAGCGGTAGTACCGCTGTTACTCCCGCTCGTACTACCGCTCGTAGTTGGGGCCTCGACCTTTTTCGTGTCGGATTCTACGGTAGTACCTCTGGGTCTACCGTGCCACCTGTTCGCCCCTAGAAAACTAGCGGTAGTAGAAGCGGTAGTACCGCCTATAGGCGGTAGTACCACCCCCACTACCGCGGCTACCACCACCTGTTCCTCTACTTTCTCCCCTGCTCTTCTATATCTCATGCTCATCGTTCAAGTGGTGGTAGTACCACTCCCAGAGTGGTAGTACCGCGCCTGGAGCGGTAGTACTGCTGGGCTGCAGGCTGAGAGGTGCATAATGGTTGGATTTGTTCCCCCACTATAAAAGGGGGTCTTCTTCCCCAAGAAGACTCACCACTTCCTCTCCCAAACTCCATTGTTGCTCCAAAGCTCATTCTCCCCCGATCTCTCTCCCTAGCCAATCAAACTTGTTGATTTTCTAGGGATTGGTTGAGAAGGCCCGGATCTACACTTCCACCAAGAGAAATTTGATTCCCCCCACTAATCCCTTGCGGATCTTGTTACTCTTGGGTGTTTGAGCACCCTACACGGTTGAGGTCAGCTCGGAGCCACATTCCATTGTGGTGACGCTCCGTGGTGTTGTTGGGAGCCTCCAATCAAGTTGTGGAGATTGCCCCAACCTTGCTTGTAAAGGTTCGGTCGCCGCCTTCAAGGGCACCACTAGTGGAATCATGGCATCTCGCATTGTGTGAGGGCGTGAGGAGAATACGGTGGCCCTAGTGGCTTCTTGGGGAGCATTGTGCCTCCACGCCGATCCAACGGAGACGTACTTCCCCTTAAAGGGAAGGAACTTCGGTAGCACATCCTTGTCTCAACCGGCCCCACTTGTGGTTATCTCTTACCTTAATTTGTGCAAGCTATTGTTGTGTTGTATCCTTTGCTTGCACTAGTTGTTGTTATTGTTAGCATCATATAGGTTGCTCACCTAGTTGCACATCTAGACAACCTATTTGTTGCTAAATCTAATTTGTGAAGAAAAGCTAAAAATTGTTAGTTGCCTATTCACCCCCCCTCTAGTCAACCATATTGATCCTTTCACCTCTGATATCCCTTCTTCCAGCCGTGGCCCGGCTCGGAAGCGCGTGGCAAAAGTGGTGAGCTCTAGAGGAGTTCGCCTTCGCAACCGTATCATCTAATGCGTTATATCTTTTGGAATATCTGGGGCTGTGGAAACGTAGGGCGTCGTATGCAGCTTAGAGAATACATGGCGAAAGAGCGTATCGATGTAGTTGCGTTGCAAGAGACGATCAAAGAGGACTTCACTTTCAGAGATTTATTTGCGTTTGACCCGCTGCAATATTTTGATTGGCACAGGGTGCCTTCCGGCCATTCGGGTGGCCTCCTCATGGGATGTAAACGTGATGTATGTGATGTAATTTTGTGGGAGTGTGGTGTGTTTTATATTGCGGCTACTATGCGTCACCGGGCCTCTGGGCTATCCTGGGTGGTTATTTGTGTGTACGGACCTGCGGACCATGCACGATCTGCTGAGTTTCTTTGTGAGCTCACAGAGTTGGTCGGGGCCAAGCGGGTGGGCGACCTCCCTCTGATTGTGGGAGGCGATTTTAACTTGATTGGCTCGGGGGCAAACAAGAACAACGATAATGTGGACTGGTCTAGGGTAGCTATGTTCAACAACGCAATCGCGGCTGCGTCGCTGCACGAAGCCGCACCTACAAGAGCCAGGTTTACCTGGACTAATAAACAATTACGCCTTGTTTGTAGCGTTCTAGACCGCGTGTTCTTTACTCCGGAGTGAGTTCTCTTTCCCCTCTGCTCCTTGGTGGCGGAGACTCGTATTGGTTCCGATCACTGTAACGCCGGGATAATTAAGCTACAGTAATCCCTTGTTAATGATGCCACATCACTGCGATTAGTGTTGTTAAACTCGCGTTGGTTCGAAACCGGTTCAAATTCGAATTTAAGTTAAAGCCAAAGTTTAAAGTTTTCAAAATGTCAAAACTAAAATGTCCATCGTGTGGCAAATATTCCATAACTAATTATGGTGGTGAACCAATATTTTTATAAAGTGGTTTAATGCCCTAATCTAATTAAAACAGTGGTTAAAACAATTATATAAATGCTTTTTAATTTATAAAAACACTAAGCTAATTTATTTTAGTGCCAAAATAATTGTGGCAGTGGCCTAGCTATTAATACAAATTGAGGTTCTAAGTTTGTGTTTTATAAAACCTAAAATTAAATAAAACTAAAAAGAAAACAGAAACAAAAGCAAAAGGCAAAAGGAAAAAAGGAAAACAAACCTCCCCTCCCCCTACTGGGCTTCAACCCAGCCGGCCCAGTTGGCCACCGGGGCGGCCCAGCCGGCCGCCTTGCTCCCCGGTCGCCCCCCTTCCTGTTCCTCCGACCGCGAGACGGGGCGCGCCCGGTCGCCACCACGCCGACTCGTCACCGTCGGCGTCGAGGGGATAAGGATCCCCTCCCCTCCTCCTACTGTGCCCACTCCCCCGCTTCCCCCCAGATCTCGCTCGATCTCTTCCCCCTCTCCACTGCGCTCCCCTCTCTCCTCCAGATCCACGGCGCCGAGCACGCCCGCGGCCTCGCCGCTGAGCTGATCGCGGCCACCGGCCGCCCCTTGCCACGTCGTTGTACCCAGGAGCTTCGCCGAGCACCGCTACGTCGTCTGCGCCCTCGACTTTGAGCTCGGAGCCACTGGAGCGCCCGCCTCGTCTTCTTCTTCTTCTTCCTCAGCTCCGACACGCTCCGCCGCCGATGCCGATGCCGTCGACCCTCCCCCGAGCCCACTGCCTTCCACTACCGACCCGCAGTGAGCACCGCCTTGTTCCCCTCTTGATTCCCCTGCTGCCTCGCCGTAGCCATGCTCGCCGCCATGGGCTGAGCTCAGCTCCGGCGTGCAGCTCGCTGCCGTCATCACCATCGTTCTCATGGCCATCCGAGCACGTCAGTGTGCTCGGGGCACCTCCACGGTGCAGCCGGAGTCCTCCATTTAGCAGCTAGGGCCGTGTGCCGGCGTTCCCGTAACTAACCCCACCACCGTTGCCGAAGCTCATCGCCGCCATTCGAGTCACCGCCGTGGCCATAGGCCGCAGAGCTCGCGATGGGGCTTTGCCTCATGCTCCGGGGCTCCCCAGGAGCCCGTCGAGGCCCTCCTCTTGTCCTCCCATGCCCCCTTGCGTGATCCCCATCAGCACCCGAACTCCGGCGCCCGCCAAGCTCGACGCCAGCGTCGTCTCCGACCGTTCCAGCCGATCCCACCGCCTCCATTCAACGCGGCTGCGTCGCCGCGTTCGAACGCGCCAAGCCGCGAGCCCGGGGACCCTCTATGGCCGATTCCCGGTAATGGCCGAGCCCGCCGCCGCCTTGTCGTGCACGTCGACGCAACCCTGGCGATGTCCGCCGACGTGACCGGCCGGGGCCACCCCCTGGGTCACTGACCCGCGGGCCCCAGGGGCCCGGCTGGCCAGTTGACCTGGTCAACCCCGCTGACTGGACCGACCCCCAGCCGCTGAGAAATGGGGCCCACCTCCCCTAATTAACTAAAACATTTTAAAAATAGTTAATTAACTTAATTAGACACTGACAGGTGGGCCCAGTAGTTTAACTAACTATGTTTAGAATAGTTTTTTAACCCTGTTTAACCCACTGTCTATGACAGGTGGGTCCCAGCCGTCAGTTTGACCAGTCAACTGGCTGGTTGACTGCTGACATCACTCTGACCTCATGCTGATGTCATTATTCCTTTTCTGTCGAATTTATTAATTAAAAATAATTTCAGAATATTGTTAAAATCTTTAAAAAATCATATAAAATAATTCGTAACTCGGATGAAAAAGTTTTATATATGAAAGTTGCTCAGAACGATGAGACGAATCCGAATATGCCTTCCTCATACCTGTCACATGCCTCTAGCATGATGAACATGGAACTTTCCCCTCCATTTCATCTGTTCGATAATCACCCGGAGCTGGGAGAACACTCTCGGATAATTTCCGGCTTCCACTAACTTTCGTAGTACTGCATTTGGGCACCTCTCGAATAACATGCTGCCATGCCATGCTTCTGTGATTGCATTTGTCTGCCTTTATTTATTGTTTCTTTCACCTCTTCTTTCTCGGTAGGTCCCGGTACCGACGTAGTCCCCAAGACCGACGCAGCTCCAGAGATCGACGACCCCACTAACGACCCTGCCTTTGCCGCCGAGCAACCAGGCAAGCACCCCCCCCTTGAGCATGCCTATATCGCCTATTCTTTCTCTCTTATGCTTGCATTAGAAATTGCTGCTGCTACTGTTTATCCTATTTCTGATGCATAGCCTGTTTTTGTAACTGCTGTTGATACCTACTTGTTTATCCTAAATTGCTTAGTATAGGCTAGTTAGGGACCCACCAAAGACCCCCCCATTTTGACCCAGTTGCCCCCGTTGGAATATCAGATGACTCGATCAACGGGATCGACAACCAGGCCCCGGCACTGCACAACACCCCCCTTAGTTGTACGACACTGCAGCGTTACTATCGAGTGCCGAGGGTAATACCTCGTTTAGCACTTCTGATGTTAACTCTGTAGAGTAGCTATTCGGTCGTGGTCCTCGAGGGTGATTCCTTCTTCACCACTCCCGATAACGATGCTGTCGTGCAACACCTCAAGTGTGAACCCATCAAGGGTGATTCCTCCGAGTTCACCTTGACAGATACATCGAGTAGGAATCCAATGAGGGTGATACCTCAGATTCCCCTGATGCTATGGACACATGGATACTTGGACTTTACAACTGTTATTTGGAAAGGCGGGTCGACCCTGAGGGGTTCTCGTGAGTGTTGGGAAGTCGGGTTGACCTGGAGGGTACCCGAGGGATAAATACGAGGCGCGGCCGGGCATTCTTAGCCCTTGCCGCAAGTCCTCAAGACGGGGCGATAGGGTCACATCGATCATGAGTCTCTGCTCGTTACCGCACTACCAAAACACTAACGATTTGGATATTTGATCCGAGTGGCCCTTTGGTCCGATAGCACTAACCATCACGCGGGAAAAGTTATGGGCACTCTGCATCATCGCATCAGCCGAAAGCTCTGTCAGACGTCCAGTTCAGCATGACGGCACGGCTAGGCCGGCACCATCCTGTAGTGGTGGAGCCTGGACCCACCATGCGCGCAACGACCCGGAGTGCACAGGGCGATGACCCATGACCCCTGAGCGCCTAGGATGTAGACCGGCGGGGACCTCTCTACTGAGCTCTAGGTAGGGCTGCGGTGTGTCGCTTGGCCGAGGTCAGGCATGACCCAGAAAAGTGTGTCCGGCCGGAGTTAAGCAAGCGTGGTGGGTAAGTTGGTGCACCCCTGCAGGGAAGAACTAATCTATGCATAGCCGGATCCTCGGTAACGGATGTTCGGAGTTGTATCCCGACCGATACAACTAGAACTGGATACTTGTGATGAGAAATGGATAGTATGGCTCTGGGATTGCTTTCTCGTAGGGAGTCGAGGAAGGATCTCTGGGTGAGGTTGATAACACTACTACTACTTTATGTTGTGCTAATCTGCACTCTTCTAATGCTGCAAGACCGCTGAAGATGCTAGTCTTCGATAGGACTAGGCCTTCTCTCTATTCTGGCATTTCTGCAGCCTAGTCCACATATACAGCCTTTCTTTGATAATGTTACATATGTAGTGTAGATCCTTGCTTGCTGAGTACTTCAGATGAGTACTCACGATTGCTTTGCTTCCTCTTTTTCCCCATATCCGTTTGATGCAACCAGATAACGGAGCCCCTGAGACAGCTGCCCCCGCCGACGATCACTACTACTACCCCGAGGGTGGCTACTACTTCAAGATGGCTGACAACCAGGAGTAGGTTCGGAGGGTCCCAGGCAGGAGGCCTGTGCATTTTCGATCGTAGAGTTTTCTTTGCCCCGCCTTTTAAAGGCCTATCTGCTTTATCTTTTATATCTGTACTCAGATATCTGATGCTTCCGCTAACGCTTGTAATCGAGCTTATGTATTCGAGCCCTCGAGGCCCCTGGCTTGTAATATAAAGCTTGTATTATTTTAATTTGTGTCTAGAGTTGTGTTGTGATATCTTCAAGTGAGTCCTTAGGCTTGATCGCGTGCATTTGTGTGTATGATTAGTGCACGATTAAGCCCGGGGCGTCTCAGGTTGGTATCAGAGCCGACTGCCTGTAGGAATTCCCCTTTCCAACTCCTTGGCCGAAGTTGAGTCTAGTCTTTCAAAAACCATTTTACTAACATGCCTGTGTGGCTTACGGGCCCACGTCGCCATTGGGTGGTATTAGGATCTTTTAATCCTCATCTTTACTCTGGGAATCTGATCTCTCTTCTATTCGGGTTAAATGTTTTGCTAACTCTGACATTAGGATCTCGTAATCACATTCATCCGGAGAGCTGGATATTTGCAACTAATCCTTTCCTTGAAATGATTAGTCTGATAACCATCATCTTTCCTTTCCATTGGTTTGTTTAACCTTTCCTTTACAAGTATCTTATGCTCTTGGCTTTGTGTGTTATCACGAGTCACCCTCCGAGAGATGATATATTCCCGATGCTCTGAACCCCCTTTACACACTCTGTTCAGGTATCGATCGTTTGTCCATTCGCTTGAAACTTCCTATTTTACCTTCATTCTTTGCTCTCGATGTTTTATTAAGTTTCAACTCGAGAGATACTTCCGCCACATTCCCTGAATTGTTCAACAGATAATTAACCCTATAAGGGTCAGTTCTCCCGAAGTAACTCTTTACTTCCCCACTTAAATCTCGGGACGAGATTTCTTGTAGTGGAGGAGATTTGTAAAGCCCGGATAATTAAGGTACAGTAATCCCTTGTTAATGATGCCACGTCACCGCGATTAGTGTTGTTAAACTCGTGTTGGTTCAAAACCGGATCAAATTCGAATTTAAGTTAAAGCCAAAGTTTAAAGTTTTCAAAATGTCAAAACTAAAATGTCCATCGTGTGGAAAATATTCCAGAACTAATTATGGTGGTGAACCAATATTTTTATAAAGTGGTTTAATGCCCTAATATAATTAAAACGGTGGTTAAAACAATTATATAAATGCTTTTTAATTTATAAAAATCTAAACTAATTTATTTTAGTGCCAAAATAATTGTGGCAGTGGCCTAGCTATTAATACTAATTTAGGTTCTAAGTTTGTGTTTTATAAAACCTAAAATTAAATAAAACTAAAAAGAAAACAGAGACAAAAGCAAAAGGAAAAAACGAAAACAAACCTCCCCTCCCCTACTGGGCTTCAACCCAGCCGGCCCAGTCGACCACCTGGGCGGCCCAGCCGACCGCCTTGCTCCCCGGTCGCCCCCCCCCTTCCAGTTCCTCCGACCGCGAGACGGGGCGCGCCTGGTCGCCACCACGCTGACTCGTCACCGTCGGCATCGAGGGGATAAGGATCCCCTCCCCTCCTCCTACTCTGACCACTCCCCCGCTACCCTCCAGATATCGCTCGCTCTCTTCTCCCTCTCCACTGCGCTCCCCTCTCTCCTCCAGATCCACGGCGCCGAGCGCGCCCGTGGCCTCGCCGCCGAGCTGACCGCGGCCACCGGCCACCCCTTGCCACGTCGTTGTACCCAGGAGCTTCGCCGAGCACCGCTACGTCGTCTGCGCCCTCGACTTCGAGCTCAGAGCCACCAGAGCACCCGCCTCGTCTTCTTCTTCCTCGGCTCCGACACGCTCCACCGCCTATGCCGACGCCGTCGACCCTTCCCCGAGCCCACTGCCTTCCACTACCGACCCGCAGTGAGCACCGCCATGTTCCCCTCTTGATTCCCCTGCTGCCTCGCCCGTAGCCATGCTCGCCGCCATGGGCCGAGCTCAGCTCCGCCGTGTGATAACCCACAAGTATAGGGGATCGCAACAGTTTTTGAGGGTAGAGTATTCAACCCAAATTTATAGATTCGACACAAGGGGAGCCAAAGAATATTTGTAAGTATTAGCAGCTGAGTTGTCAATTCAACCACACCTGGAGATTAATTATCTGCAGCAAAGTGATCAGTAGCAAAGTAATATGATAGTTTTGATAATAGTAGCAGTAGCAACAGTAACGGTAACAGTGATAGCAGTAGTTTCGTAGCAAGTGTAATAGTAACAGCAGCAGTAGTAACTTAGCAAGATCAATGTAAGATAAATTCGTAGGCATTGGATCGGTAATTTGTTGGATGATATTCATCATGAGACCGTTATAACCTAGGGCGATACGGCACTAGCTCCAATTCATAAATATAATGTAGGCATGTATTCCGTAAATAGTCATACGTGCTTATGGAAAGAACTTGCATGACATCTTTTGTCCTACCCTCCCGTGGCAGTGGGGTCCATATTGGAAACTAAGGGATATTAAGGCCTCCTTTTAATAGAGAACCAGAACAAAGCATTAACACACGGTGAATATATGAACTCCTCAAACTACGGTCATCACCGGGAATGGTCCCGACTATTGTCACTCCGGTGTTGCCAGATCATAACACGTAGTAGGTGACTATAACTTGCAAGATCGGATCTAGAACATAGATATAATGGTGATAACATAAACGGTTAAGATCTGAAATCATGGCACCCGGGCCCAAAGTGACCAGCATTAAGCATGGCAAAGTCACAGCAACATCAATCTCAGAACATAATGGATACTAGGGATCAAGCCCTAACAAAACTAACTCGATTACATGATGAATCTCATCCAACTCCTCACCGACCAGCGAGCCTGCGAAGGAATTACTCACTCCCGGTGGGGAGCATCATGGAATTGGCGATGGAGAAGGGTTGGTGATGACGAAGATCGAAGATCCCCCTCTCCGGAGCCCCAAACGGACTCCAGATCTGGCCTCCCGATGAAGAACAGGAGACGGCGGCGGCTTCGTCTTGCGAAACACGATAATCTTTTCTCCCTCATTTTTTTCTGGAAAAATAGGATTTTATAGCATCGGTTTCAGGGTCTGCGGGGCCACCAGGTGGGGACAACCCACCTGGGCGCACCTGGGGGGCAGGCGCGCCCTGGTGGGTTGTGCCCACCAATGTGCCCCCCTCAGGTGGCTCTTGGCTCTGGAAATTCTCTTATTTTGTATAAAAATTCCTCGCAAAGTTTCGTTCCATTCCGAGAACTTTTATTTCTGCACAAAAACAACACCATGGTAGTTCTGCTGAAAACAGCGTCAGTCCGGGGTTAGTTTCATTCAAATCAGGCAAATTAGAGTCCAAAACAAGAGGAAAAGCGTTAGGAAAAGTAGATACATTGGAGATGCATCAACTCCCCCAAGCTTAAACCTTTGCTTGTACTCAAGCAATTCAGTTGATAAACTGAAAGTGAAAAAGAAAAACTTTTATGAACTCTTTTGCTCTTGTTTGCATAAATAAGCTTAAACAGCACCCAGGTTTTTAGCCAATATTATAACTAACCATGTCGACAATAACTCTTAAAAATTATATTAACTCATATCAATGACATAATCAGCTAGCGAGCAATAATAAGATATCTCAAATAGCAACACGTTATTAAAACAACCATGATATAATATGACAATAGTGGTATCTCGCTAGCCCTTTCTGAGACCGCAAAACATAAATGCAGAGCACCTCCAAAGTTCAAGAAGCGACTAAACATTGTAATTCATGGTAGAAAAGATCCAGTCATGATGCACCCAACATTAACTACACACAATGCATAAGCATGACAGCAGTGCTCTCAGGTTCTGGCGCTTATTTAAGAAGGTGGTGACACAACATAAAAGTAAATAGATAGTCCCTTCACAGAGGGAAGCAGTGATTTGCAGAGGTGCCAGAGCTCAAAGCTTAAATTGAGAGATAAAAACATTTTGAGAGGCATACTTTTCCCACCAACGAAAATGACTTAGAGTTTCCAATACTTTCCATGGTAGATATATCATAGGCGGTTCCCAAACAGAAATTAAAGTTTATTCCTTTTTCCACCATACTTTCACTTTCCATGGCTAACCGTATCCACGGGTGCCCTCCATACCAACACTTTCCAAGGAATTTATTATTTGACAACATAAAGTAAATTCATTTTTCATTTCGGGACTGGGCATCCCTAATACCTTTGTCGTACTCTCGTGCAATGACAAGTGAATAAACACTCATCGTGAGAATAACACATCTAACATGGAAAAATATCGGCCACCCCTCACCGCCTCGCGAGAGGTACGAGCACACAAAAGAGAAATTTATTTTGAAAATTAGAGATGGCACATGCAAATTTACTTAGGGCGACAGGGTAATACCGCATATAGGTAGGTATGGTGGACTCATCTGGAATAACTTGGGTTTCAGGTTTTGGATGTACAAGCAGAATTCCCACTTAGTATAGGTGAAGGCTAGCAAATAGGTTGAGAAGCGGCCAGCTAGAGAGCAACAACGGTCAGGAACATGCATTATGCATAAGTAACATTGGACACTAGCATGAGTAAGGTATGAACACCATGAACATAAATATCATAGAGGCTACATTGGTTTTGATTCAACTACATGCATGAACATGTGCCAAGTCAAGCCACTCGAACGTTCAGAGGAGGATACCATATCATCATACTACATCACAATCATCTTAACGCAATGTTGATATCCAAGATAAATCATTATTCACTCCCAGCTACTTATGCATGGCATGAGAAACTATAATCTCTAATTTTCATTGCAAACATGTTTAATCATAATGGGCTGAATCATGGATACTAGGTTAAACATATTTACAAAAACAGAACAAGTCGAGTTCATACCCGTTTCTCTCTGCCATAGCCAGTTCCTCGAATATCATCATTATTGCCTTTCACTTGCATGACCGAACGATATGAAAATGATAATAGTGCAAGAGTGCCGTGGACTAAGTTGGAATCTGCAAACATTTTATTCAAAAGGAGAAGACAAGGTAAAATGGGCTCTTTGTTAAATCAATAATTATGCATATGAGAGCCACTCAACATTTTCATCGTGGTCTTCTCCTTGGTATGACTTGAAAGAAAGAAAAGAAATTCAGAGAAACACACTAAAATATTTTTGGAGTTTTTGGGTTTTATTCGAAAGAAGCAAATAAAAAGGGAAAAGCAAAAACGAGAAAAAATATTTACACGGGAAAGCTCCCAACAGGCAAAAGAAGAACAAGGAAATCCTTTTGGGTTTTGTTTTTAGTGCTACAGCTAACTACTCTAGAAAGAAAAAGCAAAAAGAAGCTGGAAATATTTTTGGATTTTCTCAAAGTTTTTCAAACACACAAGAAGAAAGCAAGAAAATAAATTTAAGCATGGATAATATAATGAAAAAGTGTGAACACCGACAATTGAAATGTGTGAACATGAATATAAAGTCGGTGAGAAACACGTACTCCCCCAAGCTTAGGCTTTTGGCCTAACTTGGTAATTGCCTAATCGGTCAATAGCCTGGATAGTAGTCGGAGTGGAAGCTCACGGAGGCTCTTGGTTCGGATGTCTCAGCCTGCTGTGCATCCACAACCGCCGCATTGTGGGCTCGGGCCTCGCTCTCAAGAACAAAATATCTTCCCCTGCTGCGATAATCAAAGAGAGCAGGCGCAGGCAAATATGTGTGTACGATGGACTCTTGGTTAAACAACAACTTGTAGGTGAAATTATCAGGTTTACCCTTAAGGATCTTATGACGCTTCACAGCATCAAAGTCTAAATATTGCATGGGTAAAATAGGGTCATATGGTAAAGGTGAAACACCCAGCTCTCTCGCTAAGCGTGTGGCATAAATTCCACCATAAAAATAACCACTATTAGCGTTGTGCTGCAACCTATGTGCAACAATCCCTCCAAGATTATAGCTTTTGTCACCGGTGAGAGCGGCGCATAAGAGGCTCAAGTCTGGAGCACAAAGTGTACTACAATCTTGTTTGCCTACAATACATTTCCCAGTGAATAATGCAAAGTATTGAATTGCGGGAAAATGAATGCTCTTTATTCTACCTTGCGTCACTCCCCTATTCTCACCGTAGCAAAGGCTAGACAAAAATGTTTCAAACTCAGCTCTTGGTGGTTCGTCAAGCGAACCCCAGAATGGAATTTTGCAGTGATGAGCAAACCTTTCTAGTGATTATGTAAATGAATTTTCATACAGTTTAAATGACACCCTAGACTCATGGGGATGGAATTTAAATCCTTTGACAAATGATTCCGTGAGAGTGTGGTGTTGATTGTACTTATCTGATATGTAGGGACTGAGGTCGGCATTGTGAACATATTGCTCAAATTCCTCCTTAATGCCCACACTCACCATATAATCATCGCATGGCCATAAGCATGTTTTGGTGGCGTCATCTCGTATGGCACTTTCACTTGGTTCAACATAAGACCGACGAGCGGAGCTGTCACTAGAAGATGCCCCCGAGGATCTCCTCCTCGAAGAA
Source organism: Thinopyrum elongatum (assembly GCA_011799875.1). Lineage (NCBI taxonomy): Eukaryota > Viridiplantae > Streptophyta > Magnoliopsida > Poales > Poaceae > Thinopyrum > Thinopyrum elongatum. The sequence goes on along the minus strand of CM022301.1, from coordinate 113,142,726 downwards.
CTCCTTCCAAATAGGTTCATCATATTCGCGTACAATTTTCTGAAAATTTATTGGGTGACAAAAATTTTGTCAACAAAACTTCACAATATTGGTAGCAACTACTCATAGGGATGCATAGAGGCCATAGCAAGCATTCAAACTACTTAGAACTCTAAGAATTCAACATGCAAGCTCATCTACAGCAGCACCAAGAGTAGCTAATTATTCAAAATATAAACCACTAAAACAAAAACTAATTGGACAAACGGAGGAGTCACATACCAAGCAACAATTCCCCGAAACAGTTTTGGAAACGGAGCTTCAAGCAAAGAGATCGAAATCCGCGGTTTCGGGAGCAAGAACACGAGAGAGAGAGAGCAATGGAGATTTTTTTTTCTGGAGGTAAGTGAAGATGTGGGATGAAGAGATAAGTGAGGGGGCCCACGTGGGGACCACAACCCACCAGGGCGCGCCTGGGGGTCCTGGCGCGCCCAGGTGGGTTGTGCCCACCTGGTGCACCTCCCTCTGATATTATTTGCACCAGAAATTCTTAAATATTCAGAAAAAAATCGTATTAAATTTTCAGGGCATTCTGAGAACTTTTATTTTTGGGCCATTTTTTATTGCACGGGAAAAATCAGAAAACAGACAAAACATGGCATTTTATTTTATTTAACTAATAGGAACAGAAAATAAAAGGTAGGGACAGAAGGTAGTGCTCACTAAATTCATCAACTTCATACCTCTCAAAAATGATCCATTAACAAGGTTGATCAAGTCTTATTAACAACCACTTTCGATTAGCATGAAACCGAAGAACTTTCGTAAATCACTAAGTTACCTCAACGGGGATATGAATGTCCCCAACAATAAGCATTTCATATTTCTTTTTGGTAGTAGGTAGAGGTAGTTGAAAACTTCCAATAGGGATTGTCGGAGATTTTTCAATAACATTAATACCATTCACTTGGAATTGTTTCTTCGGAAAGTGCACCGTATGCTCATTACCATTGATATGAAAAGTGACCTTGCTTTTATTGCAATCAATAACAGCCCCAGCAGTATTCAAGAAGGGTCTACCAAGGATAATCGACATGTTGTCGTCCTCGGGCATCTCAAGTATAACAAAGTCAGTCAAAATAGTAACATTAGCAACAACAACGGGCACATCCTCACAAATACCGATAGGTATGGCAGTTGATTTATCAGCCATTTGCAAAGATATTTCAGTAGGTGTGAGTTTATTCAAATCAAGTCTTTTATATAAAGAGAAAGGCATAACACTAACACCAGCTCCCAAATCACATAAAGCAGTTTTCACATAATTCTTTTTGATGGAGCAAGGTATAGTTGGTATGCCCGGATCTCCAGGTTTTTTAGGTACTCCATCCTTAAAAGTGTAATTAGCAAGCATGGTTGAGATTTCAGCTTCCGGTATTTTTCTCTTATTAGTGATGATATCCGTCATGTACTTTGCATAAGGAGGCATTTTCAAGATATCAGTCAAGCGAGTACGCAAAAAGACTTGCCTTAGCATTTCAGCAAAACGTTCAAATTCTTCATCATCTTTCTTTTTAGTTGACTTAGGTGGAAAGGGCATAGTTTTTTGAACCCATGGTTCTCTTTCCTTACTGTGTTTTCTAGCAACAAAGTCTCTTTTATCATATCTTGCATTTTTGGGTTGTGGGTTATCAAGATCAACAGCTGGTTCTATCTCAACATCATTGTCTGGTTCTTTATTATTTGTTTGAGTTTCTTCATGAACCTCATCATTATCTTTTTCATTATCAGAAGGTGAGTGTTCACTTCCAGATTGAGTTTCAGCATCAGAGGTAGAAACATCATTATCATTATCAGGAGGTTTCTCTACTTCAGGTTCACTAGAGGCATGCAAAGTCCTATCATTTTTCTTTTTCTTTTTAGAAGGAACAGGTGCAGTGGTGTTGTTCCTTTGTGAATCATGTTCAATTCTTTTTGGGTGTCCCTCGGGATAAAGTGGTTCCTGAGTCATTTTACCTCCTCTAGTTGCAACTCTAACAGCAAAGTCATGTATGTTGTTATTCATTTCATCAAGCAATTCTCTTTGAGATTTAGCAACTTGTTCTAACTAGGTTTGTACCATAGAAGCATGCTTTCCCACACCTCTAACATCATTTGAGATTCTAAATAACAAGTCACTCAAGCGAGCAATCATCTCATAATTGTATTTTAATTGTTTCATAACATTTGCATTGAAGTGATCTTGTTTTCTAATATAGTTTTCAAACTCATAAAGGCATTGGCTAGGGTGCATATTGTGAGGATTATCATTATCATTGAATTTCATTAGAGAATTTACCTCTACCACCGCAGGTGGTGGTGGTGTATCAAGCCCATGTATTCCTTCAATAGGAGGTAAATTTTTAAAATCCTCAGCTTTAATACCCTTTTCCTTCATAGATTTCTTTGCCTCTTGCATATCTTCAGGACTGAGATATAGGATACCCCTCTTCTTCGGAGTGGGTTTAGGCAGTGTTTCAGGAGGAGTCCAATCATCATAATTTTTCAATATGTTATTCAATAGTTCTTCGGCTTGTCCAATAGTTCGTTCCCTGAAAACACAACTAGCACAACTATCTAGGAAGTCCCTAGAAGCATCGGTTAGTCCATTATAGAAGATATCAAATATTTCATTTTTCTTAAGAGGATGATCAGGCAAAGCATTAAGTAACTGGCAAAGCCTCCCCCAAGCTTGTGGGAGACTCTCTTCTTCAATTTGCACAAAGTTAAATATTTCCTGTAAGGCAGCTTGTTTATTATGAGCAGGAAAATATTTTTCAGAGAAGTAATAAATCATATCATGGGGACTACGCACACAACCAGGAGCAAGAGTATTGTACCAAGCTTTAGCATCACCCTTTAATGAAAACGGAAATAATTTGAGAATATAGTAATAGCGAGTTTTCTCATCATGAGTAAAAAGGGTGGCTATATCATTCAACTTAGTAAGATGTGCCACAATAGTCTCAGTTTCATAACCATGGAAAGGATCAGATTCAACCAAAGTAATTAACTCTGGGTCGACAGAGAATTCATAATCCTTATCATCAATAAAGATAGGTGAGGTAGCAAACTTAGGATCATATTGCATTCTAGCATTCAGAGACTTTTCTTTATACTTGCATAATAGTTTCTCTAGATCATCTCTATCCTTACAAGCAAGAATATCTCTAGTTGTCTCCTCATTCATAACATAACCTTCCGGTACCTTAGGCAATTCATATCTAGAAGGGCTAGTTCTAGTAGGTGTTTCAATATTTTCAGTTTCAAGCTCATCATCAGATTCAACAACATCATGTTGTCTTACTCTAGCAATTTGTTCATCAAGAAATTCACCTAATGGCACATCATCATCAAGCAAGGTACTAGCATCATCATAAGCATCATTCATAGCAGAAGTAGCATCATCAATAACTTGCGACATATCAGAATTAATAACATGTGGTGGTGTTGCAAGTTTACTTATAACAGAAGGTGAATCTAAAGCGGAGCTGGATGGCAGTTCCTTACCTCCCCTCATCTTAGAGGGAAAAATCTTAGTCTTAGCATCCTTCAGATTCCTCATAGTGATAATTTGATAATAATCCCAAGTGACTCAACAAATATAGCTATGCTCCCCGGCAACGGCGCCAGAAAAAGGTCTTGATAACCCACAAGTATAGGGGATCGCAACAGTTTTCGAGGGTAGAGTATTCAACCCAAATTTATAGATTCGACACAAGGGGAGCCAAAGAATATTTGTAAGTATTAGCAGCTGAGTTGTCAATTCAACCACACCTGGAGATTAATTATCTGCAGCAAAGTGATCAGTAGCAAAGTAGTATGATAGTTTTGATAATAGTAGCAGCAGCAACAGTAACGGTAACAGTCATAGCAGTAGTTTTGTAGCAAGTGCAATAGTAACAGCAGCAGTAGTAACTTAGCAAGATCAATGTAAGTTAAATTCGTAGGCATTGGATCGGTAATTTGTTGGATGATATTCATCATGAGATAGTTATAACCTAGGGCGATACGGCACTAGCTCCAGTTCATAAATATAATGTAGGCATGTATTTCGTAAATAGTCATACGTGCTTATGAAAAGAACTTGCATGACATCTTTTGTCCTACCCTCCTGTGGCAGCGGGGTCCATATTGGAAACTAAGGGACATTAAGGCCTCCTTTTAATAGAGAACCGGAACAAAGCATTAACACACGGTGAATACATGAACTCCTCAAACTACGGTCATCACCGGGAGTGGTCCCGACTATTGTCACTCCGGGGTTGCCGGATCATAACACGTAATAGGTGACTATAACTTGCAAGATCGGATCTAGAACATAGATATAATGGTGATAACATAAACAGTTCAAATCTGAAATCATGGCACCCGGGCCCAAAGTGACAAGCATTAAGCATGGCAAAGTCATAGCAACATCAATCTCAGAACATAATGGATACTAGGGATCAAGCCCTAACAAAACTAACTCGATTACATGATGAATCTCATCCAACTCCTTACCGACCAGCGAGCCTACGAAGGAATTACTCACACCCGGTGGGGAGCATCATGGAATTGGCGATGGAGAAGGGTTGGTGATGACGAAGATCAAAGATCCCCCTATCCGGAGCCCCCAAACGGACTCCAGATCTGGCCTCCCGATGAAGAACAGGAGACGGTGGCGGCTCCATCTCGCTAAACGCGATAATCTTTTCTCCCTCATTTTTTTCTGGAAAAATAGGATTTTATAGCATCGGTTTCAGGGTCTGCGGGTCCACCAGGTGGGGACAACCCACCTGGGCGTGCCTGGGGGGGTAGGCGCGCCCTGGTGGGTTGTGCCCACCCAGGTGCCCCCCTCAGGTGGCTCTTGGCTCTGAAAATTCTCTTATTTTGTATAAAAATTCCTCGCAAAGTTTCGTTCCATTCCGAGAACTTTTATTTCTGCACAAAAACAATACCATGGTAGTTCTGCTAAAAACAGCATCAGTCCGGGGTTAGTTTCATTCAAATCATGCAAATTAGAGTCTAAAACAAGAGGAAAAGCGTTAGGAAAAGTAGATACGTTGGAGACGTATCATCGTGCAGCTCGCTGCCGTCGTCACCATCGTTCTCGTGGCCGTCCGAGCACGTCAGTGTGCTCGAGGCACCTCTACAGTGTGGCCGGAGTCCTCCATTTAGCCGCTAGGGCCGCGTGCTGCCGTTCCCGTAACTAACCCCGCCGCCTTTGCCGAAGCTCGTCGCCGCCATTCGAGTCGCCGCCGTGGCCATAGGCTGCAGAGCTCGCGACGGGGCTTTGCCTCATGTTCTGGGGCTCCTCAGGAGCCCGTCGATGCCCTCCTCTTGTCCTCCCATGCCCCCTTGCGTGATCCCTGTCCATGCCCAAACTCCGGCGCCCGCCAAGCTCGACGCCGGCGCCGTCTTCGGTCGTCCAGCCGATCCCACCGCCTCCATTCGACGCGGCTGCGTCGCCGCGTTCGAACGCGCCAAGCCGCGAGCCCGGGGACCCTCTATGGCCGATTCTCGGCAATGGCCGAGCCCGCCGCCACCTTGTCGTGCACGCCGGCGCAACCCCGACGCTGTCCGCCGACGTGGCCGGCCGGGGCCACCCCTTGGGTCACTGACCCGCGGGCCCCAGGGGCCCGGCTGGCCAGTTGACCTGGTCAACCCCGCTGACTGGACCGACCCCCCAGCCGCTGAGAAATGGGGCCCACCTCCCCTAATTAACTAAAACATTTTAAAAATAGTTAATTAACTTAATTAGACACTGACAGGTGGGCCCAGTAGTTTAACTAACTATGTTTAGATTAGTTTTTTAACCCTGTTTAACCCACTGTCTATGACAGGTGGGTCCCAGCCGTCAGTTTGACCAGTCAACTGGCTAGTTGACTACTGACATCACTCTGACCTCATGCTGATGTCATTATTCCTTTTCTGTCGAATTTATTAATTAAAAATAATTTCATGATATTGTTAAAATCTTTGAAAAATCATATAAAATAATCCGTAACTCGGATGAAAAAGTTTTATATATGAAAGTTGCTCAGAACGACGAGACGAATCCGAATATGCCTTCCTCATACCTGTCACATGCCTCTAGCATGATGAACATGAAACGTTCCCCTCCATTTCATCTGTCCGATAATCACCTGGAGCTGGGAGAACACTCCCGGATAATTTTCCGCTTCCACTAACTTGCGTAGTACTGCATTAGGGCACCTCTCGAATAACTGTAACATCCCGATTCTTGGAATGTTTAAGCAAAAGTTTTCCAAAAATTAGGGCAAGAAAATTTCATTTGTTTTATTTGGTAACAAAGCTTAAATTGAGTTTTATAAATTGGAGGATTTAATTTTAATTAATGCAAACCTAAATTAAAATTTGAGTTTACTTCTTTTCTTCTAGTCGGGCTTTATTTTCTCTTCATTGGAATATTTAAATATGCGCTTTTGAATTTTCATTGGTGTTTCTGATATCCATTTGATATTTGTTTGAGCTTCTTTCAATTTCTAAATTTTGCTAAGAGGAAAATCAATCTGTTTTCCCTCTCTCAAACTCTAGACCAACTTCCATAGACTCAATCAACTTCTATCTTTTCTCTATATATTTTTAGAACCGCTTGGGCCTAGCCCAAACTATTTTCTTTCTCTCTATGTCTCTTTTCTTTATTTTTCTTTCCACCTGGGCCTTAGCCCATTAACAATACGTGGTGGCTGAACCTTTCTTCTCATGTACTCATCATGCATGGAGAGAAACCAACGTTTTGACTGCTGCCTTCCTTTAATTCTCTCCCCTCTAACTTCTCATTTGCCTTAATTCTCTCCACTTACCATCTTTGAACGCTAGCCCAAACGCTTCTTTTCCTCTTCCACTCACACGCACGACCTACAAAGGAGAAACGACATGTACGTGAACTCCTTCCCTTCTCTAATCTCCTTGACTCCCCATCGTTTCCAAAACCTTCAGAACATATACGTGCGCCTCCACCTCCTCTTTCATTCCCTCAACAACTCCTGCCCTCACCCTTCCTCTCTATCTCTAGAAACTCTCTCCAAAGAATGGTGCTCCATGGACGCGAGGTCTCGAACCGGATGACTCGAACCATCTCCGTCCAAACCCTTGCACCAGGTTCTTCTCCACCATGCCATGAATCCATCCAGGGAAGAAGTTCGTTCCGTCAACTATACGCAAAGAATTCTGCATGTACGTCTACGCTGTTCGTCGAGTTCATCGCGCTGTTTCGTCAAGTTCGGTGAGCTCTTGTCCAATTCCTTTCGCAGGCTCACTTCCCTATACCTTGTCCATCTGTTAGGCATCATTTTAGGGCCTATTTCTTTAGTTGGCCACGTGCGTCCAAAATAGGAGGCCATTCGATGGCATCGGCATGTTCCCGTAGTTTCTGTTCCTCGGATGACTTCATGCCGAATGTATCAAATGCTCCCTATGACGATAGGAACCTATTGGTGGAACTAATTTGCTAGATCGGCAACTCGGTTTTTAGAATGTATTTTATCTAGTTGTTCTTTTAATTAGAATGATATATTTTAATATAGTTTTGTACGGTTTCATGTGTTAATTTCCTGCATCATATAGTAGTGTGATATGCGTTTGCAATAGGTTCTTGTGAATTATCACATGTGTAGTAGTTCACCCATGAACTTTTGTGTTAATATTTTATCATTCATATGTTCGGGATATGTTAGGAGTGCATGCTAATCATCTTATATTTTTTTACGAGAGTGTCATGTGATTTATTAGTCATATTTGTAGGATTTTTTACAATGTCAAATATAGTTTGTTCTTGATGATATTTTTCTTTGGTGCGTGCGTAGTCCTATGATGTCTCTGTACAAGTCTTTGCAAAATCTTACCATGTGTAAGAGTTGATTGGTGTATCGGATTATTATTGTTGTTCGTACATGCTTGTCGGGTGTTACTATTTTAATTAGATTTGGAGCATTGATAGGTAATCGTATTGTTATAATTTAAATAATGCTTAGTACTATTTATTGTTCTATGTTGAGAATGCATACAGATTTTTGGTGAATTGTCTCCATGCTTAGGACTTTGTAAGATTATTCTAAGCTTTGTTTGATTTCTCTAATTATTAAATACTTCATGTTTTCTTATTTTTTTATTGTTTAACATGGAGAAATCTTATATATAGTTTACATATTCATGTTCATTCATGTCGCATGTTTGTTTTATTGGTTTGAAACTATACTATGTCTAGTATAGTTGATTCATATTATTTCATGTGTTTTGCATAATTTAATTATGCTAGATGTTTAATGAATTTCCTAGTTGTTCCTCTTGTTTTTAGGATTTGTTATTAGATTGCTAATACGTTTGTATGATCACACATAGGGTTAACCTTTACTGGTTAGTAGATACATCTGGTAGTTTATGATCTCATATATTCATTTAAGTAGGATTTCTTCTTGCCTGATCAATGCCATATCATGATGTTGTGTTTGGATAACTATATTGCATGGTGTGTGTGTGTACCAATTCATGTTATAGATCATACCTAGTTGAGTGTCCTATGTTCGTGCAAGTGTAAGATGTACTCGATAGGAAATGCATGTCGTTTCCATTATTCATGCTTTGGTATTTCACTCCTTGATGTCATTGATGCCATGGCCTAGATGTTTATTACTTGCTTAGTATGATTTATCCTTTGCTTATAAGTCGCAACTAGCATGATATTGTTGTGTGCCAATGACATGCTTGATGTTTGGTTAGTTGATATCAACTGGGTTATGTTGTTATTATGAGTGTATTGTATTGGTAGCATAGTGTGTAGCTTATGTGTTGATCTTGCATGCTTAGTGGTATATCTAGTTGTTACATTGTTATATGCATGGACTTTATTATATTTTGATGCGTTATTGTATTCCTAGACATCTTTCATGCAAGTAATCTTTCATGTCTTATGATGTTCTATGTGTTATAGTTGCCCAGTTTATTGTTACTCATTAATGTTTAAATTTTATCATTTGTTATTATGAGTGTTCTATACTTGTTGCCTTAGTTCATCATATGTTTAGTACGAGTGATATGTCATGTTAATAGAGTTGTGCTTTGATCATACACTTAGTGTGTGTATTGTCATTTGTTATTTCAAGCATGTGAAGGTAATCTTATAGCTAGTTGTGTTGTTATTGGATAATTGTTGTTTCTTATTGTAAGGAGCATATCCTTGTTTAGTATCTTCTCATGATCACTCGTATGTCTGATGTTTGTGTTATTTGTTAAGACCTTTAGTTATTCTCCATTCACATGCCTTGTATGATGTGCGTCTTACTATTAATGGTTTGATTACCTTTCACCTTAGTGTTAGTTTGGCTTTTGTTGTGGAATGCTTGCTATTAGATGCTTGGTGGATTCATATCCTTTAGTTAATGTTTGACCATTATAAACATTTAGAGTTATCTAAACATTTATTTGTGGTTGATTACCGCTCTTAATCATACCATGTGTTAGGATAGTTGTTCATCCTTTTGTTCTATTTGTTGTATAGTTTTTTGTTAATTGTGTGATATAATTGATCCTATTATCTTTTAGTAATGATTTAGGTCTAGACCTAGATCAATTCAATTCATTTTATTGAATGATGTTTGATTGCTTGACTAGTATGGCTTACAATGTTGGTTTGGTTATCTTAGAGAATGCTTTCTTTCGAATTAGCATATAGCTGATCTAAATGTTTGGCTGCTATTGACCATTGTAAATATTTAGGTTCTATCTAAATATTTATCTAAGGTTAACTTTTAACTTTATCATGCCATGTTGTGATTGTGTAGTTAAAATGCATATGTTGGTTTCATTCCATGTGTGTTGATGCCATTGCTAGATTATGAAGTAGTTTCCTATATAGTTAGTTGTGATGTGTGGTGGGCACTACTAGTTCATAAGAGAACTTTAGTCTTGATCGCAAGCCTTCCTTAGTTGTGTCAACCTAACCCTGTCACTTCATTGAATCATCTCTCTTACGTCCCAATCGTGCTACCTCATTTCAGAATCTCCATCTTGATCAATATCTTGTTATCCATATACTCTTATTTGTTTTGGATGTTATTTGGATTTACTTTTGCTTTGGTATTTATTGTTTGTCTTTTGCTATCATTACGACGAGTAGGGAGTGACGATGTTGGACATGGACAAAATCAGGTTACCGAAGAAGGACTCAACAACGAAGGCATGCCTCCTTCTTTGATCATACTTATCCTATGTTTTACAAAATTGCATTGTGTTTTATGATTACTATATGCATGCTATTTTGATCTTCGTAGCTAGCGTGTCGATTGACACATTACCTTGATCTTCTTGTCGCCTATTTGCTTGACACCTGAGTAGAATTATAGTATTCTGGTAGAGTAGAAATGCTTAGCCATGCTTATTACCCTATAGGTGCTTTGTTGAATGACCTTTGAGTCATTGACACTTGAAACTTATTGTTGAGCTCGCTGAGCTAGGCCGGTTGGCTCTTGTTAATCTCCTCTACTCTCTTCTACTCCGGGTGAAACTTACCATCTGAATACTAGCGCGGGCGACAGCTGAATCAAGGATTGAAGGAGCGATTGGCCGCCCTTCACGAGTTGAAGGGGGTAATCAGTCGTCCGTGCCGCATGAGGCCTAATAAGTCTTGGATTTGAAGATTGTGATAATAGTACAACCACATGCTATATGGGCACTGACTTGGTTAATTAGTTAGTTCACTCTTATTGTCGTCATCACCGTACCGCAGATGGGATAGCTGCCTTGCGAGGAGTATCCTCGGCACAAAAGGGGGGCCCAGACTGTGAACTGCGGTTACTTCTGTGTTGAAACCTAGTGGGCTTGGCACAGTAAGTTTGGTCTAATGAAAGACCTCGTCACAATCTCCCTGCCGGTATACCAAATGGTGTACTACGCCAGCGGCCACTGGTGGCAACAAGTCGGGATTGTGTCGTGTGGGTAAAGTGTACAACCTCTGCAAAGTGTAAAACTATTCGAATAGCCGTGTCCACGGTCATGGACGACACATGAATCTTTCTTGACATACGGGACCTGTCTTGCTTATTCCCTCTTTGCCCCTATTCTTGGAACCTATGAAGAGTGTGAGTTGATCGAGGATCCTCACTTTGATGAAAGTTATTCTGGAGATAAAACATGTTTCATAAAAAACTGCTTTTATCCAACTGCTATATTTTTCAAACAATATTAGCTTTATGCAAATGAGCCATACAACCTTCCTTTGAAGCCACATGTAGCTATTAGGTCCTTCCCCGTGGGAGGCATGTTGAGTACGTAAAGTACTCATGGAAATAATTTTGTTGACAACAGAGTTCCATCAAGACGAAGGTGATGACTATGACAACTATGACGATCCATAGGAGTGAGGTCACGTGGACTACATCGACTGCCTGTGGCTGAGATGGAGTCACTACGCATTGTACTTTCTGCTGTTTTCCTGAATGTAATAAATGTCATGAGAAATTTCTCTAGGTATGCCTTGTGGCAAGATATATTTAAAATTGTAATACCTTTTATGTATTGTGCAATGATATCATTTCGCTGTGTTGTCAACAATGATCCTGGGGTTGACAAATATACACAGGAGTGTCTGGAAGTTAATTCCGGGTTCTCACAATAACATGCTACCATGCCATGCTTCTATGATTGCATTTGTCTGCCTTTATTTATTGTTTCTTCCCCCTCTTCTTTCTCGGTAGGTAACGGTACCGACGTAGTCCCCGAGACCGACGCAGCTCCGGAGATCGACGACCCCACTGACGACCCTGCCTTTGCCGCCGAGCAACCAGGCAAGCAACCCCCCCTTGAGCATGCATATATCACCTATTCTTTCTCTCTTATGCTTGCATTAGATATTGCTGCTGCTACTGTTTATCCTATTTCGGATGCATAGCCTGTTTTTGTAACTGCTATTGATACCTACCTGTTTATATTAAACTGCTTAGTATAGGCTGGTTAGAGACCCACCAGAGACCCCCATTTTGACCCAGTTGCCCCCGTTGGAATATCAGATGACTCGATCAACGGGATCGACAGCCAGGCCCCGGCACTGCACAACACCCCCCTTAGTTGTACGACACTGCAGCGTTACTATCGAGTGTCGAGGCTGATACCTCGTTTAGCACTTCTGATGTTAACTCTGTAGAGTAGCTATTCGGTCATGGTCCTCGAGGGTGATTCCTCCTTCACCACTCCCGATAACGACGCTGTAGTGCAACACCTCAAGTGTGAACCCATCGAGGGTGATTCCTTCGAGTTCACCTTGACAGATACATCGAGTAGGAATCCAACAAGGGTGATACCTCGGATTCCCCTGATGCTATGGACACACGGATACTTGGACTTTACAACTGTTACATGGAAAGGCGGGTCGACCCTGAGAGGTACCCGCGAGTGTTGGGAAGTCGTGTTGACCTGGAGGGTACCCGAGGGATAAATACGAGGCGTGGCCGGGCATTCTTAGCCCTTGCCGCAAGTCCTCGAGATGGGGAGACGGGGTCACATTGATCGTGAGTCTCTGCTCATTACCGCACTACCAAAACACTAACGATTTGGATATTTGATCCGAGTGGGCCTTTGGCCTGATAGCACTAACCATCACGCGGGAAAAGTTATGGGCACTCTGCATCGTGGCTTCAGCCGAAAGCTCTGTCAGATGTCCAGTTCAGCATGGCGGCACGGCTGGGCCGGCACCATCCTGTAGTGGTGGAGCCTGGACCCGCCCCGCACGCAACGACCCGGAGTGCACAGGGCAACGGCCCATGACCCATGAGCGCTTAGGATGTAGACCGGCGGGGACCTCTCTGCTGAGCTCTAGGTAGGGTTGCGGTGTGTCGTTTGGCCAAGGCCGGGCATGACCCAGAAAAGTGTGTCTGGTCGGAGTTAAGCGAGCATGGTGGGTAAGTTGGTGCACCCCTGCAGGGAAGAACTAATCTATGCATAGTCGGATCCTCGGTAACGGATGTGATGACCACGGCTTAATCGTGCACTAACCATACACGCAAATGCACACGATCAAGCCTAAGGACTCACTTGAAGATATCACAAGACAACTCTAAAACATAAATAAATTCATACAAGCTTTATATTACAAGCCAGGGCCTCGAGGGCTCAAATACATAGCTCGATGGCATACAAGTGTCAGCGGAAGCATCAGATATCTGGGTACAGATATTTTACAGAAATAGAGATAAGCCTTTATGAAGGCGGGGCAAAATAAAACTCTATGATCGAAAGACGTAGGCCTCCTGCCTAGGACCCTCCGAATCCTACTCCTGGTCGTCTGTCGGCTCCTCGTAGTAGTACTCGCCGGGAGGGTAGTAGTAGTAGCCGCAGTCGTCGATGGGGGCTGCTATCTCAGGGGCTCCGTCATCTGGCGGCGTCAAATGGATAAGGGGAGAAAAAGAAAATAAAGCAAACGTGAGTACTCATCCGAAGTACTCAGCAAACAAGGATCTACACTACATATGCAACATTTTCAAATGAGGCTGTATATGTGGACTGGGCTGCAGAAATGCCAGAATAGAGGGGGAAACCAAGTCCTATCGAAGACTAGCATCTTCAAGCATCTTCGTCGGTCTTGCAGCATTAGAAGAGTGCAGATTAACATAATGTAAAGTAGTTGTAGTATCATCAACCTCGGCCAGAGATTCTTCCTCGACTCCCTGCGAGAAAGCAATCCCAGAGCCATACTATCCATTTCATCTCAAGTCACCAGTTCTAGTTGTACCGATCGGGATACAACTCCGAGTGTCCATTACCATAGGACACGCTATCGATAGATTGTTTCTTCCCTGCAGGGGTGCACCAACTTACCCACCACGCTCGCTTAACTCTGGCCGGACACACTTTTCTGGGTCATGCCCGACCTCGGCTAAGCAACACGCCGCAACCCGACCTAGGCTCTAAAGAGAGGTCAGCACGCCGGACAAACCTATGCCCCCAGGGGTCTTGGGCCTTCGCCCTGGGAACCCTGCATGTTGCGAGGACGCTCCGGAAGCAGACCTAGCAACCCCTTATACAAGCGCGGTTGCGTTCCCACTCCAATCCAAAGCGGGCCGCTCCTTGCTGATGTCAATAGAGCTTCGGCTGATGTATACGACGCAGAACGCCCATACTATGCCCACGTGATGGTTAGTGCTATCAGGCCAGAGGCCCCTCGGATCAAATATCCAAACCGTTAGTGTGTTGATAGTGCGGAAATGAGCAGAGACTCATGAAAGATGTGACCCCGTCGCCCCATCTCGAGGACTTGCGACAATGGCGAGGAATGCCCAGCCACGCCTCGTGTTCAATCCTCGGGCACCATCCAGGTCCACCCGACTCCACATTACCCACTATTAAGCTCGCGCGGGTACCCCTCAGGGCCGACCAGTCTTTATCCAGTATGAACAGTTATATCAATAATGTAAGGCATCCGTGTGGCTACCGCATCAAGAAGGAATCCGAGGCATCACCCTCGTTGGATCCCCACCTGACATAGCCGTCAAGCTGAATGTAAGAGGAATCACCCTCGAGGTCCACTCTTGAGGAGTTGCATGATAGTGTCGGTTTCGGGGGTGGTGTAGGAGGAATCACCCTCGCTTACCACGACTGATTAACTAACCTACAGGGTTATCATCCGAAGTGCTGACGAGGTATCACCCTCGGCACTCGATAGTAACCCAGTAGTGTCGGCAACTAAGGGAGAAAGTGACGTGCGATGTCGGGACCTGGTCTTCGATCCCGTTGCTCGGGTCTTCTGATCATCCAGCGGGGCAGTTGGGATAAGTGGGGTCTCTGATGGTCTCTACCCAACCTATTCTAAGCAGTTTAGGATAACAGGTAAGTATCAACAGCAGGTTACAAGTAAACAGGCTATGCAGCAGATATAGGATATAGTAGCAGCAGTAACTTCTAATGCAAGCATAAGAGAGAAGAGAGTGGGCGATATCGGAATGCTCAAAAAGGGGGTGCTTGCCTGCAAGCTCTGGGGCAAGTGGCTGGTCGTCGAGGACGTAGTCGTACTCCGGAGCGGCGTCTGCCTCAGGAGCTACGTCAATGTCGGGGTCTAATCGAGAGAGAGAAGGGGGAGGAAACAGGTAAACATAATGCAATCAAATGCAACACGGGGCATGCTATGCTACAATGCAGTGCAGGGTTGCCTAAAGATATGTCTAAGTCATTTTAGTTATTTTAGGATTGAAGTTGGATTTATTAACCGGTAGGTATGCACTATTGATCTACCGGAATCGGACTAAAAGTTACGGGTTCTCCTACGTAGGGGGTTCCGGCATCGAAACACACGACACGATCAGATTCGTCTCGTCGTTCTGAGGAACTTTCATGTTTTAAGTTTTTCAATCCGAGCTACGGTTTAAAAGTTATTAATTTTCAAATATTAAATTGATTTTCTAGAATTATTTTAAATTAACAGAAATGAATAATGATGTCAGCATGACGTCAATACTGCGTCAGCAGTAGGCTGACTGGTCAAACTGACAGGTGGGGCCCACCTGTCAGCCTCAGTAGGTTTAATAGAGGATTAATTAAGCTAACAGAGTTAATTTAGGGGGGTGGGCCCCACATGTCAGTGTCTATACTGATTAATCAAATTAGGTTTATTTATAAAACAGTTTGATTAGACTAATTAACAGAGGGGGCCCACACGTCAGTGGCTTAGGGTGAATAGTAACCACAGTTGACCGTGGTCAACGTGGTCAAAAAGACCAAGGGGCCCACTGGTCAGCGTCTCTGGGTGGGGCCCGCCCTTGCCAGGTCAGCGTCGTCGCCGAAACAGCTCCGGCGAGGCCATTCGCGGCGGCCGAGCGCCGGCGAGCATCGGAAAAATGCCACAGGGGGTCATTTCGCGCGCGCCCGGGCTCGTTCGAACGGGCACACGGAGCCGCGTCCATTGGTGGTGGCTACGGCTGCTGGGGTGGCCGGAGGGGTCGCCGGCGATGAGCCGTGGCGGAAGCCGAAGCACGAGCTCGTCGGGTTCGGCGTTTGAGCGTGCGAGCGAGCGATCTAGCGAGCTAGGCGAGGCCTACGGCGCACGAGAAGCATGACGAACACGGTGGAGGGACTCGGGCGGCGCTGCGTTGAGCAGAACGCCGGCAATGGCGCCGGCGAGCTCGGGCAAAACTGGAGCGGCCTAGGGAGCGGCTAGCAGAGCCAGAGAGGATGGGGAGGGCGTCGTGGATGCTCACCGTGCGGCACAAGAAGGCCCGCGAGTGATCGGGAGCGCAGGGGAATGCCGGAGCCGTCGGGGATCACCGGCGGCAGAGAGCTCGATGCCGCACTCGATCCCATCCGGGTGGTCCTCCCCGAGCCAAATGGCGGGCGGCAGTCGAAGTAGCCGAGCGATGCGAAGCCAGTGGACACAGAGAGACGGTGAGGGAGGCTCTGTGGCCACGGCTGCGACGGCGGGCGGCGGCGAGCTCGCTCGGGCAGAGAGGGAGAGGAGGGAGCCGAGCGAGGGAGGCGAGGGGGAGAATGAGGAGATGTCAAGGGGGGAGGGAGGAGGAGTCCCTTATCCTCCCGAGCCCCTGTAGCTTTGGTGGCTGCCGCGGTGTCGCGCGCTCGCCGGTGCGCGCGCGCGCAGCCACGGGCGCGGCGACACGGCGATGGAGAGAGAGGGAGGTTGGGCCAGATGGGCCGTGGTCGGGGCACTGTGCACTTAGGCCCAGTGCACAGTGCCTTGTTTTATTTTTCTGTTTTCTATTTTCTTTTATTTATTTTCTGTTTTGAAATAGTTAGACTACTTATGCTCTTTTATAAAATGTGGGACTTGGCCCAAATATTACAGTGCAATGTTAACCTTCACCAAAAATTGGTTTGGGTAAAGTAGGACTTTATTTGAATTTGATTTAATTATAAATGATTTAAATAATGCTGTTTTGGTGCTGTTTCATATTGTTTGAGTCATTTAACTAACTCCATCATCATTGTTTATATTTTTATGAGTGCTTCTGGAATATTTGCTATTTAAGGAACATTTTCCCAACAGTGTTTGAGCAAATTTATTTTGCACTTTTGAATTTGAGGTGATTTCCAGAATAGAGTTTGAATTGTTTTGGTTAACCACTATGACTAAGCACTGCAAATGATATGACTTGGCATTATTAGCAGTTGATCACATTGACTAATACACAGGGGTGTTACAAGTTCTCCTCCTCTAAAAGAAATTCTCGTCCCGAGAATTTAGGAGGTAGAAGGAAAGAGGTCGGGATATTCTTCCCGGAGATGATCCTCGCGTTCCCAAGTGGCTTCATCTTCAGTATGATTCGACCACTGCACTTTCAGGAACTTGGTCGTCTTCTGACGAGTTTGATGCTCAGCTTCATCGAGAATGCGGATGGGATGCTCCTTATAAGAAAGATCATCTTGCAACTGGAGCATCTCGTGATCCACTGCGCGGTGTGGAGATTCCTTGAAGCATTTACGGAGTTGTGACACGTGGAAGACATCATGGATATGAGAGAATTTTGGTGGCAACTCCAATTTATATGCCACCTGTCCACGTCTAGCCACGATGCGGAAAGGACCAATATAGCGAGGAGCTTGCTTGCCCTTGATTCCGAATCGACGGGTGCCCTTCATAGGAGTGACACGAAGATAAGCTTGATCACCTGGTTGATAAGTCAGACCCCATCGCTTGCGATCATAGTTGCTCTTCTGGCAGTCCTGAGCGGCCTTGAGATTTTCGCCGACAATTCTGACTTGTTCTTTGGCATGTTGAATAATGTCCGGTCCCATGAGAGGTCGTTCCCCAGTTTCTGACCAATTCAGAGGGGTTCGACACTTACGTCCATAAAGTACTTCAAAGGGGGCCATTTTCAAGCTGGCTTGATAGCTATTGTTATAAGAGAATTCGGCATACGAGAGAGATTCCTCCCATTTCTTACCGAATGATATAACACAAGCGCGAAGCATATCTTCAAGCACTTGATTTACTCGCTCAACTTGGCCATGGGACTGAGGATGATAAGCTGAACTCCAGGTAATGTGAGTTCCCATAGCTTCTTGGAAACTTTCCCAGAACTTGGACGTGAAAAGACCACCACGGTCCGAACTGATCTCCTTCGGAATACCGTGGAGTGAAACAATTCTGGAGATATACAGCTCGGCTAACTGGCTAGCAGTGATAGTCTCTTTGAGAGGCAGAAAATGTGCAACTTTGGAAAGTTGGTCGACGACGACAAGAATAGCATCGTGACCTTTATGAGACTTGGGAAGACCAGTAATGAAATCCATCTGCACTTTATCCCACTTCCACAAAGGAATAGGGAGTGGTTGAAGAATTCCAGCAGGCTTCTGATGTTCTGCTTTCACGCGACGACATACGTCACATTCAGTGACATATCGAGCAATGTCCTGCTTCATTCTAGACCACTAGTACCTTTGACGAAGATCCCGATACATTTTGGTGCTACCCGGATGGATAGACAGCGGTGTATCATGAGCCTCCTTCATGACCTTGTCTGTCATAAGCTCGAATCGAGGTACCACGATGCGGTTTCTGAAATACAAGGTTCCGTCTTTTGCAATCGAGAAATCCCTGTACTTCTCAAGACGAAGCTCTCTCTTCATCAGATCGATTTCAGCATCTTTGGCTTGTGCAATCTTTACAGCCTTCTCAAGGTCTGGCTGTACCACAAGGTTATTAAGAGAACCCTGCGGAATGATATAGACGTTCAACTTGCGCAGTTCTTCATAAAGCTGGGGTTGAGCTTGCTTAACCACGAGGTTTTTGCAATAGGACTTGTGGCTCAAGGCATCAGCCATCACATTAGCCTTGCCAGGGGTATAATAAATACCACAGTCATAGTCCGTAATTGTTTCCAACCATCGTTGTTGACGAAGATTAAGATCCGGTTGGGTGAACAAGTACTTCAGACTCTGATGATCGGTATAAATCTCACACCGATTTCCCAGAAGGTAATGTCGCCACTGTTTCAAAGCATAGATCACAGCAGCGAGTTCGAGATCATGCACTGGATAATTTTCTTCATGAGGAAATAATTGACGTGAAGCATAAGCAATTACTCTTCGTTCTTGCATTAGGACACAGCCTAATCCTTGACGAGAAGCGTCACAATATATCACAAAATCCTTGCGAGAATCGGGAGGAGCAAGCACTGGAGCAGAAGTAAGCTTGTCCTTAAGGGTCTGGAAACTCTCCTGACATTTGTCTGTCCACTCAAACTTAACACCTTTGTGGAGCAGATTAGTCAGGGGCTTGGCAATCTTGGAAAAGTTCTCGACGAATCGACGGCAATAACTTGCAAGGCCGAGAAAACTTCGGACTTGCTTGGCATTCTTCGGAGGAGTCCAGTCAAGGATAGCCTGAACACGCTCCGGGTTAACGGCAATACCGTCCTTGGAAATCACATGTCCAAGGTAGGTCACTTCAGAAAGCCAGAATTCACACTTGGAGTACTTGGCATACAACTTGTGTTCTCGAAGTCTTTCTAGGACAAGGCGAAGATGTTTGGCATGGTATTCCTTATTCTTCGAATATACTAGGATATCATCCAGATATACCACGACAAACTTGTCGAGGTAATCCATGAATATATAATTCATCAGGCGAGAGAACGTAGCTGGAGCATTCATTAGGCCAAATGACATGACGGTGTATTCATAAGAGCCATAACGAGTGACGAATGCAGTCTTGGGAATATCCTCTTCACGGACACGGATCTGGTGATAACCCAACCTCAAGTCGAGTTTAGAGAACACCGATGATCCAGCAAGTTGATCATATAAGTCATTGATCCGTGGAAGCGGATATTTATTCTGAATGGTTGCCTGGTTGATAGGACGGTAATCTTGAACCAACCTATTCGTACCAGCTTTCTTCTTGACAAAGAGAGACGGTGCTCCCCAGGCAGAGGAACTAGGACGGATGAAGCCCATCTTAAGTGATTTGTCGATTTCTTCCTTAAGCTCGAGAAGGTGATGCGGAGGCATCTTGTAAGGATGCTTCGCAATAGGAGTGGTGCCAGGCTTCAAGTCAATGACAAACTCGACAGCTCTAGCAGGGGGTATTCCTGGAAGTTCTTCTGGAAAAACATCTTGGAATTCACAGACAACTGGGACGTTTTCTATCCCCTCCAGCGGAGAAGCGTTCAACGCATTCAAGACATAAATCTGAGCCTCAGCATTCTGAGTGAGATGAGCTTGATAATTCACTAACTCATTTGATGGGTGTACTAGGTGTACAACTTTAGTAGCGTAGTTGATTGAGGCACGGTGAGCCTTCAACCAATCCATACCCATAATAAGGTCAATTTTGGAAGAACTCGGGATAATTGGAAGTGCCTGAAAATTCAACCCCTCAATTTCAACAGTGACTTCAAGGCTGAACAGGGAGGCTCGACATCTACCCGCGGGAGTGTCAACCCCTAACGGATGATGTAGTTTGTCACACTTAACGCCATGCATGAATGCAAAGTCTTCCGACATGAATGAATGCGATGCTCCTGAATCAAATAAAACAGATGCAGGTACGGAATTAACAAGAAGTGTACCCATCACGGTTTCAGGTTGATCTTGAGCTTCAGCCATGTTGACATGATAGTTCTGTCCACGACCATAAGAAGGTCTGGCATTGTTGTTGCGCTGCTAAGGAATACCATGGCCATTACCACGGCCGGCAGAAGGAAGTGCTAACTGATTCTGATTCTGAGAACAATCTCTAGCACGGTGACCTGGTTGGCCACACTTGAAGCAAAGTCCACTGTCAGGACGTGGTGCGGGAGCTCGAGGTGGTGGCGCTCGAATAGGCTGCCTCGATGGTGGTGGAGGCAGACGAGGTGCAGCATATGCTGGCCTGTACACTGGAGCTGCTGGATGGTACATGCTTTGTGGAATCCAGATGCGGCGCTTCTGGGAAGACGAGCCCGAAGATGAGCCCGCTTCACGAGTGCGTCTGGTCGCTTCCTTGTGCTTCTTCAGACCAGTCTCGACCATGATAGCCTTATTCACCAAGGTGGCGAAGTCAGGATAGTCTTGGACGAGCAGGTCTAGCTGAATGTCATGGTGTAGCCCTTCACGGATCTTCTCTTGCCTTCGGGCATTAGTGGGGATGTCTTCTTCAGCATAGCGAGACAAGTCATGGAACTCTCGCTGATAGACTTCTACAGTCTTGTTGCCTTGAACAAGGTTGCAGAACTCAGGCTTCTTGCGTGCCATAACTGCTTGAGGGATATAGCGGGCGCGAAAAGCAATCTTGAATTCCTCCCATGTGACAACAGTTCCAGGAGGTAGGGTCTGTCGGTGAGTGGCCCACCATTGCGCTGCGGGACCCTTCAGGAAGTATGTCGCGAAGGTGACATAGTTGGCAGGGAGAACATCAGCTGACTCCATCTCATAGAAGATGTCACGCAGCCAATCATCAGCATCCAGCGGATTCACTGTGTTGCGGAAGAACGACGGGTTGAGTCGCATAAACTCTGGCAGTGTGATTGAAGGTGGCGGCTGGTCGGCATTGGGACAAGGGAACTGTTGCATAATCCCCGTCATTAACTGACGGTTGAGTTCAAACTGTTGCATCATTGCAGCCATATAGTCAGGCAGTGGCGGCGGAGGTGGATTGTTATCTGCCATCCTGCTAAATTCAACAGGGGTAGTTTAGCAGAAGGCAATGCGAGTGTTTAGCGACATGCATGATGTAACGCGATGAAATGTAAGTAGTATAATAGATGCTTAATAGCAGTCATTAAGTCATACAGGTCCATACAGAGTCAGTTACATTCGGGCAGCATAACAGTGCAAATTTAAAATCTAGACATACTAGGCGACGCGCAGGCACGCGGTAAGGAAGTACACAACGAGACATAGCAAAGGCTACATCAACATCGGAGAAAACCACTGAAATGGGGTAGCTGCAAGTGCGGACGACGGTCGTTTGTCGCAGAAGGATCCTGTGCTCCATGTGCACTCTGATGCAGAACCCGGTCTCGAGCTGAAAGAAGAGGTCCACGTGCAGGTGTGTGACCTCCCACCGCATGCCAATCGATCCCTGGTGGCATCTCGGTCCTGCACGGGTAAAGAATGTGCTCCGGATGTATCCCTGCACGAACAGCTGGTAGCAACTGCGTCATAGCCTCATAGAGTCGTACTCGAGTGGCAAACAACTCGACAGCAAGAGCGCGAACAGTGCGAACCAGAGCCTGAGTACACTGAATCAGAACTCGCTGATCGTAGCGACGAGGCTCGTACGGGGCACAGGTAGCTGTGTAGTAACTAGTAGCATCTCCAGCAGGGGCATACGGAATGTATCGATACTCAGAAGCATCCAAGCTGGCGTTGTGCTCTCCTCGGAGACGTGCGACAGCAGAGTAGGCGGCATCATGGACTGTCATCTCAATCGTCACGCCGATACCGTGGAAAAGGTACAGCTCAGTGTCTGAGCCATCCTGCTGATCATAGATGCGAACATTAGCATAGTACTGCTCCTGGTTGAACTCGCGGTAAACCTCGTAGACCATGTACTCAGGGTACCATCAGTAGCCCAGTCTGGTCAAGAGAGCGATCAGAACAGCTGGAAACCCAGGGGCATCACGAGCCCAAGTGCGAAGCACAAGCTGCGTCGTGGGACGTGGCGGGAACAGATGATCCATCTAAAACAAAAGGAGTTCAGGGTTGTCACCTGACGACAAGAAATATATAACAAATCTCGGAAGGAAAGGTTAAACAAAACAATGGAAAGGAAAATGATTATCAGACTAATCAGATCAATGACAAGGAAATCGCACAGATATCCAGCTCTCCGGGTGGACGGAATTTACGAGATCCTAAGTGTCGGTGTTAGTAAATTTATTAAACCCGAATAGAAGAGTGATTAGAGTCCCAGAGTAAAGACGAGGAATAAAAGATCCTAATACCACCCAGTTGGCGACGTGGGCCCGTAAGCCACACAGCAAAGTTAGTAAAACAGTTTTGGACCACTAGACTCAACTTCGGCCAAGGAACTGGAAAGGGGGATTCCTAGAGGCAGTCGGCTCTGATACCAACCTCTGACGACCCCGGCTTAATCATGCACTAACCATACACGCAAATGCACATGATCAAGCCTAAGGACTCACTTGAAGATATCACAACACAACTCTAAAACATAAATAAATTCATACAAGCTTTATATTACAAGCCAGGGCCTCGAGGGCTCGAATACATAGCTCGATGGCATACAAGTGTTAGCGGAAGCATCAGATATCTGGGTACAGATATTTTACAGAAATAGAGATAAGCCTTTATGAAGGCGGGGCAAAATAAAACTCTACGATCGAAAGGCGTAGGCCTCCTGCCTAGGACCCTCCGAATCCTACTCCTGGTCGTCTGTCGGCTCCTCGTAGTAGTACTCGCTGGGAGGGTAGTAGTAGTAGCCACAGTCATCGACGGGGACTGCTATCTCAGGGGCTCCGTCATCTGGCGGCGTCAAATGGATAAGGGGAGAAAAAGAAAATAAAGCAAACGTGAGTACTCATCCGAAGTACTCAGCAAACAAGGATCTACACTACATATGCAACATTTTCAAATGAGGCTGTATATGTGGACTGGGCTGCAAAAATGCCAGAATAGAGGGGGAAAGCCTAGTCCTATCGAAGACTAGCATCTTCAAGCATCTTCGTCGGTCTTGCAGCATTAGAAGAGTGCAGATTAACATAATGTAAAGTAGTTGTAGTATCATCAACCTCGGCCAGAGATTCTTCCTCGACTCCCTGCGAGAAAGCAATCCCAGAGACATACTATCCATTTTATCTCAAGTCACCAGTTCTAGTTGTACCGATCAGGATACAACTCCGAGTGTCCGTTACCGTAGGACAGGCTATCGATAGATTGTTTCTTCCCTGCAGGGGTGCACCAACTTACCCACCACGCTCGCTTAACTCCGGCCGGACACACTTTTCTGGGTCATGCCCGGCCTCGGCTAAGCAACACGCCGCAACCCGACCTAGGCTCTAAAGAGAGGTCAGCACGCCGGACTAACCTATGCCCCCAGGGGTCTTGGGCCTTCGCCCTGGGAACCCTGCACGTTGCGAGGATGCTCCGGAAGCAGACCTAGCAACCCCTTATACAAGCGCGGTTGCGTTCTCATTCCAATCCAAAGCGGGCCGCTCCTCGCTGATGTCAATAGAGCTTCGGCTGATGTATACGACGCAGAACGCCCATACTATGCCCACGTGATGGTTAGTGCTATCAGGCCAGAGGCCCCTCGGATCAAATATCCAAACCGTTAGTGTGTTGATAGTGCGGAAACGAGCAGAGACTCACGAAAGATGTGACCATGTCGCCCCGTCTCGAGGACTTGCGGCAAGGGCGAGGAATGCCCGGCCACGCCTCGTGTTCAATCCTCGGGCACCATCCAGGTCCACCCGACTCCACATTACCCGCTATTAAGCTCGCGCGGGTACCCCTCAGGGCCGACCAGTCTTTATCCAGTATGAACAGTTATATCAATAATGTAAGGCATCCGTGTGGCTACCACATCAAAAAGGAATCCGAGGCATCACCCTCGTTGGATTCCCACCTGACATAGCCGTCAAGGTGAACGTAAGAGGAATCACCCTCGAGGTCCACTCTTGAGGAGTTGCATGACAGTGTCGGTTTCGGGGGTGGTGTAGGAGGAATCACCCTCGCTTACCACGACCGATTAAGTAACCTACAGGGTTATCATCCGAAGTGCTGACGAGGTATCACCCTCGGCACTCGATAGTAACCCACTAGTGTCGGCAACTAAGGGGGAAAGTGACGTGCGGTGTCGGGACCTGGTCTTCGATCCCGTTGCTCGGGTCTTCAGATCGTCCAGCGGGGCAGTCGGGATAAGTGGGGTCTCTGATGGTCTCTACCCAACCTATTCTAAGCAGTTTAGGATAACAGGTAAGTATCAACAGCAGGTTACAAGTAAACAGGCTATGCAACAGATATAGGATACGGTAGAAGTAGTAACTTCTAATGCAAGCATAAGAGAGAAGAGAGTGGGCGATATCGGAATGCTTAAAAAGGGGGTGCTTGCCTGCAAGCTCTGGGGCAAGTGGCTGGTCGTCGGGGACATAGTCGTACTCCGGAGCGGCGTCTGCCTCAGGAGCTACGTCAATGTCAGGGTCTAATCGAGAGAGAAAAGGGGGAGGAAACAGGTAAACATAATGCAATCAAATGTAACACGGGGCATGCTATGCTACAATGCAGTGCAGGGTTGCCTAAAGATATGTCTAAGTCATTTTAGTTATTTTAGGATTGAAGTTGATTTATTAACCGGTAGGTATGCACTATTCATCTACCGGAATCGGACTAAAAGTTATGGGTTCTCCTACGTAGGGGGTTCCGGCATCGAAACAGACGACACGATCAGATTTGTCTCGTCGTTCTGAGCAATTTTCATGTTTTAAGTTTTTCAATCCGAGCTATGGTTTAAAAGTTATTAATTTTCAAAGATTAAATTGATTTTCTGGAATTATTTTAAATTAACACAAATGAATAATGACATCAGCATGACGTCAGTACTACGTCAGCAGTAGGCTGACTGGTCAAACTGACAGGTGGGGCCCACCTGTCAGCCTCAGTAGGTTTAACAGAGGATTAATTAAGCTAACAGAGTTAATTTAGGGGGGTGGGCCCCACATGTCAGTGTCTATACTGATTAATCAAATTAGGTTTATTTATAAAATGGTTTGATTAGACTAATTAACAGAGGGGGCCCACACGTCAGTGGCTTAGGGTGAATAGTAACCACAGTTGACCGTGGTCAACATGGTCAAAAAGACCAGGGGGCCCACTGGTCAGCGTCTCTGGGTGGGGCCCGCCCTTGCCAGGTCAGCGCCATTGCCGAAACAGCTCCGGCGAGGCCATTCGCGGCGGCCGAGCGCTGGCGAGCGTTGGAAAAATGCCACAGGGGGTCATTTCGCGCGCGCCCGGGCTCGTTCGAACGGGCACACGGAGCCGCGTCCATTGGTGGTGGCTACGGCGGCTGGGGTGGCCGGAGGGGTCGCCGGCGACGAGCCGTGGTGGAAGCCGAAGCACGAGCTCGTCGGGTTTGGCGTTTGAGCGTGCGAGCGAGCGATCTAGCTAGCTAGGCGAGGCCTACGGCGCACGAGAAGCATGACGAACACGGTGGAGGGACTCGGGCGGCGCTGCGTTGAGCAGAACGCCGGCAATGGCGCCGCCGAGCTCGGGCAAAACTGGAGCGGCCTAGGGAGCGGCTAGCAGAGCCAGAGAGGATGGGGAGGGCGTCGTGGATGCTCACCGTGTGGCACAAGAAGGCCCGCGAGTGATCGGGAGCGTAGGGGAATGCCGGTGCCGTCGGGGATCGCCGGCGGCAGAGAGCTTGATGCCGCGCTCGATCCCGTCCGTGTGGTCCTCTCCGAGCCAAATGGTGGGCGGCAGTCGAAGTAGCCGAGCGAGGCGAAGCCAGTGGACACAGAACGACGGTGAGGGAGGCTCTGTGGCCACGGCTGCGACGGCGGGCGGCGGCGAGCTCGCTCGAGCAGAGAGGGAGAGGAGGGAGCCGAGCGAGGGAGGCGAGGGGGAGAATGAGGAGATGTCCAGGGGGAGGGAGGAGGAGTCCCTTATCCTCCCGCGCCCCTGTAGCGTCAGTGGCTGCCGCGGTGTCGCGCGCTCGCCGGTTCGCGCGCGCGCAGCCACGGGCGCGGCGACACGGCGATGGAGAGAGAGGGAGGTTGGGCCAGATGGGCCGTGGTCGGGGCACTGTGCACTTAGGCCCAGTGCACAGTGCCTCGTTTTATTTTTCTGTTTCTGTTTTCTATTTTCTTTTATTTATTTTCTGTTTTGAAATAGTTAGACTACTTGTACTCTTTTATAAAATGTGGGACTTGGCCCAAATATTACAGTGCAATGTTAACCTTCACCAAAAACTGGTTTGGGTAAAGTAGGACTTTATTTGAATTTGATTTAATTATAAATGATTTAAATAATGTTGTTTTGGTGCTGTTTCATATTGTTTGAGTCATTTAACTAACTCCATCATCATTGTTTATATTTTTATGAGTGCTTCTGGAATAGTTGCTATTTAAGGAACATTTTCCCAACAGTGTTTGAGCAAATTTATTTTGCACTTTTGAATTTGAGGTGATTTCCAGAATAGAGTTTGAATTGTTTTGGTTAACCACTATGACTAAGCACTGCAAATGATATGACTTGGCATTATTAGCAGTTGATCACAGTGACTAATACACAGGGGTGTTACAACGGACGCTTAGAGTTGTATCCCGATCGATACAACTAGAACTGGATACTTGTGATGAGAAATGGATAGTATGGCTCTGCGATTGCTTTCTCGCAGGGAGTCGAGGAAGAATCTCTGGGTGAGGTTGATAACACTACTACTACTTTATGTTGTGCTAATCTACACTCCTCTAATGCTGCAAGACCGCTGAAGATGCTAGTCTTCGATAGGACTAGGCCTTTTCTCTATTCTGGCATTTCTGCAGCCCAGTCCACATATATAGCCTTTCTTTGATAATGTTGCATATGTAGTGTAGATCCTTGCTTGCTGAGTACTTCGGATGAGTACTCACGGTTGCTTTGCTTCCTCTTTTTCCCCATATCCGTTTGATGCAACCAGATGACGGAGCCCCTGAGACAGCTGCCCCCGCCGACGATCACTACTACTACCCCGAGGGTGGCTACGACTTCAAGATGGCTGACGACCAGGAGTAGGTTCGGAGGGTCCCAGGCAGGAGGCCTGCGCCTTTTCGATCGTAGAGTTTTCTTTGCCTCGCCTTTTAAAGGCCTATCTGCTTTATCTTTTATATCTGTACTCAGATATCTGATGCTTCCGCTAACGCTTGTAATCGAGCTTATGTATTCGAGCCCTCGAGGCCCGTGGCTTGTAATATAAAGCTTGTATTATTTTAATTTGTGTCTAGAGTTGTGTTGTGATATCTTCAAGTGAGTCTTTAGGCTTGATTGTGTGCATTTGCGTGTATGATTAGTGCACGATTAAGCCGGGGGCGTCACAATCACCTTCCCTTCATTTTTTCCTCAGGGGAGGAATCAGTGAGATGAAGTAGTACGTTCTACTTCGAAACGGCATGGTTTGAGGCAGAGGGCTTTAAACTCATGGTTAAGGAGCGATGGTCGCTCATTGCCAAGATGCGCGCGTTTCTCCGAGGCTGGGGGGCTAACCACGGAAGTGAATCCAAGAAGGAGCGGGCAAGAATCGTTGATGAGATTGTCGTGCTGGATATCGCTGCTGATGCCAGACCTTTCTCCGAGTGTGAGTGGGCGCATAGATATGCGCTGGAAAACCAAGTTCTCGGTTTTCTGAGAGCTGAAGATGAGTACTGGCGCCGTAGGGGCGGAGTGAAATGGGTGACTAAGGGAGATGCGAATACTAGCTACTTTCATGCTTATGCGAATGGTCGAAAACGTAAGTGTTCTATTTTGCGTCTTAACTCGGACAACGGCCTCCTAGTCACCCAAAACGAGATAGTTTGCCACATTTATGAGTTTTTTATCGGTTTGTTGGGAACGGCGGAGGATAAAAGCTTGTGTCTGCGGGTGGATTTGTGGGATCCTTCCGAGGAGGTGTCGCAGGCAGAGAATGACGGGTTGGCCCTGTCCTTTCTGCCGGAAGAAATTGACATGGCGTTGGCAGATATGAAGACGGACACGGGACCCGAACCCGATGGCTGGCCCGTAGAGTTCTATAAAAAGTTTTGGCCTTGCTTTAAACATATCTTCTACGCGTTAGTTAATGGCTTTGCGCTTGGAACAGTAGACCTATCCCGCCTGAACTATGGTGCCATCAGCCTTATATCAAAGGTTAAGGGTGCGGATAATATTAAGCTGTTCAGACCTATCACACTTATCAACGTGTCTTTCAAGCTTTGTGCTAAAGCATACGCCACTCGGCTGGCGCCCATAGCACAACGAGTGATCCTCAAAAGCCAGACCTCCTTTCTCAAGGGACGTAATATTCTGGAGGGACCGATCGCGCTCCTTGAGATAGTCCATGAGCTAAAACACACCAAGGGGAAGGGTGTTTTGCTTAAGCTCGATTTCGAAAAAGCCTACGACCGAGTGAACTGGGAGTTTGTTCGGGAGGTTCTCCTCAAAAAGGGTTTTGAGGCTGGCTTCGTCCATCGTATCATGCACTTGGTCAACTGTGGACAGACTGCGGTGACGATAAACGGTGAGATGGGCAAGCTTTTCCGCAATAAGAGGGGCCTTCGTCAAGGTGACCCTAGCTCGCCGCTTATCTTCAATTTCGTTGCGGACGCTTTGTCGGCAATGCTTGCGAAGGCCAGAGCGGCGGGGCACATCAAAGGGTTGGTGCCCCCCTCATCCCAGGGGGAGTGACTCATCTGCAATATGCAGATGATACGCTGTTGTTATTCGAGCCTGACACTCATAGTATTGCACCCATCAAGCTGCGGCTCCTCGCCTTCGAGATTTTATCGGGGTTGAAAATAAACTTCCTAAAGAGTGAAGTGATCACCATGGGGATGGGTCACCAAGAGAGTGTGCGGGTTGCAAACCTACTTATAATTGCAAGCTTGGGGGCTTCCCGATTAAGTACCTAGGCCTTCTGATCTCCCATCGGAAGCTTTCTATTGCCGAATGGGAGCCATTGTACGCCAAGGTGGCGAATAGGGTTAGTCCGTGGCGAGGGAGGTTTATGTCATCGGCGGCTAGGTTGATTCTTACTAATGCTAGTCTTTCCTCCCTTCCACTCTTTACTATGGGTATGTTTCTGCTGGCGGATGGGGTTCATGTGAAATTAGACACCCCCTCGATCCAGGTTCTTTTGGGGAAGGAACTGGGATCAAGCCGAAATACCACTTGGTCAAGTGGGCGGCGATATGTAGGCCCAAAAAATTCGGAGGCTTGGGGATCACCAACTCCAAACTTATGAATGTTGCACTGCTTACCAAGTGGTGGTGGTGCCTAGCCGAAAACGAGTCGGGACTCTGGGCGGATCGTTTACGGGCAAAATACTTCCTGGACGGAAATTTGTTTAAAGCAAAGCCTTAGGGCTCGGCGTTTTGGAACGGGATCCAAGCGGTCCGACCGGCTTTCACGGTAGGGGCCCGTTTTACAGTGAATAACGGCATGCCCACTCGGTTCTGGCTAGACAAGTGGCTAGAAGCTAGCCCGCTTTGGCAGTCCTACCATTTGCTCTACCAATTAGCCACAGACACCAATGTAATGGTGGGCGATGCCCTGCGCACCTCACCATCGGCGATTCACTTTATGCGACCCCTCTCGACACAGGAAGCGGCGAGTTGGGAAGAGTGGATGGCCAAGATAGGAAACCGACCACTCAGCTTGGGGGCTGACTCGGTCACTTGGGACCTGTCTACGTCCCAAAAATTCTCGTTTAAATCCTTGTACTCCAAGTTGACTGAGGGAAACGACTTGGACATAGCTAGGGGGCTCTGGAAGGCTGGCCTTCCACTCAAGATTAAGATTTTTCTGTGGCAAATGTTTAGAAACCGTCTTCCGACATCGGATAATGTGGCTAAGCGAAATGGCCCTTCTGATGGCTCTTGTGCAGTGTGCGGTCTTCATGAGGACGCGAATCACGTTCTATTTCAATGCGCTTTAGCTAAGTTTGCGTGGAGTGCCGTTAGGGACGTGTTCCATCAAAATTGGAACCCATTGTCGGGTACGGACTTGCTAGTTGTGTTGCACACCCAGAAGGGGGCTAGTGCTAGGGTGCTGTGGCATTGCGTGGGGCGCTTCTATGGTCTTTATGGATGATCCGGAATGAGATTACGATCGAGAAAAAAATGCCTTCTCACCCTGCTGATGTGATTTTCAAATGTCATCTCTTTCTACAGATGTGGATACCGTTGGGGAAGCAACGTGATGCTGAGCGCATGAGGGCAACTATGGAGCATATCAACAACAGTCCCTCGCGTAGCCGCCACTCTTCGTAGCTGGTTCTTGCTCTTTTGGCGTCGCTTGGTGTCTCCGGAAGGCAGGGTGTGATGCTCTAGTAGACTTCTTTTATCATGCGCCTTGCCTCTTGTTATTTTGGACCTATTTCGTGTAGTGCTTGTGATGGCCTTGGGGCCTTATTCGAACTATGTGGTCTGTAAGTCCGAGAACTTTGTGGATGCTGCCTTGTGGCTTTATTAATTTAAAGCCGGACGCGTCTAGCGTCTCCGTTCCAAAAAAAAAAAAAACATGTTGTCTTCCTTTTTCCTTTATTACCTTTGTTCGATTAACACTAGCAGGGCGCTGTTGACCGTACATGCGATGGTTTATTCAAAGGGGTTAGTTGAGCAAAGCTGAAAGGACTTGGAAAAACAAAAAGAAGAGAAACACGCGTCAGCTTAGCTTAAAGCATATCTGGATTGGTATTGGTGCATTGCATTTGTCAATTGTGGTTGACGCCAAAAGTCGTAAAGCTAAAAAACAGAATGCGGGTTACCACCAACCCCATCCAGGTGCAAAGCTAGCTTGTGGTAGCAGACTCTCTCGATGCGTGGGATGTGGTAACCCGCATTGAGTTGCGTGGATGTATGCAGCCAAGCCAAGCCTGGGCGGTGGTGGCGTGGCCACTGGCCGGTCCATGGAGCACGTCGTGCAGGGTTGCAAGTTGCGAGGAGACGGAGGAGGAGCGAGGCTGCATGCAGGTCAGCCAAAGGGGCTGCCCGGTCAAGATAACCGGCTCGGGCCTGAAGCGCGCTGGCTGGCCTGGCGCCGCCCGTCGCGCTCGTGCCGGCCATGCCATGCAAATTCTAACACTCGATGCGATGGCAGTTAGCGTGACTCTGTGGGGTCTGAGGTGGCGCTACTGGTCGGTCTGGAACGGCGGGTTTCCCGTTGACCTGTCCTCGTCTCTGACTTTGACCCTCTCACAAGCACACGAAAGCAGGCAGCAAGCAAAGAGTCGCAAGGAGACGAGACAATGTTGGATCGCGACCGAGATTCAAGAGGCAAAAGTTGCCTCGTTTAATAAAAATGCAGACGTCTCTTCTTTGTTGTTCTTTAAGACTTTGTATATCTTTTATTTATGCCAAAATTAATATAAAAAAATACGTAGCAGAGTTTCCTTCAAAATAGGGGGTGGGGAAAACCCCTTTTCATCAAAAAAAAATCAAGAGGCAAAAGCTCGCGGATCGACATGCCGAGAATGATGCGTGGAGCTAGGAATGATGATGGGCCGCGCGCCGGCAAGACGGACCTGCGACCGCCAGTCGGCGTCGTCGGCTCCGCCTCTGGAATACGTTGAGAAAATTGCTGGGACTAGTGAAATGGTGCCACGGGATCGTATGGACAACTGAACTACTGTAGCAAGAATCTGGTTCGGTGTCTTTGACCCAACCCCGTGGTAAAATCATCAAGGTGCAAGTGAAAGTGGGACAGGATTCGGCGGGCCGTCCAGAGTGGTCAAAAAGCACTCGGAAATCCGCATCTATGTTACGATCTCGCTAATCTTCAGGGCAGTCACCTGTGAGTCAACTGCATCGTTTTTGGCACTTTGCATATTTGTTTTAGTAAGGCGTTGTAGATCTGCACCTTCAAACTGAGCTCGGAGAGCCGCAGGACAAGCAGGTCGTCAGGGACGATCCTATGATGCCGGCAGAAGTACTCCCATCCCGTCCCGACCATTATGTGCCCCTTGAACATCTGCAGCTGCACCTAGAACTCACATCACTTGTTGGCAGAGAGGCTAACAACGCGAGGGGGGCGACGACCAGCCATTTCTTCATCACCGGCCTGAAGGCGACCGGGATGATCGGCATGGTGATGGCCTTCTGGTCATTGATCTGCACATAGAACCTGATCGGCTCTCGTGCACCCTCCTCGTATCCGATCCTCAGCATCCTACCAGCGCCAGCGGCACGCACATGGTGGCCACCCTGCCCAGGACCTCCTCCCTCTTCAGCTAGCGGTTGGTGAGGTCCTTGGCATCCTCGACGCCGACGATGACATGCGCTTCTTCGCCGCCTCAGTCCAACACCATCTTCACGATCTTGTCAGTTAAGTGGACGACAGTAAGCAAAGTTGTAAGGATGATTGGCAGTTGCACTGATCATTTGCAACTGTTGTTGATTAGTGGCAACTGCATTTGGGTGGTGCTATGATCAGATCATAGCGCTGCTGAAGTGCAACTGTCAATGATCACTGCTACCATCAGATCATCACAATTGTTAAATGCACATGCTCAAATTTGTCCTACTACTATTTTTGGCATTCATATTTGTCCTACTACCATGGGCATGCATTGTGCTACACTGATCTTGCAATCACGTAGCGCCTAAATCATGCACACACACACATGAATCTAGCAACTAGATATATAAAGAACAATAGCAAAACAACAAGAACAGACTAAACAGCAGCACTCTAGGACATTCAATGTAGTAATGTGGTGTACCAATGTACCATGAGGACCCTAGGCGGTATTGTTGGGAAATGTAGGAGAAAAAAATCGTCATGCGATCAACCAGGAACACTATGAAGATGCAATAACGGTTTGCATCAGATCGTTACCGACTCTAAGTTGCAGCGGAAGAAGATGAGTCAGTGTAGATCATACTTGAAGTCCCTCAAACAGTAGATGAACGATCCCTTGAACCGCTCACGAACAGTCCCTCGAACGGACGACTGAAAGCACGGCCTCTATTGCAAGCGTATGGTCTTCACGATCCGGCAGCGCTTCGCCATCCAGAGCTAATCATCACCGGAGAATTAGAGGGAGGACATTAGAACCATACTACGCTTGTAATTATGAGGATTAGATCCTAGCTCTAATTGGATCAACTAGAACTTGAGAACTAGAGGAGGCTCCAAAACTTGTGTATCAAAAGGGCCAAAATCCTCAAGTATATATAGGTTGGAGGGAGAGGAGAGAGGAGCCACAAGGGGGAGGAAACCCTCCCCCTTTGGCCGGCCAAGGAGGAGGGAATCCCCCTCCAATTGGGGGAGCTCCTATACGGCGCTTAAGCGCCGGTCCAGTCAACTAGCGCCCGCTAGCGCACCTTGTGGGCCGGCCCAGGAACACACAGGGCATTTGTAGCGCGAAGAACCTCCAAAAAATTTGCTCCGCTGAGGATTCGAACTCGCACCGATTAGTTACAGACCATAGTGCCTTACCACTCGAGCTACAAGGAGCTAGTGAATGATTATAGCGCAAAGAGTTTAAAACGTACCCGTGCTATTTCTTGCACATACATTTCAGACAAAAAACAATATTTTTTGGAAAAATATTCGAATAAAATTAAAAAAATCACGAAGCAGGAAAAAAGTTCATAAAATTTGAAAAAAGTCCATCGAATTTGAAAAAAAAATCATAAATTTTGGAAAAAATATTCATCGGATTTGAAAAAAGTTCATCAATTTTTTTTAAAAAGTTCATAGCTTTTGAAAAAAAAATTCATCGAATTTGAAAAAGTTCATCAAAATAAAAAAAAGTTCATAGATTTTGTAAAAAGTTCAATGAATTTGAAAAAAGTTCATTGGATTTTTTAAAAAACATCTAATTGAAAAAGTTCATCAATTTTGTAAAAAGTTTCATGAAATTTGAAAAAAAAACACGCATTAAAGAAAACAAAAAAGAATGATCAGAAAAGGATAAAAATAAAACAAATGAAGAACCCAAAAAAAGTACTTTTGCACGAGCGGGGTGACGGCTTGATGGTTAGGTCGTAGCCCTCGCAACGAAGCGGTCGAGGGTTCGAACCCCTATGCCCGCGCCTTTTTTACGTTGTTTTTGAAAACAGGAAAAAAAATAGAAATGGGCAGAGCACAGTAAACGCAGCTGCAGGCGCCGGTTTGCAGAAAGAGTAATAACAGGCGCCTGCAGTGCCAAATAGGATTCGCCTCCAATTCGGCCTCCCCCTTCCTTCTATAAGGAGGAAGGGGCGCCTCCACCTATTGGGCCCAAGTGGCACAATATGCTTTCCATCACTTGGCCTTTTAAGACCCGTTGATATTAAATTAAATATAAAAGCCTCCTAACTATTATAAGAGCCATTTATTATTAATTTAATATCTCCGGAAACATTTTCCACCTAGTTATTATTTATCGGTACTACCCGGTATTGCCCGATAAACCCTGAAACCCTTCCGGTGACCCCGAAACGCTTTCGGCTCCTCTCGAAATTATTTTGAATATTAGTGAAACTATTCCACAAATATTTCCTCATTACTCCTATCCTACTAACAGTCAACAGATCATGATTACCTTAAGCTTGTGACCCCTTTCGTTCAATGATCGACAGTGGAACCATGGACGTTCATATCGATCCCTATGAGTACACGAATGACATTCGAGTGAACCTTTAGTTATCATTGTTGGAAAACATAGTAGAAAACAAAAAAACGTGCCTATGCACAGCCAAGATCAGTATGAAGATGCATAACGGGTTGTGATCTGATGTCTACTACGCAACTTTATTCTTGTAGACCCGTGTTGGGTCTCCAAGCGCAGAGTTTTGTAGGACAGTAGCAATTTTCCCTCAAGTGGATGATCTAAGGTTTATCAATCCGTGGGAGGCGTAGGATGAAGATGGTCTCTCTCAAACAACCCTGCAACCAAATACAAGAAATCTCTTGTGTCCCCAACACACCCAATACAATGGAAAATTGTATAGGTGCACTAATTCGGCGAAGAGATGGTGATAAAAGTGTAATATGGATGGTAGAAATATATTTTTATAATCTAAAAAAATAAAAACAGTAAGGTAGAAAGTGACAAAAGTGAGCACAAACGGTATTGCAATGCTTGAAAACAAGGCCTAGGGTCCGTACTTTCGCTAGTACAATCTCTCAACAATACTAATATAATTGGATCATATAACCATCCCTCAATGTGCGATGAAGAATCACTCCAAAGTTCCTATCTAGCGGAGAACATAAGAATAAATTGTTTGCAGGGTACGAAACCACCTCAAAGCTATTCTTTCCGATCGATCTATCCAAGAGTTCGTACTAAAATAACACCAAAGCAAATTCAGATTTATAATGCTCAATCCGACACAAAGAACCTCAAAGAGTGCCCCAAGATTTCTACCGGAGAAACAAAGACAAGAACGTGCATCAACCCCTATGCGTAGATTACCCCAATGTCACCTCGGGAATCCGCGAGTTGAGTGCCAAAACATATATCAAGTGAATCAATACGATACCCCATTGTCACCACGGGTATTCATAGCAAGACATACATCAAGTGTTCTCAAATTCATAAAAGTATTCAATCCGATAAAATGAAATCTCAAAGGGAAAATTCAATTCACAACAAGATAGAGAGGGGAAAACACCATATGATCCGACTATATTAACAAAGCCCACGATACATCAAGATTGTGACATCTCAAGAACACGAGAGAGAGAGAGAGATTAAACACATAGCTACTGGTACAAATCCTCAGCCCCGAGGGTGGACTACTCCCTCCTCATCATGGTGGCCGCCGGGATGATGAAGATGGCCACCGGTGATGATTTCCCCTCCGGCGGAGTGCCGGAACGGGGTCTAGATTGGTTTTTCGTGGCTACAGAGGCTTGCGGCGGCGGAATTTCTGATCTAGGGTAACCCCGAGGGTTTTTGGAATATTTGGTGATTTATAGGGCAAAGAGGGCGTGCGGGAGGCCATCGAGGTGGGCACAACCCACCTGGGCGCGCCTGGGCCCCCAGGCGCGCCCTGGTGGGTTGTGCCCCCCTCGGGGCACTCCCAGGTGCTTCTCTGGCCCACTGGATGTCTTCTGGTCCATAAAAAATCCACAAAAAGTTTCGCGGTGTTTAGACTCCGTTTGATATTGATTTCCTGCGATGTAAAAAACAAGCAAAAAACAGCAACTGGCACTGGGCACTGGGTCAATAGGTTAGTCCCAAAAAATGATATAAAGTTGCTATAAAATGATTGTAAAACATCCAAGAATGATAATATAACAGCATGAATACTTCATAAATTATAGATACATTGGAGACGTATCAGCATCCCCAAGCTTAACTCCTACTCGTCCTTGAGTAGGTAAATGATAAAAGAAATAATTTATGAAGTGTGAATGCTAGCAAAGTGCATAAGTTTGATCAATGATAATTTCAATCACTTTTCCTAGCATCATAACTGCAATTCTTTCTTATAAAACTTCTCATGTTAAAGTAGCAACCAATTCACATGTTAAGGTTCAAACAATGAATTCTCTTGAAAGTCAACAACCTATGTTCTCAGTCATTAAACAATTGCAATTCAACTTATTCAACAGAGTCTAAGTAAGAGCTCCACATACTCAACCATCATATAGTCTTCTATGATTGCTAACACTCACCGCATACACATGACCAAAATGTTTCAACCAGACACATAGAAAGATGGGGGCTTATAATTTCGCCTCCCAACGTATTCACCTCAAGGGTGATGTCAACAATAATAACTCATGCTACCCATATCCAACTGGATATATGTGCCTAGATCTTTCCTCACCACATGATGCTTGCCAAAAGCGAAAAATAAAAAGGAATAGAGGGAAAAACTTTGACTCTTGCATGAAAGTAAATACATAAAAGTAAAAGGTAGGCCCTTCGCATAGGGAAGCAGAGGTTGCCATGCGCTTTTTGTTTGTATGCTCAACCCCTTAGTGCAAAAGAACGTCACGTTATATTGCCCCTTATGATAGCAACCTTTATTATGCAGTCTGTCGCTTTTATTCTTTACCATCACAAGTTCGTACAACGCTCAATTTTCTCTTACACTAAATGATCTAACACTTTTAGAAGCAATTTTTATTGCCTTATTGCACCGATGACAACTTACTTGAAGGATCTTACTCAATCCTTAGGTAGGTATGGTGGACTCTTGAAAATAAGATTTGGGTTTAAGGGTTTTTGGATGCACAAGTAGTATCTCTACTTGGTGCGGAATTTTTTGGCTAGCAAAGATGGGGGGAAAGCACCACATGTTGAAGGATCTATGACAATATAACTTCTATGTGAATATGAACAAACATAAATCATTACGTTGTCTTCCTTGTCCAACGTCAACAATTTTGGCATATAATATTTTGATGGGGGCTCACAATCACAAAAGATTTCCAAGATAGTGTATTTGTATGTGAAAGTTCTCTTCCTTATAGTAATCATTCATGAATTGCTTGTATGACCAGTATTGTGATTGTCAAGTTTCAAAAGATTTCACTTTCTAAACCCAATGTGAAGCTACCACTAGGAATGATATGAACATATAATTTCAACTTCATGATATTCAATTCATTCAACAATTTACTCATAGGATATAAGTGAAGATCAAGTGAGTAGTTATGTAAATAGGTAGCTATGTGAAGACTCTATTTTATTTAAAAACTTTCAGATCTAAGTATTTTATTCAAACAGCAAGGAAAACAGAATAAAATGACATTTCAAGAATAGCACATCTCATGTGAAGAAACAAAAACTTAGGCTCAACCGATACTAACCGATAATTGTTGATGAAGAAAGGTGGGATGCCTACCGGGGCATCCCCAAGCTTAGATGCTTGAGACTTCTTGAAATACTATGTTGGGATGCCTTGGGCATCCCCAAGCTTGAGCTTTTGCGTCTCCTTAATTCCTTTTATATCACGGTTTCCCTAAATCTTAAAAACTTCATACACACAAAACTCAACAAGAACTCGTGAGATAAGTTAGTATAAACCAATGCAAAAACCTTATCATTCTCTACTGTAACAAATCACAAAAATTATTATTCAACATTGCATACTAAATGCCTCTGCATATTTAATACTCCTGTCCTCAAATAGAATCATTAAACAAGCAAACATATGCAAACAATGCAAACATAATAGCAATCTGCCAAAACAGTAGAGTCTGTAAAGAATGCAAGAGTATCAATACTTATTTAACTCCAAAAATTATGAAAATTTACCACACTGTAGAGAATTTATCAGATCTTACTGTGAAAAAAGTTTCACCATTTTATCAGATTCTGACTTTTGTCGGGAATTTTTGCAACATCGATAAACTTTCTATTTTGAAACAGCAACTCATATACTTGCAAAATGAGCATGGTAAAGGCTATCCTTGACATTTTTAATGAAAAGAAAGATGCAAAACATTATTCTAAATAACAGCAAGCAAATACTAACAAGAAAATGATGCTCCAAGCAAAACACATATCATGTGACGAATAAAAATGTAGCTCCAAGTGAGGTTACCGATAATGTTGGAGACGAAAGAGGGGATGCCTTCCGGGGCATCCCCAAGCTTAATTGCTTGGACCTTCCTTGAATATTACCTTGGGGTGACTTGGGCATCCCCAAGCTTAGGGTCTTGTCACTCCTTATTCTCCTCATATCGACATCCCACCCAAAACTTGAAAACTTCAATCATACAAAACTTAACGGAACTTCGTGAGATCGGTTAGTATGATAAAGAGCAAACCATTTCACTTTGGTACTGTCAAAGACAAGATTCATAATTGTTTCCATATAATGCCTACTGTAGCATATAATTTCCACAATTTATATTGAGCAATATAAGCCATAGAAACTAGAAAACAAGCAAACTATGCATTGAAAACAGAATCTGTCAAAAACAGAACAGTCTGTAGTAATCTGTACTCTAACCATACTTCTGCTACTCCAAAAATTCTGAAAAATTAGGAAAATGTAGGGAATTTGTATATATATTACCTGTAAAAAAATTCAGATCAAAATCGCATTCCAGTGAATTTTTAAATTTCCTGGACTGAGAGCAAAAGTTTCTGTTTTTGCACAGATTCAAGTCAACTATCATCCACACTATCCCAAAGGCTTTACTTGGCACTTTATTGAAACAAAAGCAACAAAACATGATTACTACAGTAGCTTAATCATGTGAATACATGAAACCAGTAGGTAAAAGTGTTGGGTTGCCTCCCAACAAGCGCTTTTCTTTAATGCATTTTAGCTAGGCAAGATGATTTCAATGATGCTCGCATAAAAGATAGGAATTGAAACACAAAGAGAGCATCATGAATCATAAGTTCCTCTCTCGTAATAATTTTCAGTAGCATCATGAATGAATTCAACAATATAAATATCACATAAAGCATTCTTTTCATTATCTGCAAGCATGGAAATTTTATTACTCTCCACATATGCAAATTTATTCTCATGAATAGTAGTGGGAGGAAACTCAACAAAATAACTATCATGTGATTGGAAATTAAAATCATGATGACAAGTTTCATGGTTATCATTATTCAATATAGCATACATGTCATCACAATAATCATCATAGATAGCAACTTTGTTATTATAGTCAATTGAAACCTCTTCCAAAATAGTGGATTCATCACTAAATAAAGTCATGACCTCTCCAAATCCACTTTCATAATTATTACAATAAGATTCAACACCCTCCAAAATAGTGGGATCATTAGTGCCTAGCTTTGACACTCTTCCAAACCCAATTTCATCAATATAATCATCATAAATAGGAGGCATGCTTTCATCATAATAAATTTTCTCATCAAAACTTGGGGGAGTAAAAATATCATCTTCATCAAATATAGCATCCCCAAGCTTGTAGATTTGCATATCATTAGCATCATAGATATTCAAAGAATTCATACTATCAACATTGCAATCATGCTCATCATTCAAAGATTTTTTTTCAAATATTTTATAGAATTCTTCTTCTATCAATTGAGCACAATTTTCCTTTCCATCATTTTCACGAAAGACATTATAAAGATGAACAATATGATGCAACCTCAATTCCATTTTTTTGTAGTTTTATTTTTATAAACCAAACTAGTGATAAAACAAGAAACTAAAAGATTCAATTGCAAGATCTAAAGATATACCTTCATGCACTCACCTCCCCGGCAACGGCGCCAGAAAAGAGCTTGATGTCTACTACACAACTTTATTCTTGTAGACTCGTGTTGGGCCTCCAAGCGCAGAGTTTTGTAGGACAGTAGCAATTTTCCCTCAAGTGGATGACCTAAGGTTTATCAATCCGTGGGAGGCGTAGGATGAAGATGGTCTCTCTTAAACAACCCTGCAACCAAATACAAGAAATCTCTTGTGTCCCCAACACACCCAATACAATGGCAAATTGTATAGGTGCACTAGTTCGGCGAAGAGATGGTGATAAAAGTGTAATATGGATGGTAGAAATATATTTTTATAATCTGAATAAATAAAAACATCAAGGTAGCAAGTGATAAAAGTGAGCACAAACGGTATTGCAATGCTTGAAAACAAGGCCTAGGGTCCGTACTTTCGCTAGTACAATCTCTCAACAATACTAATATAATTGGATCATATAACCATCCCTCAACGTGCGATGAAGAATCACTCCAAAGTTCCTATCTAGCGGAGAACATAAGAATAAATTGTTTGCAGGGTACGAAACCACCTCAAAGCTATTCTTTCCGATCAATCTATCCAAGAGTTCGTACTAAAATAACACCAAAGCAAATTCAGATTCGTAATGCTCAATCCGACACAAAGAACCTCAAAGAGTGCCCCAAGATTTCTACCGGAGAAACAAAGACAAGAACGTGCATCAACCCCTATGCGTAGATTACCCCAATGTCACCTCGGGAATCTGTGAGTTGAGTGCCAAAACATATATCAAGTGAATCAATACGATACCCCATTGTCACCACGGGTATTCATAGCAAGACATACATCAAGTGTTCTCAAATCCATAAAAGTATTCAATCCTATAAAATGAAATCTCAAAGGGAAAACTCAATTCACAACAAGATAGAGAGGGGAAAACACCATATGATCCGACTATATTAACAAAGCCCGCGATACATCAAGATCGTGACATCTCAAGAACACGAGAGAGAGAGAGAGAGAGAGAGAGATTAAACACGTAGCTGCTGGTACAAACCCTCAGCCCCGAGGGTGGACTACTCCCTCCTCATCATGGTGGCCGCCGGGATGATGAAGATGGCCACCGGTGATGATCTCCCCCTCCGGCGGAGTGCCGGAACGGGGTCTAGATTGGTTTTTCATGGCTACAGAGGCTTGCGGCGGCGGAACTTCTGATCTAGGGTAACCCAGAGGGTTTTTGGAATACTTGGTGATTTATAGGGCAAAGAGGGGGTGCGGGAGGCCACCGAGGTGGGCACAACCCACCTGGGCGCGCCTGGGCCCCCAGGCGCCCCCTGGTGGGTTGTGCCCCCCTCAGGGCACCCCCCAGGTGCTTCTCTAGCCCACTGGATGTCTTCTGGTCCATAAAAAATCCACAAAAAGTTTCGCGGTGTTTGGACTCCAATTGATATTGATTTCCTGCGATGTAAAAAACAAGCAAAAAACAGCAACTGGCACTGGGCACTGGGTCAATAGGTTAGTCCCAAAAAATGATATAAAGTTGCTATAAAATGATTGTAAAACATCCAAGAATGATAATATAACAGCATGAATACTTCATAAATTATAGATACATTGCAGACGTATCATGATCACAATCATTGCCGTCATCGAGTTGGAGCGGAAGAAGAACGTGTCGATGTAGATTGTACTTGGATTCCCTTGAACCGTTGATGAACGATCCCGTGAACCGCCCACGAACAATTCCTCAAACCAAAGACCGAAATCACGGCCTCTCTACTTGGTTGCAAGCTTGCATCCTTCATGATCTGGCAGCGCTTCACCGTCCAGAACTAATCGTCGCTGGAGGATTAGAGGCGGGAGATTAGAACCACACTAGGCTTCTAATTATGAGGATTAGAGGAACTAGACCAAGCTCTAATTTGTCAATTAGGACAAACTAGAACTAGTGCTAGATGAACTAGAAGAGGCTGCAAAACTTGTATGTACAAATGAGCTCAATACCTCATGTGTATATAGCTTGCAGGGGAGAGGGGCAGCCAAGAGGAGGGAAAGGACTCCCCTCCCCTTGCGTCGGCCAAAGGGGGAAGGGGGAGTCCTTCCCCCACCCCAATTCGGCCTCCCACTATGGGAAGGTGGGCACCTTCCCTATGATATTCGAGTGAACCTTTGGTTATCATTTGATGTTCCTTTTGCTTCACGATACTTCACAAAACCCGGGATGCATCGGTATCCTCCTGAGTCATCACATGCTCACTATACCATTATCCTTGTTACTGGTTTTGTTCTTCTTTCTCATTGTCGTGTTCCGGCATCCCCGTGACGAAGTCACCTATGTCTGGCCAGACGATGATGGATGCCATCACACCGAGAGGGCCCTAAGAATATCTCTCCATCGTCGGAGGAGCAAACCCCACTCTCAAGCTATCTAGTCCCTTGTCAAACTTTCTGATGAGCCTGTAAGTTTTCATTATGATCATCATGCTACAGGTGACATTTGAGCAACCCACAGTCCACTGTACGGTAAGAAGTTACTATGATACTCTCATGGTCTAAAGAGCAAAATCACACGTTAATGCTCCGTGTCATTACAATTGATTACGGACGATATAAACTCAATTCATAACAGACAAGTTTGGGTCAATTCAATATGATCGTTCTCGTCATAATCTCAATGTTGCTTTAGGACTATCGCTACACTTAACGATATCCTAAGATCCGGAAAAGGTGATCACTAACAACACTTTAACTAGTCTTAGAGGCGCGACTAGGAACCTTTTATTTATCTGTTTATCATTCCACACGTGCATATGAGTTTTCCACTGAATCGTATATTCCAGGATCACAACAGTTATAGCATGAAATATAAACACTTAATTATGAATATGGAAATATAATAATACAAATATTACTGCCTCTAGGGCATATTTCCAATAGTCCCCCACTTGCGCTAGGATCAATAATCTAGTTAGCACTTTTAACTTTTACACCAATGGCAATCCGGTGTCTGTCCATGCTTTGCTTGTGGAATATACTTCGTCCTATCGAATCTGACAATCTTTAGATCTATGTGTCTCATTTGCATTTCAATGCATCTGTCATGCTTTCACATAAAATCATAATTTGTCTGAAACAAGCTTTGTATGTATTGAATCACTGGTAGGACCTATGATTCCTTAGATTAAGCTATGGTACCACTATTGAGAACAGTGTTCTATTTGCACAATCATCTAGAAACCATGCCTAATTCATAAATGAACATTTGATTCATCACCCTCTAATGTTACTTCTAAA
Organism: Thinopyrum elongatum; assembly: GCA_011799875.1. Classification (NCBI taxonomy): domain Eukaryota; kingdom Viridiplantae; phylum Streptophyta; class Magnoliopsida; order Poales; family Poaceae; genus Thinopyrum; species Thinopyrum elongatum. Next base: position 113,098,687 of record CM022301.1, on the reverse strand, counting down.
GTGAAAATATACTCAGCCTTTTGTCGTAGAATTCACCACAGTAATCTTTTGGACCAATTCCAACTTACTGTGCCACCATAAATTGAAATCAAAAATCGCTTGGAGCATCAAAGAAGTTTTTATCGAAGTACTACTTACTACGAGCATGTATTGATGTAACTCCTTACAACAATCTCTTCACCTTCTTCGTATGCGAGACACATCTCATTAGTATTTAACAACACTTTACTATTGTCCTATGATCAACAATTTGATCATTCTGGTAACTTTACTCACAACTTACTTGGAGTACTGGATATAGCTGGTTGTTTACATACCATGGAATATAATTAATACAAGTGTGGTTGAAATCATGTATTTCTCTCATCAGTATTACAGAATATTGACTCTTGCTTAAAACTCTTTCCATGTGACGTTGTCAACAAACTCTTTATAACATCCCAAAATTCTAAATTTTGGAATATTATATTAAATGAATAATTATGGTTGTTTGTTTGATTGTTGTGTGATTCATTGTGTGAAATTGAGTGAAATTTGAAACTTTTTGAAAGTTGAATGAGAGAGAATAAAAGGACTTTCCCAAACTTTCATACTTGCATTTGATCTCCATGAATTCAAATTCATTTCATCACAAAACCCTAGAGTGAAGATAATGTGACTTCTTCCATTTAAAGAAATGAAAAGGGATTTGAAAAGATTTGAATTCCATTTGGAAATATTTCAAATTCAGAAGCTTTATGCAACTCAATGAGTTTCATGAGAGAAGATAAAATGACTTCTTCATATCATAAGAAAGAGAGTTGGAGGTTTCAAAGAAACATTTTGAAAGTGATTTTCTAGCTATTTGAAACCCCTTTCCATTTGAAGTTATTTGAATTTCCAAATTACAAATTCTCTGAAACTTATTCAAAATGAGAGAAGTAATATGACACTTCAAAATTCTGAGACATTTGAAATATATTTGGCCAAGGAAAATCAGAAAAGTTTTGAAAGTGGTTTGAAATTCAAATTCCAATCTAAATGGGATTTATTTGGATTTTATCTAAAACATTTTTCTCGTAAAAACAAATATATGTAAATATGGGTAAATGATTCCCTTCAGTGAAAAATTGGAGAAAAGTAAATTTGAAATCATTTTGTTATTTTAAAATAATTTTTATTAGATTTTAAATGCAACAGTAGCACTGTTTGAATTATTTGATATTTTGTGTGTTTTATTTGAACTTAAAAAATAGTTCATGTTTTAGGAAAACTTTTTCTGGTCATTTTTATATATAATATGCCTATATAAAAAAATTATTTATTTTAATTTATTTTAATTTTATTCTCTGTGTTTTATTTTAAAAACAAAATTTTGGTCAAAGCCCAACTAGCCACATTAACCGGTCGGCCTAGCTAGTCCCGCCCGCGCCGAATCTCCTCAGGATCGCTCAACTGATCCGTTTCCTTTCTTTTCTCTGCCGCTGACATGTGGGGTCCACTACCCTATTGAATCACTCACCGCTCTCTTTCTTCTTTCTCCCGATTCCTTCCCTTTCGCCGGAGATCGCTGTCGCGCCCGCGATTTCTTGACATTCCTTGCCTCGCCCCTCCTCCAAGACTCCCTCCCTATATAAATCTGATGCCTCTCTCTCATTCCTCTCTCAAGTCTCCCTCACCCATGCCCTCACGCTTCCGGAATCACACGCCGGAGTTCTCCCACTGCCGCCGACGCCCCGAGCTTTCCCCGCTACACCTAGTCACCCCCAACGCCGCCCGAGTCCACCATCACCTTTGCCGAGCTCGCCTGCACCTCTACGACCACTTCCTTGAGCTCCAAGACCACCAAAGCATCGCCGTCGACAATCACTGAATGACGTCTCCGCCCCGAGCTCGCCGCCGTCCATTTCCGTCGTCCTTAACCCCACCGCTGCCCACCATTTGGATCGCCTCGCCCTGTTGCGTCGCCTTGTGCACTTCCCTGACGTCGACGACCACCCCGCCGTCGTCGATGCCCGACGCCAACACCGTCGCGGTGAGCTCCTGGCCATTCGATCTAGATCGTAGGGTTCAGATGCACGCGCCTGTTTTTTTTTTGCGAACCATTTTCTTTTAAGTTCGATCGCCCGCCCGTAGCGCTTGCTCACTCGCCTCGCTGGCCCAATCGAGTGCTGCCACGTAGCCCCTGTCCGACGCCTAGTGTTTTTTCTTTTTCTATTTTCTTTCTCTTTTCTGTTTTTAGTTCTGATTTTAGATTTGCAATAGCTTTTATGTTTTAAGTCCAAAATTAGTGATTCTTTTTTCATTAGTTTTATAATTTATTTTAGTTTCTGTTTGTGCAATTAGTTTTCAAATTTGAATAGTTTAATTTGAATTTGCTCAAATTTGCTTCAAACCTTGATTTGTGAATATCTTGAGTTTAAAAATATGTTTTAAATTGACTCTTTTTGCTCCTCGTCACTTATGGAATTATTTTGCAGTAGGATTAATTTGAGAAATTTTAGAATAATTTAAATTAGGGTTTTAGCAAAAATAGTACTTTTTACTTTGTTTTTGTTTTATCTAAAATATTTTTGTTTTATTTGTTTTTAATTAATTCTTTTTGCTACTGGTTTCTAATAAGATTGATTATCCAATGGTATAAAGAATTTTATTTATAAAAATTTATCTATTTTTTTCTAAAACATTAGCTTATATGCCTAGTTTTGATTTATTCCTTTTGCTATTAAAGCTTTCAAAAAAATACTTTATAAAATTTTTTAGTTGACTCTTTTCTGTTAACTTTAGTTTAGATCAGAAGCAATTTGTATTATTAGTTGAAATTGTTTTTGGTTTAGTTCTAAGTTAATGTTGTTTTGATCATAACTTAGGTTTTAAAATAGCTTTTTAAGTGTTTCTTTTTGCTAGTTAAAAGTCTAGTTAAATTCTTTATTTTTACTTAGTTGTTTTAATTTTTCTTTGCTATTAAGTTTTACCTAGGAAAAAACTATTTTTGTGGTGTTGTTAAGTCATAGAATTTTCTTTAGTAGATTCTTTATAGTTTTCTTTGGAGTTTATTTGGTTTTCTTATTGAATTCTTATTGGCTTTTATTGGTTGTTATATTGATTGCTAGAAAATGATTGCTAGATTGATTGCATATATGAATGCCATGTTTGTTTAATAGATTTTCATCGAAGAGTTACGAATAGTTTTATCAAGTTTTCTGAGAGCGATATAATCTTCATCAACTTACCAGGCAAGTTCACTTTGACCATGCTCTTCATACCTATGTTTTTATTGCATTTAATGTCACATTTGCCACAATTCCTCCAGTAGTTATATTGAATCTTGTAGTTGAGTAGAAGCATGAGGTAGGAACCCACACCCCTGTCATCAAGCCCCGGGAATGATATTTATTTTAGCACTACGCTATCATAGACGGGGATCGGTATGAGTGTCCGTGAGTGCTGTGAGAAGGAGGACTCTACGTCAATGACGACAACTTCATGATGACAATTTCAAGACCGTCATTCTTCAAGGCCTGCATCTACAAGACCTCAAGACTTCGAGACTCGAGACAAGAATTCAATACACACTACTGGGTGGAGGATGGTTTGATGGGCACCCTAGAGCAACCAGTGGATGACCCGGGATGCATGGATAAGCGCCATGACATCTTGTGGAAAGCTTCACCCAGACTGAAAGAGACTAAAGAATACTTCATGCCTGGAAGCTTACCTGTGCACCCACAAGTCATTATGGGCTCTGGCTTGGTTGATCTTAGCTGTGACTCTGGCAGGGTAGTGCTAGCAGATGTAGTTGAAAGGTAGGATTGGATGGGCACTGTCCATGGTCAGGGAAGCATCCCTGAAAGATCATATTTCGTTCGTCCCTTTCTCAAACACCCGGCAGTGCGAGAACATAAAAGGAGGGAATGATTCTTGTGGTAAAGTGCACAACACTCTACAGAGCTAAAACCTAATCGATTAGCCGTGTCCACAGTTACGGACAATTTGAGCCTCTGGACTTGGATCTATCTCTGAACTCTCAACACTGGACTGATAATTTAATTGTGGGCAACTTATGATGGGCTATGAGACATCGGTTGGCGGAACCATGTCATATTTAGATAACTTTGTAGTGAAGACTCCTGATATTCCTTTGTTGTAGGGAAAATAAAACCATCTTTTACGCAAAAACTCAGACATACAGCCACAAAGCCATATTGCATTTAGAATAGTCTTTATCAACTGCTTTCTATTGTGATCTTGCCGGTACATTCAATGTACTGACCTACATGGCTGCAACGTCTCATGTTGCAAATATTATTTCGATGAGAAAGAGTTACGATATAGGGTTATGGTCTACACTCAAATTGTCGTTGGCGTTGATGGGACTCCACACCCTTACTGATATATTTCCGCTGTGATAATTAAGGTATACTCTGGATCTACGGTATTTATTTTACATGTGATGTTATGGTATTTCATCCAAGTATTGTGTGCGCCAGTATACTGATCCAGGGATGGCACAGAAAGCACAGAGACTTGACCGTATTGGGTCGGCCGCTACACTCTTCTTGGCGGTTTTGTTACTAAACTGATTTAGTATTCTGTCCATATGTATTTTGGCTAAGCCCGATTAGACACTACTATCTCCATGGATCGTTATGCCTAATACCAGGACTATATATTGCCTAATTACTTTACTGAAAAACTAGTTTCAATAAAGTCTTAGTATATGTCAGGAAATTTTCAATCAACAATATGTCATGCACATATAGTGTTTAGAAATATTATCGTGCTCCCACTTACTTTCTTGTAAATACAAGCATCTTCGCTTTCCTCGACGAAATCAAATTATTTGACCATTTCATCAGGACGAAGATTCCAACTGCACTATGCTTGCTTCAGATTTGCACACTTACTAGCATCCTCTGGATCGACAAAATTACCTTGGACCATATCAAATATACAACCTTGGTTACGTGTCAAAAAAATATAACCTTGGTTCTATTTCCATCTCATGGGAATCATTTTGACATCCATGTGTTATATATCATAATTGAAATATATAGTAATTGCTAGTTTAATCCGAACTAACTTTAAGTATTATTGTGATGAGACAATCTCGTCAAAATCAACTCCTTGATCTTGTCATAAACTGTTTGCAACAAGTCAAGCATTGTAAAACATTTTTATCTTTGTCAATCTATAGATCCATCTGTACACTTTAGACTTTAAGTCTTTCAGAGGGTCCATCATGTTCTAAACTTGAATTATGTGTATGGATACTATCTCGGATTATTTTGGCATATAGCTAATTCAACCATCAATGCTTCTCTGTGTATTATAGGTTCATTGTTTGTTCAACAATATTTCATCTGCACACCAAAAAGGTCTACACAAATTTTTCCAATCTATATAGTTCAGCTGCAAATTCGACCGAAGTCTCCATATCTCATTTAGAGGCATTTGTATCAGTCGCGGTAAGAAATTCTAGAATTACTTCTAGCGTTTTCTTTTCTTTGACTTCATCATGAAGATTCTGCAATCTTATCTAGTTGCAGTGTCCTCCCACTCATCCTTTTGCAGAAAAGATTTTCTTCAAAAAAATTGCACTCTGTAGCAAAACACTTTCCCATGGTGTAGTGATAGAGGAGTACCCGATCATTTGGGATAACTTAGAAAGTAGCACTTATTTCAACAAATTTGATGGCACTCTTTTTCAGTGTAAAAGGCACGGTCTCTAAAGCATCACATTAAAGTATATTGACGAAATAATTAATGTCATCTTTGATCTTCACCATGTCATACATAGTTTGATTACATCTACTCAAAACACTCTACTCTTAGTAGTGTTCTAGGAGGTGCAAGCTATAAAATACTTTTCACAGCTCATCAGACATCCGCTAAACTCGTAACTCAAATATTCCTTTCCGCAATCTAATTGAAGAAACGTAATTTTCTTGTTACAGTAAATTATACTTCATTTTGAAAACTTCTGAAACATTTCAAAAAGATGCAGATTTATGTCTCAGTTAGTAAATATAAATATCTACTTCAATCATCCTTGAAGATAGATAAATACACTGCTTGCAACACTTATTGGGCTGCACACATCAATATGCATATTTCCAATTATTTTGTCACTCGTTCTTTATGGCCTACGAACGGTATTTTAGTTTACTTCACTAATTGGATGAAAGTTGCAAGTGTCATATGATTCATAATCAGATGATTTCAAAATCCATCCCTATGGAATTTCTCCATGCGGGTTTCTCCAATGTGACTAAATGCAGTCCTACACATATGTGGTATTCTTTTAGTCTTGCAACATTTAGCGTCAGTGTTATGGATGTTTAATTCTATCACCAATATTCATAACTTACATCCTATTCACAATAGGAGTATGGCCCTTTAGTTCATTACATCGAACAACTATTGTTCTCTTATGAACAACCTCCTTGCAACTTCTATGCAATGGGCTAGAGTGTAGATAATTCTAAACTGAATTATGACAATAAATTCAGAGGTAATATATTGATGAAAAAGTATCATAACTTTTACAAAAATTTCAACACGTATTTTAACCTCATTAACTTGTTAGTCATTAGGCCGTGGTATTTTTGCGCAACAACATACAATTGAGTCGGTATCCTTGTGTTCAACTTTTAACCACAATTCCCGAAGAATTTAGTGTTTACCAAATCAATCACAATTCTCAAGAATCACACATTACTTGACCGACTTCCTCTACATCTTATAACTTGTGTGACATTCATACCCAAGCTGGACATTCCAGTCTTCTTTTCTTTCCGCCTCTACACTTCTTATACTTTTACTTTCAATACTTCTCCTACTCAACAGAAGAATTATCTAACTTTTAAGAGTGGCGTGAGCCCCAAACTTCCCTAGGCATGTAAGTCTCATTACATCCTTTGGTTTTGTTCTTTCACTTTAAGTTCTCATGATTAACTCATGACTCATGTTCTTCCGGATTTTATACATTTTAGTCTCAAACATAGTTGAACGCTTCACTAGTACTTGCAAACAAAACACTTCTTTAGATATCATATATATTTTAACCTTTTTTATTTCTGAAAACAATTTTCGGTTTCAAGAATATCACATAATTATCCCAAAAAAATTGAAGTTCGGGTTTCTCGGAAGCAAGCAGACTGTAATATAATCCTTAGCCTTTTGGATCGAAAGACGCAAATCTCTTCATCCATAGAATTAGCAGGAGAACATTGCAAGCATGCAGTAGGACAAAATCCTTCTTGGCACTCTTAGAGGAAAATCCTCTCCATCGTAAAATATTCAACCAGATAAATAACAGTCATTCAATTTCAATAGCAAAGGTGGAACCATGAGCCATAATTCTACAACTATAATGCAAACTACACATAGACATAGTTCATAATTAATTTGCACTAGTGATTAAACTAAATTAATACATAATTGTGCTCCCACTCAAATTAAAATCTCTCATAATTAATAGTGAGTGATTCAAGACTCAGATCTAGTTCTCACTCATTGATGTGGACATCATTGATGATGAGAATTTTGACCTGTGGGAAAATTATTGTAGATCATATCACCATATGATTCTTGTTCATCTTTCGATGCTTTATATTTCAAGCTTAGAACGATTCTGCCAGAACTTCAAGATAACCGAGTGTTATCTGCATACATGGTCTGACCATCTCCGTCTTACACCTCTCATCTCGTTTGTACTCATGTGGACATGACGTACTCCGTGATGCTATAGCATTGTAGAAGGTCGCAACACTAGGAAGAGCACCTTTTAACTTGATATTTACTGTGAGAGATCACCCTAATAATTGGCTGATGCGCAACCAAAGGGTGCAAACAACAAAGGGATAAACATCTCAAGCAATTCATAAAAACATGATATGGTATAGCCCTGGGTGCCGGGAATCCTCCGCGATCATCATCAATATTCTGTTGAAGCGTCGTGAGGGCCAATATTTCATTGCCGTGGCAACTGTTTCAAAAACATTGCCGTGGCGGCAATTTCAGAAAACGTTATTGTGGCAACCGTTTCAGAAAACGTTGTCGTGGCACCAAATTCAGAAATTCTGTTGTGGCGCGAAATTATAGTTCCTCATCCCGCGCCTAGTACACCTTCTCCTTGTTGGGGTCCTCCATGTGCGTTAGTATCGTCACCTGTAACATGTAGGCTATCTCTATGATGTTTACATTAACATAGCAATCTCATGGCTCCAGCCATCATGCCATGACATGCAGGCCACTTAACATTACAACATATAACCATCTCATACATAAACTGATTATCATGACGAAGGCTATACCACATCATATGCATACTCTGCAAAACCAAGTTAGACGTCTCGTAATCAGTTTTAAGAAATTTTAATGGGTCATGCTACACGTTGGCCGGTGGACTTTTTTAAAATATCCGCCGCCTCGTGAGCCATACGATTGTACGAGGCGAGGGGTTCTTTCTTCTTTTCTAATTTCCTGCAACAATGCTATTGTTACAAACTCTCTTCTTCTCTAACTTTCTGCAACAAGAGCAATGTTACAAAAACTATTCTTCTCTAATTTTCTGCGACAAGACCTCTCTTGCAAAATATTCTCTTCTCTAATTTCCTGCAACAAGACCTCTGTTGCAAAACTTTTTCTTCACTATTTTCTGTAACAAGACCCTTGGTGCAAAACTTCTTCTCTCTTTTTCTGTAACAAGACCCCTGTTGAAAAAATTCCATTGCAATAGGACCCAACATCTCCAGCCTCTTCTATGTATTCCTGCAACAAGATTGTTGTAGGGTGAAACCCTAGAGGGGATCTTTTCACACTTGGAGGGGGGAAAGTAATGAACACACAAGAACACAAGGGGGAAATCACTCAAACAAACCCAAATAACACATCCACTAGAGTAGCATACATTAGATCCACAAGCATACAAAAACAATTCAAGGGAAATAGCACTAGGGTAAAGTTCTTCCCACTCCTAGGAGATGAGGTCTTGATGTTGGTCTTCTCCAAGAGAAGGCCTTGATAATCCACAAGGATTCTTCCCAAAGTGGGGGCTTGATCTCCAAGAGGAGGGGATACAAGGAGCAAAGCTCTCTAGTGTCTATCAAATACTTTGCTAACCTCACAAATGAGCTAGATGGGGAGTACTTATAGGCTAGGTATGAATTGGGGGTAAAACAAGGGTACATGGGTAATTTATCCTGAAAAACGCGTAGGCACGGTGGAGGGTCCGGGCACCCGGGGGTAGACGCTTCAGGAGGGGCCGGGCACCCGGGGCGCGAGGGGCCGGGCACCCGGACCAGTCAGGGGGTCGCACCCTTGGCGCTGTAGAGGCCGGGCACCCGGGGGTAGTGGCCCGGGCACCCGGGATGGTGGCTGGCAGCTCTAGGGCACCCGGGGCTGGCAGGGGCCGCGCCTAGGTTGAGGCCGGGCACCCGGGGCCAAAGTGGCCGGGCAACAGGAGTGTCCAGGACCTCCCCTTCTTCGTTCTTCTCGCTGATTTCTTCCTTCTCCTCCTCCATAGGTGCTCGGGTCTCCGTGCTAGCCTCTTCATGATCATCTCTTTGGCACCTAAGCATGCATAACACTTCCGTCTGAGGTAGGACCCAACTCTCGTGTGAATTCGCATGGAGTTCGAAGAGGAATGAGTTAACCTCGGTTTCGATGGCACGTGCACGAGCTCTTGTCATTGGTCCTCTTCGTGCTTGTGGTGGTGACGATATATCCATGGGGATGCTCGAGGGATGCTCCGCATCATCTCCCCCCCCCTTTGGAGAGATCCGTCCATGGATCATGATCTTCATCACCATGGTATTTGGCCAAGTCCTTCACGTTGAAGATGTCGCTAACATTGTACTTGTCGAGGGGGATGTCGATCTTGTAGGCGTTGTCATTGTAGCGTGCTAGTACCTTGAAGGGTACATCGGCTCTCGGAAGTAGCTTGGACTTGCGCTCCTTGGGGAAGCGGTCCTTGCGGAGATGTAACCATACGAGATCTCCCGGTTGGAACACCATTGGTGACTTGTTGATGTTGAGCTTGGTGGCGAGGCAGTGAACTTGACGCTCGATCGTGGACCTTGTTTCTTCATGCATCTTCTTGAGATAACTTGCTCTTGCACTAGCATCCATGTTCGCGCGTTCTTGGAGTGGTAGAGGAAGGATGTCCAAAGGCGACAAAGGGTTGAAGCCATAGACAACCTCGAAGGGGGACTTGCTGGTAGTAGAGTGTCTTGCTCGGTTGTAGGCGTACTCGGCGATAGGTAAGCACTCCTCCCACTCCTTGATGTTCTTCTTGATCAACACGCGTAGGAGAGTAGATAGCATCCGGTTGGTGACTTCCGTTTGGCCATCTGTTTGAGGATGATAGGCCGTCGAGAATAGTAGCTTGATGCCGAGCTTGGCGCATAGTGTCTTCCAAAAGTAGCTTAGGAACTTGACGTCGCGGTCCGATACAATTGTCTTTCGCACTCCATGTAACCTCAAGATTTCCCTACAAAAAAGATTTGCAACATGTGAAGCATCGTCTATCTTATTGCATGGGATAAAATGTGTTATTTTAGAGAAGCGGTCCACAACAACAAATACGGAATCCTTTCCATTTTGAGTCCTAGGTAATCCAAGCACAAAATCCATGCTAATATCTTCCCATGGTTGATGTGGAATAGGAAGTGGCATATGTAAACCATGGGATTGAGATTGTGACTTAGCTTTGCGGCAGAGCACCGGTTGGTGAAGCGTGAGACATCGCGAAACATCTTGGGCCAAAAGTAGTTCTTGGAGAGCATGACAAAGGTCTTGTCTTGTCCAAAATGTCCCATAAGTCCTCCTCCATGAGCCTCTTGCAAAAGTAACAAACGAAGAGAAGACTCGGGGATGCATAGTTTGTTAGCTCTCATTAGATAACCATTTTTATATAATATCATTCCCAAGATGTATGCGTGACACACTTAGCATAAGGAGTAGCAAAAGTAACATCGTGCTCATACAAGTCTTTGATATGTTCGAATCCAACAACATTCAATTCAAGTTGAGTAACTAACATGCATTTGCGGGAAAGAGCATCTGCCACAACATTTTCTTTGCCCTTAATGTACTTGATCACATAAGGGAAAGATTCAATAAATTCACTCCATTTAGCATGCCGTTTATTCAACTTGGTTTGACCATTAAGGTACTTAAGTGTCTCATGATCGGTATGTATGACAAATTCATGTGGGCAAAGATAATGCTCCCAAACATGCAATACACGCACTAAAGCATACAATTCTTTGTCATAGATGGGATAGTTAAGTTGAGCACCGGAAAGTTTTTTGCTAAAATATGCAATGGGTCGCTTTTCTTGCATCAAAACTCCACCAATTCCATTACCACTAGCATCACAATGGACCTCAAAAGTTTTATAAAAATTAGGCAAAGCAAGAATCGGAGCATGTGTAAGTAAGGATTTGAGCTCATCAAATGCGGTAGATTGCAAGGGTCCCCAAACAAAGGGTGCATTTTTCTTACTCAAAGTATGTAACGATGCGGCAATAGTGCTAAAGTCTTTCACAAAGCGACAATAAAAACCCGCTAGACCAAGGAAGCTACGCACTTGTTGCAAATTAGTGGGTTGTGGCCAAGTTTTAATTGCTTCAATTTTGGACTCATCAACATGAACACCCTTTGAAGAAACAACGAAACCCAAGAAAACAAGCTTGTCAACACAAAAAGTGCATTTTTCCATATTGGCATAAAGACGTTCTTTTCGAAGAGTTTGCAAAACGGCCCTAAGATGATTTACATGATCTTTTAGGGATTTGCTAAATACAAGTATGTCGTCAAAGTAGATCACAACAAACACTCCAATGTATGGACGAAGCACAAAATGCATAACACGCATGAAAGTACCGGGAGCTTCCGATAAACCCATAGGCATAACTAACCACTCGTACAAGCCAAATTTGGTTTTGAAAGCAGTTTTCCATTCATCACCTTCTTGAATGCGGATTTGGTAATAGCCACTTTTAAGATCAATTTTTGAGAAAATGGTGGCACCGCTAAGCTCATCTAGCATATCATCTAGGCGTGGTATGGGATCCCTATAGCGAATGGTGATAGCATTGATGGGTCTACAATCGGAACACATGTGAAAACTACCATCTTTCTTAGGCACAAGAATAACCGGAACGGCACAAGGGCTTAAGCTTCCACGTACATGGTCGTTGTCGATGAGTTGTTGTACTTGCCGTTGGATCTCCTTAGTTTCTTCGGGGTTGACGCGGTAGGGAGCCTTGTTCGGAAGAGGTGCACCGGGGATGAGGTCGATCCAGTGTTCAATGCCACGTAGAGGAGGAAGACCCGGAGGTAGCTCATCAAGGAAGACATCCGCGAATTCCTGCAACAAGTTAGAGAACACTAGAGGGAGAGGATTAGAAGGATTAGTTTTTGCCACCTCATCTTTTCATAGTAGGACACAGTGGATGACACTCGATGGGTTCTCACACACTTCTCTCATCTCTCTTTTTGTGGCTAGGAGGACTAAGTTTTTCTCTCTCGGTGAAGAGTCGCTCATTTTGCGCTTGTGGCGCTCACTCTCTTTGTGGTGGTTCACTCTCTCACTAGTCTCTCCATGATGGGTGGGTGCTTGCTTGTCGGCGATCACTTGACTTGGAGACATAGGTCGTAGCACATACTCCTTTCCCTTCATCTTGAAGCTATAGTGGTTTGTTCTTCCATTGTGGATGACGCCGCGGTCGAATTGCCAAGGTCTTCCCAAGAGAAGATGGCACACGGACATTGGAATGACGTCACACTCCAAGGTGTCCTTGTAGGTGCCGATCTTGAAAGAAACTTGCACCGTGTGCTCCACTTGAATAGTGCCGGAGTCGCTAAGCCATTGGACCTTGTAGGGATGAGGATGCTTCTTCTTGACCAATTGTAGCTTGGAACATAGCTCTTCACTTGCCAAGTTGTGGCAACTTCCTCCGTCGATGATAACTTTCACGGAACGCCCGTTGATGCCGGCCTTCGTGTGGAAGATGTGGCAATGTTGGTCTTCTTCTTGGTGGTGTTGAAGCGTCAAGACCTTGGAGACCACGAGAGAGGGACTTGAATCATTGTCACAAAATACTTGATCATCTTCATCTTCATTCATGCGCCGGTGCATGGCCACGTGCTCAAGTGCGTCCATTTCTTCGTCACTCATGGAGTCGTATGTGCCATCATCGTTGAAAATCATGGTTCGCTTGTTGGTGCATTGGAAGGACTTGTGCCCTCGGCCACCACATGTGAAGCACTTGATAGAACTTGTCTTGACGGGATCATCCGGTGGCGCCGAAGATGAGGGAGTTTTGGATTTGTAGTTGCTTGCCGGAGGATGAGCCGAGGAAGGCATAACTTGCTTGGAACTTGACTTGTCGCCGGTACTTGGTGATGCTCTATTTGAGGTAGGAGGTGCCGAAGTCATGGGAGCTTGAGTGTAGGAGCCGTAGGTCTTGGAAGAGTACTTGGCGTATTTGATGTCATCTTGCACTTGTTACTCGGCCTTGGTCGCTTGATGAACTAGCTCAAGAAGGTTGGAGTAGGGTTGGAAGTCGGCAATCCGCTTGATGGGGTGGTTGAGGCCGTTCAAGAATCGTGCCATAGTTTGCTCGTCATCTTCCTTGACATTGGCTCTTATCATGGCAATCTCCATTTCTTGGTAGTATTCTTCCACCGTCTTCGTGCCTTGCTTGAGGAGTTGTAACTTCTTGAAAAGATCATGGGTGTAGTGTGTAGGCACGAAGCGAGCTCTCATGACATCCTTCATTTGCGTCCAAGTTGTGATGGGTGGTTCGCCTCTTGCTTGTCGTCGCTCGATCACTTGTTCCCAACAAATGAGGAAGTAGTCTTGAAACTCGAGGAAGGCCATGGCGATCTTCTTTTCCTTGTCGTAGTTGTGAAGACGGAATATCTTGTCCACTTTCCATGCCCATGAGAGATATTCTTCAGGATCATTGCTTCTAGAGAACTTGGGCATGGTGAACTTGAGCTTTCCATAGCGGAGTTCTTCATCATAGTGGCAGTTTTGATGTCGCTCTTGCCATGGAGGAAGGTCCTCAAATGCTCGTTCTCTTGATGTCGCTCTTGGCGTGGAGGAGGGTCTTCAAGCACTTGTTCCACTTGGTGTCGCTCTTGTCGAGGAGGAGGACGAGGCATATGCGCTTGGTTACACCTTTCTTGTTGCTCCTCAAGTCGGGCGGCTTCTTCTTGCCGTGCTTGTCGAAGCGCTTCTTCTTGTTCATGCACTTGACGGTTGCGCTCGTCGACGGCTCTAGTGGCCTCGCGGAGTGCGCGTTGTGCTTCGAGTGTTTGTGCTTCACGGCACTCTTGTGCTTGTCGGATTGCATCACCATCTTGAGGTGCTTGACATTGCACTTGTGGAGGTTGCTCTTGGTCCTCGGTGTCTTGAGCTTGGCGTCTCGCCCTTTCACGTGCTCGGACTCGGTCTTGCAAACCATTTCCATAGAATGGATTTTCTTGAGCTTGGCGATCTTGAGGATCATCACGTCAATGAAAGCGAGCTTGGGGACGACTTGCATCGTAAGAAGAGTTGTCCAAAGATTGATGACTTGAGCAGCGGCTTGAGTGGCGCCGTCTTCGCATAGAGGTTGAGGAAGACGCGCGGCTCACGATCATGTTGCGGAATTCTCCCATTTGTGTGGTGAGCTTGGCGTCGAGGTAGTCGCGGTTCCTTGCTTCCGATTGACGAAGGTCGATGGCGAGTTGTTCAATGCGATCACCCAAAGATTCACTTTCTTGATGGAGAGCTTGTTGGGCGACGAAGAAGTGGTTATTGGTGACGTAGTCGCGTTCGTCACCTTGCTCCTCGAAAAGTGGGTTCACTGAAGAACTTGGCCTATCCATCATAACCAAGTGGAGGTGAGTAGGAAAATGAGAGAACAATACCGAAGTTACCTTTTCCGAGGATTGTAGATGTATCAAGTATCGCTCAATGTAATGCTACAATAGGAGAATTGGTACCGGGTTTGTTTCTCACACCTATACAATTAAAGCTTATGGAGAAGCTTGGATAGGACGGTGGCACAAAATTTCAAGCAAATGTTAGTCAAGATATCGATAAGGTTGAGAAGGTTCACAAGATTGCAAGTAAAGCAAATAGATCAAACCCAAGAAGATCACTAGGAACACACACACGAAAGATAGATGGGATCCGCACAACCAAGGAGTGAGCTCAAAATGTGTGACCCGGAAAGTGCTCTTGTTGTATGGATGCTCGAGAGACTCTAGCTCGATTGCTCAAATGGGCTAGATACGCTCTAGTGCACCAACCTATAAGAGTAACCGTGCCGTCTTCAATCCCAAATATGGTATGTATGGAGTATCCAAGATGATGCAACTATGCAAATGGCATGAGGCTATTGCTTACAAGCTCTTTGTTTCTTCTCTTTTGATTAAAAGCTTTTTCTTTCTTTCCTCTTTTTTTCTCTATGCTTGATGCTCGAGCCAAGAATGATATGAGACAAGTATGTAAGACATGCACGGGAGAGACTTATGGCACAATGATGATAGCAAGATGATTTGCACACTAAATGTAGCTATGCGGAGTAAGCATATCACTAAGGTGCACAAAGAGCGTGGCCCGGCAATTCTCAACTCGCTAGTCTCAATAGGTAAGTGACGCAAAAATGGCTCGGGTTATCAATGCAATGGCAAGGAAAAGTACTATGTGTCATTGATGTCTACTACACAACTTGTTCTTGTAGACTCGTGTTGGGCCTCCAAGCGCAGAGTTTTGTAGGACAGTAGCAATTTTCCCTCAAGTGGATGACCTAAGGTTTATCAATCCGTGGGAGGCATAGGATGAAAATGGTCTCTCTCAAACAACCCTGCAACCAAGTAACAAAAAGTCTCTTATGTCCCCAACACACCAAATACAATGGTAATTTGTATAGGTGCACTAGTTCGGCGAAGAGATGGTAATAAAAGCGTAGTAATGATAGTAGATATTGATTTTTTTAATAAGAACAATAAAAGCAGCAAGGTAACATGTAACAAAAGTGAGCACAAACGGTATTGCAATGCTTGAAAATGAGGCATAGGGTTCATACTTTCGCTAGTGCAATCTCTCAACAATGCTAATCTAATTGGATCATATAGCCATCACTCAACATGCGATGCAGAATCACTCCAAAGTTCCTATCTAGCGGAGAACATAAGACGAAATTGTTTGTAGCGGAACTTCTCATCTAGGGTTACCCCTGACGGTTTCTCTATTTATAGGAATTTTTGGCGTTGGTTTCACGCTAAGATGGGCCTCGAGGTGAGCACAACCCACCGGGGCACGGGCAAGGGCCCAGGCGCGCCCCGGTGTCGTGTGCCCTACTCCTTGACCTTATGGTCCTTACACGAAGCTTCGGGGGTCTCTTTTGTTCCAAACAAAATTGTCAAATAGTTTCAGCTCATTTGGAGAACTTTCATTTCTGCACAAAAAAACAACACCACGGTAGTTCTGCTGAAAACAGCGTCAATCCGGGTTAGTTCCATGCAAATCATACCAAAACCATATAAAATTGTTGTAAACATGGCATGAATACTTCATAAATTATAGATACATTGGAGACGTATCAGCATCCCCAAGCTTAATTCCTACTCATCCTCGAGTAGGTAAATGATAAAAGAAATAATTTATGAAGTGTGAATGCTAGCAAAGTGCATAAGTTTGATCAATGATAATTTCAATCACTTTTCCTAGCATCATAACAGCAACTCTTTCTCATAAAACTCATCATGATAGAGTAGCAATTGAAAACAGAATTTTTGATGTGGAATACTACCTATCATATTCATCATATACTCTTTCTTTTGTAGAACAAACATTTGGACTTGAGTGATTCAAAGCAATAGTCTATAATTTGACATGAGGACATCAATACTCAAGCATATCAACAAGCAACCATGTCTTTCAAAATATCAACACTAAAGAAATTTATCCCTAGCCCATCATGCTCAATCATTGATCCATTCATGAGACACACTCAAATATTAGCTACATCCAATGCTCAAGTACTATCATAGTGCCCCTTAGTTGGTGCTTTATAAGAGAAGATGGAGACTCAAATAAAAATAAAAATTGCATAAAGTAAATAGATAGGCCCTTCGCAGAGGGAAGTAGGGATTTGTAGAGGTGCCAGAGCTCAAAGCTTAAATTGAGAGATAAAAGATTTTGGGAGGCATACTTTTTCCGTCAACGAAAACGACCGAGTAATTCCCAACACTTTCCATGCTAGATATATCATAGGCAGTTCCCAAATAGAAAATAAAGTTTATTCCTTTTTCCACCATTCTTTCACAATCCATGGCTAGCCGTATCCACGGGTGCCCTCCATACCAACACTTTTCAAGGAATTTATTATTTGACAACATAAAGTAAATTTCTTTTTCATTTCGGGACTGGGCATCCCTAATACCTTTGCCGTACTCTCGTGCAATGACAAGTGAATAAACACTCATCTTGAGAATAACACATCTAGCATGGAAAATATTGGCCACCCCCTGCCGCTTCATGAGCGGTACGAGCACACAAAAAGGAAATTTATTTTGAAAATTAGAGATGGCACATACAAATTTGCTTAGAACGGCACGGGAATACCGCATATAGGTAGGTATGGTGGAATCATGTGGCAAAACTGGGTTTAGGGATTTTGGATGCACAAGTAGTATTCCCACTTAGTACAAATGGAGGCTAGCAAATAGATTGAGAAGCAACCAACCAAGAAACAAAAATTCACATAAACGAGCATTGAGCATAACTAACACCGAATAATGCACCACAAGTAGGATGTAATTTCATTGCATAATTATTGACTTTCGTGCTTGCATAGGGTATCACAAACCTTAACACCAATATTCTTACTAAAGCATAATTACTCACCAACATGACTCACATATTATTATCTCCATATCGCAAAACTATCCAATGATCTACATGAAAGTTTTTATTATATCCTTCTTGAACATCCATCACTTTGGTACCAATTTCATAGCTTGTGCAAATTGTCATCATTATTATCAACTCTCAAAATAATATAAGTGAAGCATGAGAGTGTTCGACAAACTACTCCAAAAAGATATAAGTGAAGATCAAATGAGTAGTTAAGTAAATAGGTAGCTATTTGAGGACTCTCTCTTATTTAAAAACTTTCAGATCTAAGTATTTTATTAAAACAGCAAGCAAAACAAAATAAAATGACATTCTAAGAAAAGCACACATCATGTGAAGAAGCAAAAACTTAGGCTCAACCGAGGCTAACCGATAATTTTTTATGAAGAAAGGTGGGATGCCTACCGGGGCATCCCCAAGATTAGATGCTTGAGACTTCTTGGAATATTAACTTGGGATGCCTTGGGCATCCCCAATCTTGAGCTCTTGTGTCTTCTTCATTCCTCTCAAATCACGGTTTCCCTAATTCTTAAAAACTTCATCCACACAAAACTCCACAAGAACTCGTGAGATAAGTTAGTATAAATCAATGCAAAACCTTATCATTCTCTACTGTAGAAAATCACTAAAATTATTATTCGACATTGCATACTAAATGCCTATGCATATTTAATACTCCTATGCTCAAATAGAATCATTAAACAAGCAAACATATGCAAACAATGCAAACATAACAGCAATCTGTCTAAACAGTATAGTCTGTAAAGAATGCAATATTCTTCATACTTCCCTAACTCCAAAAATTATGAAAATTTACCACACTGTATAAAATTTATCATATCTTATTGTGCAAAAATTTAAACATTTTATCACATTCTGAATTTTCACGGGAATTTTTGCAACAGCGATAAACTTTCTGTTTTGAAACAGCAACAAATAGACTTGCAAAATAAGCATGGTAAAGGCTATCCTTGACATTTTTATTGAAATGAAAGATGCAAAACATTATTATAGATAACATAAAGCAAATCCTAATAAAATAAAATGACGCTCCAAGCAAAACTCATATCATGTGACGAATAAAAATATAGCCCTAAGTAAGGTTACAGATAATGTTGGAGTCAAAAGAGGGGATGCCTTCCGGGGCATCCCCAAGCTTAGTTGCTTGGATATTCCTTGAATATTACCTTGGGGTGCCATGGTAATCCCCAATATTAGGGTCTTGTCAATCCTTATTCTCCTCATATCGAGATCTCACCCAAAACTTGAAAACTTCAATCACACAGAACTTAACGGAACTTCGTGAGATGGGTTAGTATGATAAAGACAAATCATTCACTTTGGTACATTCAAGATAAGATTAATAATTGTTCTCACACAATGCCTACTGTACCCTACAATTTCTACAACTTATATTAAGCAATATAAGCCATGGAAACCATAAAACAAGCAAACTATGCGTTGAAAACAGAATCTGTCAAAAACAGAACAGTACATAAAGATCTGAATTAAGGTCATAATTATGTGACTCAAACAATTCTTAAAAATTAGGATAACATAGAAAATTTGTATACCCATCAACTGTAAAACATTCAGAATTTTTCCACGTTCCAGTAAAAGAAAGGAATTTCTGCACTGGACGCAAAAGTTTCTGTTTTTGGAAAGAATCAAGTCAACTATCATCCACACTATCCCAAAGGCTTTACTTGGTATTTTATTGAAACAAAAGCTATAAAACATGATTACTACAGTGGCCTAATCATGTGAACACACAAAAATAGTAGGGGTATGTGGCGCCCCCGACTCAATCGTGCACTAATCATACACGCAAACATGCACGATCAAGCACAGGGACTCACGGGAAGATATCACAACACAACTCTAACACAAATAAACGGAGATCCACAATATTACAGACCAGGGATCACGAGGATCCGAATACATAAGTCAGTCATACAAATATTATCTGAGTACAGACATAGTTAGACAAGTTTTGCCTTAAGAAGGCTAGCACAAACACCGACTCTAGATCGAAAGGCGTAGGCCTCCTGCCTGGGAGCCTCCGATCCTACTCCTGGTCGGCTGGCTCGATCCAGTAGTATGTGCCGTCGGGACCCTCCTGGTAGTAAGCTCCTGAGGTGGCATATGGCTCCGGGGCTCCATCGTCTAAGGTATCATCAAAGTGGGGTATGGGGAAAAGAAGTAACAAAGCAACCGTGAGTACTCATCTGAAGTACTCAGCAAGCAAGGATCTACACTACATATGCAACATTATCAAAGGGGAAAGGCTGTATATGTGGACTGAGCTGCAGAAATGCCAGAATAGAGAGAAGGCCTAGTCCTATCGAAGACTAGCATCTTCAAACATCTTCACGAAGCCACCATCTTGCAGCAATAGAAGAGAGTAGAATAACATTTTATTAAGCAAGCATGTTGAAGCAAGCCTAGAGGTCCTTCCTCGACTCCCAGCGAGAAAGCGATCCCGAAGCTTTAATTAAGTAACAAGTATCCAGTTCAAGTAGTAGATCGGGATATACAAACTGAGCGTCCTTTACCGTAGGACCGGCTATCGATAGATCATTCATCCCTGCAGGGGTGCACTACTGTTACCCAACACGCTCGATCAACTCTGGCTGGAAACACTTGCTGGGTAATGCCCGGCCTCGGTAGATCAACACGAAGCAACGCCCTACCTAGGCTCAGCAGAGAGGTCAGCACGCCGGACTAACCTATGCACCCAGAGGTCTTGGGCCATCGCCCTGGGCACCCTGCGTGTTGCGAGACTGGCCGGGGTGCAGGTGCGACACTGAACTCGTCAGTGAAGTATCCAGCCCAATCCCGACAATCAGCCCACACGGTGAACCGTGACGTCTGAGGAGCTTTCGGGAGAAATGTACGACGTAGAGGGCCCCATAAACCATAATCCCGCGTGGTGGTAGTGCGTATAGGGCACGTCGACCCACTCAGATCAAATACCCAAATCCAATAGGCTCATTTAATAACACGCGGAGACAATCAGAGTTTCTGAAGCTCCGCCACAATATCACACTCGAGTGCCATTCCGGCACACCCGACAACATAGATCCCCTGCGGGTACCCATCAGGGTCGACCTGCCTGTATCAAAGGTCAAAGTAACCGTGTGGTCATAACATCAAGGGGGAAACCCGAGGAATCACCCTCGGCGGATTCCACTCGACGAAATCATTAGGGTGAACGTATGAGGTATCACCCTCGAGGCTCACACTGAGGGGTTGCACGACAGAGTCGTATCGGAAGTGGAGAAGGAGGAATCACCCTCGGTGACCACGACCGAACAGCTACACTGCAGAGTGTTCATCAGGAGTGCGTTACGAGGTATCACCCTCGGCACTCGATAGTAACTAAGCAGAGTCGTATAACTAAGGGGGTGAGTTGATGTGTCGGTCTCTGGTCGACGATCACATTGATCGAGTCGTCGATGATCAAGCAGGGGCAACAAGGGTAAGGTGGTGGGGGTCACTGATGGTTCACTACCAACCTATACTAAGCAGTTTAACATAGGCAGGTAAGGTAACAATAAACAGGTTACAAAAGCAGGCTATGCATCAGAATAGGAGCAAACATTAACAATACCAAAATCTAATGCAAGCAGGAGAAATGGAATGGGCGATATCTGGATGCTCAAGGGGGGGGGCTTGCCTGGTTGCTCTGGCAAGAGAGAGGGATCGTCAACGGGCTGCTCGTCTGGAGCGTAGTCGTACCCGGCTGCAACGTCGTCGGTCTCGGCGTCTATCGAGAGTGAAGAAGGGGGAGAGAAACAATAAATTCATGGCAAAAATGCAAACAATATGCATGACATGACTAAATGCTATGCAGACGTGTTCTACTGCCTAACTAAATGATTTAGTTAATTTAGGAATTTATCCGGATTTATTTAATTAAAGTTGGGCACTATTCATTTATCGAAATCGGTCTAAAAGTTCAACGTTTATCTAGCTACAGGCATCTGACAAGAATACGGAGGACGTATTCGGGTTCGTACCGAAATTCTGAGCAACTTTCATGTATAAATTATTTTCATCGGAGTTATGGTTTATTTTATATGATTTTCTAAAGTTTTAATTGATTTTCTGAATTTAATTATTTATTTAATCCAACATTATCCAGAACAGTGTATGCTGATGTCAGCATGACGTGAGCAGTCAACAGGACGTTGACTGGGTCAAACTGACATGTGGGTCCCACCTGTCAGTGTCTGTTTAGGTTAATTAGGGATTAACTAATCTAATTACAGTTTAATTAAACTAACTAATCAATTAGATTAACTTAATTAGAGTTAATTAACTTAATTAGTTGACTAATTAATTAGTTAATTAATTATTAATTTTTTTATTTTACTTTTATCTTCTATTTTAAAACGTTCTGGGCAGTGGGCCCCGTCTGTCATTGACACAGGGGCGTCGGGCCCATCTGCTAGTGGCCCATAGGCCACTACGGGTCAACGGGCGCGGGGCGTGGGCGTCGGGCGCTGGGCGGAGCCCGTGAGCGCGCGGGCGCGCGGGCGCGGCGCCGGCCGAAGCAACGGCGAGGCCACGGCCATGGCGAGGCTCGCCGGCCGGAGCAGCAGCAGGCAGCGGCAGTAGTGCAGCGGCAGGCGCGGGGCGGGGCCGCAGTAGCGCGGGCGGAGGCGGGCGAGGCCGTAGCGGACGGGGCGAGCGACGGCGGCGCTTGGCAGCAGCGGCTGCAGTGGGCAGCAGGAGGCGACGGCTGCGGCGGCAGCGCAGTGCGAGCAGCAGCGAGGAGTAGCAGGAGCAGGGGAAGCCATCGAGGACACAGGCGAGCGCGGGGCGCGCGGGTGCGGCACGGCGGTGCGCGGGCGCGGCGCGAGCGGGCGCAGGCATGCGGGAGCGAGGTGAGGCACGCGCGCGGGGGGGTGGGAAGGAGGAGGCCAGGGGCGGGCGCTAGGCGGGGCAACGACAGCGGACGGCGGCGACAGAGGGAAGGCGGAGGCACGGCGACAAGCGCGCGGGAAAGAGGAGGGGGCGCTCACATGCGATGCAGGGGTTCAGGGGCCGCCGAGGCGCGATGAAGCGGCTCGGGGAGGCGGACGGGGACGGCGAGGCGACGACGGGGATGAGGCGGCGACGTCGAGCGCGGGGCGGCGTCGGGGCACCTGATCCCGATCCAGATCGGGGAAGGGAGAGAGCGGGCGAGGGGGGAAGAGTGGGGATCGGGCTAGGGTTTCGGGGTCCAGGGGAGGGTAAGTAGGAGGGGAGGTGGGCCGGCCTGGTGGGCTGAGGCCAGCTGGGCTAGGTTGGCCCAGTTGGGCCGGGGGGGGTTGTTTTCTTTTTATTTTTGTTTTGTCTTTTCTTTTCTGTTTTCTGTTTTTTGCAAATAGTTAGGCCACCAATTGACTTTTACTAAATTAGTGACCTAGACCATTAGATGCTATGTAATATCTACAACTGCCAAAAATTGGTTTGGGGACAAATGGTGTTCACACAAATTTTATGTTAATTAAAATGTATTAATCCTTGCTGTTTTGGTAATGTTAGAGCCACTTAATTAATTTATTAAATGTTGGTTACAATTTTAGCATTGTCTCTAGAATATTTGTCATCTAATGAACATTTTAGTTTCTGTGTTTGAACAACTTTTATTTTCCACTGAATTTAATTTGAATTTGAGTTTGGAGTTGAAATGCAATATGATGCAAATGATGATTAGGCACTATTAATCATGCTGACTTGTCATTATCAAAAGTGATTACTGTGGCTAAGTACATGGGGTGTTACAGGGTAAATATTGGGTTGTCTCCCAACAAGCGCTTTTCTTTAATGCCTTTTTAGCTAGGCATGATGATTTCAATGATGCTCGCATAAAAGATAAGAATTGAAACACAATGAGAGCATCATGAAGCATATGACTAGCACATTTAAGTCTAACATACTTCCTATGCATAGGGATTTTGTGAGCAAACAACTTATGGGAACAAGAATCTACTAGCATAGGAAGGCAAAACAAGCAAAACTTCAAGATTTTCAACACATAGAGAGGAAACTTGATATTGTTGCAATTCCTACAAGCATGAGTTCCTCCCTCATAATAATTTTCAGTAGCATCATGAATGAATTCAACAATAGAACTATCACATAAAGTATTCTTTTCATGATCCACAAGCATAGAAATTTTATTACTCTCCACATAAGCAAATTTATTCTCATTAATAGTAGTGGGAGCAAACTCACAAAATAACTATCATGTGATTCTTGATTGGGAAAATTGAAATCATGATGACAAGTTTCATGGATATCATTATTCTTTATAGCATACATGTCATCACCATAATCATCATAAATAGGAGGCATGCTTTCGTCATAGTAAATATTCTCATCAAAACTTGGGGGACTAAAAATATCATCTTCATCAAATAGAGCATCCCCAAGCTTATGGCTTTGCATATCATTAGCATCATGGATATTCAAAGAATTCATACTAACAACATTGCAATCATGCTCATCAATTATGCCAAACATTTTATTGAATTCTTCTTCTATCAATTGAGCACAAATATTCAAAACATAACAACAAACTTTCAGTTTTCAAACAGCAACATATAGACTTGCAAAATAAGCATGGTAAAGGCTATACTTGACACTTTTATTGAAATAGAAGATGCAAAACATTACTATAAATAACAGCAAGCAAATCCTAATGAAAAAAATGACGCTCCAAGCAAAACTCATATCATGTGACGAATAAAAATATAGCTCCAAGTGAGGTTACCGATAATGTTGAAGACTAAAGAGGGGATGCCTTCCGGGACATCCCCAAGCTTAGTTGCTTGTATATTTCTTGAATATTACCTTGGGGTGCCTTGGGAATCCCCAATCTTAGGTTCTTCCCACTCTTCATTCTTCTCATATCGACATCTCACCCAAAACTTGAAAACTTCAATCACACAAAACTTAACGGAACTTCGTGAGATGGGTTAGTATATTAAAACAAATCATTCACTTCGGTAATGTAAAAGACAAGATTCATAATTGTTTCCACATAATACCTACTGTACTCTATAATTTCCACAATTTATATTAAGCAACATAAGCCATAGAAACTAGAAAACAAGCAAACTATGCGCATCAAAAACAGAATCTGTCAAAAACAGAACAGTCTGTAAATATCTGAATTATGCTCATACTTTTGTTACTCCAAACTTTCTGAAAAATTATTATAACGTAGAAAATTTGCATATCAATCCTCTGTAAAAAATTCAAAGTTTTTCCATGTTCCAGTGAATTTTAACAATTCTGTTACTGGACCCAAAAGTTTCTGTTTTTGCACAGAATCAAATCAACTATCAACCACACTATCCCAAAGGCTTTACTTGGCACTTTATTCAACCAAAAGCTATAAAACATGATTAATACAGTAGCTTAATCATCTGAACACACAAAAACAGTAGGGGTAAATATTGGGTTGTCTCCCAACAAGCGCTTTTCTTTAACGCCTTTTTAGCTAGGCATGATGATTTCAATGATGCTCACATAAAAGATAAGATTTGAAACATAATGGGAGCATCATGAAGAATATGACTAGCACATTTAAGCCTAACCCACTTCCTATGCATAGGCATTTTGTGAGCAAACAATTTACGGGAACAAGAATCAACTAGCATAGGAAGACAAAGCAAGCATAACTTCAAAACTTTCAACATAAAGAGAGGAGACTTGATATTATTGAGATATGTAAAAGCACATGTTCCTCTCTCATAATAATTTTCCGTAGCATCATGAATGAATTCAACAATATAACTATCACATAAAGCATTATTTTCATGATCCTCAAGCATAGAAATTTTATTACTCTCCACATAAGCAAATTTATTGTAATGAATAGTAGTGGGAGCAAACTCAACAAAAAAACTATCACGTGAGGCATAATCCAATTGAAAATTAAAATCATGATGACAAGTTTCATGGTTATCATTGTTCTTTATAGCATACATGTCATCACAATAATCATCATAGATAGCAACTTTGTTCTCATAATCAATTGGAACCTCTTCCAAAATAGTGGATTCATCACTAAATAAAGTAATGGCCTCTCCAAATACACTTTTATCAATATTGTGAAAAGATTCAACACCCTCCAAAATAGTGGGATCATTATTTCCTAGAGCTGACACTCTTCCAACCCCACTTTCATCAATATAATCATCATAAATAGGAGACATGCTTTCATCATAATAAATTTTCTCATCAAAACTTGGGGGACTAAAAATATCATCTTCATCAAATATAGCATCCCCAAGCTTATGGCTTTGCATATCATTAGCATCATGGATATTCAAAGAATTCATACCAACAACATTGCAATCATGCTACTCATTCAAATATTTTATGCCAAACATTTTATTGAATTCTTCTTCTAACACTTGAGCACAATTTTCCTTTCCATCATTTTCACGAAAGACATTATAAAGATGAATAATATGATGCAACCTCAATTCCATTTTTTTGTATTTTTCTTTTATAAACCAAACTAGTGATAAAACAGAAAACTAAAAGATTCGATTGCAAGATCTAAAGATATACCTTCAAGCACTCACCTCCCCGGCAACGGCGCCAGAAAAGAGCTTCGTTGGCGGGGTGTGAGTGCCGCTTATCTAACCTCCCCGGCAACGGCGCCACAAAAGAGCTTGATGTCTACTACACAACTTGTTCTTATAGACTCATGTTGGGCCTCCAAGCGCAGAGTTTTATAGGACAGTAGCAATTTTCCCTCAAGTGGATGACCTAAGGTTTATCAATCCGTGGGAGGCGTAGGATGAAGATGGTCTCTCTCAAACAACCCTGCAACCAAATAACAAAAAGTCTCTTGTGTCCCCAACACACTAAATACAATGATAATTTGTATAGGTGAACTAGTTCGGCGAAGAGATGGTAATAAAAGCGTAGTAATGATAGTAGATATTGATTTTTGTAATAAGAACAATAAAAAACAGCAAGGTAACATGTAACAAAAGTGAGCACAAACGGTATTGCAATGCTTGAAAATGAGGCCTAGGGTCCGTACTTTCGTGTAACACCCCATGTCATTAGCCACAGTAATCACTTTTGATAATGACAAGTCAGCTAGATTAACAGTGCATAATCATCATTTGCATCATATTGCATTTCAAACTCCTAGTTCAAACTTCAATTAAATTCAAAGTGGAAAATAAAAGTTGTTCAAATCAGGAACTAAAATGTTCATCATATTGTAAATAATCCAGAGACAATTCTAAAATTATAACCAACATTCACTAAATTACTTAATTGACTCTAACAGCAACAAAACAGAATTAAATTAATACCTTTTGTTTAAATAAAATCCATATGGAAACATTTGGACTCAAAACCTTTTTATATCAATGTTAAATATTGCACTGCTATTATATGGGCAAGTTCCATATTTTATAAAAGTCATTTGGTTTAAAGAAAGAAAAGACAAAATAGAAATAAGGAAAGAAAATAGAAAGAGAAAAGAAGGAAAAGAAAAGGCCCCGGGGCACTGGACCTAAGTCCACAGTGCCCGGCCCAGCCCATCTAGCCTCGCCTCCCACCTCGCGCTGTTCACGTGCGCTCGCTGTCGCCTCTGCCGCACGCCGGGCACCGCCCCCACCCCCTCGCCTCTTCTCGACAACGCACGCTGCTGCCGCCGCGGACGCCTACAAGGAGCCCCCCTCGACCCCGCGGACGAACCCTAGCACCTCTCCCCTTTCTCCCTCGCTCTTTCCCACCACACCCGACGCCGCCATGGACGGCGGTGGCTGAGCTGCGCGGCCACCGTCACCGCCCCGCCTCGCGGACGTGCCCACCATGCTCGCCGTCGTCGACTGCTTCGACCGCGCCAACGAACCGAAGCCCGGAGCCACCGCAGCGCCTCCCCGAGCTTTCTTCCTGCTCGGATCGCCGCCGCACGCCGCCGTCGATTCGCCGCCTCGAGCCCTCCCAGAGCCCGCTTTCGCACACCTACAGGGCCCGGTGAGCAGTCGCCGCTCTCCCCCTCCCTTTTCTGCTCGATCTCGTCGCCGTAGCGATCGCATTGGAGATGCCCGAGCTCACCGCCACGGACCTCATCGCCGGCGACCGTCCGGCGACCATTTGGTCCCCTGCTGCTGTCCATCCTGCTCGCCGTGCCGCGTAGAGCCTCCCCAGCGTCTTGCCTCCTTCGTTTGCACGATGTAACCCCGACCCCGCATCTCGCCCTAATGCCTCGCCGCCGACGAGCCCATGCCGCTCGACTCCAACCGTCCCAGCACCTCGCACCGCCGCCATTCGACGCGCGACGCCGAGCCACGTCGAACGCGCCCAACCGTAGCCCCGCAGACGCCCTGTGCATGAAACCCGACCCCATCCCAAGTCGCGCCGCCGCGTTTGGCTTGCCGGAGCCAACTCCGGCGCGTCTCCGGCCGGCGCCGATGTGGCAGCCGCGGGCCCCGCCCCGTGCCACTAACCACGGGCCCCACTGGGCCCTGTTGACCTCGGTCAGCGCTGACATGGCCGCCCCTGTGTCTATGACATGCGGGCCCCACTCCATTAAGCTGGTTAAAATAAATAGATAATTAGCTAATTAACCTAATTAGTTAATTAGTTACTTAACCACTCACTGACAGTAGGCCCCACCCGCTAAATAATCCTATTTAGTTTAAATTAACTCTGTTTAAACTAACCAGAGGCTAACATGTGGGTCCCACTGGACCCACCTGTCAGGTTTGACTCCGGTCAGCCCCTGTTGACCTGCTGATGTCACTCTGATGTCATGCTTGCGTCATCATTTACTATTCTGGATAATTCGAATTTAAATAAATAATTAAATTCAAAAAATGATTAAATCTTTAGAAAATCATATAAAATAATCCGTAAATCTGATGAAAATAAATTATATATGAAAGTTGCTCAGAATTTCGATACGAATCCGAATACGTGATCCAATCATCTGTCAGATGCCCCTAGCTACCTGAACGTGGAACTTTTAGACCAATTTCGATAAATGAATAGTGCTCAACTTTAATTAAATAAATTCCTAAATTAACTAACTCATTTAGTTAGGCAGTAGAACACCTCGGCTTATCATTTAGGCATGTCATACATATTGTTTGCATTTTTGCCGTGAATTTATTGTTTCCCTCCCCCGCCTTCTCTCTCGATAGACGCCGAGACCGACGCCGTTGCAGCTGGGTACGACTATGCTCCAGACGAGCAGCCCGTCGACGACCCCTCCTTCTTGCCAAAGCAACCAGGCAAGCCCCCCCCCCCCCTTGAGCATCCAGATATCGCCCATTCCATTTCTCCTGCTTGCATTAGATTTTGCTACTGTTAATGTTTGCTCCTATTCTGATGCATAGCCTACTTTTGTAACCAGTTTATTGTTACCTTACCTGCCTATGTTAAACTTCTTAGTATAGGTTGGTAGTGAACCATCAGTGGCCCCCACCACCTTACCCTTGTTGCCCCTGCTTGATCATCGACGACTCGATCAATGTGATCATCGACCAAAGACCGACACATCACTTCACCCCCCTAGTTGTACGACTCTGCATAGTTACTATCGAGTGCCGAGGGTGATACCTCGTAACGCACTCCTGATGAATACTCTGCAGTGTAGCTGTTCGGTCGTGGTCATCGAGGGTGATTCCTCCTTCTCCACTTCCGATACGACTCTGTCGTGCAACCCCTCAGTGTGAACCTCGAGGGTGATGCCTCATACGTTCACCCTGATGATTTCATTGAGTGGAATCCACCGAGGGTGATTCCTCGGGGTTTCCCCCTTGATGCTATGACCACACGGTTACTTTGACCTTTGTTACAGGCGGGTCGACCCTGATGGGTACCCGCAGGGGATCTATGATGTCGGGTGTGCCGGAAGGGCACTTGAGTGTGATATTATGGCAGAGCTTCAGAAACTCTGATCGTCTCTGCATGTTACTAAATCAGCCTATCTGATTTGGGTATTTGATCTGAGTGGGTCGACGTGCCCTATACGCACTACCACCACGCGGGATTATGGTTTATGGGGCCATCTACGTCGTACGTTCCTCCTAAAAGCTCTTCAGACGTCACGGTTCACCGTGCGGGCTGAATGTTGGGAATGGGCTGGATACTTCACTAACGAGTTCAGTGTTGCGCCTGCACCCCGGCTAGTCTCGCAACGCGCAGGGTGCCCAGGGCGATGGCCCAAGACTTCTGGGTGCATAGGTTAGTCCGGCGTGCTGACCTCTCTGCTGAGCCTAGGTAGGGCGCTGCTTCATGTTGATCTCCCGAGGTCGGGCATTACCCAGCAAGTGTGTCTGGCCAGAGGTGATCGAGCATGTTGGGTAACAGTAGTGCACCCCTGCAGAGAAGAATAATCTATCGATAGCCGGTCCTACGGTAAAGGACGCTTAGTTTGTTTATCCCGGATTATTACTTGAACTGGATACTTGTTACTTAATTGAAGCTTCGGGATCGCTTTCTCGCAGGGAGTCGAGGAAGGATCTCTAGGCTTTGCTTCAACATGTTTGCTTAATAAAATGCTATTCTACTCTCTTCTAATGCTGCAAGATGGAGGCTCATGAAGATGTTTGAAGATGCTAGTCTTCGATAGGACTAGGCCTTCTCGCTATTCTGGCATTTCTGCAGCCCAGTCCACATATACAGCCTTTCCCCTTTGATAATGTTGTATATGTAGTGTAGATCCTTGCTTGCTGAGTACTTCGGATGAGTACTCACGGTTGCTTTGTTACTTCTTTTTCCCCATACCCCACTTTGATGATACGTCAGACGATGGAGCCCCGGAGCCAGATGCCACCACAGGAGCTTACTACCAGGAGGGTCCAGACGGTACTTACTACTGGATCGAGCCAGCCGACTAGGAGTAGGATCGGAGGCTCCCAGGCAGGAGGCCTATGCCTTTCGATCTAGAGTCCTTGTTTGTGCTAGACTTCCTAAGGCAATACTTGTCTAACTATGTCTGTAACCAGATATTATTTGTATGACTGACTCATGTATTTGGATCTTCGTGATCCCTGGTCTGTAATATTGTGGATCTCTGTTTATTTGTGTTAGAGTTGTGTTGTGATATCTTCCCGTGAGTCCCTGTGCTTGATCGTGCATGTTTGCGTGTATGATTAGTGCATGATTGAGTCGGGGGCGTCACAAGTTGGTATCAGAGCCGACTGCCTGTAGGAAGCCCCCTTCCAATTCCTTGGCCGAAGTTGAGTCTAGAAACCAAAAAAACTACTTTACTAACTTGGCTGTGTGGCTTACGGGCCCACATCGCCAACTGGGTGGTATTAGGATCTTTTATTCCTCGTCTGTACTCTGGGACTCTGATCTCTCTTCTATTCAGTTTAAATAAATTTTACTAACGCCGACACTTAGGATCTCGTAAATTCCGTCTACCCGGAGAGCTGGATATCTGTGCGATTTCCCTATCATTGATCTGATTAGTCTGATAATCATTTTCCTTTCCATTGTTTTGTTTAACCTTTCTCTCCAAGTTGTATTAAACTTCTCATTGTCATTTGACAATCCTGAATTTCCTCTGTTTCAGATGGATCGTTTGTTTCCACCACATCCTACGACACAGCTTGTGCTTCGCACTTGGGCTCGTGATGCCCCTGGTTTTCCAGCTGTCCTGATCGCCCCCCTGACCAGACTTGGCTACCGCTGGTACCCCGAGTACATGGTCTACGAGGATTACCGCAAGTTCAACCAGGAGCAGTACCATGCTGATGTTCGTATCTATGATCAGCAAGATGACTCAGACACTGAGCTGCACCTTTTCCACGGTATCGGCGTGACGATTGAGATGCCAGTCCATGATGCCGCCTACTCTGCTGTCGCACATCTCCGAGGAGAGTTCAGCGATATCTTGGATGCCTCTAAGTTCCGATACATTCCGTATGACCCTGCTGGAGATGCTACTGGATACTACACAGCTATCTGTGCCCCGTACGAGCCTCGTCGCTACGACCCGCGCATTCTAATTCAGTGCACTCAGGCTCTGGATCGCACTGTTCGGGCTCTTGCCGTCGAGTTGGTTGCCACTCGAGCATGTCTCTACGATGCTATGACGCAGTTGCTACCCGCTGTTCATGCAAGGATACATCCGGAGCACATCCTTTACCCACGCAGGACTCAGATGTATGCTGGTATTGATTGGCCTGCTGTTGGAGGTCACACACCTGCACGTGGACCTCTTCTTACAGCTCGAGACCGGGTTCTGCATCAGAGTGCACATGGAGCGCAAGATCCTTCCGCGACGGCCATTCGTCGTCAGCACATGCAGTTACCCCATTTCAGTGGTTTTCTCTGACGTTGATGTAGCCTTTGCTATGTCTCGTTGTGTACTTCCTTACCGCATGCCTGCGCGCCGCCTAGCATGTCTAGTTTCTAAATTTGCGTCGTTATGATGTCCGCATGTACCCGACTCTGTGTATGGATCTGTATGTCTTAATTGACTACTATTAAGTATCTGTTACACTGCTTAATTATTGTCGAGTTACATCATGCTTGTCGCTAAACACTCGCAATTGCTTTTACTAAACTACCCCCTGTTGATACTTAGCAGGATGGTTAGACCAGGAGGTCGTGGTCGTGGTCGTGCCCCTGAACGCCCACCACCGCCAGACTATATGGCAGCTATGATGCAACAATTCGAGCTCAACCGCCAGTTCATGACTGGGATTATGGCTCAGTTTCCGCATTAGAACAACCAGAACCAGAACCCTGCTTCAATAACTTTGACAGAGTTTATGCGACTCAACCCCACTCAGTTCCGCAACTCTGACAAGCCACTGGATGCTGATGACTGGCTCCTCGACATCACTCACGAGATGGAGTCTACTAATGTCGCCCCTGCCAACTTCGTCACCTTCGAGGCCTTTTTCCTAAAGGGTCCAGCTGCTCAATGGTGGGACACCCGCAAGCGTACACTTCCCGCTGGAACAGTGGTTACCTGGTATGAGTTCCAGGCTGCTTTCCATGCCAGTTATATTCCTCAGGGAATTATGGACCGGATGAAGACCCAGTTCCGCAACCTCACTCAGGGCAACAAGACTGTCGAAGCCTATCAGCGGGAATTCCTTGACCTGTCCCGCTATGCTGAAGAAGACATCACCCCAGATGCCCGTAGACAAGAGAAGTTCCGTAATGGACTCCACCCAGACCTCGAGCTTGCACTTGCTGCTCAAAACTTCAACGATTTTTCTACTCTTGTGAACAAGGCTATTCTGGTGGAGACCGCTCAGATGAAGCATAAGGACTCACAGAAGCGCTATTGTGATGTTGGCTCATCTTCGGGCTCAGCACAGAAGCGTCGAGTCTGGATTCCCAACAACGTGTTCTGTCCAAATGCCCCTGCGCCAAAGAACAACTATGTTGCACCACGTCTGCCCCCTCCACCACCGAGGCAGCCAAGAGCTCAAGCTATTCAACAAAATGCTCCTCTTCGTCTTGAAGATGGTCTGTGCTTCAAGTGCCGCAAACCAGGTCACCTTGCTAAGGACTGCCGCCAGACTCAGAATCAGTTGGCTTTTCCTCGTACTGGCCGTGGCAACAATTAGGCCCGCAACTATAATAATGGGTCTGCTGCACATGGTCGTGGACATGCATACAATATTGATATTGAAGAAGTCCAGGATCAACCTGCTACTGTGATGGGTACCCTTCTCGTTAACTCAGTACCTGCTTCTATTTTATTTGATTCAGGAGCATCACATTCATTCATCTCTGGAAAATTTGCATTCATGCATGGCATTCGATATGAGAAGATGCATACTCCATTAGTCGTTAAAACTCCCAGAGGTCATTGTCATGCTGACGTGATAGCACCTGACATTACCGTCGAAATTAAAGGGTTGGAATTCCTTGCCTCACCCATCGTCTTGAAGTCTTCCACCATAGACCTCATCCTCGGAATGGATTGGTTGAAAGCTCACATTGCTTCGATCAATTGTGCCACTAAAGTCGTCCAACTTCTTCACCCCTCCGATGAGATAGTGAACTACACCGCCCGAATTACTCGAGATGCTGAAGCTCAGATATATGCTCTGAATGCTTTGAACGCCTCACCTCTGGAAGGAATTGAGAACGTTCCTGTCATTCGAGATTTTCCAGACGTCTTTCCGGAAGAACTTCCAGGAATACCCCCGGTTAGGGCTGTCGAGTTTGTCATTGACTTGAAGCCTGGCACTACCCCTATTGTGAAGCGTCCTTATAAGATGCCTCCGCACCACCTTCTCGAGCTTAAGGAAGAAATCGACAAGTCACTTAAGAAAGGGTTCATCCACCCCAGTTCCTCTGCTTGGGGAGCACCTTCACTCTTTGTTAGGAAGAAGGATGGAACTAACTGATTGGTTCAAGATTATCGGCCGATTAACCAAGCCACAATCCAGAATAAATACCCACTGCCCCAGATCAATGATCTTTATGATCAGCTTGCTGGATCCTCTGTCTTCTCGAAAATCGACTTGAGGTTGGGTTATCGTCAGATCCGTGTTCACGAAGAAGATATTCTGAAGACCGCTTTCGTAACTTGCTATGGATCATATGAGTACACCGTTATGTCTTTTGGCTTAACAAATGCTCCAGCAACCTTCTCCCGGTTGATGAACTATATCTTCATGGATTACCTCGACAAATTCGTCGTGGTTTATTTGGATGACATCCTTATATATTCCAAGAATGAAGAAGAACATGCTGAACATCTTCGTCTTGTATTGGAGAAGCTTCGAGAACACCAGCTTTACGCCAAGTACTCTAAGTGTGAGTTCTGGTTATCTGAAGTGACCTATCTTGGTCATGTGATTTCCAAGAATGGCATTGCTGTTAACCCCGAGCGAGTACAGGCTATTCTTGATTGGACTCCCCCGAAGAATGTTAAGCAAGTTAGAAGTTTTCTCGGACTCGCTAGTTATTGCCGACGATTCGTTGAGAACTTTTCCAAGATTGCAAAGCCACTTACTGACCTGCTCCACAAAGGTGTTAAATTTGAGTGAACAAAAAAATGTCAAGAAAGCTTTTAGACACTAAAAGATAAGTTAACATCTGCCCCAGTGCTAGCACCCCCGGATTCCCAAAAGGATTTCGTGATATACTGTGGTGCATCTCGTCAAGGATTAGGCTGTGTCCTAATGCAAGAGCATAAAGTGATTGCTTATGCCTCTCGACAGTTGCGTCCTCATGAAGAAAATTACCCAGTGCATGATCTCGAACTTTCTGCGGTTATTTATGCTCTGAAGCTATGGCGACATTACCTTCTCGGTAACCGTTGCGAGATATACACAGATCATCAAAGTTTGAAGTATCTATATACTCAACCAGATCTGAACCTTTGTCAACAGAGATGGCTCGAGACAATTGCTGATTATGATATGAATATCTAATATACCCCTGGCAAGGCTAATGTAATGGCTGATGCTTTGAGTCGCAAGGCTTATTGTAGCAACCATATGGTTCAGGAAGCACAACCTATGCTTTATGAAGAGTTTCGCAAATTGAACCTCCACATTGTTCCACAGGGTCATCTCAATACCTTGGTTCTGGAACCAGATTTAGAACACAGCATTAAGACTATGCAACGGTATGACTCTGAAGTTGAAAGGATTAAGCGATACCTCGAAAAAGGAAAGCCGTCGGAATTCCATCTTGATAAGGATGGGATCCTATTTTTCCAACACCATCTCTTCGTACCCAAGTTCAAGGATGAGAGGGAACATGTTATGAAAGAAGCTCATGACACTCCTCTGTCAATTCATCCTGGTAGCACAAAGATGTACCGTGACATTTGTCAGAGATACTGGTGGCCTAATATGAAGCGAGACATTGCTCGTTATGTTTCTGAGTGTGACGTTTACCGCCGCATTAAAGTAGAACATCAAAGGCCTGCTGGAACTCTGCAACCACTTGATATTCCTGAATGAAAATGGGACAAAGTCCAAATGGATTTCATTACTGGTTTTCCCAGATCTCAGAAGGGTCATGATGCTATTTTTGTCGTCATTGACCGATTCTCAAAGGTGGCTCACTTTCTGCCAGTTAAGGAGACAATCACTGCCAGCCACTTAGCAGACTTGTATGTTTCCCGAATTGTGTCACACCACGGTGTTCTGTTGGAGATCAGTTCTGATCGTGGCAGCCTCTTTACCTCCAGATTTTGGAATAGTTTCCAAGAAGCTATGGGAACTCACCTGTCCTTCAGTACCGCTTTTCACCCTCAGTCACAGGGTCAAGTCGAACGAGTTAATCAAGTGCTCGAAGATATGCTTCGAGCTTGCGTCATCTCCTTCGGTAAGAAGTGGGAAGAATCTCTCCCGTATGCTGAATTCTCTTACAACAATAGCTATCAAGCTAGTCTGAAGATGGCACCGTTTGAAGTTCTTTACGGACGTAAGTGTCGAACCCCTCTAAATTGGTCAGAAACTGGGGAACGCTCACTCGTCGGACCGGACATTGTTCAGCAAGCTGAAGAAAAAGTCTACATTGTCCGTGAACATCTGAAATCTGCTCAGTCTCGTTAGAAGAGCAACTATGACCGAAAGCACAAGGAAATGGTCTATCAGCCTGGCGAGCAAGCTTACCTCCGCGTCACTCCATTGAAAGGCACTCATCGGTTTGGAATCAAAGGCAAGTTAGCTCCTCGCTACATTGGCCCGTTCCGTATCCTTGCCCGTCGAGGAGAAGTGGCATATCAGTTGCAATTGCCGCCAACTCTTTCTCAAGTGCATGATGTCTTTCATGTATCCCAACTTCGTCGTTGCTTCAAGGATCCTATTCGAGCTGTGGATCACGAAATGCTTGAATTGCGGGAAGATCTGTCCTATCCAGAATATCCCATCCGTATTCTTGATCAACCTGAACGCCGGACTCGTCAAAAGTCAATCAAATTCCTCAAGGTTCAGTGGTCGAATCATTCTAAAGATGAAGCCACTTGGGAACGCGAGGATCGTCTTCGCGAAGAATACCCCGCTTTCTTCTAGTCTTCCTCTTAATTCTCGGGACGAGAATTCTTGTAGGATGAGGAGAATTGTAACACCCCATGTCATTAGCCATAGTAATCACTTTTGATAATGACAAGTCAGCTAGATTAACAGTGCATAATCATCATTTGCATCATATTGCATTTCAAACTCCTAGTTCAAACTTCAATTAAATTCAAAGTGGAAAATAAAAGTTGTTCAAATCAGGAACTAAAATGTTCATCATATTGTAAATAATCCAGAGACAATTCTAAAATTATAACCAACATTCACTAAATTACTTAATTGACTCTAACAGCAACAAAACAGAATTAAATTAATACCTTTTGTTTAAATAAAATCCATATGGAAACATTTGGACTCAAAACCTTTTTATATCAATGTTAAATATTGCACTGCTATTATATGGGCAAGTTCCATATTTTATAAAAGTCATTTGGTTTAAAAAAAAGAAAAGACAAAATAGAAATAAGGAAAGAAAACAGAAAGAGAAAAGAAGGAAAAGAAAAGGCCCTGGGGCACTGGACCTAAGTCCACAGTGCCCGGCCCAGCCCATATAGCCTCGCCTCCCACCTCGCGCTGTTCACGCGCGCTCGCTGTTGCCTCTGCCGCACGCCGTGCACCGGCCCCCCCTCGCCTCTGCTTGACAACGCACGCTGCTGCCGCCGCGGACGCCTACAAGGAGCCCCCCCCCTCGACCCCGCGGACGAACCCTAGCACCTCTCCCCTTTCTCCCTCGCTCTCTCCCACCTCACTCGACGCCGCCATGGACGGCCGCGGCTGAGCTGCGCGGCCACCGTCACCGCCCCGCCTCGCGGACGTGCCCACCGTGCTTGCTGTCGTCGCCTACTTCGACCACGCCAACGAACCGAAGCCCGGAGCCACCGCAGCGCCTCCCCGAGCTTTCTTCCTCCTCGGATCGTCGCCACACGCCGATGTTGATTCACCGCCTCGAGCCCTCCCCGAGCCCGCTTTCGCACACCTACAGGGCTCGGTGAGCAGTCGCCGCTCTCCCCCTCCCTTTTCTGCTCGATCTCGTCGCCGTAGCGATCGCATTGGAGATGCCCGAGCTCACCGCCGCGGACCTCGTCGCCGGCGTCCGTCCAGCGACCATTTGGTCCCCTGCTGCTGTCCATCATGCTCGCCGTGCCACGTAGAGCCTCCCCAGCGTCTCGCCTCATTCATTTGCACGATGTAACCCCGACCCCGCAGCTCGCCCGAACGCCTCACCGCCGACGAGCTCATGCCGCTCGACTCCGATCGTCCCAGCACCTCGCACCGCCGCCATTCGACGCGCGACGCCGAGCCGCGTCGAACGCGCCCAG
The DNA here is from genome assembly GCA_011799875.1 of Thinopyrum elongatum. Taxonomy (NCBI): domain Eukaryota; kingdom Viridiplantae; phylum Streptophyta; class Magnoliopsida; order Poales; family Poaceae; genus Thinopyrum; species Thinopyrum elongatum. Next base: position 113,060,471 of record CM022301.1, on the reverse strand, counting down.
CCGCAGCCCCGCAAACGCCCTGTGCACGAAACCCGACCCCCTCCCGAGTCGCGCCGCCGCGTTTGGCTCGCCGGAGCCAACTCCGGCGCGTCTCCGGTCGGCGCCGATGTGGCAGCCGCGGGCCCCGCCCCGTGCCACTGACCACGGGCCCCACTGGGCCCTATTGACCTCGGTCAGCGCTGACGTGGCCGCCCCTGTGCCTATGACATGCGGGCCCCACTCAATAAATAGATAATTAGCTAATTAACCTAATTAGTTAATTAGTTACTTAACCACTCACTGACAGTAGGCCCCACCCGCTAAATAATCCTATTTAGTTTAAATTAACTCTGTTTAAACTAACCAGAGGCTGACATGTGGGTTCCACTGGACCCACCTGTCAGGTTTGACTCCGATCAGCCCCTGTTGACCTGCTGACATCACTCTGATGTCATGCTTGCGTCATCATTTACTATTCTGGATAATTTGAATTTAAATAAATAATTAAATTCAGAAAATGATTAAATCTTTAGAAAATCATATAAAATAATCCGTAACTCCGATGAAAATAAATTATATATGAAAGTTGCTCAGAATTTCGATACGAATCCGAATACGTGGTCCATTCATCTGTCAGATGCCCCTAGCTACCTGAACGTGGAACTTTTAGACCGATTTCGATAAATGAATAGTGATCAACTTTAATTAAATAAATTCAAATAAATTCCTAAATTAACTAACTCATTTAGTTAGGCAGTAGAACACCCGGCTTATCATTTAGGCATGTCATACATATTGTTTGCATTTTTGCCGTGAATTTATTGTTTCTCTCCCCCTCCTTCTCTCTCGATAGACGCCGAGACCGACGCCGTTGCAGCTGGGTACGACTACGCTCCAGACGAGCAGCCCGTCGACGACCCCTCCTTCTTGCCAGAGCAACCAGGCAAGCCCCCCCCCCCTTGAGCATCCAGATATCGCCCATTCTATTTCTCCTGCTTGCATTAGATTTTGCTACTGTTAATGTTTGCTCCTATTCTGATGCATAGCCTGCTTTTGTAACCAGTTTATTGTTACCTTACCTGCCTATGTTAAACTACTTAGTATAGGTTGGTAGTGAACTATCAGTGACCCCCACCACCTTACCCTTGTTGCCCCTGCTTGATCATCAACGACTCGATCAATGTGATCGTCGACCAAAGACAGACACATCACTTCACCCCCTTAGTTGTACGACTCTGCATAGTTACTATCGAGTGCCGAGGGTGATACCTCGTAACGCACTCCTGATGAATACTCTGTAGTGTAGCTGTTCGGTCGTGGTCATCGAGGGTGATTCCTCCTTCTCCACTTCCGATATGACTCTGTTGTGCAACCCCTCAGTGTGAACCTCGAGGGTGATGCCTCATATGTTCACCCTGATGATTTCATCGAGTGGAATCCACCGAGGGTGATTCCTCGGGGTTTCCCCCTTGATGCTATGACCACACAGTTACTTTGACCTTTGTTATAGGCGGGTCGACCCTGATGGGTACCCGCAGGGGATCTATGATGTCGGGTGTGCCGGAAGGGCACTCGAGTGTGATATTGTGGCGGAGCTTCAGAAACTTTGATCGTCTTCGCGTGTTACTAAATCAGGCTATCGGATTTGGGTATTTTATCTGAGTGGGTCGACGTGCCCTATACGCACTACCACCACGCGGGATTATGGTTTATGGGGCCCTCTACATCGTACGTTCCTCCCGAAAGCTCTTCAGACGTCACGGTTCACCGTGCGGGCTGATTGTCGGGAATGGGCTGGATACTTCACTGACGAGTTCAGTGTCGCGCCTGCACCCCGACCATTCTCGCAACGCGCAGGGTGCCCAGGGCGATGGCCCAAGACCTCTGGGTGCATAGGTTCGTCTGGCGTGCTGACCTCTCTGCTGAGCCTAGGTAGGGTGCTGCTTCGTGTTGATCTCCCGAGGCCGGGCATTACCCAGGAAGTGTTTCCGGCCAGAGGTGATCGAGCATGTTGGGTAACAGTAGTGCACCCCTACAGGGAAGAATAATCTATCGATAGCCGGTCCTACGGTAAAGGATGCTCAGTTTGTTTATCCCGATCTATTACTTGAACTGGATACTTGTTACTTAATTGAAGCTTCGGGATCGCTTTCTCGCAGGGAGTCGAGGAAGGATCTCTAGGCTTTGCTTCAACATGTTTGCTTAATAAAATGCTATTCTACTCTCTTCTAATGCTGCAAGATGGAGGCTCATGAAGATGTTTGAAGATGCTAGTCTTCGATAGGACTAGGCCTTCTCTCTATTCTGGCATTTCTGCAGCCCAGTCCACATATACATCCTTTCCCCTTTGATAATGTTGCATATGTTGTGTAGATCCTTGCTTGCTGAGTACTTCGGATGAGTACTCATGGTTGATTTGTTACTTCTTTTTCCCCATACCCCACTTTGATGATACGTCAGACGATGGAGCCCCGGAGCCAGATGCCACCATAGGAGCTTACTACCAGGAGGGTCCAGACGGTACTTACTACTGGATCGAGCCAGCCGACCAGGAGTAGGATCGGAGGCTCCCAGGCAGGAGGCCTACGCCTTTCAATCTAGAGTCCTTGTTTGTGCTAGCCTTCTTAAGGCAATACTTGTCTAACTATGTCTGTACCCAGATATTATTTGTATGAATGACTCGTGTATTCGGATCTTCGTGATCCCTGGTCTGTAATATTGTGGATCTCCGTTTATTTGTGTTAGAGTTGTGTTGTGATATCTTCCCGTGAGTCCCTATGCTTGATCGTGCATGTTTGCGTGTATGATTAGTGCACGATTGAGTCAGGGGCGTCACATTTTGCTAGTGCAATCTCTCAACAATGCTAATCTAATTGTATCATATAGCCATCCCTCAACGTGCGATGAAGAATCACTCCAAAGTTCCTATCTAGCGGAGAACATAAGATGAAATTGTTTGTAGGGTACGAAACCACCTCAAAGCTTTTCTCTCCGATCAATCTATCCTAGAGTTCGTACTAAAATAACACCAAGCTATTCTTTCCGATTGATCTAACCAAGAGTTCGTACTAAAATAACATCATATGATACACATCAACCAACTCTAATGTCACCTAGATACTCCAATGTCACCGCGAGTATCCGTGAGTTGATTATACGATATGCATCAAACAATTTCAGATTCATAATACTCAATCCAACACAAAGAACCTCAAAGAGTGCCCCGAGATTTCTACTGGAGAAACAAAGACAAGAACGTGCATCAACCCCTATGCATAGATTACCCCAATGTCACATCGGGAATCCGCGAGTTGAGTGCCAAAACATATATCAAGTGAATCAATATGATACCCCATTGTCACCACGGGTATTCATAGCAAGACATACATCAAGTGTTCTCAAATCCATAAAAGTATTCAATCCGATAAAACGAAATCTCAAAGGGAAAACTCAATTCACAACAAGATAGAGAGGGGAAAACACCATATGATCCAACTATATTAACAAAGCCCGCGATACATCAAGATCGTGCCATCTCAAGAACACGAGAGAGAGAGAGAGGTTAAACACATAGCTACTGGTACAAACCCTCAGCCCCAAGGGTGGACTACTCCCTCCTCATCATGGCGGCCGCCGGGATGATGAAGATGGCCACCGGTGATGATTTCCCCCTCCGGCGGAGTGCCGGAACAGGGTCTAGATTGGTTTTTCGTGGCTACAGAGGCTTGCGGCAGTGGAACTTCTCCTCTAGGGTTACCCCTGATGGTTTCTCTATTTATAGGAATTTTTTGCGTTGGTTTCATGCTATGATGGGCCTCGAGGTGAGCACAACCCACCGGGGCACGGGCAAGGGCCCAGGCATGCCCCGGTGTCTTGTGCCCTACTCCTTGACCTTCTGGTCCTTCCACGAAGCTTCGGGGGTCTCTTTTGTTCCAAAAAAAATCATCAAAAAGTTTCAGCTCATTTGGAGAACTTTCATTTCTGCACAAAAAACAACACCACGGTAGTTCTGCTAAAAATAGCGTCAGTCCGGGTTAGTTCCATGCAAATCATACCAAAACCATATAAAATTGTTGTAAACATGGCATGAATACTTCATAAATTATAGATACGTTGGAGACGTATCAGTCGTCGAAGTTACCGTCCTTGCTTACGGTTGGTATGAGGTTGAAGTGCTCGTTGTTGATGTCGAGGTCGAAGCGATGATGAGGAGCGGTGTCATTGATGTCAACTCGTTCCCAAGTAGCCGAAACACCTTAGGAAATGAAAACCGCAACTCAAAATCGGTCAAATGCAGAAGGTGGGTATTTTTATGGTGAAATTTTTTATGGACGCAAATGGTGGTGGAAATGATATATGTGGATGAATGTCAAGAGCTACCAAACGAGTTAAAGAACACGAAAAACGGACTTGGGAGGTGAGAGTTATGGCCAAAATGTTGTTGTAGTTGGGATGATTCGGGGGGGTGCGGGCACCCGGGGGTGGGAGGTGCGGGTGCCCGGGGTGGTCAAGGGCAAACAGCCCGGGGGTGCGAGCACCTGTGGGTTCGGGATGCGGGTGCCCGGGGTTCACGGATTTGGGTGGAAATTTTTGGGAAATGGTCAAATTCGGTGGATTTCGTGGTGGGAAGGGTGGGGATTAAGGTGTAGGGTCTAGATCCACTTGCCAAACAACAAATCCATGGACCAAAACAACCAAATCTCACAAGATCCAACAAATTGCAAGAAAAAATTTTGGGGCTATTTTTGTGGGGATTTTCGAATTAGGACGAAAAACAACAAAATCAAGCTAGAAAATGGTGGGGTAGGGACTCCAAGATGTGAATCAACCTTGCTCAGGATACCAAGATGTTGTAGGGTGAAACCCTAGAGGGGATCTTTTCACACTTGGAGGGGGGAAAAGTAATGAACACACAAGAACACAAGGGAGAAATCACTCAAACAAACCCAAATAACACATCCACTAGAGTAGCATACATGAGATCCACAAGCATACAAGAACAATTCAAGTGAAATAACACTAGGGTAAAGTTCTTCCCACTCCTAGGAGATGAGGTCTTCATGTTGATCTTCTCCAAGAGGAGACCTTGATAATCCACAAAGATTCTTCCCAAAGTGGGAGCTTGATCTCCAAGAGGAGGGGATACAAGGAGCAAAGCTCTCTAGTGTCTATCAAATACTTTGCTAACCTCACAAATGAGCTAGATGGGGAGTACTTATAGGCTAGGGACGAATTGGGGGTAAAACAAGGGTACATGGGTAATTTGTCCCGAAAAACGCGTAGGCACGATGGAGGGTCCGGGCACCCGGGGTAAAGGGGCCCGGGCACCCGGGGGTAGACACTTCAGGAGGGGCCGGGCACCCGGGGCGCGAGGGCCGGGCACCCGGACCGGTTAGAGGGTCACGCCCTTGGTGCTGTAGAGGCCGGGCACCCGGGGTGGTGGCTGGCAGCTCTAAGGCACCCGGGGCTCCAAGGCCGGGCACCCGAGGCTGGCTGGGGCAGCGCCCAGGGGGCGACCGGGCACCCGGGCCCCACATGGTCGGGCACCCGGGGCTGGCAGGGGCCACGCCTAGGTTGAGGCCAGGCACCCGGGGCCAAAGTGGCCGGGCACCCGGAGTGTCTAGGACCTCCCCTTCTTCGTTCTTCTCGCTCCTTTCTTCCTTCTCCTCCTCCATAGGTGCTCAGGTCTCCGTGCTAGCCTCTTCATGATCATCTCTTTGGCACCTAAGCATGCATAACACTTTCGTTTGAGGTAGGACCCAACTCTTGTGTGAATTCGCATGGAGTTCGAAGAGGAATGAGTTAACCTCGATTTCGATGGCATGTGCGCGAGCTCTTGTCATTGGTCCTCTTCGTGATTGTGGTGGTGACGATATATCCATGGGGATGCTCGAGGGATGCTCCACATCAAAGATTGTTATTGCGAAAACTTGCAAGAACGCCGACCGCTGCAACGGAGAGAGCACCCCATGGTCTGTGCAGCACCCGCGTTTTTATGACGGAGGAAGGACGATAGTGGCCGCCACTAATGTGGTGGGGTTGCTGCAACGTGCTTGTTTGAGAACAGGTGGGGATGAGACCCATGGAGAGATAGAGGTAGGGGGTGGGAGGGACAACGTGAGAATGTGTGGATGTTGCGGTATGCCTTTTTGAAATAGATGCCTAGTTGCAAGAACTAGAGTACGGAGCGCTCTGCATGGTGAGATGAGATATAGAAAGAGGTTGCGGGTGAAGGTTGGCTTGAACGCATGGAGAGGAGAGATAAATATATGCGGCCAATTCGGTGGAGATAGGGATGAAGGAGAGAAGTGGTGCGTTGACCCATCAAGATGCGTGCCAAAGCGTAGAACGTGGCGGATGTGAGAGAAAAGATCCGCCGATTGACCACTAGCATTTCCCAATTTTAATTATGTGGTTAACCAATTTTCACATTTAATACTAGCTACCTACATCCAGAACATAGGCGATGGTTCTTGATGCTAGATTAAGTTTCAGAGTGTGTGAAACAAGAGGCTTAATTAAAAATCTCTAGCCCCACACTAAACTTCGTCAAATACAAATGACCCCCTAGAAGATCATCCATCTTCAGCACCCCCTTGTGTACGCGATGGTTCATTATTCTCGACTATGATGAAGCCCAAGGAACTGCTAGCAGATCGTTGACATCCAGAGCCAATCGATTGTTAGAACCTTGTAACAAAGCTGCATCATATTGTCGATGAACTAAACCGAAGAAACATTCAAGGGAAGCATAGCAAGAACATCAACCCTAACATCCACATGTGATCTAGATCGCAACCTGCACCTACTCATATAATTGCTCATGATGCCACTATTGGGAAACATAGTAGAAAACAAAACAAAATCACGCCTATGCACAACCAAGATCAATATGAAGATGCATAACGGGTTGTGACCACGATGGTTACCTTTACCGAGTTGCTACAGAAGAGGAACGTGTCGATGTAGATCGTACTTGGAGTCCCTCGAACTGTCGATGAACGATCCCGCGAACCGCCCACAAACAGTCCCTCGAATCGAAGACCAAAAGCACACCATCTCTACTTGGTTGCAAGCGTGCAACCTTCATGACCTGGCATCGCTTCGCCGTCCAGAGCTAATTCTCACCAGAGAATTAGAGGGAGGAGATTAGAACCACACCGGGCTTCTAATTATGAGGATTATAGGAACTATACCAAGCTCTAATTAGTCAACTAGGACGAACTAGAAATAGGGCTAGATGAACTAGAGGAGGCTCCAAAACTTGGGTGTAAAAAACAGCTCAATACCTCATGTATATATAGGTTGGAGGGGGGAGGTGCAGCCAAGAGGAGGGAAAGGACTCTCCTCCCCTTGCGTCGGCCCAAGGGGGAGGGGGAAGTCCTTCCCCCACTCCAATTCGGCCTCCCACTATGGGAAGAGGCGCCTCACCCTTTTGGGCCTTGGTTGCCCAATTGTTCCTCCACCTCTTGGCTTTTTAAGGCCCAATGATATTTAAATTAATATAAGAGCCTTCTAATTATTACTAAATCCTTCTATATAATTTAAAATCACCGAAAACAATTTCCACATATATATATATATATATATATCGGGAATACCTGGTATGCCCGATAAACTCTGAAACCCTTTCCATAACCTCGAAACGCTTCTGGGTCCTCTTGAAACTATTCTGAATATTTATGAAACAATTCCACAAATATATTCTCATCACTCCTGTCCTACTAACAGTCAGCAGATCATGATTGCCTTAAGCTTGTGACCCCATAGGTTTAGTAACTCATAGACATGAACGAAATCCCTTCGTTCAATGACCGACAGCGGAACCATGGACGTCCATATTGATCCCTATGAGCACACGAATGATATTCGAGTGAACATTTGGTTATCATGTGATGTTCCCTTTGCTTCATGATACTTCACAAAACCCAGGATGCATCGGTATCTGATGGCTCATGTCTGCGTCATTATTTTCCCCGAAGAGGAAGGGATGATGCAGCACAGCTATGGTAGGTATTTCCCTCAGTGATGAGACCAAGGTTATCGAACCAGTAGGAGAACCATGCAACACTATGTAAACGGTACCTGCACACAAAGAACAAATACTTGTAACCCGACGAGTAAGAGGGGTTGTCAATCCCTCCCGGGTAAAAGATAGATAAATTTGTAGTAGATTGGATAAATTGATCTCGCGGGAACGCGAGATAAAATAAATAACAAAAAATTGCAGCAAGGTATTTTTGCGTTTTTGGAATAATAGATCTGAAAATAAAAGAGGCAAATAATAGATCAGAAAGCAAATATGATAAAGAATAGACCCGGGGGCCGTAGATTTCACTAGTGGCTTCTCTCGAGAAAAATAGCATACGGTGGGTAAACAAATTATTGTTGGGCAATTGATAGAACTTCAAATAATCATGACGATATCCAGGCAATGATCATTATATAGGCATCACGTCCAAGATTAGTAGACCGACTCCTGCCTGCATCTATTACTATTACTCCACACATCGACCGCTATCCAGCATGCATCTAGTGTATTAAGTTCATGGAGAAACGGAGTAATGCAATAAGAACAATGACATGATGTAGACAAGATCTATTCATGTAGGAATAGACCCCATCTTGTTATCCTTAATAGCAACGATACATACTAGTAGTATTTGTTTCTCTTCTGTGTGGAGGGCTTTTCTACTCTGTTGAGGCATGCGCAACAAGAACATGAGCTGAAGGGCGTGAACTTCGGAACAGATGGGCCTCATATTACCCATCTTCTTTTTGCATATGACAGCATTGTATTCTTGGAAGCAACAGAGGGGAGCATGCAAGCACTGAAGGAAGTCCTCCAAGCATATGAGGCAGCCTCGGGATAGAACGTAAATCGACAGAAATCATCTATTTTTCTAGGGACTGGATGTGAGCCGGAATTGAAAGTGAATCTTAAGCAAATAATTGAAATTGATTCTGAAGCTCTCTCTGAAAAGTACTTGGGTTTGCCTACGGTTATTGGGTGTTCAAAAGAAGGGGCTTTCAAGCATCTAAAAGAACGATCTTGGGCTAAGGTACATGGTTGGAATGGCCAGGGATTATCCAAAGCCACTAGGGAGGTCTTAGTGAAATCAGTACTACAGGCGCAACCCACTTATCCAATGTCATGCTTCCGCTTTCCGAAGAAATTGTGCGCAAGTTTATCTTCAATCTCTTCTAGGTTCTGGTGGGGAGCAGCAAAGGGAAAAAGGAAAGTCCACTGGATAGCATGGGAAAAGATGTGCGCAAGCAAACATACGGGAGGCATGGGATTCTGAAATTTTGAAATTTTCAATCAATCCCTATTGGCCAAACAGGCATGGAGACTGCTTATTAATCCTAGGTCCCTTTGTACTCGGGTCTTGAAAGGGTGTTACTTCAGAAATGTTGACTTTATGTGTGCAACCTGTCCAAGAAGAGGTTCGTTTACATGGCGTAGCATTCTTTTTGGCAGAGAGCTACTTAAGCAAGGGATAATTTGGAGAATTGGAGATGGCACTAAGGTAAATGCTTGGGCTGATAACTGGATTCCAAGAGCGGGATTGCAAAGACCGATGGGCAAAAAAGGAGAGACAAATATTCGTACTGTTGATGAGTTCATGAACACTGATGGAACTAGGTGGGACGAGGCTAAACTCCGAGAAGTGTGCTTTGATGGAGATGTTGAGGACATAATACAGATTCCAATTGAAAGTCCTGGTTCGCAGGATTTCTTGGCATGGAATTACACAAAGAATGGGGTTTTCTCGGTGCGATCAGCCTACCACTTCCAAATGCAGCGAAAGAGAATGTTGGCAGGTAATGCGGAGAGCTCAGCGTCGTCCTCCTCGCACAAGGGACGGCTTGCTTTATGGGCAGTACCAGTTCTGAATAAGGTAAAAGTTCATATGTGGCGGCTGATGCGGAATGGACTAGCAGTGGGGCATGAACTACACAGGAGAAGGATCAAGCCAAAGGTGTTCTGTGCAGCGTGCGGCCGGGAAGAGACAACTCTTCACTGGTTCTGGCATTTCCCCCATACTGTGCAGGCTTGGGCTCGCCTGCACATGCAGTTTTCGAGGCCGCCGGAGGCGATCATCTCTGTACAGGAGTTTCAGAACTGGATGTTCGACTGGCTTTCAAATGCACCGGAACTGGAGCTCGAAATTTCATTCATGATGATTTACCAGTTATGGCTGGCAAGAAATGATGCAAGAGATTCAGGAGGCATCAAGAAGCCTGCAGAAATTGCGGACCGTTCCATGTTTCTATTGGAAGAGTGGAGAGAGATCCATCAGTGTCCTGTGCCTCGTCAAGATAGAGCTCGGGAATGTTAGCAGAAACCACCGGCCGGCTGGGCGAAAGCCAACGCAGATGGAACCTGGATCAAAGCCTCGAGGAAAGGGGGAGGTGGAGCGGTTGTACATGACCAACAGGGTGGTTTCCTGGCTGGAGCCTGCCATTTTTTCCCCTTTGTCCTAGATCCCGAATGTGCTAAATTGATGGCTTGCAGGCGTGCGGTGGAGCTTGCAATGGAAATGCACAAATCGAAGATCCTACTGGAGACTAATAGTGTCAATGCTGCTGCCAGGCTTAACTCAAGTGTAAGGGACAGGTCGCTGCATGGACACTTGATTGAGGAGATCAAGGGAAAGCTAAGAACTTTTGAGGCCTTCAAAGTTAGCTGGACTAGACGTACTGCTAATGAAGTTGCTCACAAGTTAGCTAGAGATGGTTGTGGCTTACAATTATGCAAAACTTGGCTTAATGTACCACCTGTTTGTATTGTGAGTGCTCTGGACGTGGATTGTACCAGAGTAGTTTAATAAATAGCCGCAACTTTTTCCCTAAAAAAAGCAATGATACATACATGTCATGTCCCCTTCTGTCACTAGGATTGAGCACCGTAAGATCGAACCCATCACAAAGCACCTCTTCCCATGGCAGGAAAAATCGATCTAGTCGGCCTAACTAAACCAAAGATTCGAAGAAGAAATACGAGGCTATAAGCAATCATGCATATAAGAGATCAAAACTCAAATAACTTTCATGGATAAAATAGATCTGACCATAAACTCAAAGTTCATCGGATCCCAACAAACACACCGCAAAAAGAGTTACATCAAATAGATCTCCAAGAGACCATTGTATTGAGAATCAAAAGAGAGAGAGAAAGCCATCTAGCTACTAACTACGGACCCGTAGGTCTACAATGAACTACTCACGCATCATCGGAGAGGCACCAATGAGGATGATGAACCCCTCTGTGATGGTGTCTAGATTGGATCTGGTGGTTCTGGAACTTGCGGCTACTGGAATTGTGTTTCGTCGACTCCCCTAGGGTTTTTGGATTTTTGGGGTATTTATAGAGCAAAGAGGCGGTGCGGGAGGCCACCGAGGTGGGCACAACCCACCAGGGCGCGCCTGGGCCCCCAAGCGCACCCAGGTGGGTTGTGCCCCCCTCGGGGTACCCCTATGGTACTTCTTCGGCCCAAGTTGTTCCTTCTGGTCCTTAAAAAATCTCCAAAAAGTTTCGCTACGTTTGGACTTCATTTGGTAATGATTTTCTGCGAAGTAAAAAACAAGGAAAAAATAGGAACTGGCACTGGGCACTATGTCAATAGGTTAGTCCCAAAAAATGATATAAAGTTGCTATAAAATGATTGTAAAACATCCAAGAATGATAATATAACAGCATGGAACAAGCAAAAATTATAAATACGTTGGAGACTTATCAGTATCCTCCTGAGTCATCACATGCTCACTATACCGTTATCCTCATTACCAGTTTTGTTCTCTTTCTTTTTGTCGTGTTCCGGCATCCCCATGACGAAGTGATATGTCTCCAACGTATCTATAATTTTTTATTGTTCCATGCTATTATATTATCAATCTTGGATGTTTTATATTCATTTACTAGCAACTTTATATCATTTTTTGGGGACTAACCAATTGACATAGTGCCCAGTGCCAGTTCTGTTTTTTGCTTGTTTTTTACTTCGCAGAATATCAATAACAAACGGAGTCCAAATGCCACAAAACTTTTTGGAGATTTTTTTCTGGACAGAAGACACCCAAGGAGCCAAAGAAGTGCACGAGAGGAGGCCCGTGGGGCCCATTAGGCACCAGGGCGCGCCAGAGGCCCCCAGCGCGCCCTGGTAGGTAGTGGAGCCCACGGGAAGCTTCTCCACCGACTTTGCCTCTATAAATACTCTAAAATCCCAAAAGAAACTAGGGGAGTCGAGAGAATACAATTTACACCGCCGCAAGTTCCAGAACCATGAGATCCAATCTAGAGGTCTTTTCCGGCACTCTGCCGGAGGGGGCAACAATCACGGAGGGGTTCTTCATCATCCTTGTTGCCCCTCCGATGATGCGTGATTAGTTTACCATAGACCTACGGGTCCGTAGCTAGTAGCTAGATGGCTTCTTCTCTCTTTTTGATCTTCAATACAATGTTCTCCTCAATGTTCTTGGAGATCTATTTGATGTAATGACTTTTTGCGGTGTGTTTGTTGGGATCCGATGAATTGTGGGTTTATGATCAGTTCTATCCATGAATATTATTTGAGTCTTTGCTTAACTCTTTTATGCATGATTTTTATAGCCTCGTATTTCTTCTTCGAAATTTTGGTTTGGTTTGGCCAACTAGATTGATTTTTCTTGCCATGGGAAGAGGTGCTTTGTGATGGGTTGGATCTTCCGGTGCTCAATCTCAGTGACAGAAAGAGACATGACACGCATGTATCGTTGCTATTAAGGATAAAAAGATGGGGTCTGTTCCTACATGAATAGATCTTGTCTACATCATGTCATCATTCTTATTGCATTACTCCGTTTTTCCATGAACTTAATAACTAGATGCATGCTGGATAGCGGTCGATTTGTGGAGTAATAGTAGTAGATGCAGAATCGTTTCAGTCTACTAATCTTGGATGTGATGCCTATATACATGATCATTGCCTTGGATATCGTCATGATTATTCACTTTTCTATCAACTCGCCAACAGTAATTTGTTTACCCACCGTATGCTATTTTCTTGAGAGAAGTCTCTAGTGAAAACTACGGCCCCCGGGTCTATTTTCCTATTATATAAAATAAAAAATACCTTGCTGCATTATTTGTTTATTTATTTATTTTATTTTGTGTTTTAGTTAGATCTATCTATCAAATCTCATACTATTTAATCTATCTCAATGCCGAGGAGGGATTGACAACCCCTCTTACGCATTGGGTTGCAAGTTTTTGTTATTTGTGTACAGGTGTTTTTTACATAGTGTTGCTTGCTTCTCCTATTGGATTGATAACCTTGGTTTCATAACTGAGGGAAATACTTACCTTTGATGTGCTGCATCATCCTCTCCTCTTCGGGGAAATACCAACGCAGATACAAGCAATCAGGAAGAATTTCTGGTGTCGTTGCCGGGGAGACATCATCAACATCTATCAAGTACCCAATCACAAATCTCATCTCCTTGCAATTACTTTATTTGCCATTTTCCTCTCGTTTTCATCTCCCCCACTTCTAAAACATTTTTGCAAAAATCCAAAAATATTTTTCCGTTTGCTTTCTTTTGGTCATCTTGTCACCATGACTAACATGACTACCCCTCCTTTGTCACCAGATTTTGAAGTTCTATACTTCAAACAAAAACAAGGAGAAAATTTGAAAGATGCTTGGTATAGGTTAATGGAATCTTATCGTATTTGCAATATAAAAGGAGATGCAAAAAATTTGCTTTGTATTTTTTATATAGATTTAACCATGCATCATAGACAACTTTTGGAGTTTGTCGCTAAGGGAAATTTTGTTGAGACTGACGCCAATGCTGCTTATGAAATAATAGAGGGAATATTGGGAGTTCCAAACCTCAATCGCATGAATACTTTGATTACCTTGTGTAATAAGCGGTTGGATATTTTAGATCTCAAGATGGTCTCATTTCCCGAGAACAATGGGAAGCGTAAAGAGCCTCCTGGGTTTGAGAAAACTCTTACAAATATAGCAAAAACTAAAGATGACAACACTTGAATCTATGCATTATGCCTAGCTAGGGGCGTAAAACAATAGCGCTTGTTGGGAGGCAACCCAATATTTATCCTTTAATTTTTTGTTTATTTTCTATTTTTTAATAAATACACAATTATGCCTCTGTTATGATTGTGCTTTTTATGTTTTAGTTAGTGTTTGTGCCAAGTAATTCCTTTAGGATGGCTTGGGTGAAAGTTGATTTGATCCTATTGGAAAACAGAAACTTCTATGTCTAGTAGCAGAATTGTTAAAAATCATCGGAGAGACGAAAAATTCTGAATGTTTTACACAAGATTGATATACAAATTGCCTATGTTGTCCTAATTTTTCAGAATTTTTGGAGTTACAGAAGTATGAGCTTAATTTGGTTCTCTACAGACTGTTCTGTTTTTGACAAATTCTGTTTTCGTTGCATTGTGTGCTTATTTTGATGAATCTATGGATTGTATCGGAGGGTATAAGCCAAGTTAAAGTTAGAATACAGTAGGTATAATGCAATAAAAAATTATGAATGGGTTGCAACAGCACTTATAGTAGTGAATTGTTTTCTTATACTAACGGATCTCATGAAGGTTTTTGTTTAGTTTTGTGTGATTGAAGTTTTCAAGTTTTGGGTGAGATCACGATGGATGAAGGAATAAGGAGTGAAAAGAGCCTAAGCTTGGGGATGCCCATGGCACCCCAAGGTAATATTTAAGGAGAACCAAGCAACTAAACTTGGGGATGCCCCGGAAGGTATCCCCTCTTTCTTCTAACGACCATCGGTAATTTTACTTGTAGCTATATTTTTATTCGTCGCATATCATGAGTTTTGCTTGGAGCGTCTTGTATTATATGAGTCTTTTATTGTTTTGCTTTTTAGTTTGCCACAATCATCCTTGCTGGACACACCTATTTGAGAGATCCATAATTATGCTATGATTTGTTAGAATTGCTCTATGTGCTTCACTTAAATTTTTTGAGCTATGGAATTGCTCTAGTGCTTCACTTATATCTTTTTCAGCACGGTGGTAGTTTAATTTTTGAATAAATACTCTCATGCTTCACATAGATTATTTTGAGAGTTATTAAAATTTTAAAGAAATATCCTCTCATTGCTTCACTTATATTATTTTGAGAGATGAAAATTGTTTTGAAGAAATATTTATGGTCTTGTGATTCACTTAAATTTGTTAGAGAGCCTTTGTTAGTAGCAATGGTAATATATGAAATTAGTCCCAAAGTGATAGATATCCAAGGGGGATATAATAAAAAAATTCATGAAGATCATTGGATATTATAAAATTGATTCCTTGTAGTAGTTTTGAGATATGGAGATAGTAATATGGGGGTCATGTTGGTGAGTAATTATGCTTTAGTAAGAATATTGGTGTTAAGGTTTGTTATTCCCTATGCAAGCACGAAATTCAATAGTTATGCAATGAAGTTATATCCTACTTGTCGTGCATTATTCGGTGTTAGTTATGTGTAATGCTCGTTTATGATCATTTTCGTTTTTTGGTTGGTTGCTTCTCAATCTATTTGCTAGCCTTTCCTTGTACTAAGCGGGAATACTCCTTGTGCATCCAAAATCCTTAAACCAAGTTGTGCCAATGAGTCCACCATACCTACCTATATGTGGTATTTCCATGCCGTTCCAAGTAAATTTGTATGTGCCAACTTTATTTTTCAAAATGAATTTCCTTTTTGTGTGCTCGTATCGCTCATGAAGCGGCAGGGGTGGCCAATATTTTCCATGCTAGATATGTTATTCTCAAGATGAGTGTTTATTCACTTGTCATTGCACGAGAGTGTGGCAGGTAATAGGGATGCCCAGTCTCGAAATGAAAAAAAAAATTATGTTGTCAATAATAAATTCCTTGGAAAGTGTTGGTATGGAAGGCACCCGTGGATACGGCTAGCCATAGAGTGTGAAAGAATGGTGGAAAAAGGAATAAACTTTATTTTATATTTGGGAGCCGCCTATGATTTATCTAGCATGGAAAGTATTGGGAATTCTCAGTCATTTTTTTTGACAGGAAAAGTATGCCTCTCAAAACAATTTTATCTCTCAATTTAAGCTTTGAGCTCTGGCACCTCTACAAATCTCTGCTTCCCTTTGTGAAGGTCCTATCTATTTACTTTATGCAATTTTTATTTTTATTAAGTCTCCATCTTCTCTTATAAAGCACCAACTAGGGAACACTACTATCATACTTGTGCATTGGGCATAGTTAATATTTGAGTATGTTTCATGAATGGATCAATGATTGAGCATAATGGGCTAGGGATAGCTTTGTTTAGTGTTGATATTTTGAAAGACATGGTTGTTGATATGCTTGAGTATTGATGTCCTCATGTCAATTATAGACTATTGCTTTGAACCATCTAAAAGTCCAAATGTCCATGCTACAAAAGAAAAGAATATGTGATGAACATGTTAGGCAGCATTCCACATCAAAAATTCTGTTTTTATCATTTACCTACTCGAGGACGAGCAGGAATTAAGATTGGGGATGGTGATACGTCTCCAACGTATCTATAATTTTTTATTGTTCCATGTTGTTATATTATCAATTTGGGATGTTTTATATTCATTTACTAGCAACTTTATATCATTTTTTGGGACTAACCTATTGACATAGTGCCCAGTGCCAGTTGCTGTTTTTTGCTTGTTTTTTACTTCACAGAATATCAATACCAAACGGAGTCCAAATGCCACGAAACTTTTTGGAGATTTTTTTCTGGACAAAAGACACCCAGGGAGCCAAAGAAGTGCATGAGAGGAGGCCCATGGGGCCCACTAGGCACCAGGGCATGCCAGAGGCCCCTGACGCGCCCTGGTGGGTAGTGGAGCCCACGGGAAGCTTTTCCACCGACCTTCACCTCTATAAATACTCTAAAATCCCAAAAACCCTAGGGAAGTTGAGAGAATACAGTTTCCACCGCCACAAGTTCGAGAACCACGAGATCCAATCTAGAGACCTTTCCTGGCACTCTGCCGAAGGGGGCAACAATCACGGAGGGGTTCTTCATTATCCTTGTTACCCCTCCAATGATGCGTGAGTAATTTACCACAGACCTACGGGTCCGTAGCTAGTATCTAGATGGCTTCTTCTCTCTTTTTGATCTTCAATACAATGTTCTCTTCGATGTTCTTGGAGATCTATTTGATGTAATGACTTTTTGCGGTGTGTTTGTTGGGATCCGATGAATTGTGGGTTTATGATCAGTTATATCCATGAATATTATTTGAGTCTTTGCTGAACTCTTTTATGCATGATTGTTATAGCCTCGTAGCCTCGTATTTCTTCTCCGAAATTTTGGTTTGGTTTGACCAACTAGATTGATTTTTCTTGCCATGGGAAGAGGTGCTTTGTGATGGGTTCGATCTTGCGGTGCTCAATCTCAGTGACAGAAAGAGACATGACACGCATGTATTGTTGCTATTAAGGATAAAAAGATGGGGTATATTCCTACATGAATAGATCTTGTCTACATCATGTCATCGTTCTTATTGCATTACTCCATTTTTCCATGAACTGAATACACTAGATGCATGCTGGATAGCGGTCGATGTGTGGACTAATAGTAGTAGATGCAGAATCATTTCGGTCTACTAATCTTGGACGTGATGCCTATATACATGATCATTGCCTTGGATATCATCATGATTATTCGCTTTTCTATCAATTGCCCAACAGTAATTTGTTTACCCACCGTATGCTATTTTCTTGAGAGAAACCTCTAGTGAAAACTACGGCCCTCGGGTCTATTTTCCTATCATTATAAACCAAAAATACCTTCCTGCGTTTTTTTCTTTATTTACTTTATTTTGTGCTTTAGTTAGATCTATTTATCAAATCTCATACTATTTAATCTATCTCAATACCGAGGAGGGATTGACAACCCCTCTTACGCGTTGGGTTGCAATTTTTTGTTATTTGTGTGCAGGTGTTGTTTACATAGTGTTGCTTGGTTCTCCTACTGGATTGATAACCTTGGTTTCATAACTGAGGGAAATACTTACCTTTGTTGTGCTGCATCATCCTCTCCTCTTCGGGGAAATACCAACGTAGATACAAGCAATCACGAAGTCCCCTGTGTCTGGCCAGATGATGATGGATGCCATCACGCCGAGTTGGTCCTAAGAATATTTCTCCATTGTCGGAGGTGCAAATCCCACTCTAGAGCTATCTACTCCCTTGTGAAACTTTTCGATGAGCCTGTAAGTTGTCGTTAAGATCACCGTGTTACAGGTGACGTTTGAGCAACCCCAAAGTCCACCGTATGGTAAGAAATGACTACGATACTCTTATGGTAAAAGGAGTAAATTCACATGTTAACACTCCATGTTATTACAATTGATTACAGACGATATAAACTCAATTCATAACAGACAAATTTGGGTCGATTCAATATGATAGTTCTTCCAACGTCATAATCTCAATGTTATTTTAGGACTATGTTACACTTAACTATTTCCTAAGATTCAGAAAATGTGATAACCAACAACACTTGAGCTAGTCCTAGAGGCGAGACTAGGAACCTTTTATTTATCCGTTTATCATTCCACACATGCATATGAGTTTTCCACGGAATCGTATATTTCAGGATCATAGCAGTCATAGCATGAAATATAAACACTTAATTATGATTATGGAAATATAATAATGCAAATATTATTACCTCTAGGGCATAGTTCCAACAATCATGTCCTATTCCCTTTGCTTCGCTATACTTTACAAAACCCGAGGTGAGATATATTGGTATCCACTGTGACGCCCCCGGCTTAATCGTGCACTAACCATACACGCAAATGCACACGATCAAGCCTAAGGACTCACTTGAAGATATCACAACACAACTCTAAAACATAAATAAAGTCATACAAGCTTTATATTACAAGCCAGGGGCCTCGAGGGCTCGAATACATAAGCTCGCATACAAGCGTCAGCGGAAGCATCAGATATCTGAGTACAGATATAAAAGAAAACACAGATAGGCCTTAACAAGGCGGGGCAAAAGAAAACTCTACGATCAAAAAGGCGCAGGCCTCCTGCCTGGGACCCTCCGATCCTACTCCTGGTCGTCAGCCAGCTCGAAGTAGTAACCACCCTCGGGGTAGTAGTAGTAGTCGTCGGCGGCGGCAGCTGACTCCGGGGCTCCGTCATCTGGTTGCACCAAACGGATATGGGGAGAAAAAGAAAGCAAAGCAACCATGAGTACTCATCCGAAGTACTCAGCAAGCAAGGATCTACACTACATATGCAACATTATCAAAGGAAGGCTGTATATGTGGACTGCGCTGCAGAAATGCCAGAATAGAGAGGGTGGCCTAGTCCTATCGAAGACTAGCATCTTCAGCATCTTCAGCGGTCTTGCAGCATTAGAAGAGTGTAGATCAGCACCATATATTGTAGCAGTATTAATAAGTCTCAACCTCACCCGGAGATCCTTCCTCGACTCCCTGCAAGAAAGCAATCCCAGAGCCATACTGTCATCAACCTCGCCCAGAGATCCTTTCTCGACTCCCTGCGAGAAAGCAATCCCAGAGCCCTACTATCCATTTCTCATCACAAGTATCCAGTTCTAGTTGTATCGATCGGGATACAACTCCGAGCGTCCGTTACCGAGGATCCGGCTATGCATAGATTAGTTCTTCCCTGTAGGGGTGCACCAACTTACCCACCACGCTCGATTAACTCCGGCCGGACACACTTTGCTGGGTCATGCCCGACCTCGGCCAAACGATACACCGCAGCCCTACCTAGAGCTCAGCAGAGAGGTCCCCGTCGGTCTACATCCTAAGCGCTCAGGGGTCTTGGGCCATCACCCTGTGCACTCCGGGTCGTTGTGTGCAGGGGGAAGCCAGGCACCAGGGTGCGCCGGTCTGTCCT
This sequence comes from Thinopyrum elongatum, assembly GCA_011799875.1. Taxonomy (NCBI): domain Eukaryota; kingdom Viridiplantae; phylum Streptophyta; class Magnoliopsida; order Poales; family Poaceae; genus Thinopyrum; species Thinopyrum elongatum. Next base: position 113,040,574 of record CM022301.1, on the reverse strand, counting down.
GGACGTGATGCTGAGCTGGACGTCTGACAGAGCTTTCGGCTGATGCTACGATGTAGAGTGCCCATAACTTTTCCCACGTGATGGTTAGTGCTATCGGGCCAGAGGCCCACTCGAATCAAATATCCAAATCGTTAGTACATTGGGGGTGCGGTAACGAGCAGAGACTCACGATCGATGTGACCCCGTCGCCCCGTCTCGAGGACTTGCGGCAAGGGCTAAGATTGCCCGGGCACGCCTCGTATTTATCTCTCGGGTACCCTCCAGGTCAACCTGTCTTCACATCACTAGCGGGTACCCCTCAGGGTCGACCCGCCTTTCCAAGTACAGTTGTAAAGTCCAAGTATCCGTGTGTCCATAACATCAGGGGAATCCGAGGTATCACCCTCGTTGGATTCCTACTCGATGTATCCGTCAAGGTGAACTCGGAGGAATCACCCTCGATGGGTTCACACTTGAGGTGTTGCACGATAGCGTCGTTATCGGAAGTGATGAAGGAGGAACCACCCTCGATAACCACGACCAAATAGCTACTCTATAGAGTTAACATCAGAAGTGCTATACGAGGTATCACCCTCGGCACTCGATAGTAACCCTGCAGTGTTGTACCGAAAGGGGTGTGATGTGATGTGTCGGGCCCTAGTCATCTGATAATCCAGCGGGGCAACTGAGACAAGTGGGGGTCACTGGGGGATTACTAACCAACCTATTCTAAGCAGTTTAGGATATGCAGGTAAGGTATCAATAGCAGGTTACAATAAACAGGCTATGCGTCAGAATAGGATTACTCAAAGCAGTAGCAAATTCTAATGCAAGCAGGAGGGAGAAAGAATAGGCGATATACGCATGTTCAAGGGGGGGTTGCTTGCCTGGAAGCTCGGTCGAGAAGGAGGGGTCATCAACACCGTAGTTGATCCCAGTGGTATCGGCAGCGGCGTCAGTCTTGTAGTCTACCGGAGAGAAGAGGGGGAAGAAACAATTAATACAATGCAAACAGATGCATGACGATGCATGACAAAGCAAATAGCAGTGCTAGGTGTGCCCTAACGCGGTAGTAGGCGATACTGGTGAAGGGGAAAACATCCGGGAAAGTATTCCCGGTGTTTCGCATTTTCGGACAGACGGGCCAGAGGTGGATTGTTGCATGTTCGCTATGCTAGGGACGTGTGGCGGACGACCGGACTGCGTAATCGGAATCGTCTCGTCGTTCTGAGCAACTTTCATGTATAAGGTATTTTCATCCGAGTTACGGATTATTTTATATGATTTTTGAAAGTTTTATTGAATTTCCCAATTACTGGATTTATTTTAAAACGAATATAAAAGCAGAATAAAGTTTTGTTACCTAGTGCTATTCTAGCCACAGTGTATGACAGTGGGGCCAGTGGGGCTGGGTTGACCCAGTCAAAGATTGACTGGTCAACATATGAACAGTGTAGAGGGCCACATGTCATTGACTTAAACATTTTATTTTTAATTTGCTATTTCTTTAAACTAACAGTGGTTGCACATGTCATCTGCCATTAGACTAACTTAGCACTAATTGTAAATCCTAATCTAAACTAGTGCTAAATAAACAAGGGTCGGCCACTCACGGATGTGGCACCGCCGGCTACACACACAGCGCGCGCACACACAGCACACACACGATACACACACGGCGCACACACACACACACACACCCCACGGCCTTGGACATGGCCATGGCCAGCTGCAACAGCAACAGCCGTTTAGGAGCAGCAGCAGCAGCAACGTGCATCAGCAGTGGCAGCGGCGTTGGAGGCATAAAGCAACGGCAGCAAACGGCAGCGGAGTAGCAAGCAGCAGTTAAGCATGAGTAGCACAGCCAGCAGCAGATCAACAGCAGCAGGCGGGCGCAACAGGGGAGCGCGGCAGCGAACGGCCGCGGACGCGCGCGGCACACGGGGCGCGGGCGGCCAAGGCAGCAGGCGAGTGCGGGGCATGGCTAGGGCGCGGCGGGTGCACACACGCGCGGCCAGACACGACCAGGGGTGCGACCACGGGCGGACGAGCATGGCTGCGGGCATGGAGCTTCGGGCACGACGGGACGAGCAGTTTACGGCGTCGGATCGAAGGGGAAAACAGGGGAGATGGAGGAGAAGCTCACTGCAAGCTCGATGGCGAGGTCGGGGAGGTCGGAGGTGGACCGGAGTGGCGGGAATCGACGGCGGACGACGATGATGTACCAGATGAAGATGGTGGCGATGGCGAGTGTACGGGCCGTCCCCGCTCGATTCGGTCCTCAGGATGGACGAAGTAGGCCGTGGCAGTTCCCATGGGCGTCTTCTCGCGGCGCGGGGAGCATGGTGGTTGCGGCCATGGCGACGGCAGCGGCGGTTTCACGCGGGGAGAAGAGAGAGAGCGAGGAAAAGGGGGGAGTGGGGGGCTAGGGTTCGCGGGGTCGGCCTTTATGCTCTAGGGGAGCCGGGGGATGGCCGGCACGCGGCATGGCGCCGCCATGGCCGGTGGATCCCAGCCACGATCCCCCCCTATGAACAGAACGTAGGGGATGACCGTGGGGGTGGGTTGGGCCTGCACTATAGACTAAAGACCCAACTACACAGTAAGACTTTTCCCCTTTTATTTATTTTTTGTTATTTGTTATCTATTTAGCTGATGTTTTCCACTTTGTTCAGATAGCAAACGATTTTTGTTAGATGTTAAACTTGGCACATAAATACTAGATGTTATTTTTGGACTGCACAAAAAGTCTGGGGTCAATAGTGATTATCTAATTTTTGTGTTTGAGTTTAAATGGTTTCTTTTAGTGTTGCTGGACCACTTAAAAAAATTTGCTAGGGAGTAATTGGTGAGTCAAATGATGTTGGTTTCTCCAAGAAAATTTGTTAGTGAATATTTTCAACCCAACGTACATTTTTATTTTGCGGTTTGAATAAATATTATTTTTACTTTATTTTAACATTGAATTTGACTTGAATGTTGATCAAGTGACCATTGGCTTAGCAAAAAGGTGATGACATGGCACCATTAGTGTGAGGTAACTATAGCATGACACCGGGGGTGTTACAAATCTCCTCCACTACAAGAAATCTCGTCTCGAGATTTAAGAGGTGGAGTAAGGGGAAAGAATTGGTTACGAAATTCAAATGAATCTTCTCGTTCTTGGCTGCTCTTCTCGAAGAAGTTGATCCCTCTCATTGATGTCTTCATTTCTCTGCATCAATGCATCATAATGAAGTTATCGTTCTTTCTTTAGGATCTTCACCGTACTTACGAATAGGTAAGAGTAGCTTCGGAAGAACGGACCTAACAAGGTTGATTATCTGGCAGATAGTTTAGGGAATGTGGCGGGAAGTATCTCTCGAATTGAAACTTAAGAAATATCGAGAGCAAAGTAAGAAGGTGCAATAAGAAGTTTCCAGCGGATAGGCAATCATTCGTTGCCTGAAACAGAGTGTGAAAGGGGTTCAGAGTGAGGGGAATAAGTATTTTGTTTGATACCAGAATTGATGATCTCTCGGAAGGTGGCTCGTGAATTACATACGAAGCCAAGCGTGAGGAAAAACTTTTAGAAATAGGGGTATACATGAGAGTCAGGTTTCGATCTTGTGGAACTGTGGGTTACGGGCCCACCATGTGGGTAAAAGGTAGGTAGGGCGCTGACACCTTGCACGGTCATGATAGCAATGCATGTCAGAGGATAGCATGTTAGTTATGTTGGCAACAACGTTGGTACTAAGGGCGAGGGACGAAGAGAACCACTTTCCTACTCATTGAAACGAGGCGGACCAATAGGCAAAGTTCTCATCCATCGGCGGTTACCGGAATGTCATCAACAATAGTAACAGGGTCTTACTGACAGAGGTGTACACTAATGTGTTACATAAGCAGGGAATTATTACTGCTTAGATGCTATAGATCACGAGAAAGGTTAAATAAAACAATGGAAAGGAAAATGTGATTAGTATATTAATCAGACCAAAGGAAAGGAAAGGTGATTATACCCGAGTATCAGGAGTATATCCTTCCCAAGGAAAGGCAGAGCATGATATACATAATAGGCCAGCAAGATCAAAAGCATTTAGATAAAGGGGCAAGGGAAGAATCATGATATTACCCATACAACAGTGTTTGGATAATAGATCAAGAAACATTTAGCGTTGCGCTTCCAATGTTCTTTTTGATATTCGGGATGCCACAATCATGCCTCGAGGTAGCAATGATATGGTGTTTCAAGAAAAGGTTGGCTCTGAAGGCCACAAGAATACACAGGGAATAACTTCAGTAATAGCAAAGAAAACAAGGTATGAGCAAAACATAACCAAGTCTGTGTTGGCAGAAATACAAGGAGGTTGTCGATGATATCACAAATCATCGAGGGGCAGGGATGGTATTTCTAGCCATGGTTCAATTGACATCTCTGAAGAGGCCAAAGTGTTGTGATCACGACAAATTTTGTCGAGAGACTCTATGAAGATGTCATCGAGCAGCGACGACATCAAGCAAAAGGAAGGATGAAGTGAAATGCTATGAGAACCATGGATTTGACACAATCTTGAAGTCAAGTTGTTGTTTCAAGGGGAAATGATAAGATGAGGAAGATCGACGTAAGCTTAACTCATCGTCGGAAGTTGCTCCGGGCATAAGGACCAGGTAGCACAGTTAAAAGTTGGCACGATAAAGATATAGCTGATCAGGCTAGGAATGATGCGATGGGGTATTAAACTTCCCAGTAACAAGTACTAGGGGTAATACCAGAAGGTAAATCGGAGTAGAGGTTGGACGGATGAAATGATCTGCAGAGGACAAGTATTTTAACTTATCCGGGGAAATGGAAGCAAGGAGGAAATATGGTCGGAACCACGATTGCAAAGGATCAATTCATAGATACAAGATGAACTTGTACCAAGGAAATAATTATTTTTACGAGCAGCTTCCATGATAAGTTCTACATTGGGTCCATGGGCATGAACACAAAGGTTCAAGGTCGACTCCCACTTCTTCAATGCATAACATTTCATCCACTTCTCGTTTTTGAAGAAGTTGTTGAGTTGAGAATTTATCTGGCGAAACACCAGAAGAGTATGACTCGCATAACTTTCGAGTTCATACGAATTAGGAAAAGCATTGGTTCAACCCATTGGGGCATCTTAGGAACATATACCACGAACTTCACAGGTAAATAACTCAAGCTCGAGAGCAGAGCAAGGTTGACAAAGCAGAGAATACAATTTACCAAAGGCAATATGTATCAGGGGAAGAGCGCCCAAAATTTTTAATATGAAGGACACTGCCGAATATCAACCCAACAATGGATCTGGTGATCCACAAGAGATCTGATGTGAGTATCGGTACTCAACCAGAAGGAGAAGAATGCAAAGGCATCATATTGTAAAAACAACTGAATAATTTGATGTTTAAATACAAAGAAATCATGACTTTCAGAATGAACGATCAGAGGCAAAATTCTGATCAAAAGACGAGTAAGTTAATTAGAACTAGATGGATAATCTATCAAGGTGGAATTTGCCGAGAATCAGATCATGTCCGGAATGACGTCCGAGCCAGAGGAATGAATTCTAGGAATCGACAAATGATAGGGATTATCCTCATTCATGTTGAATCAATAGACTTGGAATGACAATGACAAAGAATGCTAATGGATATTGCGAGACATATGGATTTAACCATAATGCAGGCAGACAAGACTTTCGAGAGCACTAGGCTGCAGAGGATCTTCGGGAGATCAAATTTGCATTTCAAAGAATTTTGTGAGACATATGAACAACTGGGGATGAACGAATCCCGGTTAAGTGAATTTTCTGCAGTGCGAAAAGAGGCTGCAAAGTAGAAGACACAAGGATTCTCAGAACAACGGAGAGTATTAAGGGTATCTTGTAACAACAGGAGCAACTGGGGATGAGGGTACAACGAAAAGGATGTTATCCATGGGGATTTATTGATGGTAAGGAATTGCAAAGATAGTGGGCACAAAGATCTCGGGAACTTCGAGGAGTATCTTCGGAGTCCCCTGATGAACCAAGCGATCATCTGGCATGCGGGGCTCTCCGGAAGGAAGCGGTTATGAGAACCTAGTGTTAGAGTTAGCAAAATCTTTAACCCGAATAGAAGAGAGATCAGAGTCCCAGAGTAAAGACGAGGAATAAAAGATACTAATACCACCCAATTGGCGACATGGCCCCGTAAGCCACACAGCCAAGTTAGTAAAACAATTTTTCGGATACTAAACTCAACTTCGGCCAAGGAGTTAGAAAGGGGAATTCCTACAGGCAGTCGGCTCATATACCAACCTGTGACGCCCCCGGCTTAATCGTGCACTAACCATACACGCAAATGCACAAGATCAAGCCTAAGGACTCACTTGAAGATATCACAACACAACTCTAAAACATAAATAAAGTCATACAAGCTTTATATTACAAGCCAGGGGCCTCGAGGGCTCGAATACATAAGCTCGCATACAAGCGTCAGCGGAAGCATCAGATATCTGAGTACAGATATAAAAGAAAACACAGATAGGCCTTAAGAAGGCGGGGCAAAAGAAAACTCTACGATCAAAAAGGCGCAGGCCTCCTGCCTGGGACCCTCCAATCCTACTCCTGGTCGTCAGCCAGCTCGAAGTAACCACCCTTGGGGTAGTAGTAGTAGTCGTCGTCGGCGGGGGAAGCTGACTCCGGGGCTCCATCATCTGGTTGCACCAAACGGATATGGGGAGAAAAAGAAAGCAAAGCAACCGTGAGTACTCATTCGAAGTACTCAGCAAGAAAGGATCTACACTACATATGCAACATTATCAAAGGAAGGCTGTATATGTGGACTGGGCTGCAGAAATGCCAGAATAGGGAGGGGGGCCTAGTCCTATCAAAGACTAGCATCTTCAGCATCTTCAAGCATCTTCAGAGGTCTTGCAGCATTAGAAGAGTGTAGATCAGCACCATATATAGTAGCAGTATTAATAAGTCTCAACCTCACCCAGAGATCCTTCCTCGACTCCCTGCGAGAAAGCAATCCAAGAGCCATACTGTCATCAACCTCGCCCAGAGATCCTTTCTCGACTCCCTGCGAGAAAGCAATCCCAGAGCCCTACTATCCATTTCTCATCACAAGTATCCAGTTCTAGTTGTATCGATCGGGATACAACTCCGAGCGTCCGTTACCGAGGATCCGGCTATGCATAGATTAGTTCTTCCCTGCAGGGGTGCACCAACTTACCCACCATGCTCGATTAACTCCGGCCGGACACACTTTACTGGGTCATGCCCGGCCTCGGCCAAACGATACACCGCAGCCCTACCTAGAGCTGAGCAGAGAGGTCCCCGTCGGTCTACATCCTAAGCGCTCAGGGGTCTTGGGCCATCGCCCTGTGCACTCCAGGTCGTTGCGTGCAGGGGGAAGCCAGGCACCAGGGGGCGCCGGTCCATCCCGGCCGCGATGCTGAGCTGGACGTCTGACAGAGCTTTCGGCTGATGCTACGATACAGAGTGCCCATAACTTTTCCTGCGTGATGGTTAGTGCTATCGGGCCAGAGGCCCACTCGAATCAAATATCCAAATCGTTAGTACATTGGGGGTGCGGTAACGAGCAGAGACTCATGATCGATGTGACCCCGTCGCCCCGTCTCGAGGACTTGCGGCAAGGGCTAAGAATGCCCGGCCACGCCTCGTATTTATCTCTCGGATACCCTCCAGGTCAACCCGTCTTCACATCACTCGTGGGTATCCCTCAGGGTCGACCCGCCTTTCCAAGTACAGTTGTAAAGTCCAAGTATCCGTGTGTCCATAACATCAGGGGAATCTGAGGTATCACCCACGTTGGATTCCTACTCGATGTATCCGTCAAGGTGAACTCGGAGGAATCACCCTCGATGGGTTCACACTTGAGGTGTTGCACGACAGCGTCGTTATCGGAAGTGATGAAGGAGGAACCACCCTCGATAACCACGACCAAATAGCTACTCTACAAAGTTAACATCAGAAGTGCTATACGAGGTATCACCCTCGGCACTCGATAGTAACCCTGCAGTGTCGTACCGAAAGGGGTGTGACGTGATGTGCCGGGCCCTAGTCATCTGATAATCCAGCAGGGCAACTGAGACAAGTGGGGGTCACTGGGGGATTACTAACCAGCCTATTCTAAGCAGTTTAGGATATGCAGGTAAGGTATCAATAGCAGGTTATAATAAACAGGCTATGCATCAGAATAGGATTACTCAAAGCAGTAGCAAATTCTAATGCAAGCAGGAGGGAGAAAGAATAGGCGATATAGGCATGTTCAAGGGGGGGTTGCTTGCCTGGAAGCTCGGTCGAGAAGGAGGGGTCGTCAACACCGTAGTCAATCCCAGGGGTATCGGCAGTGGCGTCAGTCTCGTAGTCTACCGGAGAGAAGAGTGTGAAGAAACAATGAATACAATGCAAATAGATGCATGACGATGCATGACAAAGCAAATAGCAGTGCTAGGTGTGCCCTAACGCGGTAGTAGGCGATACTTGTGAAGGGGGAAAACATCCGGGAAAGTATTCCCGGTGTTTCACATTTTCGGACAGATGGACCGGAGGTGGATTGTTGCATGTTTGCTATGCTAGGGACGTGTGGCGGATGAACGGGCTGTGTAATCGGAATCGTCTCGTCATTCTGAGCAACTTTCATGTATAAGGTATTTTCATCCGAATTACGGATTATTTTATATGATTTTTGAAAGTTTTATTGAATTTCCCAATTACTGGATTTATTTTAAAATGAATATAAAAGCTGAATAAACTTTTGTTACCTAGTGCTATTCTAGCCACAGTGTATGACACTAGGGCCAGTGGGGCTGGGTTAACCCAGTCAAAGATTGACTGGTCAACATATGAACAGTGTAGAGGGCCACATGTCATTGACTTAAACATTTTATTTTTAATTTGCTATTTCTTTAAACTAACAGTGATTCCACATGTCATCTGCCATTAGACTAACTTAGCACTAATTGTAAATCCTAATCTAAACTAGTGCTAAATAAACAAGGGCCGGCCACTCACGGATGTGGCACCGCCGGCCACACACAGCACACACACACACACGATACACACATGGCGCGCACACACACACCTCACTGCCTTGGACATGGCCATGGCTAGCTGCAACAGCAGCAGCTGTTTAGGAGCAGCAGCAGCAATGTGCATCAGCAGCGGCAGCGGCGTTGGAGGCATAAAGCAGCGGCAGCAAACGACAGCGGAGTAGCAAGAAGCAGTTAAGCATGAGTAGCACAGCCAGCAGCAGATCAGCAGCAGCAGGCGGGCGCAGCAGCAGGGGAGCGCGGCAGCGAATGGCCACGGACGCACGCGGCGCACGGGGCGCGGGCGGCCAGGGCAGCAGGCGAGTGCGGGGCATGGCCAGGGCGCGGCGGGTGCACGCACACGCGGCCGGACACGACCAGGGGTGCGACCACGGGCGGACGAGCATGGCTGCGGGCATGGAGCTTCGGGCACGACGGGATGAGCAGTTTACGGCGTCGGATCGAAGGGGAAAACAGTGGATATGGAGGAGAAGCTCACTGCGAGCTCGATGGCGAGGTCGGGGAGGTTGGAGGTGGACCGGAGTGGCGGGAATCGACGGCGGACGACGACGATGTACCAGATGAAGATGGTGGCAATGGCGAGTGTACGGGCCATCCCCGCTCGATTCGGTCCTCAGGATGGACGAAGTGGACCATGGCAGTTCCCCTGGGCGTCTTCTCGCGGCGCGGGGAGCACGGTGGTCGCGGCCATGGTGACGACAGCGGCGGTTTCACGCGGGGAGAAGAGAGAGCGCGAGGGAAAGGGGGAGTGGGGGGCTAGGGTTCGCGGGGTCGGCCTTTATGCTCTAGGGGAGCCGGGGGATGGCCGGCACGCGGCATGGCGCGGCCACGGCCGGTGGATCCCTGCCACGATGCCCCCCCTATGAACAGAACATAGGGGATGACCGTGGGAGTGGGTTGGGCCTGCACTATAGACTAAAGACCCAACTACACAGTAAGACTTTTCCTCTTTTATATATTTTTTGTTATTTGTTATCTATTTAGCTGATGTTTTCCACTTTGTTGAGATAACAAACGATTTTTGTTAGATGTCAAACTTGGCACATAAATACTAGATGTTATTCTTGGACTGCACAAAAAGTCTGGGGTCAATAGTGATTATCTAATTTTTGTGTTTAAATTTAAATGGTTTCTTTTAGTGTTGCTGGACCACTTAAAAAAATTTGCTAGGTAGTAATTGGTGAGTCAAATGATGTTGGTTTCTCCAAGAAAATTTGCTAGTGAATATTTTCAACCCAACGTACATTTTTATTTTGCGGTTTGAATAAATATTATTTTTACTTTATTTTAACGTTGAATTTGACTTGAATGTTGATGAAGTGACCATTGGCTTAGCAAAAAGGTGATGACATGGCACCATTAGTGTGAGGTAACTGTAGCATGGCATCGGGGGTGTTACATCCACTTGAGTCATACACATGCTCACTATACCGGTCTCCTTGTTACCAGTTTTGTTCTTCTTTCTCATTGACATGTTCCGACATCCCCGTGCCATGGTACTGTGTGTCTAGCCAGACGATGATGGATGCCATCACACCCAGAGGGCCCTAAGAATATCTCTCCATCGTCAGAGGAGCAAATCTCACTCTTGAGCTATGTAGTCCCTTATCAAACTTTCCAATGAACCTGTAAGTTGTCGTTATGATCACCGTGTTATAGATGACGTTTGAGCAACCCCAAAGTCCATCATACGGTAAGAATTGAGTATGATACTCTCATGGTCTAAGGAACTAAATCACACGTTAACACTCTGTGTAATAACAATTGACTTCTGACGATTGTATCTCAAAGTATAACAAACAAGTTTGGGTCGATTCAATATGATCGTTCTTCTAACGTCATATTCTCATAGTTGTTTGAGGACTATCATTACACTTAATGATATCCTAAGATCTAGAAAACATGATCACCAACAACACTAGAGCTAGTATTACAGGCAAGACTAGGAATCAGATTTTACCGTTTATCATTCCACACATGCATATGAGTGTTCCACTGAATCACATCATCTATTCCAGGATCATAGCAATTATAGCATATAATATAATATATTAATTATGAATATGTAAACATAATAATACAATATTATTGCCTCTAGGGCATACTTCCAACAGACTCCCACTTGCACTAGAGTCAATAATCTAGTTAGCACATTTTATTTTACACCAATGACAATCCGGTGTTTGTTCATGATTTGTTTGTGGTATAGCCTTCGTCCTATCAGATCTTGACAACTTCAGATTTGCGTGTTTCATTTACATTTCCATACATCTATAATGCTTTCACAAGAATTCATAATTCATGTGAAACTGGCTTTGTATATATTGAATCACTGGCAGGACCTTTGATTCTTTAGACTAAGCTATGGAACCACTATTATGAACAGTGTTCCTTTGGCCCAATCATCTAAAATCCATAACAAGTTCATAAATGAAGCTTTGATTCATCACCTTCTATTGTTCCTTCTAAAGCGACAATATACTCAGCCTTCTGTTTCACCACAATAACTTTCTTGGAACAATTCCAACTTACTGTGCCACCATAAATCATTTAATTGAAATCAAAAATCGCTTGGAGCACTCATGAAGATTTTATCTATGTACTACTTGCAATGAGTCTTTATTGATGTAACTCCTTACAACAATTTCTTTGTTTTCCCCATATGCGAGAAACATGTCATTAGTACTTAACGACATTTTCACGGCTATCCTATGATCAACAATTTGATCATTCTGGTAACTTTACTCACAACTTACTTGGCGTACTAGACATATTTAGTTGTTTACATACCATGGAACATATTTAATACAAGTGTGGTTGAAATCATGTATTTCGCTCATCAGTATTTTAGGATACCGATTCTTGCTTAAAACTCCTTCCATCTGACTTCGACAAGAAACTCTTCTTGTGTATTTTCATACTAAACTGCTTTAGTATTTTCTAAATATGTATTTTGCTAAGCCCGATTAGATATACTATCTCCATAGATTATTATGCCTAATACCAAGGCTATATTGGCTAAGTGCTTTACTGAAAAATTAGTTTCAATAAAGTCTTAATTCATCTCAAGAAATTTATATAATTTCCAATCAACAATGTGTCATGCACACACAGTGTTTAGAAATATTATCATGCTCCCACTTACTTTCCTGTAAATACAAGTATCTTTGCTTTCCTCGATGAAATAAAATTATTTGACCATTTCATCAGAACCAATCTTCCAACTCCATTATGCTTGCTTCAGTCCATTATAGGATCTCTTGAAGTTTGCACACTTACTAGCATCCTCTGGATTGACAAAAATATTTTGGATTGTATCACATATGCAACATTGGTTCTATTTCCATATCGTGGAAATTATTTTGACATCCATCTATTATTTATCACAATTGAAATGTTTAGTATTTACTATTAGAAAAAAGTCCATTTTACTACCCTGAATAAAGTTGGTGGTTCACTTTACCCCCTGATCATTTTTTCTGCTCCTTTCACCCCCCAAACAAACCCATACCAGACAAAATAACCCCCTGGCTGGTTTGTCTCCATCTGATGCTGACGTGGGTCAAGTCAATGGTGGTTTTGACCTGGTGGGGCCCTCTTATCAGACGTTGCTGAGATTGAGCTACTCGTGCCGCTTCGTTCGGGCTCACCTCAGGCCAGATCGGGCCGGACGGAATGGCAGCCCAGGCGCGGGGCAAAGGAACAAGACGGCTGTGCTGTGCGGTCGGTGATGCAGGTCGGGGCGAGGCGGCTAGAGGTGGGCCCATGCGAGCGACCCTGGTGGTCAATGCGCAGGAGCGCGTCGAGGCGCGTTCACTCCTCTCCTGGACGAAGCCGAGGCGGAGGTTGGGCATGGCGCCGGCGGGACTTGGCGCGGGCGACGGCAAGGCGAGGCGGAGGTCGAACCCTCACCGGATCTAGAGCGACCGAGGGTGAAGCGGAGGTGGCCAGTGGTTGCAGGTGACCGGCGGCGTGGCTCAACTCCAAATGGCGGTGGTGTCCTGTTCAAATCAATAGAGGGAGAGCTGAGAGAAACAAGAGAGAGGGCGTGCAGGAAGGAGAGGAAGGGAGGAAGATGGAGAATAGGAGAAGAAACGGGAGACGGACCGAGTGGCTTACCAATGCCGGAGTCGAGGAAGAGGCAGCCACCAGAGGCGTAGGGGATGCGTAGGCGTCGTGGTGAGACGAGGAGGGAGCGCTGGAAGAGCAGCAGAGGAACGGGAGCCGCGCCAGGGTCGCACCACCGCAGTAGAGGTGCTTGCCTCAAGAAGCAGAGCCACGTCGGGGTTGCGCCGTCGCGCGATACCGCCAACGTGCGCGAGCACACCGAGCACGGGAGTACCATCCAGGAGGAGTAGGCACACGAAAGGGCACGATAGGCGACGGAGAGGACCAACCAGAGACGCCGGAGCCGCGCCGGTGTGGGAGGCAAAGCTGTGCCCGGAACCCTAGCAACGGGGAGGGTCGCGGGTGGGCGCCAGAGGCCCCGAGAGGCGAATCTGGCGGGTTGAGGGGAGGGAGCGAGGCCAGGCGAGCACGAGAGTGTGCCGCGCGCCGGCGATAGCCGCCCGACCTCGCCGGCGAGAGACATGGCAGGGGCAGCGCTGGATGAGGTGGTTGGCTGGCGCCTGATAAGAGGGGCCCACCCAGGTCAAAACCGTCGTTGACTTGAGCCACATCAGCATCAGATGGAGACAAACCAGCCAGGGGGTTATTTCGTCCGGTATGGTTTTGTTTGGGGGGTGAAAGGAGCAGAAAAAATGATCAGGGGGTAAAGTGAACCACCAACTTTATTCAGGGTGGTAAAATGGACTTTTTTCTTACTATTATAACCCGAACTGGATTTATGTATTGCTATGATGAGACAATCTCGCCATAGTCAACTCCTTGATCTTGTCATAAACTATTTGTCACAAGTCAAGTATTATGGAAAATTTGTATCTTTGTCAGTTTATAGATTCATTACTATTCTTTAGACTCTAAGACTTTTGGAGGCTTTATGAAGTTCTAAACTTGAATTATGTGTATGGATATACTATCTCGGATTATGTTGGCATATAGCCAATTTCTAGAGTCAGGGTTCATTGTTTGTGTATATAGGTTCATTGTTTGTTCAACAATATCTCGTCTGCACACCATGAAGGTTTGCACGGGTTTTCTCAGCCTATGTAGTTCAATTGCAAGTTCGACCGAAGTCTCTATATCTCATGTAGAGGCTTCCGTATCAGTCGTAGCAGGAAATCCTGGAACTACTTCCAATGTTTCTTTTCTTTGACCTGATGACGAAGAATCTATAATCTCGTGGAGTTGCCTATCCTCCCACTCACTCTTTTACAGAAAACATTTTCTTCAAAATTTACTGAACTCTGTGGCAAAACACTTTGCCTCGGCATAGTGATAGAGGAATACCCAACTATTTGGGATAACAAACAAAGTAGCACTTGTCTAATTTGAGAATAAATTTGTAAACATTTTACTTATGACTTGTGTTCCCAAATGTTAAGGAAAGACCAAACTGTTTTAGCGTACTCTTCCTTATCTTATATGGTGTCATTTCAACAGATTTGATGACGTTCCCTTTTCAGTGTAAGAGCCATAGTCTCTAAAGCATTAAATTAAAAAGTATCTGGCCAATTGATTAATGTCATCTTTGATCTCACCATGTCATACATAGTTTGATTACATCTACTCAAAACATTCTACTCTTAGTAACGTTTTGGGAAGTACAAGCTATAAAATTCTTTTCACAACTCATCAGATATTCGCCAAACTTGTAACTCAAATATTTCTTTCTGCAATCCAATTGTAGAAACAGAATTTTTGTTACAATAAGTTCTACTTCATTCTGAAAACCTTTTGAAACATTTCAAAGGATCCATACTTATGTCTCAATAAGTAAATATAAATATCTAATTGAGTCATCCTTGAAGATAGATAAATCCCACTGCTTGCAACAACACTTATTGGATTACACACATCAATATGCGTATTTCTAATTATTCTGTAGCTCGTTCTATTATGGCCTGTGAATGATATTTTAATTCACTTCACTATTTGGACGAAAGTTGCAAGTGTCAGATGATTCAGAATCAGATGACTTCAAAATCCATCACTATGGAATTTCTACTGGTTTCTCCAATGTGACAAAAAGTAGTGCCACACATATGTGGTATTCTTTTAGTCTTGCGACATTTATTGTCGGTGTTATGGAAGTTTAATTTTATCATCAATATTCATAACATACATCCTATTCATAATAGGAGTATGGCCTTTTGTTCATAATATAGAACAACTATTGTTCTCTTATGAACAACCGCCTTGCAACTTCTATGCAATAGGCTAGAGTGTACAAAACTCTAAAATAAATTATGACAATAAATACAAAGGTAATATGCTAATGAAAAGTATCATAACTTTTATAAAGTTTTCAACACATATTTTAACCTCATTGTTTGTTGGTCATTTAGGCCGTTGTAATTTCTTGCAATGATTCGCATCAACATGCAATCGAGTCGATATCCTTTGTGATCAACTTGAAACCACAATCACGAAGAACTGGTGATCAACAATTTAATCATAATTATCATGAATTACACTTACTTGAACAAACTTCTCTACATCTTATAACTTGTATGACATTCATACCTGAGCTGGACATTCCAGTCTTCTTTCTTTATGACTTTTACTTCTTATAGTTCTACTTCAATATTTCTCTCACTTACAGAGGAAACATCAAACTTTAGTAGTGGCATGAGCCCCAAACTTCCCTAGGAATATAAGTCTCATTACATCCTTCGGTTTTGTTCTTTCTCTATAAGTTTTTACCATCAACTCATGACTGGTGTTCTTCCGGATCATATGCATTCTTAAACATAGTTGGATGATTCACTAGGACTTGCAAACAGAACACTTCTTTAGATATCACAAATCTTTTAGCCTTTGTTTGTTTCTGAAAACAATTTTCAGTTCCAAGAATATTACATAACTATCCCAAACATTTTGAACTTTGGGTTCCTTGGAAGCAAGCAGATCGTGATGTAATTCTAGCCTTTTGGATCGAAGGATGTAAGTCTTGTCATCCATAGCATCAGCAGGAGAGTATTGTAAGCATGCAGTAGGACAAAATCCTTCTTGTCACTCTAGAGGATGATACTGTTATTAACAATCGTAAAGATTCAACCAGATAAAACAGATAATCAATTTCAATAGAAAAGGTGGAACCGTGATCTATTATACTACAGCCATAATGCAAACTACACATAGACATTGTTTATAATTAATTTGAACTAGTGATTAAACTTAATTAATTCATAATTGTGATCCCACTCAAACCAATATCTCTAATAATTGATTTTAAGTGATTCAAGACCCTAATCTTATTCACGACCATTGATGTCGACATCACTGATTACGTGAACTTCAACCAGTAGGCAAACTTTTGCCGATCATATCTCCATAAGACTCTTGTTCATCTTTTGATGCTTTGTGCTCCGAGCTCAGAACAGTTCTGCTAGAACTTCAAGACAACCGAGTGTTTTTGCTTGCACGCTCTAACCTTTCATCCATCTTACACCTCACCATCCGTTTGTACTCATGTGGACATGACGGACTCCGGATTGCTACGTGTTATAGATGGTTGCATCACTGGGAAGAGCACTTTTAACATGATATTTTCTGTGAGAGATCACCCTAATAATTGACTACTGCGCAATCAAAGGGTGCAAACAACAAAAGGGATAAATATATCAGGCAATTCATAATAGCATGATATGGTATAGCCCTAGGCACCGGGAACGTCTCCATGATCCTCCGAGGTCTTCATGAAAATTCGTCAAAAATGTTGTCATGGCGGGAATTTTGAAAAGTGCCACCATGGCAACACTTTTTCTCTCCTATGCCTGGTGAAGACTTCTCACACCGGGATCCTCTGTAGCACATCTTGATAAATAAACTAATGAGTTTTGACACGCAGGTCATTAAAGTGACAATCCTTTGGTTCCAGCCATCATGTTATACTATGACACATAGGTGACTTAACGTTACAACATATAACCATCTCATACATAAACTTATTATCATGACGAAGGCTATACCACATCACATGCATCATGCAAAACCAAGTTATACGTCCTCTAATCGGTCTGGAAAATTTTAATTATGTGGCTTATAGGGTTTTCAGATAACTCTAGCTACCTACGTCCACCATTAAGGCGATGATTCTTGTTTCTAGATTAACTTTCGGGGTGTGTGAGGGAAGAGACTTAATAAAAAATCTCTAGCCCCACACTGAACTTCGTCGATACGCATGACCCCTAGAAGCTCTTTCCCTCTCGTGTTTGCGGCAGTTCACTATTCTTGACCACAATGAAGCCCAAAGAACTATTAGCAGATCGTCAACAACTGTGGCCGATCGATTGTAGAACTCTCTAAAAAAGTACATCATGCCGTCAGTAAACTGAACCAAAGCAACACTCGAGGGAAGCATAGCAAGAAAATCAAACCCTCCGATCCACATGTGATCTAGATAAAAAAACTGCATCTATTCATAGAACTGCTCATGATTCCACTATTGGGAAACATAGTAGAAAACAAAAAAATCGACCTACGATCAACCAGGAACACTATGAAGATGTAATAACGGTTTGGATCAGATCGTTACCGACTCTGAGTTGCAGCAGAAGAATATGAGTCAGTGTAGATCGTACTTTAAGTCCCTCGAACTGTAGATGAACGATCCCTCAAACCACTCACGAACAGTCCCTCGAATGGAAGACTGAAAGCACAGCCTCTCCATAGATTGCAAGCGTATTGTCTTCATGATCCAGCAGCGCTTCACCGTCCAGAGTTGATCATCCCTGGAGAATTATAGGGAGGAGATTAGAACCACAATGGGCTTCTAATTATGAGTATTAGAGGATCTAGAACTAGCTCCAATTGGATCAACTAGAACTAGACGAGGCTCCAAAACTTGTGTATCCAAAGGGCCAAAATCCTCAAGTATATATAGGTTGAAGGGAGGAGAGAGGGGGCGCCCCAGGGGGAAGGAAACCCTCCCCCTTTGGCCGTCCAAGGAGGGGAAATCCCCCTCCAATTCGGCCTCCCCTTCCTTCTACAAGGTGGAAGGGGGCGCCTCCACCTATTGGGCCCAAGTAGCCCAATATGCTTTCCACCACTTGGCCTTTTAAAGCCCGTCGATATTAAATTAAATATAAAAGCCTCCTAACTATTATTAGATCCTTTTATTATTAATTTAACATCTCCAAAAACATTTTCCATCCTATATATTATTTATCGGTAATACCGGGTATTGCCCGATAAACCCTGAAACCCTTCCAGTGACCCCGAAATGGTTCTGGTTCCACTCAAAACAGTGAAACTATTTCACAAATATTTCCTCATTACTCATGTCCTACTAACACTCACCAAATCATGATTACCGTAAGCTTATGACCCTATAGGTTCGTTAAAACATAGACATGAACAAAGCCCTTTTCGTTCAATGACCGATAGTGGAACCATGGACATCCATATCGATCCCTATGAGTACACGAATGACATCCATATCGAACTACAAACTAAATAGTCTTCTCTTGATCATAAAGGATTAACATCAAGGATTAACTTTAGCTGACGAATCTTGTTTCTGTTATTCTTTCCATCTTTTTTGAAATGAGCTATGTCCATCCTAAGCTCATTCCTCTCAGCCCTGAGGAGTTTTCTCTCATTCTTCAGGTTATCCCTCTCCTTGATCAGTTTATCCCTCTCATCACTCAGCTTATTAGTCTTCCTGAAGAGATCAGTGCTCTTGTTAATCAGCTGACCCTTCTTCGCCTTCAGCGAGGCATTCCTGTGTTGCAGGCTACTGATGGTATACTGATGAGTCTGTAAGAGAACGTGGTTGAGCATCTCCACATCATACACCTCCTCCTGGTTTCCTCCGAAATTGGCCATGACCTGATGCAGTTTAATTTGTTAGACAAATAAATAATGATGTGTTTGGTTGCAAAGTAGAGTATATATATGAATGCAACTAAAAGAATTTCATATATAGTTGACACTACTTATGCCTATCAACACTATACTTATGCATTGATTTGGCAATGCACTGACTTGGCAACGCACTGACTTGGAAACGCACTGATTTGGCACTGACCTAGCAACATTTCTAAAATTATCCAACATATGGTAGTATCAACATGTGTATCAAATTATCCAACATGGCAGTTTTAGCACATGCAAATGTTGGGAAACATAGTAGAAAACAAAAAAATCGCACCTGCGATCACCCAAGAACAATATGAAGATGCATAACGGGTTGTGATCAACGATCGTTACCAACTCCGGAGTGCAGCGGAAGTAGACAAGTCGGTGTAGATTGTACTTGAAATCCCTCGAACATTGATGACGATCCTGTGAACCACCCTCGAACGATCCCTCGAACTGAAGACCAAAAGCACGGCCTCTCTACTTGGTTGCAAACGTACGGTCTTCACGATCCAGCAGCGCTTCGCCGTCCAGAGCTAATCGTCGCCGGAGAATTAGAGGGAGGAGATTAGAACCACACATGGCTTCTAATTATGAGGATTAGAGGTGGCTAGAGCTAGCTCTAATTAGTCTAGGACCAACTAGAACTAGAACTAGATCAACTAGAGGAGGCTCCCAAAACTTGTGTGTCAATAGGGTGGAAAACCTCTAGTATATATAGGTTAGGAGGGGAGGAGAGGGCAGCCACCAAGGGAGGAAAGCCTCCCTTGGTGCGCCGGCCAAGGGGGTGGGACTCCCACCCCTAGTCCAATTCGGCCCCCTTCCTTAGGGAAGGGTGGCACTTTTCCACTTGGGCCTTTTTTGCCTAAGTTGCCTTCCACCTCTTGGCCTTTTAAGGCCCGTTGATATTTAAATTACATATAAAATACTTTAAACATTTTTAGAGTATTATATATATTTTTTAACATCCCCGGAAACATTTTCCACCTATATATAATTAATCGGTAATACCCGGTATTACCCGATATTCACCGAAACCCTTGTGGTGACCCCGAAACGTTTCCGGAACCTGTGGGAACTATTCCGGATATTAATGAAACTATTTCACGAATATATTCTCATCACTCCTGTACTACTAACACTCAGCAGATCGTGATTACCTTAAGCTTGTGACCCCGTAGGTTCGGTAAATCATAGACATGAGCGAAACCCCTTCGTTCAATGATCGATAGTGGAACCGTGGACATCCATATCGGTCCCTATGATTACACGAATGATATTCGAGTGAACCTTTGGTTATCATGCGATGTTCCCTTTGCTTTGCGATACTTTACAAAACCCGGTGTGCCTCGGTATGCTCTTGAGTCATCAGCATGCTCACTATACCATTGCTCCCATTTACCAGTTTTGTTCTTCTTTCTCGTTAACGTGTTCCGGCATCCCTGTGACGTAGTCACCTGTGTCTGGCCAGACGATGATGGATGCCATTTACACCGAGAGGGCCCTAAGAATATCTCTCCATCATCGGAGGAGTAAATCCAACTCTCGAGCTATCCGGTCACTTGTCAAACTTTTCTGTGAACCTGAAAGTTATCGTTATGATCACCTTGTTACAGATGATGTTTGAGCAACCCCAAAGCCCACCATCTGGTAGGACGTGACCGAGACACTCTCATGGTCTGAGGAACTAAAACACATGCTAACACTCTGTGTTATTAGAATTGAATACGGACGATATTAACTCAATTCATAACAAACAAGTTTGGGTCGATTCAATATGATCGTTCTTCCAACGTCATAATCTCAATGTTGTTTTAGGATCATCGTTACACTTAACGATATCCTAAGATTCGGAAAACATGATCACCAACAACACTTGAGCTAGTCTTAGAGGCGAGACTAGGAACCTTTATTTTATCTGTTTATCATTTCACACGTGCATATGAGTTTTCCACTGAATCGCATATTCCAGGATCATAGCAGTTATAGCATGAAATATAAACTATTAATTATGAATATGGAAATATAATAATATAAATATTATTGCCTCTAGGGCATATTTCCAACAGCAAATTATCCATCTATTCAAATTATCTTGCACTGCCATACAAACAGATTGTAGTTTCTACACATAGAAACACGTTGTAGTTTCTATTCAAACTCCTAATTTTGCCTACCCAGTCAAATTCATTTAGCCTACTCACTTCACTGCCAAATTGAAACCCTAGAGATGCAAATCTAATGGGAGGGGATGAACTCATGGCAGTATCAACATGTGTATCAAAATGCCTAGAGCAAACACAAATTATCCAACACATGGAAGTTTCAACACATGCAAATGATCCATCTATTCAAAATATCTTGCAGTGCCATACAAACACATTATAGTTTCTACACATAGAAAAACACATTGTAGTTTCTATTCAAACTCCTAATTTTGCCTACCCGGTCAAATTAATTTGGCCTACTCACTTCACTACCAAACTAAAACCCTAGAGATGCAAATCAAATCAGAAGGGGATGAACTCATGGCAGTATCAACATGTGTATCAAAATGCCTAGAGCAAACACAAATTATCCAACACATGCAATACCCATCTATTCAAATTATCTTGCGCTGCCATACAAACACATTGCAGTTTCTACACATAGAGACACATTGTAGTTTCTATTCAAACTCCTAATTTTCCCTACCCAGTTATATTCATTTGGCCTACACACTTCACTGCCAAACTAAAACCCTAGAGATGCAAATCAAATCAGGAGGGTATGAACTCACCAATGATTTTGTAGAAAGCAAAAGGAAGCTAGATGGGATGAACTCACCGACGATTTGTAGTCAATGTTGTGGAGGGGATAAACCCTAGCAGTCCATCGTTTCCGCCGTCGTCACCGAAACCCTAGCGATGCAAATCAAATGAAATCAAATGGTTCTACAGATAGGGCAGCGAGAGAGGGAGATTTACCTGTTACCTCACCACCGGAACCTGTCAGAATCGAAGGGCAACGAGCGACGACAGAAAGGGGATCGAGAGAGGAACAGAGAGAGCGAGGGCAGAGAGAGGAAGCGGCGACAGAGAAAGAGAGCAATGTGAGGCAAGGGGGTTGTTGCCCCCTTGGTTTTGCCCCCACAGCCTCCTAAGAATTAATGGGATTGGCCCAATACGCAAAGAAAGTAAATTTAGCAAAAACAAATAAATTCCTAACTTCAATAAAAGCAATACAATATTTCTACCTTACTAAAAACAAATAAAATATTCAAAGTAATAATAGTACTTTAATAAAATACTAAATATTCAAAAATAATAATTTAATAAGAACAGTTAAAATACTAGATATACTTTTAAAAATGTCAGTATTTCCATTTAAAATATTATAAATCTAATAAAAATAAACTACAATATAATATAAAAATGATTACCACCTACAAAAAAATAAAAAGGTAAAAAAATTGAAGTCTCAAAATATAATATAAGAATGTTCACATTGACAAAATAATAATGTTGTTGTTCCGTGTTAATCAATTAATAATAAATAATTATAAATAAAAGTAATTCCAAACATTAGACCACACGTCATATAGTGCTGACGTGGTAACCCATGACACGCCACAACTAAACATAATAGTGTTGTCGTTCCATGTTATACCACGTTACCACTATATTACGCCTTGTACAAACTGTGGGTCTCATATACCTGTGACGTTCAACTATTTTCCAATGCCACCACCATGTCCCTAGTAATGTCATACCAAATAAGCCAACGCCACCACTATTTGGAAAAAAATAATGCTGGCGTTGATTGTAAATGGCGCACCACCAACGAAAGTTGTGGCTAGCCATTTTTCCACTAGTGAATGCACATTTTATTTAGGGACTTGCACAAGATACCGCATTTAATGAGCTTAAGAATTTGCTTACACATGCCCCATTACTTGCATTACCCAACTTTGATAAAACAACGCTAGTGGTAACGGCATAGATGCCGTGTTGATGCAAGAGAAGCGACCCATTGCGTATTTTAGTGAGAAACTTTCCAGTGCACAACTTAATTACCCCATATATGATAAGGAATTATATGCTTTGTTGAGAGTTTTGCATGTTTGGGAGCATTACCTTAGGCCATGTGAGTTTGTTATAAATACCGATCATGAGACTCTCAAATACCTTAAAGGTCAAACCAAGTTGAATAAACGGGATGCCAAATGGAGTGAATGCATAGAGTCTTATTCTTGTATCATCAAGTATATTAAGGGTAAAGAGAATGTAGTGGCGGATACTCTTTCCTGCAAGTGCATGTTAATTACTCAACTTGAATTGAATGTTATTGGATTTGAGCACATAAAAGACTTATATGAGCATGATCCTTCATTTGCAATTCCATATGCAAAGTGCCAAACTAACAATTGTTGGGAACAATATTACATGAAAGATGGATATCTTATGCATGCTAACAAACTTTGTATTCCTGAGTCTTCTTTGCGTTTATTGCTTCTGCAAGAGGCCCACAGTGGAGGACTCATGGGACATTTTGGACGTGACAAGACATTTGCCACGCTCTCCAACAAGTACTTTTGGCCCAAGATGCTCCATGATGTGGCACGCTACAACAACCGTCACTCCACATGCCACAAAACTAAGTCTAAAGCTCAATCCCACGGTTTAACATGCACTTTCCAATACCATATGCACCTTGGGAAGATATAAGCAAAGATTTCATACTTGGTTTGCCTAGAACTAAAAATGGCAAAGATTATGTATTGTCGTTGTGGACCGTTTCTCAAAGATGGCACATTTCATTCCATGCAACAAAGTAGATGATGCTTCAGATGTTGCAAATCTCTTTTGTAGGGAAATATTGAGATTGAATGGAGTGCCCAAGACAATTGTATCGGACCGCGATGTCAAGTTACTAAGCTACTTTTGGAAGACCCTATGCGCCAAGCTCAGAATCAAGCTTCTCTTCTCATTGGCATATCACCCTCAAACCGACAGCCAAATGGACGTCCAACTGGATGCTATCCACAATACTCCGCGTGTTGATCAAGAAAAACATCGAGGAATGGGAAGATTGCTTGCCCATTGTCGAGTACTCCTCTTATTGAGCATGACACTCTACAACAAGCAAGTCTCCCTTGAAGGTGGTCTACGATTTTAACCCGTTGTCGCCTTTGGACATCCTCCCGCGACCACTACAAGGGCGACCTACATCAAGAAAATGCATGAAGATACTAGACTCGCGATTGAGTGCCAAGTACACCGCCTCGCCTCCAAGATCAACACCAACAAGCATCCCATGGTGTTCAACACTGGTGACCTTGTGTGGCTACACCTTCGCAAGGAGATTCCCCACCGAGCGCAAGCCCAAGATACTAGCTTGACTCGATGAACCATTCAAAGTGTTGGCACGCTACAACGACAATGCCTACAAGATCGACCTCCCACAAGACAAGTACAACGTGAGTGACATCCTCAACGTCAAGGACCTATCTCCCTTCCATGGTGATGAGGTTATCGATCCTCAAGCGAATCTTTCCCGGGGGGTAGAGATGATGCGGAGCATCCTATGGTGATCCCCATGGACATACCATCATCGCCCTAAACGCCAAGTGGACCGGTGACAAGAGCTCGTGTAAGGGCTATCGAAACCGAGGTTACCTCTCTCCTCTTCGAGCTCCCTTTGAATTCACATGAGACATGGCTCCTAGCTCAAGCGGATACTTTATGCATGCTTAGGTATCAAGGAGAAGGTCATGAAGAAGCAAGGAAGGATCTCCAAGTTCACATGGAGCCACAATAAGGAGGAGAAAGAGAAGCTCCAAGACGCGGAACATCGAAGGCTTTGTGGACACCCCGGGTGCCCGGACTTGCGGCCACCGGAGGGCAAAGCCTCTGCACACACCGGGTCCCTGGACCGGAAAAGCCCCGAGTGCACGACCCCTCCACCAAGGCGGCCACCCCGGGTGCCTGGCCCCAAGGCCCAGGCAGTCACCCCGGGTGCTCAGACCCCTTTACCCCGGGTGCTCGAACCCCTTTACCCCGGGTGCTCGAACCCCTTTACCCGGGTGCCCGGACCCCCCTGACCATGCCTGCGCGCATTTGGGGCAAATGACCCTTGTACCCCTGATTTTCCCCCAAACTTTCCCTAGACTATAAGTAGTCGTCTTCTAGCTCCGAATTAGGGTTAGGAAAGTATATGAAACCATTAGAGAGAGCTTTGCTCCTTGTACCTCCATCTTGAGGATCAAGACCTCCTAAGGGGGAGGGATCCCCGTCATAGGATCATCAAGACCTCCCAAGGGAGAAGGATCTCTCTAGATGTCTAAGACATCATCTCCTTTGGATTTGAGAAGAAACCTTACCTTTGTGATTGTTCCCTTGATTGTGCATGTTATACTTGGATCTCATGTGTGCTATTCTACTGGATGTGTTATTTGGGTTTGTTTGAGTGTTTCCCCTCCTGAGGTCTTGTTGTTCTTCCTCTTTTCCCCTCCAAGTGTGAACAAGATCACCACCTAGGGTTGCACCCTATAACACTGGCTATATAGGGCGACCGAATCGGCGGGACGTGACCCAAATTCCTCCCGCGCTTTTTCAGAGACGTGCGCGAGATCGCATCATCTCCATGGACGCAGGAGGTTAGCATTATGTTCCCCTAAAGGCCGACACATGAACTGAAAGACAAAAGCAGTGTCATCGTACACCACCCACCACGCACACGGCCCGATGACTTCTACTTCGCTTCAACCTCGCCAAAGAACACCATTCGGTCGTCTTGGACAAGGCCGCCACAAGCATGTTTGACGACATCACCGTCACCGGAGAGAGACGACATGTCCGACGAAAGAGGAGCGAACATGTGCCTCTCCGATCACGAGAGGGCGCCCAACCTGACTCGCCTAGCGCTGCAAGCATGTCGTGTGTGCTCCAGTTGCCCACCACCATCGCCCCCGACGGACATGCCGCCGAGGGGTGCTCCTGCTGCACTCCCTTCGACCAAACGATCGACCCCAGACGGATGCACCACCAACAGCTCCAAGCTCACCAAAACGTTGCCCGCTTCAGATCCACCGCACCACCACTAACCAAGTGCTACCGACATCAGACTTGACTCCAAGGAAATGCTTCCAACAAAGTAACGACACCAATGGCGCCATCATTACACACGGTTATCACCGGGAGACAAGAGCTTGAAGCAGGGAGAGGTGTCGGATCCCCTCGATGGCACCTCCAACAAGGAAAAATCACACCCGAAGGCATCATTTGCCACCAGCCCAGATCGAAGTTGAGCATGACTTTCATCAGGGAGCCGAGCACCTATGCCGGAGACGATGTCTCCAACACACCACCACCAAACTGGAGCAGCAGATGCCACTTGCTACACCGCCCAAGAACTAACCGAAGCACCATCGGCGCGCAAGCCCAGAGCATCCCGAAGGCCCTGCTCACACCATGCCACTGCAGACCACCAACCCGACAGGGAACCACCACGCAACCCGCCGGCCGAACGACCTCCGGGCCTCCAGTCGCCAAACACCAGATCCGGCTGCGCCAGGCAGAGGCCGCCCGCCGGGGCGAGCCCGCGCCCCTCAGCAACACCCTCGGACAGCGACACACGCGTTCGCGTCAGCCCTAGCCTCCACGCCGCATTGACCGCGCCCAGCATGTGAGGACCCAAGGAGGATCTCATAGGAATTTGAGAGAGAAAGGGGACGAACAGGAAGAGATTGCAGAGAAAGGGGAGAGAAACAGAGCACAAGGGGAGAGATAGATTCAGACGTTTCTATTCTTCAGAGTTGTCCGGTTCCTTACACAGTAGTGGTATATAAACCCACGCACGCCACGCCCTACACATAGTACAGCTAGGCCCACTGCCAGTCACACATTCTTGTCATCCACCTGTCCAGTGGACCCAGGGTCCACCTGTCGGTTGTCCGGCAACGTCGTCAGGGATGGAGCTGTGACATTCTCCCCCCCCCCCCCTTGAGCTTGATCCTCCTCCCAAATTGTAGCTGACGGAAAACAAGCGCGCAACACATAATAATCTTCCCAGGTTGCATGATCAGCGGCGATGCCGTGCCATTGAACTTTGATCTGTGGAATAGCATTGTTTCCCTTCTTCACCATACGTCGATCCAGCACAGCCTCTAGTTGGAGAGTGACAGCCGATAAATCGGGCGGGTCTGGTAGCTCCTGAAAGACTGGAGAGTAGTTGGCAGTGAAGGGTTTTAGCTGCGAAACGTGAAACACTGGATGGATCAGACTTGTATCAGGCAAATCCAGACGATAAGCGGCAGCACCCAGCCGAGCAGTAACTCTGAATGGCCCAAAATATTTGAGAGCTAACTTGCGGTAGGGACGATTGACCAAGGATGATTGTGCATAGGGTTGTAACTTGAGTAAAACTTCCTCACCCACTGCAAACTCTCGATCTTGACGATGTTTATCTACCTGAGACTTGATTAGTTGTTGAGCACGCAGTAAATTCTCACGCAACATAGCCAGAAAATCCTCACGATCGGCTGCCAATTCCGCAAGAGATGTAGGCAGATCACCAGCATCAATTGGCATAGTACCAAAATTAGGATCCATACCATACAGAGCCTTGAACGGGGTGTTCCCCAGTGAGGTGTGATACGAGGAATTGTACCAAAATTCAGCCATTGGTAACCAGCGCTTCCATCGAGCTGGACTGTCATGAATAGCACATCGCAGATACTGCTCTAAGCATTGGTTTACACGCTCCGATTGGCCATCCGTTTGTGGGTGGTAGGCTGTAGAGTAACACAGTTTAGTGCCAATTTCCATGAACAATTTCTTCCAGAAACTGCTAGTAAAAACTTTATCACGATCAGAGACAATGGAGGCCGGCACGCCATGAAGACGGACAATAGTATCAATGAACACAGCTGCCACTGACTGTGCTGTATACGGATGTTTTAGAGGAAGGAAATGGGCGTACTTGGTAAAACGATCGACCACCACCAAAATCACCTCAAATCCCTCTGACTTGGGTAACCCATCAATGAAATCCATGGTTATGTCTTTCCATGGGTGGTCAGGAACTGGGAGGGGTTGAAGCAGACCACAAGGCACTGTTCTTTCATGTTTTGCCTGCTGACAAACTTTGCATTGTTGAACCCAGTCCGCCACCTGTTTCTTTAGGCCTACCCAATGAAAAAGGTTGGACACCCGCCAGTAGGTAGCCCTGACCCCAGAATGACCTCCAATGGCGCTAGAATGCAAAGTGCTAATCAATTTGGTTTGTAAGGCAGAGTTGTTGGGTATCCAGAGGCGACCATTGTAGCGAATCAGTCCTTGGTCCAGGGAATGACCATGTTCATCAGGACTGTGTACAGCCAGCTTTGCAAGTAACTCCATGGCCATAGAATCAGTTTGATAAGCATTGAGCACCTCCTGCATCCAAATGGGTTGACACACAGAGATGGCAGAAATAGTATACACCTGACGGACACGAGACAGTGCATCGGCAGCATTATTGTCAGAACCCTTGCGATAGCGGAATTGGAACTGGAGACCCAGCATTTTGGCCATAGCTTCACGTTGCAGATCCGAGGTCAGTTGTTGATCATGTAAATGGCACAAACTCTTATGATCAGTGACAATGGTAAAGATACCTCGCTGGAGATATGGCCGCCACTTGTCAATCGCCATTATGACAGCTAAAACTTCCTTTTCATAAATTGATAGTTTCTGATTTTTAACACCCAAGGCTCTATTAAGATAAGCAATGGGATGATTGTCCTGGGAGAGAATAGCACCAATGCCTGTGGATGAAGCATCTGTTTCCACTGCAAAAGGTTTACTGAAATCTGGCAAGGCTAACACTGGAGCATTGGTCATAGCTGTTTTCAGGGTTTGAAAAGCTACAGTAGCTTGTTCAGTCCATAGAAAGCCCTTCTTTGTCAGCAATTGAGTCAAGGGTTTGGCCATAGTTCCATAATTCCAAACAAACTTTCGATAGTAACCTGTCAATCCAAGGAATCCCCGTAGTTCAGTAGCATTGGTAGGCTGGGGCCATTGTTCCATAGCCCGAGTCTTTTCTGGATCTGTAGCCACACCTTCTAAGGAAATCACATGGCCCAAGTATTGAATTTCCGTCTGAGCAAAAGAGCATTTGGAAAGCTTCACAAACAACTGATGCTCACGCAAGGTTTGCAGTACCCAGCGGAGATGCTCCAAATGTTCCTCCCAAGTGGTACTGAAAACTAGAATGTCGTCGAGAAACATGATGACATACTTGCGATTAGCTGGAGCTAAAATGTTGTTCATTAAGCACTGAAACGTTGGTGGTCCATTGGTCACCCCAAACGGCATAACACGAAATTGGAAGTGTCCTGAATGTGTCTTGAATGCAGTCTTCTCCTCATCCGGTTCATGCATACGGATTTGGTGATAACCTGCCCTGAGGTCCAGCTTGGAGAAAAACTTTGATCCTGCCAGTTCATCGAGTAATTCGTCGACAATAGGAAGAGGGAATTTGTTCTTCACAGTGATGGGGTTGAGTTTGCGGTAATCCACGCAGAAACGCCAGCTACCATCTTTTTTATTAACCAGAAGTACTGGAGAGGCGTATGGGCTCATGCTAGGTTTCACAATCCCTGCCTTGAGCATATCTGCCACTTGTAGTTCAATCTCATCTTTCTGCTGTGGCGAGTATCGATAAGGCCGAGAGTTAGGAGGATTATGACCCACTTCCAAGGTAATTGCATGATCATACACTCTGTGTGGGGGCGGGCCAGTTGGAGTTTCGAACACATCTTGGAATTCTGTCAAAACTGCAACAAGATCTGCTGGATGCGAGCCTGACTCAGAAATTGCATCACCGGAAGAAGGATCAACCACTGTCATAGCCCAAACATCATTGCCATGCAGAGCTTTGTCCAGTTGCTCTATTGACATCGGTTGCAATTGCATAGGGGAAACAGGCGGAACACCTTGAAGGGAAACCATAGCATCACCATGTGCAAACTGTAACGATCTTCCCTCCCAATCACAAGTCATCGGACTGTGACACTTCAGCCAATCCATCCCCAAGACAGCATCATATGCTCCCAGCTGGAGTACTCGCATTGGTGTTTCAAAAGTGTGACCCTGTGCCCACCAAGTCAGATTCGGGGCCTGAAACTTGGATTCCATAGCTTGACCATTTGCAACAGTAACTTTCACTGATGGAACAGCGACCAAGTCCAACGAAGCGCGCTTGGCAAAGTTTTCATCCACAAAGCTGTGACTACTGCCCGAATCCACGAGTGCTAACATGACCTGGTTGCCCACCAAAGCTCGGATGTGAATCGTTTCAGCATTATCAGCCCCAGAAACTGCATGAGCCGAGATCTGACAGCATTCCAAAGTTTCGGGTTCACTCAACAGCTCCAATGCTTGGACAACATCTTCCGTCAAAATTTCACCGTGCTCTCCCAGCTGGATTGTAAGGAGTTGCATAGGCTTTTTACACTGATGTTCCTTACTATATTTTTCTCCACAACGAAAACACAGCCCGTTGGCACGACGATAATCTCTTAACTGACGTTCTCTTCCAAAATCATCTGTGTTTTTCTTCTGCACTATAGTAACAGGGGAAACTGTAGGAAGACCTGGCTGGTGATGTACAAAACGCTGAAACCTGGGTTTGGTTTTCTGTAATTCCAACTCTTCCTCCTGTATCTTGGCTAAAGCAACTGCTCGAGTCACACTGGTGGGAGCTTGTAAACGAACTGCAGTGCGAACCTCATCCTTCAGACCAAACACAAAGTGAGAGATGAAAAATTTTGTGTTCAAGGAGGGATCCAGAGCAATCAGGTGATACATTGCGGCCTCAAATGCAGAACGATACTCAGAAACTGAACCTGTCTGACGGAGTTGCAGTAAACTATGCATTTGAGTTTCAAATTCCTCCTCACCAAATTCCTGTACCACTGCTCCACTGAATTCTTCCCAAAGCAAAATCAGACGGCGGCGCTTGTATGCTTGCCACCACAACGCTGCATGGCCTTCCAAGTACAAGGTTGCAGTTGACACCCACTGATGAGGTGAGACGTTGTACATCTCAAAGTATGTCAGTGCCATGTCTAGCCACATACGGGGATTTTCTCCACTGAATCTCGGGAAGTTATGCTTGGGTGGTTTGGCATGGTACTCATGGTCATTCTCCCGTACTCGTTCCTGTCCAGAATCCCGATGAGGTGCAGCAACGTGCAGCTGTTCTAGGGCGAACACACGGCGACGCTCCTGAACCTGCTCCTACTCGTGCACCCGGGTCGCTGCCGCTGGTTCCACTGGTGAAGCGGCTGCATTGATGTAACCCGTACCTGGTGGCTGCTCATCCGGCTCCTTCAGGAGCGGCGGTAGGTCGTTGGTGAGTCGCGGAGCTGGACGCGGTGCGGAAGATGTCCCTGCGTCCATGGCGCCCCCCGTCACCGTAGATCCTCCTCCTGCAGCACGGATCTCGGCCTGCCGGTGACGAATTTCATCGACGTTCTCTTGCGTCGACTCGATCTGTTTGCCCAAATTCGTGAGACGGAGATCCATGGCGTCGAACTTGGTAAGCAAGGCAGTTAGCGTCGCCTGGATGGTCCCCGAGTTCCCCCATGGCGGTGAGGACGAGCTTGGTCTGCGCCGACGGCAGCGGTGGCTTCGACGGCGCCGTTGCGGCTCGCTCCAACTCAGGCTAACCCCACTTGGGATTTTGGGCGAAAATTTGTGAAACAAATTTCCGCACCCTTCGCGGTGGAATTTTACAGCCCGATCGAGAGATTATGAGCGCAGACGGTCGCGATCTAGGCTCTGAATACCATTTGTGAGACCCAAGGAGGATCTCATAGGAATTTGAGAGAGAAAGGGGACGAACAGGAAGAGATTGCAGAGAAAGGGGAGAGAAACAGAGCACAAGGGGAGAGATAGATTCAGACGTTTCTATTCTTCAGAGTTGTCCGGTTCCTTACATAGTAGTGGTATATAAACCCACGCACGCCACGCCCTACACACAGTACAGCTAGGCCCACTACCAGTCACACATTCTTGTCATCCACCTGTCCAGTGGACCCAGGGTCCACCTGTCGGTTGTCCGGCGACGTCGTCAGGGATGGAGCCGTGACACAGCATCTCCACGTTGCAGCAAGGGCGCACACGCACCAACTGCTGGACAGGCGCGCGGCCAGCCGCTCCATCTCGCCACCATGGGCGCGCATCGGGCGGATCCGGGACGCGCAGACCGCCGAGCTCGAGATCCCCTCGACGCGCCAAGCAGCAGCCCTATGCGACGCGCCTCACCAGCAGGGGAAAGCGCCCCGCCGCCGCCTTCCTGGGGGCCGGACCGGGCTTCGCCGGCAGCGACAAGACTAGAGGAGGAAGAACGGTGGCGGCGCTAGGGTTTCTATGTCGCCGGAGCGAGGCGGCGCGGGGTCGGGTGGTCGTTCACAGAAGTTTGCGACACATTAATTGTTGAAATGTTGTCCGGCATCATATCATGTTTACTAGGAGTAGTTTTAGACGTTTGACTCACATACCATCATGACAGATATACCGAATGGGCAACGAGCTGCCCATACAAGCATCAAATCCCGCGCGTTCGAAAGAAGAAAACCCATAAAGAACCACAAGTCAGCAGCCAATATCACAGAAATATCGAGTCCAGATTCTCAGCACATACATATAAACCATCTAAAAAAGAGTAGATATATCGACAGGAGTCAGAGAGACGGAATCAACATATGAACCAAGGGGTGCCCAGCTCGGACTAGATACACACAGTTGAATGAAACAGGCCAAAAGAATGGTGATGGATAGTACAATGCCGTTACAGCCTCAGCCTCAGCAGGGGCGCACTAATCAAACACGCTCCAATTACAGAAAGCAATACAACGAATGGGTGATCACCAGTACCCGGATGCAGCTGGATTAGCCAACCAACCAAATCAACACGTACATCCCTTCCTCTTTGTTGAGACGAGCGTTGGTCAGAAAAATCAAGTCAGTTTTTGTACAAACATCTCCTCTCAGTTTTCCTAGCTAAACAAAGGAGGAGCATCATGCTTTTGGATGGTCTCCAAAATCAGCTTCCTGCGAAAAAGGCTTTGCTTCATTCCAGTGATATGTCGGAACAAGCAGGAACTACAGACCTAATAATCTCTGGGGATCCCAATGCTGATGCTGACAGGAGAGACTGGGTGCAGGTCACAAAGGTTCGAGCTTGCCAGTAGCCGGAAGGTTGCCTAGTAGGATGCCTGGCCTGCACAAATCACCAAACATCTAGTCAGAAATGACAACTTATTTGACATACTAGTTTCCTCTTTCCAATGAAAAATCTTTTATGTGTAATTCCAAATGTGAAGCAAGTCTCCATAACTAAGTTGTGAAGCAGCACACAAAGATGACATCATAGTTCAGAATGGTTCTGAACTATTCTGCTTGTTATTTTTAAGTTACTTGCACACACTACAACTGCTTTAACTGTGAACTTGTCATATGAATTATGTAAAAGATGTCAAAGCCAGTTCCCAGTTAATTTCTGTCCACTCCATAATTTTCAATGCAAAGTCACAATTTTTTCAGACCCAAATCAGAGGAGAATTGTGTGGCAATATATACTACAGTACTCCCTCCATTCCTAAATACAAGTCTTTGTAGAGATTTCACTATGGACTAGATACGGAGCAAAATGAGTGAATCTACACTCTAAAATGCATCTGTATACATCCGTATGTAGTTCATAGTGGAATTTCTACAAAGACTTATATTTAGGAACGGAGGGAGTATGTAAGAACATTCCTACAAATTATACTGCTGAACTAACACTCCCAGGATAAAAAGGACATGCTAACCTGACGAGTTATTAGTAAAGGCAGCATCGAAACTCAACTATAAACAGCTTAAGTGTGCCTAACTACCTAAGGGTAGAAATGACCTATTGGATTATACTAGGTCAACCATGTGAGAAATTCTAGTGCCACCAAGTCTTGTGGTGGTATCAAAAAGTAATCGAATACTCCCTCCGTTCCTAAATACTACAGACTTTTTAGAGATTCCAATACGGACTACATGCAGAGCAAAGTGAGTGAATTTACACTCTAAAACACGTCTACATACATCCGTATGTAGTCTGCATTGAAATATCTGAAAAGACTTATATTTAGAAACAGATGGAGTAGACTGTAAATTTGTAATAATATAATCTAGCATGCTACAAAAATCAAACTCAAACACAATACATGTAACGAGCAACAAAAAGGAGAAACTCTGCCGTCAATAGTACCTCCCTCCCTCTCTCCAGGATACTATCATTTGAGTTCCATAAACCGTGAGTTTGATCCTTTAGGCAAGGATCTTACAGAGATAGAAAAGTAGAAACTTAGTTATACATGCATATAGGTATACCCCAACTCTCTTCGTGTGTTGTTTACTGCATCATTGATTAAAAATAAACACGCCTAGGCAGGCGCATGATTGCGCTAAAGAACACACGCCTAGTGCCTTTTCCCCCTTGAACTGCACACGCCTTCTATATTCAATCGATCTAAAACGACATAATAATACTGTCATGCAGAGTCGCTGATGCAGCCAACATAGAATGTTCTCTCTTAATAATCAGTACTAGCACATTTCTAATTTCTAAGTAATTGGTCAAGATACTACTCCCTCCGTCCAGAAAAAATTGTCGAAGAAATGGATAAAAATGGATGTCTCTAGAACTAAAATACGTCTAGATACATCCATTCCTCCGACAAGTATTTCCGGAAGGA
The DNA here is from genome assembly GCA_011799875.1 of Thinopyrum elongatum. Classification (NCBI taxonomy): domain Eukaryota; kingdom Viridiplantae; phylum Streptophyta; class Magnoliopsida; order Poales; family Poaceae; genus Thinopyrum; species Thinopyrum elongatum. Next base: position 113,005,775 of record CM022301.1, on the reverse strand, counting down.
GGGAGTACATGTTTTGGTGTAAAAACCAATAATAGAAGAGAGTAATCAGGACTATGCCTACTATCATCGGAAACGCAAGGACCTAGCAATTGCTCAAAATTTCTTCTCATCGCTGACAAACGTTAGGGCACAATAAGCCCAGGTGCCCTTAGTTTAAAAGGAGGCTGTGACACATAAGTAACACATAAAACTCCCTTCCCGCAAAAAAAGAACACATAAAACTCCCAATCTAAAGTTTCTATCGTACGATATGTAGTGCAAAGTCTACATAAGATTATTTACCACAGTTGGGTACCCTTGCCCCACCTTCTGGTAACCAAAACAGACTGGCGCTGCATTGCCTAGATAGCATTCTTTAAATGTTTCACTGTTCAATACAAACTGATGTGGGCTCAATCTCATTCAATCATGTTCAGTTTAAGTAAAACTCCAAAGCAAGTATAGCCAGCAGCAATTATCACAAGTGAAACATTTCAACATACCTCAAGATTCCACAAATTGGAGATCCACCGTCAAACTGAAATGATCATAGATCCCCTTTCCCACACTCCAGCTCACCATAATGCAACTCCATTCTGGGCACTGCACTTCTTCCGCCAGCCATATTAAATCTGGGGCAGTTCCTGTGGGTTGTCCATTGATGCCCTCAATATCATCCCAGCCCTCCGCTTCCGGTCATCCTTCTGTTCCTCTTTCAAAAACGACGGGTCCTCCCTCAGATCCATGGAATTTGAATTGAGGGCCACTGCCAGGGGCTTCTTGTCTATTCCAAACTTCAGGTGCACTGGTGCCCTCACCTTTGGAACAATGCTCTTTTGGTTCAGATTCTGGTCCCAACCTGTCCCAGAATCAAGCTCCATAGCATTTGCACCCTGAATTGCTGGTGCAAATGCGTCAAGGACAGAAAGTTTCTTCCGCTCAGAAGGGATATCGACCTCTGACACTTCCTCGTCTCCATGCGGCAAAGCGGGCTCAAGAAAAGGGTTTCTCTTGCTCCCAGCCGGTTGTATCATCTCCTTCCCTTTGGCTACACTATCCTCAGAAACCGCTGGCCGAAACCCATCAGCACCCGCAAGGGCCAATCGTTGCTGCAAGCTGAGCAGCGACTTCTCGGCCTTCCTCCGCTGCCGCACCTGTTCGACCATGTCCACCCTGTCCTTGGCCGCCTGCTCACTCCACACCTCTGTCCTGACGTAGGTGTGTGGGTCCGGGAAGGCCGGTAGCCACTCGGGCACATGCCTCATCCCAGTCTCCCTCTCAGCCACAGCAAAGCTGGGCGTGGGCTGCAGAGCGCGGGGTATGGGGAACTTGGGCAATGGACGCGTGAATGGCACCTCGTCCTTGGAGTCGACGAAGGCCATGAGGTCCTTGACGACGCCTGAGCCGACAAGACAGCGGCCTGAGGTGCCGGCCCCGGCGAAGCCATCAAAGTCGGTGCCGATTTCCTCGAGGGACTGGATGATGTCGTACTCGTTGGCGAGCGCGCGGCCGGCGAGGTTGGCGTGGAAGGCCGCGGCCCTCCCGAGGTGCGTGAGGTAGCGGAGGAGGACATCGACGAGCGCGTCAACGGCCGAGCGGTGCGTGCAGTCGAAGCCCGCGGCCTCGAGCGCCTGCGCGACCGCCGCCCGCGCCACCGCCCTCCCGAACTCGTCCCCGCTGCCGCTGCCGCTGCTGCCCGCGCGGTCACTCATACTGCTCCCTCTTGTCCTCCCACCGCTCCCGACCGGTCATACCGTCGAGCACCTGGCGGGCGTGGCGGTCCCAGATCCGGAGCTAGGGTTAGATCTCTCCTCGGGCCACGCCGTCCGCGCCACCATCCAGGGCGAACCGGGGGGAGCTAGACGCAGCCGCGCGCCGGAATTGCGCGCCCGCCCGCCTCGAGCTCGCGCCCCCGGCGGGATTCGAATTCGGTCGGCGCGAGACGACGCAGCGGGATCGCGCGGTGGCGGGGCGCGGGGATTGGGCGGGAAATCGGGAGCGGGGTGGGTTTGGAAGCAGGAGACCGTTGGGGATTTAGGGTTTGGGGAGGAGAGCACGCGCGGGGGTTTGGGTGGGGCTCTCTCTGATCCGAGCACGCGGGCGGGCGAGGGGAGGTGGAGACGAAGGCCTTGGGGAGAAGGGAAGAACGCGTCCGCTTGACTTTATAGAGGAGGGCGTGTGGAAATCCCGTGTGCGCGAGCCGGGTGCGCGTAGCTCGGCGGGGACACGTGGCGCCGGACGGTTGGTTCCGCCTCGTGGACTCTTTCCAGCGTGGACGCCGTGTTCTCCACGACGGGGTTCCGTTGCTCGGGCCTCCGCAGAGGAAGGCGGCCCAACTGGCCCAGTTATTACAAGTGAAATATGCCAAAGGACAACACTAAAATAGTACAGACATTTGCCTCAAAAAAAAAATAGTACAGACATAAACTGGTAAAATAAAAACTAGATTCCTCTGTTCTGTTATCCATGGTTGCAATGAACAGGACGGTATGAGAAAGAACAAAATTTTCATGGCTGAAACAGCCACTGATACAGCATGGCATGCTTCATGCCAACATGACTACAGCCCACAACACCCGACCATACGGTCACCGGCATCCATGTTGCGGGGAACATTTGGCGATGCAGCATCTGGCACGTCGAATTAGATCCATCGATCAGTGTGCTCTGTTTGCCTCCGTCAGTGGTTACGCTTGTGGACCTCCACGCTGCCTGCTGATGCCAGGTTCGCGGCTCGGTTGCTGCCAAAGTTCTTGCGGTTTGATTCCCTTGCTATTCTTGAACCAAACTGCACAAAGCATCAGATGGAATGGAAGTGAGGACACATATTGGTGTCTACTTTGCAATCTAAATAGTGTAACTTATCAACACACAACACTACAACTATTCTACTGATGGTTATAAATTATGTACCTGGATTGCTCGCTTTGGCAAAAAAGCAGCTTCTTGTAGACCCAGCAGCTTTGCAACCTGCAACATTGTCACATTATTGAATCAGCAAAAGGGGATGGAGATCAGAACATAGTGTGTTACAACTTAAATATAGAGTTAAGAAAAAAGAAATGCAAACCTCTCTCAGAATCTTCTTATCACCCTTCCCCACAGGTTCATCAAGTTTAGCGATATCCCATAGTGGAATTTCCAACAATGTTCTGATCACAGTCTCATCAAGAAATGGAAAACGAGCCTGTCGTGTGCACATCGGTACACATCAGCCACTAAAAGCCTATAGCCAAAGCTGAACTAAAAAAGCATGACGAAGATTACCTCCTTGCCATGGTCAGAAATGCACCTATCATCTCTTCCCATGTTTCTTTTCCAAATTCTTTGCACATCTAGTCTCATTTCCTCGTCCAGTGAAACCCATCTAAATAGGGGTACAAAAAATGAATCTAATTTGTTTTTGCAATATCTGCAAAAATATCTCAAATGACAGTCACATTATTTAGCATGCAGTACACGAAAAATCGATGCATATATACCCTCCAACTCTATATTTAGTACGATGTCTACCATAACCAGCACACTGCTCATCAGCTCCAGAACCGACTAAAAGGACTCTAGATGTTGACTTGTGCTTGTAGCGATCACCATCTTGCCCATTCACCCAACCATCCCCGCTAGCAGCTAACCATAGGGCTATACCAATGTTCAAATCCTGTGCAAAAGATCCAGCATTTTAACTCAAATAAATCTAAGAGGAGCAAAAGAGCATAGTAAAAATTTACCAACAGTCCATATTTTCAAATTAAACAGATATGTGTGGATGAATAGAGCTGCAGTGCTAAATATTATCTTCTATTGTCCAGTACATGGTGCACACACATGAAGACGCTTGTGTCATATGACGGAACTATGGCGAACTGTGGTCTCAAGGATGCCAAAGGGTGCTTCAGATTTCTACTCCCACCAGTCCACCACTAATCTTACTGCAGCCTCTTACACATAATCTCCCACAGAACCACTAGGAGGACGCAACCACCATAATGGACACACATAAGAATCACGTATTTTTGTAAGTAAATATAAACTTGGTTAGAAGGGATGGGGAATTCGGAGGGTTGGTATTTGATGGGCATGCGGATGCAAGTGAGATGAGTACTGGAAGCTTAACGGTCCAAATGTGCATTGTTGCTCAAAGAATGTTTAATAAATCTTAGTGTTTCATCATAAATTGGGATGTCTTAAAACTACAAATCAAACTCCTCAAGAGTTTCTCGTCTCTTGCAAAACAGGGGACGAGGACTAAAAGCAAACACCCATGTCAAATCCTACCTTAAACTGTCTCCTCTAAACTCCATCTCCCAATTATTAACAAACAGGTATAGTCCATTAGACCAGTACTAAACTCTATCTTCTATTATATGGCAAATGTAATCCCAAAAGAAAAGATGGTCTTGAGTCTTGACACACTTTTTTTGTATTGTCATGTGCAAAAAAAAAAAGATGCATGATTGGAAGTTTACAACACCATTCCAAAATCCAAATCCAAGATGAACTAAATCGAGTGACACTGCATGGATGACTCGATCGTTCATATGTTGTTTGGCCTTCAGCCTTGTAAACCAAGGAAACTAACCTAACAAAGCATTAGGATATAAGAAGATACACACCATATAGGTATTTGAAGGGTACATCAGTGACATCACGTGTTCACTTTCCTCTTTCAAGTTGGCCAAATTACTGTCAATCTCAACAAGACGCCATCTGCACATAAGACAGTGAAATGAATATCATAGTGAACACTTCATTTAGTATTAGTCTGACACTCTGATACAGATTTCTTTTACATGGCCAGACCAATGCATGAGCATAATATTGGCTAGCATGGTAAAATAAAAATGCAGGACAAAAAAAGTTAATCAATAAGTGAACGATGCATCACAAGGGTACGCTATCAATCACTCCAACTAAACCAACAGAACATTTACAGTGAATGATGGGCATGAACGAGGAACTAAGAAAGCACAATCGTAAAATAATGCAGGACGCAGATGACAGATTATGCACATTAGAGCATATTGATCATCAGATGGATAGAAGGCTTGCAAAATAAACCATCATAAGGTTCATCATGTATTTGGAATTAATTAGGCTATAACACAAGTGCCAGAATTTGAGTCCAGAATTCATTTTGCACAGAAACATGATGGAAGTACTGTCTGTCTTTTGATATGTGCAAACCAGCATCAATACAAAATCATCTATCTTCAGCACCAGATACAAGCCGTCAAGGCAAAGAATATCGAAAGTTCAGGTCAAATCACCTCCGCAGAGGGGAGATTCTCTGAAGCTCCTTCAGTCCTGCCAGTGAAGAAACCCTATCTGGAGCTAGCTGCCCATCAAAACTGACATTCAGCAAATCAATTGTCCCTGAGCAAAATCTTAGTTAGTTTTCTTCAAAAACCAAGTTTGTGGTGTGCTATGAAGCAGCTAACTTCCTCGCTATTATGTTAAAAAGAAGATAGTGATGAATAAAATGTAGTAGCAACACACTTGAACATACATTTGGAATCAAGGCACTGGTCTAGTAATGCTGCAAGTATCATGGAGTCCAAGCCACCAGAGAAAAGGATTGCTATCGGGGCCAACTCCGCTTCCTTGAGTTTATTCAGATCACCCTGTCCACATGCAAGGACTCTGTAAAGCTGGCCTGATAGACTAGTGACAGAAAATGCAACATGAAAAATGTAGAAGCATTTTCCTTCTAAGAAAGAAGATAGAACCATTTCAATGAAGGTCTCAAATCATTATTACGCTGGTGGAGTTGTAAAAAAAGTAGGCAATATTACGAATCTGTAGGTTACTCACCTGATACAGTATGTTCACATTGGTTCGCAGCATTACAGATTCCCTTAGTGCAATTAATACTCTATGTGCACCTGACTGTATGCCTGGAGATAAGCAAATATTTGATGGGAGATCTCTTTTCTCAAACCCATTACTTGTACTGTCTTCAGCTTCTCTGGAGTTTCTGAAACACGAAGACAAGTGATGGTTCCCTTTGTCAACAGAACCCATGGCCGAAATCAAGCCATCCACAGTAGGAACTGTCGATTTTCTCTCCCATCGTATTAACGTATGCAACGAAGAATCCGTCCAATCATGTTTTCTAACTTCGACGACACATCCTTCCTTCGTATATGCGGCATTATTATCAAGGTCTTTCAGGTGAATGCTGTATATCCCACAAGGAAGCTCTTCCCAGTAGCTAACTCTGGTATGGTCAGAAAAATCAGGGTCTGCTCCTGACTCCAAACCATTTACTTCTGTTACTGCAGGAGTGAAGAAGAGTATATATGAGAATGGACATGCACAATTAGATATGAGTTACAACATTGAAAGCATGTACAAATTCAGAAACATCACAGTTTATTTTCAGTTCAGGAATGTTTTCACCTTTTGAACAAGATGATGAACAAATCATTGATAAGATACTAAGATAGATACATGAATTCACGCTTATCTTACCAGAGTTATTCCTTGAAAATGAAGGGGGTGATACTGATGATAATATAAAGCGTGAATCATCAGGAGTGGGCCAATGTACCAACAGGCTTCTTCTCCCAAATGCATCCCGGCCAAACCACAATGTTTTTGAGTCTGTCTGGAAGTTCAATGTGACATTAATGTTAGGAAACAGAGTCTACAATGAAATGAAAACAAGCCAAACATCACAATTACCTGCCTGCCAATATATCAAAGCCCATGGTCCTTTAATAGTGGAGAGGATCTGTGGAACTGATTTCCCTACGCTCTCACGGCAAGGGTATGCTTCATCTCTATCAGCAACATGGAGGTCACTGCAACAGCAAGATTCCAGTGAAGACAAGAGCGATTGTGTGTCATTCTGATCATTGGCAATGTTAATTCCTCCATATATCTCACCTTATAATGAAAATAACAAGAGCAGTGTGAATTTTCATGTAACGTAATCACTCAAGTCCTTAGATATTGGATTAAAGGAAAGCAACAATAATATGCCATTGATACATCGATGTGTGATTTTAACTGAACCATCAAAAGCATTTCCTGTGTACTGAAGTCAGATATATGTGCATCATGCAAAAGGGATTACGGTTGCTGTTGAATGCAAATCTGATCAACAAATCATTTAAGAAACATAATCAACTAAATATGTAACTGAATATGGTGGAACTTGTTATAAGCACTACCAAAAATGTGGATGTCCCAGTATACAACAGCATATATGAAACATATAGGAAGAAATCGATTTGTAAAGAAAAGAAAAAAGAAAAACAATACCGTCTTTTTAGTTTAAAAGCATTACCATTATAAACTAGAACATTTCCTGATTGCGCCACCAGTGGCTGCGAAACCGGCTCAGCTCCCCTGAGCTGCAGTGTCGCCCCAATGAAGCACAACTCCGTGGCACCAACACCACCACCAACCCCGTCTCCACCGTCACAATCTACACCATCTGCAACACACAACAGTCGTCATAAGGGATGGCCAAAGCGACCAAAACTCCAAAGCATTACAAAACATTAGTGAGGGAACCGCCACCTGTAGCACGTACGATGGTGCCGTCCGCTGCGCAAAGGTGGAGCCTATGGCATCCAAGGCTGTCCGGACCTCGCCGCCGCAGGGCCTCCTCGAGCTCACCCACGGACACGCCCTTCCCCTGCACTCACATGTACAGCTTGGCTCGATTAGGGTTTAGGGTCTGGGAAACAACAAACGGTAGGGGTTTAACTCTGCTTTGGTTGGTTGTACGGGTGCTAGTGACAGTACCTCGTCGGAGAACGGTGTGCCGGATGCAGCGGCTTCGGCGGCGGCGGCGGCGGCGGTGGAGGGGGTGACGACTAGGCAGTCGCCGGATAGGACGAGGGCTATGCCGCACATCGCTGACTTCGGGACCCGCTTGCCACTGGGGCGCAATCGCACGCTCCGGCGCCGTGCATAACCTTTTTTTTTCTTTTTTTTTCAGGGTACTTTTTTTATTTATTTTTTATTTTTTGATTGAGAGAAGACGGCGACGTGCATAACCGGTTTCGCAGCACGAGGCCTTGGGTTTGGTTGGGGGCTTGGGCCCAACAAAGTGTGTGTTCGGTTTCTTTTTTACTCACCAAGCATAAGGACGGTTTCTCAAAACAAAAAACAAAACAAGCATAAGTGTTAGAAGCGAGAGAGGGATTAGCGGAACATGATGGATGTATTATTGAGCCTCGAGAGCGAGTATATATTGAGTACAAGACTTGGAGGCCAAGACACCACCTAGATATAAGATGGAAATAACTCTATCTAATCCCTGGCAATCTCTACTACCAAATATATCTCTAACATCCCCCCGCAGTCGTAGCGGTAGCGTTGCGAACAACAGGAGCGTCGCGGACGGTCAGACTGGAGAGAATAGTAGCCGACGGGCTGACATCCGCCCGCAGTCGTAGCGGGAGCGTTGCGGACACATTGACTGTAGAGGAAGCCGACGAGTTGCTCAAGCGGATGATAACCCTTTGTGCCGATGTCGACGTAGCCGAGAGCATAGGGTGTTGTAGCCGTGGCCGAGGTGAAGGAAATATGCCCTAGAGGCAATAATAAAGTTGTTATTTTATATTATATTTCCTTATTCATGATAAAGGTTTATTATTCATGCTAGAATTTTATTGATCGGAAACTTAAATACATGTGTGAATATATAAACAAATACCGTGTCCCTAGTAAGCCTCTACTAGACTAGCTTGTTGATCAAAGATGGTTAAGGTTTCCTAACCATAGACATGTGTTGTCATTTGATAACGAGATCAACATCATTAGGAGAATGATGTGATGGACAAGACCCATCCATTAGCTTAGCATAATGATCGTTCAGTTTATTGCTATTGTTTTCTGCATGTCAAATACATATTCCTTCGACTATGAGATTATGCAACTCCCGGATACCAGAGGAATACCTTGTGTGCTATCAAACGTCACAACGTAACTGGGTGATCATAAAGATGCTCTACAGGTATCTTCGAAGGTGTTTGTTGAGTTGGCATAGATCAAGATTAGGATTTGTCACTCCGAGTATCGGAGAGGTATCTCTGGGCCCTCTCGGTAATACACATCATAAGCTTGCAAGCAAATGACTAAGGAGTTAGTCACAAGGTGATGTATTACGGAACTAGTAAAGAGACTTGCCGGAAATGAGATTGAACTAGGTATGAAGATATCGATGATCGAATCTCGGGTAAGTAACATACCGATGAACAAAGGGAATTACTTATGTTGTCATAACGGTTCGACCGATAAAGATCTTCGTATAATATGTAGGAGCCAATATGGGCATCCAGGTGCCGCTATTGGTTATTGACCGGAGAGGTGTCTCGGTCATGTCTACATAGTTCTCGAACCCGTAGGGTCCGCACGCTTAACGTTCGATGACGATATAGTATTATATGAGTTATGTGATTTGGTGACTGAATATTTTTCGGAGTCCCGAATGAGATCACGGACATGACGAGGAGTCTCGAAATGGTCGAGAGGTAAAGATTTATATATAGGACGATGGTATTCGGACACCGGAAGTGTTTCGAGGGGTACCAGGTACTTATCGGGTCATCGGAAGGGGTTCCGGGCACCCCCGGCAAAAGATATGGGCCTTATGGGCCAAGAGGGGAAACGCACCAGCCACAAGGGGCTGGCGCGCCCCCCATATGGGCCGGCCTAAGGAGGAGAAGGAAAGGGGAGAAGGGAAAGGAAAGTGTGGATTAGGATTCCCACTTTCTTCCCTCTCCCCCCCCCCCCCCCCCCCCTCTTTCCTTCCCCCTCGGTTATATATGGCAGGGGGCGCGGCTTGGAGGGGACTCCAAGTAGGATTCCTCCTACTTGGGCGCCTCCTATGGCTGCTCCTCCCTCCCTCCCACCTATATATATGTGGGAGGGGGCGCCTAGCACACCCCAGACAATTGTTAGCCGTGTGCGGCGCCCCCCTCCACCGTTTACACCCCCGATCATATTTTCGTAGTGCTTAGGCGAAGCCCTGCGGAGATCACTTCACCATCACCGTCACCACGCCGTCGTGCTGACGGAACTCATCTACTACCTCGACGTCTTGCTGGATCAAGAAGGCGAGGAACATCACCGAGCTGAACGTGTGCAGAACGCGGAGGTGTCGTGCGTTCTGTACTTGATCGGTTGAAGCGCGAAGAAGTTCGACTACATCAACCGCGTTGTGAAACACTTCCGCTTATGGTCTACGAGGGTACGTAGACACACTCTCCCCTCGTTGCTATGCATCTCCATGGATAGATCATTGCGTGTGCGTAGAAAAAAAATTGTTTTCCATGTAACGATTCCCAACAGTGGCATCATGAGCCAGGTCTATGCGTAGATGATATGCACGAGTAGAACACAAAGAGTTGTGGGCGGTGATAGTCATACTGCTTACCACCAACGTCTTATTTTGATTCGGCGGTATTGTGGGATGAAGCGGTCCGGTCCAACCTTACATGTCCACGCACATGAGACCAGTTCCACCGACTGACATGCAACTAGTTTTGCATAAAGGTGGCTGGCGGGTGTCTGTTTCTCCTACTTTAGTTGAATCGAATTTGACTACAGCCGATCCTTGAAGAAGGTTAAAACAGCAAACTTGACGAATCACCGTTGTGGTTTTTGCCGTAGGTAAGAACGGTTCTTGCTAGAAACCCGTAGCAACCATGTAAAACTTGCAACAACAAAGTAGAGGACGTCTAACTTGTTTTTGCAGGGTATGTTGTGATGTGATATGGTCAAGACATGATGTGATATACGTTATTGTATGAGATGATAATGTTTTGTAAGTTATTGGCAACCGGCAGGAGCCTTATGGTTGTCTTTTTATTGTATGAAATGCAAACTGAAGGAAATATGCCCTAGAGGCAATAATAAAGTTGTTATTTTATATTTCCTTATTCATGATAAAGGTTTATTGTTCATGCTAGAATTGTATTGATCGGAAACCTTGATACATGTGTGAATACATAAACAAACACTGTGTCCCTAGTGAGCCTCTACTAGACTAGCTCGTTGATCAAAGATGGTTAAGGTTTCCTAACCATGGACATGAGTTGTCATTTGATAACGGGATCACATCATTAGGAGAATGATGTGATGGACAAGACCCATCCGTTAGCTTAGCATAATGATCGTTCAGTTTTATTGCTATTGCTTTCTTCATGTCAAATACATATTCCTTCGACTATGAGATTATGCAACTCCTGGATACTGGAAGAATGCCTTGTGTTCTATCAAACATCACAACGTAACTGGGTGATTATAAAGATGCTCTACAGGTATCTCCGAAGGTGTTTGTTGAGTTGGCATAGATCGAGATTAGGATTTGTCACTCCGTGTTTCGGAGAGGTATCTCTGGGCCCTCTCGGTAATGCACATCATAATAAGCTTGCAAGCAAAGTGACTAAGGAGTTAGTTACGGGATGATGTATTACGGAACGAATAAAGAGACTTGCCGGTAACAAGATTGAACTAGGTATGGAGATACCGACGATCGAATTTCGGGCAAGTAACATACCGACGGACAAAGGGAATTACGTATGTTGTCATTGTGGTTCGACCGATAAGATCTTCGTGGAATATGTAGGAACCAATATGGGAATCCAGGTTCCGCTATTGGTTATTGACCGGAGAGGCGTATCGGTCATGTCTACATCATTCCCGAACCCGTAGGGTCCGCACGCTTAACGTTCGTTGACGATATAGTGTTATATGAGTTATGTGATTTGGTGACCGAATGTTGTTCGGAGTCCCGGATGAGATCCCGGGCATCACGAGGAGTCTCGGAATGGTCGAGAGGTAAAGATTTATATATGGGAAGTCATATTTTGGGTTCCGGAAAAAGGTGCAGTTTTTTCGGTATTGTACCGGGAAGCTTCCAGAAGGTTCCGGAGGATTCCGGAGGGGTCCGGAAGTCCACAAGTGGGTCCACCACGTCCCAAGGGCTGGCATGGGCTAAGGGGAGGCGCCCTAGCCTTATTGGGCCAGGCGCACCAAGTCCTCAAAAGCCCACGCAGCTAGGGAAGGAAAAAAGGAGAGTCCTAGTAGGAATAGGATTGGACTTTAGAGTCCAAGTCCACGTGTGTACTATTCACTTGGGACTATTCATGTGGTACTGTTCACATGTCACTATTCCTTCTACTCCAAGTCCCTACACATATATAAATAGAGGAGAGGGGGCGCCCCAAACAACACACAACATTGTCTTAGCCGTGTGCGGCGCCCTCGTCCACCGTTTACCACCTCGGTCATATTTTCGTAGTGCTTAGGCGAAGCCCTCCGGATATCACATCACCATCACCGTCACTACGCCGTCGTGCTGCCGGAACTCATCCACTACCTCGTCGTCTTGCTGGATCAAGAAGTCGAGGACGTCACCGAGCTGAACGTGTGCTGAACGCGGAGGTGCCGTACGTTCGGTGCTCGGTCGGTTGGATCGTGAAGTTGTTTGACGACATCAACCGCGTTGTTCTAACGCTTCCGCTTACGGTCTACGAGGGTACGTAGACACACTCTCCCCCTCTCGTTGCTATGCATCTCCATGGATAGATCTTGCGTGTGCGTAGAAATTTTTTGTTTTCCATGCAACGTTCCCCAACACAAACGCCATGTAATTGCTTTACTTTATCACTATGTGTTAGCGATAGTTGGCGAGACGACCACGATGCAACAATGGAGATCAAGGTGTCGAGCCGGTGACGATGGAGATCATGACGATGCTTTGGAGATGGAGATCAAAAGCACGAGATGATGATGGCCATATCATGTCATATATTTTGATTGCATGTGATGTTTATCTTTTATGCATCTTATTTTGCTTAAATCGGCGATGGTAGAAATCAAGAAAGAGCATCAAGTGTTGATGGTTAACAAGACCACTAGTTTCAAGAAAAAGGGTAAGGGAAAGAGAGGGAACTTCAAGAAGAATGGCAAGCAAGTTGCCGCTCCCATGAAGAAGCCCAAAGCTGGACCCAAGCCTGAAACTGAGTGCCTCTACTGCAAAGGAAATGGTCACTGGAAACGGAGCTGCCCCAAATACTTGGCGGATAAGAAGGATGGCAAAGTGAACAAAGGTATCTTTGATATACATGTTATTGATGTATACCTTACTAGTATTAATAGTAGCCCTTGGGTATTTGATACCGGTTCAGTTGCTAAGATTAGTAACTCGAAACAGGAGTTGCAGAATAAATAAAGACTAGTTAAGGGCGAGGTGACGATGTGTGTTGGAAGTGATTCCAAGGTTGATATGATCACCATCGCACACTCCCTCTACCTTCGGGATTAGTGTTGAACCTAAATAAATGTTATTTGGTGTTTGCGTTGAGCATGAATATGATTTGATCATGTTTATTGCAATACGGTTATTCATTTAAGTCAAAGAATAATTGTTGTTCTATTTACATGAATAAAACCTTCTATGGTCATAAACCCAATGTGAATGATTTATTGAATCTCGATCGTAGTGATACACATATTCATAATATTGATGCCAAAAGATGCAAAGTTGATAATGATAGTGCAACATACTTGTGGCACTGCCGTTTAGGTCATATTAGTGTAAAGCGCATGAAGAAACTCCATGCGGATGGACTTTTGGAATCACTTGATTATGAATCATTTGATACTTGCGAACCATGCCTCATGGGCAAGATGACTAAAACTCCGTTCTCCGGAACAATGGAGCGAGCTAGTGTCTTATTGGGAATAATACATACCGATGTATGAGGTCCGATGAGTGTTGAAGCACGCGGCGGGTATCGTTATTTTCTCAAACTTCACAAATGATTTGAGTAGGTATGGGTATTTCTACTTGATGAAACACAAGTCTGAAACGTTTGAAAAAGTTCAAAGAATTTCAGAGTGAAGTGGAAAATCATCGTAACAAGAAAATAAAGTTTATACGATCTGATCGCAAAGGCGAATATTTGAGTTATGAGTTTGGCCTTCATTTAAAACAATGTGGAATAGTTTCACAACTTACGCCACCTGGAACACCACAACGTAATGGTGTGTCCAAACATCGTAACCATGCTTTATTAGATATGGTGCGTTCTATGATGTCTCTTACCGATTTGCCACTATCGTTTTGGGGTTATGCATTAGAGACAACCGCATTCACGTTAAATAGGGCACCGTCTAAATCAGTTGAGATGACACCGTATGAACTGTGGTTTGGCAAGAAACCTAAGCTGTCATTTCTTAAAAGTTTGGGATGTGACGCTTATGTCAAAAGGCTTCAGCCTAATAAGCTTGAACCCAAAGCGGAGAAGTGCGTCTTCATAGGATACCCTAAGGAAAACATTGGGTACACCTTCTACCACAGATCCGAAGGCAAGATCTTTGTTGCTAAGAATGGGTCCTTTCTAGAGAAGGAGTTTTCTATCGAAAGAAGTGAGTGGGAGGAAAGTAGAACTTGATGAGGTAATTGTACCTTCTCTCAATTTGGAAAGTAGCACATAACAGGATCCGTTCCCGTGATGCCTACACCAACTAGATAGGAAGTTAATGATGATGATCATGAAACTTCAGATCAAGTTACTACTAGACCTCGTAGGTCGAACAGAGCACGTTCCGCACCAGAGTGGTACGGTAATCTTGTCCTGGAAGTCATGTTACTAGACCATGGCGAACCTACGAATTATGAAGAAGCTATGATGAGCCCCTATTCCGACAAATGGCTTGGGGCCATGAAACCTGAGATAGGATCCATGTATGAGAACAAAGTGTGGACTTTGGTGGACTTGCCCGATGATCGGCAAGCCATAGAGAATAAATGGATCTTCAAGAAGAAGACTGACGTTGATGGTAATGTTACTGTCTACAAAGCTCGACTTGTCGCAAAAGGTTTTCGACAAGTTCAAGGAGTTGACTACGATGAGACTTTCTGTAAGTGCATCTAGTGCCCCTTAGTGATTTTGGTGTATTGAAGACTTATAGGTTAAGGGACTAATGCGTTTGTGAGTGTACACAGGTCTATAAGTCTACGAGGAGTTTGATATTTACGATGAATGTCGACCCCTAAAAATGAATGTCTTCAGCTGAAGACTTTGGTTTTCTTGAAGACTTTGAAAGTGAAGAAATTGGTGTGACCTTGAAGACTTGATATTCATGCGAGGATTATGAAGCGTGAAGACTTTTGTTTTCGTAGTTTCATTTTCTTCTTCTTGAGTCATAGGAAACACCGTACTGTTAAAGGGGGTCGAGGTAAAACTAAGGAAAAGTTTCCAAGTGATGCTCATCTCAAAATCCTACACCTACCCAATCCTTTTGAGTGAAGCCATTGGAAATCTCATACAGTTCAGTCAATTTCTTCAGTGACAGAGACGAAGTTCTTCTGTTCTCTGAGGAATTTGTTCTGACTGAGGAGTTAGGAATTCGCCAGTGCGGATTGCCTACAAGTGAGGAACATGATAGCCTTGAGGAATTTGAAAGCTCAAATTTTCGACCGTTGCTGTGCTATGCGCCAGCTGTCCAAATATCCTACCCACCTAATGGTCGTATCATTGAAGGGCATTTATGGCTAATCATGTCGGGCTGCTCCCTAGGCTATAAATAGCCACCCCCTACAACCACTAGCTGGTTGGCTGCTCCGAGAGATAGATTGACACTTGTCATTGAGAGCATCCCATCCTCCGAGGACTTTGAGCGAAAATCATCAAGTGAGGAAAAACCCAAACACCTACAAACCCAAAGTGATTGAGCATCACTTAAGAGATTGTTCCTATGTGGAACCGACGCTTGTTACCTTTGAGGACTGTGCATCCTCCAGACGGTTAGGTGTCATGGTCTAGAGCATCCAAGAGGAATTGTGGATCGCCGAGTGACCAAGTCTGTGAAGGTTTGGAAGTCACCTGTGAAGACTTACCACGAGTGATTGGGCGAGGTCTGTGTGACCTTAGCTCAAGGAGAATACGGTGAGGACCGTGTGTCTGGGACTGTGTGTCCTCAGGTTTAAATACCTAGCCGCTCCAACCAGACGTACAACTGTCACAGCAGTTGGAACTGGTCTACCAAATCATTGTCTTCACCGAGCTACTGGTTCTATTTCCTCAACTCTTTCATTTCCTCATTCATGTGTTGATTTACTTGATCGTTACTGTGTGAAGACTTTGACTGAAGACTTTCTCAATTTCCTCAATCCTATTTCTTTAGTCACTTAGTCTTCAGCCTGCTTATCCTGTGTGTCACGCTACCTGTACTCTGTGCCTATTTCATTTCATCATGATGACTGTACTTATGCCATGTTATGTTTGCATCTGAGTACTTATTCCGCTGCTAAGTAGTTCGTTGCTTAGGAATTTCCTCACCTTGGAATTCCTCAGTGACGAATTTGTAAAAATCACCTATTCACCCCCCTCTAGTCGATATAACGCACTTTCAATTGGTATCAGAGCAAGGTACTCCCTTGTTCTGTGTGATTTTGATTTAACCACCTGGAGTTTTAGCACCTGAAAGTTCAAATGCTTCTATTACTGCAAATTCTTCAACTATCTCTGTGGTCACAAATTCCTCATTTGAGGATACCACTAGTATCACTGACGAAAATGCAGGGTTGAAGGAATTGTATGTGACAGGCATGTACAAAAGCCTCAAAGGGCATCAGACTCTTTGTGATGTGCTCAAAAAGCAGATCTTGAACAGGAACCCTAGGAAAGAGGGTATTGCCTTTGAGAGGAAACTCAATGCTGATGGATCCTACTGGAAACCTGAGCAGTATCCCACAACATCATGGGTTGCTGCGAAGGGACCTCCCGTCGATCCATCCACTTTATCTGGCTTTACTTGTGAATTCTCACATTCATCTGATGAGTCATTTGACTCCAACTATAAACTGTTCAAAAATCAGAATGGTGAAGTATTTGCTAGATATGTTGGAACTAACTGCAGGAATGGTCCCCCTATGAAGAAAATCTGGGTTCCCAAAAGGTGCCTTGAAAGTCTTCAGGGGAATGTCCTCATGACACCACCTGTGAAGAATAAGAACCCCAGATCAAATTCTTCATATGGACCAAAGTCTTCATATGGATCCAAGTCCTCTTATGGATCAAATTCCTCACGTGGATCCAAGTCCTCATATGATCATCATCATGCTAACGCTTCTGTTTCGCAGGGAAAATCTAAGAGTTCTGATTATGTGCATTATTCTTCAAATCATTATGTTCATAAGTCCTCGAAGAATTTCTCTGCTTACTCATATTCCTATACTAATCCCTCTTCTGTGAAACGAAGCGCTTTGGCTTCAATGCCACCTTTCTCTTATGGAGCTCGTAGGATGATGAACTCTTTGCAACCCCTCCAGATGTGGGTGGTGAAGAAAAAGAACTAACCTCTTATGCAGGGTCAGGTCTCCAGACGAACTAAATCATCTGAAGAATTTTCTGGAGACCTGAAATGCTTGAAAGGACGCAAGCTAATCATGAAGAAATGAATCATTCATTTCTCACGTCCTCATACTGCTATATATACATATGTTGCATTAACTGATGAATTTCTGTCTGATGAAATTGATGGCATATTCTTCACTCTGAAGATATGTGTTCATAAGATGCACTAATTCATCTGCAGGATGATTTACCCAAAGCTACTGAGTGGGTCCTCGACAGTGGATGTACTAATCACATGACTGGTGACAAGAGTTTACTGATGAACACTCCTTTATCTCCATCACATTTGAAGCATATCACCTACGCAGACAAAGGCAAAAGCAAGGTATTGGGTCTAGGTAGGGTTGCAATCTCAAAGGATCGACACATGGACAAAGTCATGCTTGTCGAGTCCCTCGGATTCAACCTCATGTCTGTCTCAATGCTTTGTGATCTTGATATGGTTGTTGTCTTTGGCAAATATCGTTGCTTAGTGCTCATGGAATCTGACAATTCCAAAGTCTTCGAAGGCTTTAGGAAAGGAGACTTGTATATTGTTGATTTCTCTGCAGGACCATAGCCTGCCACTTGTCTACTTGCAAAAGCTTCAGAAGGCTGGCTATGGCATCGACGACTAGGTCATGCTGGCATGAGGAACTTACACACGCTCGTGAAGAAGAAGCACGTCATTGGCATTGAGGGTGTCAAATTCCTCAAAGATCATCTTTGTGGGGCTTGTGAGGCTGGAAAGATGACCAGAGCCAAGCACCCCTCGAAGACTATCATGACCACCTCTCGTCCTTTTGAATTGCTTCATATGGATCTCTTTGGCCCTACTCATTATGCCACACTAACAAATGCAGCATCTCTATATGGCTTTGTCATTGTTGATGATTATTCTCGTTACACCTCGGTGCATGTCATTACTTACAAAAATGAAGTGCAGGAAGTCTTCAGACGATTTTCCTCAAGGGCTTCGACGAACTTCGGTGTGAAGATCAAGCATATACATAGTGACAATGGGACCGAGTTCAAGAATACTGGTCTTGATGACTATCTCGATGAACTTGGTATTACTCATGAGTTATCTGCCCCATACACTCCTCAGCAGAATGGCATCGTGGAGCGCAAGAACAGGACTCTTGTTGAGATGGCTCGCACTATGCTTGATGAATACAAGACACCTCGTCGCTTCTGGCCTGAGGCAATTGATACTGCATGCCACATTATCAACAGGGTATATCTTCACAAATTCTTCAAGAAGACCTCATATGAACTCCTCACTGACAAGAAACCCAATGTGAGTTATTTCAAAGTCTTCGGTGCTAAATGTTGGATTAGAGATCCCCATCACATTTCTAAATTTGCACCGAAAGCACATAAAGGTTTTATGCTTGGTTACGGAAAGGACTCGCACACCTACAGGGTCTTCAACACCTATCACAACAAGGTTGTTGAAACTGTAGATGTGCGGTTCGATGAAACTAATGGCTCGCAAAGAGAGCACCTACCTCCTGTGCTAGATGAAATGACTCCTGAGGAATCCATCAAGCTAAAGGCTAATGAGGATGTCATACCTACTGAAGAATCTGCTGAAGAAGTCATTCCAGATCATGAAGAAAATCATGCTGGTGCATCTGAAGAAAATGGCTCTGAAGAAAATGCTGAGCCAAATCAATGTCGCCAACCTGCTCATCCTCGCATTGCAAATGAAGTACAGATTGAGAGAATCATCAACGACATCAACGCACCAGGTCCTCTTACTCGCTCAAAAGCTTCACATTTGTCTAACTTTTGTGGGCATTTTGCTTTCGTCTCTATCACAGAGCCCACCAAAGTTGATGAGGCATTTCTGGACCCTGAATGGATTCAAGCGATGCAAGAGGAATTACATCAATTCGAGCTAAACAATGTGTGGGAGCTTGTCAAGCGACCAGACCCACGCAAGCACAATATCATCGGCACCAAATCGATCTACCGCAACAAACAAGATGAAAATGGCCTAGTGGTGAGGAACAAGGCTCGTCTTGTAGCTCAAGGCTACACACAGGTTGAAGGAATTGATTTCGATGAAACTTTTGCACCTGTTGCTAGACTTGAGGCTATTCGCATATTGCTTGCTTATGCTAACCATCATAATATCATCTTATATCAAATGGATGTGAAAAGTGCATTCCTCAATGGTAAGCTTGAGGAAGAAGTATATGTTGCTCAACCCCCAGGTTTTGAAGATCCTAAGCATCCTGATCAAGTCTTCAGACTCAATAAGGCCCTCTATGGCCTCAAGCAGGCCCCTCGGGCGTGGTATGATACTCTGAAGGAATTCCTCATGAAGAAAGGCTTCAAAACCCGGTTCACTCGACCAAACTCTTTTCACCAAAACATATGATGATGAATTATTCGTGTGCCAAATATATGTTGATGATATTATCTTTGGCTGTACTAACCAACATTACAGTGACGAATTTGCTTATATGATGAGTGAGGAATATCAAATGTCCATGATGGGAGAATTGAAATTCTTCTTAGGTCTTCAAATTCGTCAACAACGAAATGGCATCTTCATTTCTCAAGAAAAATACCTCAAGGATGTTCTGAGGAAATTCGGTATGCAAGAATGCAAAGGCGTCAAAATCCCTATGCCCACAAATGGCCATCTATGCACTGATGAAAATGGTATAGACTTCGATCAAAAGGTATACCGCTCCATGATTGGCTCTTTACTGTATCTATGTGCATCTAGGCCAGATATTATGCTTAGTGTTTGCATGTGTGCCCGTTTTCAAGCTACACCGAAGGAATCACACCATAAGGCTGTGAAGCATATTCTTTGATATCTAGCTCACACTCCAACACTTGGATTATGGTATCCCAAGGGCTCGGCTTTTGATCTCATTGGATATTCTGACTCTGACTATGTTGGTGATCGTGTGGACCGCAAGTCAACATCAGGCACATGCCATTTCCTCGGACGATCCTTAGTATGTTGGTCCTCGAAGAAGCAGAACTGCGTATCACTCTCTACTGCTGAAGCTGAGTATATTGCTGCTGGTTCTTGCTGTGCTCAATTGCTATGGATGAAGCAAACCCTCAAGGACTACGGCATTAATGTGAAGAATGTGCCACTCTACTGCGACAACGAGAGTGCCATGAAAATTGCTCATAACCCAGTTCAACACTCAAAGACAAAGCACATCCAGATTCGTCATCACTTTCTTCGTGATCATGTGTTGAAGGGCGACATCTCAATCGAGCACGTGAAGACTGAAGAATAGCTAGCCGATATCTTCACAAAGCCCTTGGATGAGAAGAGATTTAGCAAGTTGCGGTGTGAGCTAAATATCTTCGAATGTCCTTTGAAAAGGACACACATCCTAACACTTATGCAAATTGATGACTTAGATGTGCAACACACGAAGAAACGTTTTTCTTCAATCAATGAAGACTAACCCTCTAAGTGTGAAGAAATTAACAAAGAATTTGATTCTCAGAGCCCTACGACAATTGTACGCGGCGTCTGAAATCACCATTCTTACACGGTGGGTCATGCCACCAACAAAAGTTGAAAATCTTCAAAATTTGAGTTTTTCTTCATTTTGCAAATTCTTCAAATTCTTCAACTTTGCAAAGTCTTCACTCTTTCCGACTGTGTTCTTCATTGACTATATATATATTTGAGTTTTCAGTCCTCTACAGCATTCACTTATTGCTAATTCTTCAAGTTGATTTTCTTCTAAGTGAATGTGATCGGACCCGTTCCCCCTCTATGCTAAACTCAACCTAGTCTATTCACAAATTCTTCATGTGCGTTCTATTTGAAACACGTTCAAAGTCTTCACTGTGTCCTTGACAGCTGAAGAATTTGCGAACGAAACATTAAAATATTCTTATCTGAATTTTCGGCTTTTGCCGCTCAAACCGTTCCATATCCCTCGATAAGATTTATCTATTCACCCACGATCTAACACGATCTCCACTTCACAGTACGTGGGTGACACATGTCATTAGGATGAGAAGGGTCAGGGGCATGTTCGTCCATTTTTCTTCGAACGAGAAGTTTTTCACCTCGGCTATAAATACCCCTCGCCCTCCTCAGATCTCATTTACCCCGCTCGATCTTACTCCCCTCGCTCGAGCTCTCAGACCTAGCGCCACCGCTACACTCCATCGTCGCTGGTGAGGAAGAGCTTCACTACATCGACCTCGTCGCCGTCGTACTCACGCCGGTCGCGGAAATCTTCACTCCGCCGCCGCCGTAGCTGTTTTCCATCGCCAAGTTAGGGCGTGGAAGATCTGAACGGACAAGCTTCTCCACTGCTACTCTCAGTTCGTCGTGTTCTTCGTCAAGGGTAAATAAAATCTATTTTTACTGCCCTTGTTGATTCTAATGATTTCCACAAAATCTTCAAAAGGCGTTTATTCTTCTACTTTCATGTTCTTAAACACCAACTTGCTTCTGTTCTTGATCTGTTTCTCTAAGCAACATTTTTCTTCAAGATTCCTCAATTGTGTGGATTTTCAATCTATACAACTTTGGAACCTAAGTCAAAGAACACTTAGTGAAATTCCTCAAGACACCCCTGGTCAAATTCCTCAAACTTGATACTTTTGAAAAACTTCTGAGAACACATATGACCTCTCCAAATTATTCGCACCTATATTCTGTTCACAGGTACACATGTCCGTTGCTGAATCACTAGGTTCTCATCAACTTAACTCATTTGCAGTGTTCCTTGAAGAAAAATTGCATACCTCGTCAGAAAATT
Source organism: Thinopyrum elongatum (assembly GCA_011799875.1). Taxonomy (NCBI): domain Eukaryota; kingdom Viridiplantae; phylum Streptophyta; class Magnoliopsida; order Poales; family Poaceae; genus Thinopyrum; species Thinopyrum elongatum. The sequence continues at coordinate 112,983,664 of CM022301.1, read as the reverse complement.
CGATTGTTCAAAATCCTCAAGTGAAGAAGATGGCTGATGGTAAAAGACCTCAGAAGGGAGGAAAGAGGCCAGAGACAAATACTGCTTTTGAGATCCCTGATGACATCTATGATGAATATTGTACTCCTGATGAAGCAACTCATGGCAAGGAGAACAAAAATCAGCGCAAAGTGCGCATTCAAAAGATTGAGAGGAGATGGGCAAGAGAATGGAGGGAGTATCGATATGTGACTCCAAAGTACATGAAGAAATTCACTGTCAACCCTCCATGTCCAAGACCTCCATTGGCTCCAGGCCAAGAAGCTGATCCCACAAGCATCAGAAGAGGTGAGGAATTTCCTCAGGAGTGGGCTAAGCGTCAAGCCAAGCTGGCCAAAATGGCTAAAGAGGCAGTGAAGAAATTCAACGAAGATTCTGCTACTGCCGCTGCTGAGGCCTCTGCTAGCAAGCCTAAGAAGGCTATGACAAAGAAACCAGCTGTCAAAACAAGATCCTCAGCTGCAATGCCCTCACGGCCAAGTTCTTCAAAGCCCTCACGGCCTGATCCTCAAGCAACTTCTTCAAAAGCAGCTCCAACTCCCTCAGTTGCAAAATCCTCAGCTGCTCCTGCAAAGTCCTCAGCACCAGTGCATCTTGCCACGTGCCAAAGGACTACTGGAATCTCAATTGCTTCAGGAGTCTCTGCAAGTTCCTCAGCTCCACCTCAGTCTTCAACAGCTCCGACCTTGCTGAAGAAAAAGGCCACTGCTGGACGAGGCACAAGGCCAATTCCTCACAAGAAGCAGGTCGCCTTTCAGGTTCCGTCAAGCGAAGACAAAGCTGATGATGAAGAATTAGCTGAGATCATCAGAGATCGACAACAAAGGGCTGCTAGTGCCAAAGGCAGTGATGTGCCCCTCATGCTGGATCCAAGGAAGATCCTTGATTTCATCGATCTATGGCACAAGGATCCAAATACTCCTTTGCCTGAATTGAACCTCACTCCTGGCCAGAGCCACATGTTGACGGCCTTCATAGCCGAAGAAAAATGGAAATTTGAGAAGGCCAGGCAAGTTAAGAAAGCTCAATACAAGAAGGAGCGTTTTCTGAAGAAGCATGTTGTGAATATGTCTCCTGAAGAACTTGTGAATATGCAGGCTGAGATCAAAGCACTCAGTGATGAATTTGACGCTTATCGTGCAGATTGGCTAGGTGCCAAAGTCAGATTCGTCAGAATGGCAAAGGGATTCACTCCAAATGTTGCAGCTTCATCGCAACCCAAATTTCCTTCGACTGAAACATCTGCTCAGCTTACTGAAGAACATGCAAGCACAGCTGATGAAAATCAGGCTGTCGAAGAAAATGAAAGCACCAGGGCTGATGAAGAAATTCCAGTCTCTGAAGAAAATGCCAGGGCAACTGCATCTGGTGTGCCTGAAGGATTTCAACCAATTTCCTCTGCTCCTCCTGCAGCGATGACAAGCATCATCCTTCCTTCTACAACAGAAGCGAAGAAAACCAAGGTTGCGGAGCGAGCAGCTGTGAAGAAAAGGAAAGCATCTGCCTCCTTAGAGTCTTCAGCTCCAAAGAAAGTGAAGACTTTGACGAGCTCTTATAAAATCCTATAGATGTTGTTCCAATATCAAGCATGCCATCAAAGGAGATTATTCCCTTTGGTGAGGAATATGCAATTCCAAGTGAATCTGATGAAGAAGATCCTTCTGCTGCTTCGACAGAGCAGTTAGATGAAGAAATTGAAGTGGACAATATCACTTCAACTCCGCTGGTATCATCGCCCATGCCTCTGTTCATAGCTGAAGAGGCAGGCGTTGAGGAAATTGATGATGAAGATGAAGATGTGGACATTGGGTGTACTACACCAATTCTGAATGATGACTACTGGGAAAGTCATCACACCAATTCACCACTGACGACTCCACTGCAACAAATTCCTCAGTCCCCTGCTCAAACTGAAGAAGTTCCAGCCACTAGTGCTGATGTACATGTTTCTGAAGAAATGGAGGCCAAGGCTGCTGCTGATGCCTTTGCTCCTGAAATTCCTCAGCCTATGGCTCCAGTGGCTATACCTCAAGAGGCTGTGAAGACTTCAACTGTTAATCTTCAGCCCAAGCCACAGAACCCTCACTCCAAGAAGCAGAAGTTCAATGCTGTAGATTTCTTTAATGAGCACATATTCTTCACTGACTACAATCCCTATGACTCTGCTCGACTTCGTCGCAAGCGCTTCTGGACTGCTAGCCAGATGAACTTCTATTCCTCACTGTTGTTTGATAAGGACAAGATCTTTGAACATGAGCAAATTCCTCATGTGGATATGGAATCGCTGCCCTGCTTCACCCCAGTCCTCAGTGTTCTTCATGACACTAGGTTACTCAACTTCTGCACCGACATCTGCGATTGGAATGAAGAACTCATTCTTCAATTCTTCGCCACGCTGCATATTACTGGAAATGTTGATGATGTCAATTCATGGGTATTGGACTGGATGACCGATAATACTCATTTCAAAGCACCGGCCTCTGAATTGCTTCATGCCGTCCCAGCCAGTCCTCCCACTGAAGGTGCAAGGCTTCTCTATGTTGAACCTGAACTATCCGATCATCTGATGCAAGTGCTGATGAAGCCTTTGAAGCCAGGCCAAGCTCCAAGGACCAAATTCCTTGTCAAGGAATTGCTCTATGTGCCAAGGACAGTTTATCGCATATTGACCAAAACCCTCAGTCCAATCAAGGGCCACAACTCTGATGACGAAGAGGTTGTTGGCATTATGAAGAATCTGCTATTCAATATCATTCATGGTATTCCTATCAACTACCACGATTTCTTCATGAGGACTTTGGCCAATGCTGCTCTGTCACCTTTTGAGTTGAAGCCTTATGCTCCCTAGATCATGAAGTTCATCAGATCAAGGTCTTCAATTCATTATAAGGCTGACCTTCAAAATCATCTCAGCTATTTGCCCCCTATTGAAGTCCTCAAACGGACTATTTCCTCAGCTGACAAGAAGGGCACGGCTGCGGTTATTGATGAAGGTACTCGTCCATTGGATGGACAGTTTCGCAAAGCTACTTCATATTCCACCAATGATGACTCTGCAACACAAGATTCTGCCGCCAAAGCTTCAGAACAAAATCCTCAAGCCACAGCTCCGCGTGTGATGACTGATCATGAACTTCTCCTTAGTCTTCATCAGAAAGTTGATCGAAATCACAAGTGGGTCAAGCATCAGTTTGGTGCAATTCTTCAGAACATGACAGTCACTCAAAATATTGTGAAGAAGAATCACTACTACTTGCATGAAGTCTTTGACCGCACTTGGGCTATTCTGTCGAATCTTCATAGTGCTGAAGATCTCAAGGAGATGGGCTTCCAACAGGACTTTGACTGGTCTCAGCCACCTTCGAAGAAATTCAAAAAGGTCAAAGTTCCTCAGCTTGTTGCCAGTTCATATTCTTCATCGTGCGAGACGGATGAAGCTGAAGACTTGAACGACACCGCGGCAGGCCCTACCTCAACGGACGACCCCAACAACGCTGGCGCTCCTCCATCGACATCATGATGATATTCTTCAGGGGCGTTAGTCCTCATTTTTCGTCCCTTTTGGTCATTCGATGACAAAGGGGGAGAAATTTGAGTTAGTCTTCAAACGGGTCTTATATATGGGCTATATTTCTGTTAAGTTACAGCTCTTGCTTTTCTGAGGTGTTTGCTCTGATGAGTTGTAAACTTAAGTCCTATGGTGGTCTGATACTTTTGAACTGCTTTCTGCATGCTTATTTCCTCAAGTACCTTAATGCACGCATGCTGAATTTCGTCAGACACCATATTTCATCATGCATTTCAAATTCTTCATATCATATGTTAAATGCGTGTATGAATTACAAGATATAGGAGGAGATCTCCATGATATTACTCTACAATGTGCAATTGCTATTCAAAGCAAATTCCTCGAATATGCACATCTTCAGGGGGAGTTCTTCTATATCTTGCAATCAAATTCCTCATTATCAGTATTTACACTTCATATGTTTATCCCCGTTGAAAACTTAACCTATATTGTCATCAATCACCAAAAAGGGGGAGATTGTAAGTGCATCTAGTGCCCCTTAGTGATTTTGGTGTATTGAAGACTTATAGGTTAAGGGACTAATGCGTTTGTGAGTGTACACAGGTCTATAAGTCTATGAGGAGTTTGATATTTACGATGAATGTCGACCCCTAAAAATGAATGTCTTCAGTTGAAGACTTTGGTTTTCTTGAAGACTTTGAAAGTGAAGAAATTGGTGTGACCTTGAAGACTTGATATTCATGCGAGGATTATGAAGCGTGAAGACTTTTGTTTTCGTAGTTTCATTTTCTTCTTCTTGAGTCATAGGAAACACCGTATTGTTAAAGGGGTCGAGGTAAAACTAAGGAAAAGTTTCCAAGTGATGCTCATCTCAAAATCTTACACCTACCCAATCCTTTCGAGTGAAGCCATTGAAAATCTCATACAGTTCAGTCAATTTCTTCAGTGACAGAGACGAAGTTCTTCTATTCTCTAAGGAATTTGTTCTGACTGAGGAGTTAGGAATTCGCCAGTGCGGATTGCCTACAAGTGAGGAACATGATAGCCCTGAGGAATTTGAAAGCTCAAATTTCCGACCGTTGCTGTGCTACGCGCCAGCTGTCCAAATATCCTACCCACCTAACGGTCATATCATTGAAGGGCATTTATGTCTTCTCATGTCGGGCTGCTCCCTAGGCTATAAATAGCCGCCCCCTACAACCACTAGCTGGTTGGCTGCTCCGAGAGATAGATTGACACTTGTCATTGAGAGCATCCCATCCTCCGAGGACTTTGAGCGAAAATCATCAAGTGAGGAAAAACCCAAACACCTACAAACCCAAAGTGATTGAGCATCACTGAAGAGATTGTTCCTGTGTGGAACCGACACTTGTTACCTTTGAGGACTGTGCATCCTCCAGACGGTTAGGCGTCATGGTCTAGAGCATCCAAGAGGAATTGTGGATCGCCGAGTGACCGAGTCTGTGAAGGTTTGGAAGTCACCTGTGAAGACTTACCACGAGTGATTGGGCGAGGTCTGTGTGACCTTAGCTCAAGGAGAATACGGTGAGGACCGTGTGTCTGGGACTGTGTGTCCTCAGGTTTAAATACCTAGCCGCTCCAACCAGACGTACAACTGTCACAGCAGTTGGAACTGGTCTACCAAATCATTGTCTTCACCGAGCTACTGGTTCTATTTCCTCAACTCTTTCATTTCCTCATTCATGTGTTGATTTACTTGATCGTTACTGTGTGAAGACTTTGACTGAAGACTTTCTCAATTTCCTCAATCCTATTTCTTCAGTCACTTAGTATTCAGCCTGCTTATCCTATGTTTCATGCTACCTGTACTCTGTGCCGATTTCATTTCATCATGATGACTGTACTTATGCCATGTTATGTTTGCATCTGAGTACTTATTCTGCTGCTAAGTAGTTCGTTGCTTAGGAATTTCCTCACCTTGGAATTCCTCAGTGACGAATTTGTAAAAATCACCTATTCACCCCCCCTCTAGTCGATATAATGCACTTTCACTTTCTCACCCGTAGCGATGCTTAAGTCTGTCCGAATCATGTTAGCAATTGCCACATTTTATGATTATGAAATCTGGCAAATGGACGTCAAAACTGCATACCTTAATGGATATCTTAAAGAAGAGTTGTATATGATGCAACCAGAAGGTTTTATCGATCCTAAAGGTGCTGGCAAAGTGTGCAAGCTCCAGCGATCCATCTATGGACTGGTGCAAGCATCTCGGAGTTGGAATATATGCTTTGATGAGGTGATCAAAGCATATGGTTTTATACAGACTTACGATGAAGCCTGTATTTACAAGAAAGTGAGTGGGAGCTCTGTAGCATTTCTGATATTATATGTGGATGACATATTATTGATTGGAAATGATATAGAATTTCTTGATAACATAAAAGGATATTTGAATAAGAATTTTTCAATGAAAGACCTCGGTGAAGCTACTTACATATCGAGCATCAAGATCTATAGGGATAGATCAAGACGCTTAATAGGACTTTCACAAAACACATACTTTGATAAGATTTGAAGAAGTTCAAAATAGTTCAGTCCAAGAAGGGGTTCTTGCCTGTATTACAAGGTGTGAAGTTGAGTAAGACTCAAAGCCCGACCATGGCAGAAGATAGAGAAAGAATGAAAGTCATTCCCTATGCCTCAGCCATAGGTTCTATACGATATGCCATGCTGTGTACCACACCTGATGTGTGTCTTGCCACTTATCTGGCAAAGAGGGTACAAGAGTGATCCAGGAGTGGACCACTGGACAACGGTCAAAATTATCCTTAAGTGCCTTAAAGAGGAGTAAGGAGATGTTTCTCGGTTATGGAGGTGATAAAGAGTTCGTCGTAAAGAGTTATGTCGATGCAAGCTTTGACACTGATCTAGATGAATCTAACTCTCAATCTGGATACATATTGAACGTGGGAGCAATTAGCTAGAGTAGCTCCATGCAGAACATTCTAGACATAGAGATTTGCAAAATACATACGGATCTGAATGTGGCAGACCCGTTGACTAAACTTCTCTCACAAGCAAAACATGATCACTCCTTAATACTCTTTGGGAGTTAATCACATGGCGATGTGAACTAGATTATTGACTATAGTAAATTCTTTGGGTGTTGGTCACATGGCGATGTGAACTATGGGTGTTAAATCACATGGTGATGTGAACTAGATTATTGACTATAGTGCAAGTGGGAGACTAAAGGAAATATGCCCTAGAGGCAATAATATTTTATATTATATTTCCTTATTCATGATAAAGGTTTATTATTCATGCTAGAATTGTATTGATCGGAAACTTAAATACATGTGTGAATACATAAACAAATACCGTGTCCCTAGTAAGCCTCTACTAGACTAGCTCGTTGATCAAAGATGGTTAAGGTTTCCTAACCATAGACATGTGTTGTCATTTGATAACGGGATCACATCATTAGGAGAATGATGTGATGAACAAGACCCATCCGTTAGCTTAGCATAATGATCGTTCAGTTTATTGCTATTGCTTTCTACATGTCAAATACATATTCCTTCGACTATGAGATTATGCAACTCCAGGATACCGGAGGAATACCTTGTGTGCTATCAAACGTCACAACGTAACTGGGTGACCATAAAGATGCTCTACAGGTATCTCTGAAGGTGTTTGTTGAGTTGGCATAGATCGAGATTAGGATTTGTCACTCTGAGTATCGGAGAGGTATCTCTGGGCCCTCTCGGTAATACACATCATAAGCTTGCAAGCAAATGACTAAGGAGTTAGTCACAAGGTGATGTATTACGAAACGAGTAAAGAGACTTGCCAGTAACGAGATTGAATTAGGTATGAAGATACCGACGATCGAATCTCGGGCAAGTAACATACCGATGAAAAAAGGGAATTACGTATGTTGTCATAACATTTCGACCGATAAAGATCTTCGTAGAATATGTAGGAGCCAATATGGCTATCCAGGTGCCGCTATTGGTTATTGACTGGAGAGGTTTCTCGGTCATGTCTACATAGTTCTCGAACCCGTAGGGTCCGCACGCTTAACCTTCGATGATGATATAGTATTATATGAGTTATGTGATTTGGTGACCGAATATTGTTCTGAGTCTCGGATGAGATCACGGACATGACGAGGAGTCTCTAAATGGTCGAGAGGTAAAGATTGATATATAGGACGATGGTATTCGGACACCGGAAGTGTTTCGGGGGGTACCGGGTACTTATCGGGTCACCGAAAGGGGTTCCGGGCACCCCCGGCAAAAGATATGGGCCTTATGGGCCAAGAGGGGAAACGCACCAGCCACAAGGGGCTGGCGCGCCCCCCATATGGGCCGGCCTAAGGATGAGAAGGAAAGGGGAGAAGGGAAAGGAAAGTGTGGATTAGGATTCCCACTTCCTTCCCTCCCCCCCCCTTTCCTTCCCCCTCGGTTATATATGGCAGGGGGGCGCGGCTTGGAGGGGACTCCAAGTAGGATTCCTCCTACTTGGGTGCCTCCTATGGCTACTCCTCCCTCCCTCCCACCTATATATATGTGGGAGGGGGGCGCCTAGCACACCCCAGACAATTGTTAGCCGTGTGCGGCGCCCCCCTCCACCGTTTACACCCCCGGTCATATTTTCGTAGTGCTTAGGCGAAGCCCTGCGGAGATCACTTCACCATCACGGTCACCACGTCGTCGTGCTGACGAAACTCATCTACTACCTTGACGTCTTGCTGGATCAAGAAGGCGAGGACCGTCACCGAGTTGAACGTGTGCAGAATGCGGAGGTGTCATGCGTTCGGTACTTGATCGGTTGAAGCGCGAAGAAGTTCGACTACATCAACCGCGTTGTGAAACGCTTCCGCTTACGGTCTACGAGGGTACGTAGACACACTCTCACCTCATTGCTATGCATCTCCATGGATAGATCATTGCGTGTGCGTAGAAAAAATATTGTTTTCCATGCAACGATTCCCAACACGAGGTAGCTGTGTGAAGAACACCGCGGTCGATGTCGAGTCGGGGTAGCCGGTGTCGAGGGAGTCGCCGTGGAGCCGCGGGCGCAAGGAGGCACCGAGTTAGTCATGGGCGCAGTGGTGTCGAGGTAGTGGTGCGCCGGAAGGAGGATGGTGTTGACAAGGCGTTGCACCGGGTGTGCCAAACCCGGGGACACGTCGTAGACAAAGGCACGCATCGGTGTTGCCAGCACCGTGCATGCGTAGATGGACGAAGACGAAGTTGACGAAGAACTGACCAGGCTTGCCAGGCCCGGGGACACGTCGTGGATGAAGGCACGCATCGGTGTTGCCAGCACCGGGCATGCGGAGATGGGGACCTGCACGAGCCATACGCCATGTCGGAGAAGTCGGAGAGGCCAGCAGAGAAGAACTCGACGACGATTGCATCGTTCCATCGGCACGGGGCCGATGTCACCAACTGTGGTCGAAGTAGACGAAGTGGTCGGGGTAGATGACGGTGACGCTGGCGACGGGCTGGTGCTTGGATCAAGACGAAGGGTGTGGACGGGCGGCGTGGCTTGGATGAGTGAGCTGCAGTGGCGCCAAAGAAGAGCGGCGGTCGCGGCCTAACTGCGGCGGCGGCTAGGTTAGTAGCGCGGCAGCGGTGCTCGAAGTAGGCGAGGAACCCGACAGCATGACGAAGACCGGTGCGGACGGTGGCGTTCCCGTGCCAAGGAAGGCGGCGCGGCCCATACCACAGGAGGTCGACGCGCGGTGACGGTGGAGTGGACCGTGGGCCACGACGCTACGGCCCGAAGGGGCGATGCAGCGGAGGCGGGCAGGTCGGAGCGACTGAAAGATCGAGGATGTCGCCTAGAGGGGGGGGGGTGAATAGGCCTTTAAAATAATTACGGTTTAGGCTTGAACAAATGCGGAATAAACCTAGGGGTTAATTTGTCAAACACAAAACCTACAACAACTAGGCTCACCTATGTGCACCAACAACTTATGCTAAGCAAGATAAACAACTAAGTGATAGCAAGATATATGACAAGAAACAATATGGCTATCACAAAGTAAAGTGCATAAGTAAAGGGCTCGGGTAAGAGATAACCGAGGCACGCGGAGACGACGATGTATCCCGAAGTTCACACCCTTGCGGATGCTAATCTCCGTTTGGAGCGGTGTGGAGGCACAATGCTCCCCAAGAAGCCACTAGGGCCACCGTAATCTCCTCACGCCCTCGCACAATGCAAGATGCCATGATTCCACTAAGGGACCCTTGAGGGCGGTCACCAAACCCGTACAAATGGCAACCCTTGGGGGCGGTCACCGAACCCGTACACTTTGGCAACCCTTGGGGGCGGTCACCGAAACCCATCAAATTGCTCGGGGCGATCTCCACAACCTAATTGGAGACCCCGACGCTTGCCCGGAGCTGTACACCACAATGATTGAGCTCCGAACACCACCAACCGTCTAGGGCACCCAAGCACCGAAGAGGAACAAACTCAAGGGTACCAAGCACCCAAGAGTAATAAGCTACTCAACTTCACTTCCATGTATCACCGTGGAGAACTCAAACCGATGCACCAAATGCAATGGCAAGGGCACACGGAGTGCCCAAGTCCTTCCCTCTCAAATCCCACCAAAGCAACTAATGCTAGGGAAGGAAAATGAGAGGAAGAACGAAGAAGAGAACACGAAGAACTCCAAGATCTAGATCCAAAGGGTTCCCCTCACATAGAGGAGAAAGTGATTGGTGGAAATGTGGATCTAGATCTCCTCTCTCTTTTCCCCCAAAAACTAGCAAGAATCCATGAAGGGATTGAGAGATAGCAAGCTCGAAGAAGGTCAACAATGGGGGAAGAACACGAGCTCGAAGGATTAGGTTCATTGGGGAAGAAGACCCCCTTTTATAGGAGGGGAGAAATCCAACCGTTATCCTCACAGCCCACACCGAGCGGTACTACCGCTCCAAGGAGCGATACTACCGCTCGTCCTCACGGTACTACCGCTAGGGGTAGCGGTACTACTGCTTGTGAGCGGTACTAAAAAAAATACATCCGTGCCTACCACCGCTAGACTTAATACGAGTTTTTGGTCCGGAGCGGAAGTAGCCAAGGAAGTAGCCGCGGTAGTACCGCTCCCAAGAGCGGTAGTAAAAAAATTACATCCCCTCCAAGCGGTAGTACCGCTCCCATGAGAGGTAGTACCGCTGCAGCCTTTTTAAGGACACCAAAACTGACACAACTTCTGCAAACGGACTCTGAATTCAACGAAACCAAGTTTGTTGGAAAGCTAGCGACAAGGGCTAACACAATCTTGATATAAATAACAATAAGAAGGAAAATAGAAAAGGCCCATAAGAAAATGGTGAGAACCCTTCCTCAAATAGGACCGGTAAAACCTCAAACACCGAAAACGCAATAGAAGAAGCATGTGAACTCCGTTTTCGATGAACTCGAGCTTGCCATCAAGATGACCATAAGCTCTAAGACTCACAAAGAGAACCAAATAAGAACCAAGAAAGATGATGCAAGAATGCAATGATTTGTGCTCTCTATGAACGATACGATCAAGCTACTCATCGAGAGCCCCCCTTGATAGTACGGCAGTCGATCCTATAACCCGGTCTCCCAACTACCACCATGGGACCGGTAAAATAGAAAACCTATCAAGGGCAAACCTTTGCCTTGCACATAGTCCACTTGAACTAGATGATGACGATCTTGTCCTCCTCAAGATGGACCATCTATCTTGATTGTGTTGGCTCGATGAAGACTAGTTGATTGCTCCCCCATACTCCACTATGGGTGAGCCACTCTTCGGCACATCTTCACAAGTCCATTGACACCACAATGGACGGCAAGCTTCAAGGATGATCTCTTCGTGATGCTCCACTTGAACTTGCACACCGCAATCTTGATGGCGATCACCACTTGATGTCATCCTCCATGGGTTGTATGAGATCTTCCTCTTGATGCAAACCCATGGACACGTACCTAACCCACATAGAACTCTCACATAGACCATGGGTTAGTACACAAGCGTAATGGACAATGCTTACCATACCATGGGATCACTTGATCCCTCTCGGTACATCTTCTACGCTTTGTGAGTTGATCAACTTGGTTCACTCTTGACTTAGACTTGATCAACCTTGAATATTTCCAACTCTCTTCATTTGGATGATGTCTTGAATGTAAACATGAATGATCACACAATCTTCTTCTTCAAGACATGCTAGCAATAAGCTCAACACTCACATGACCAATCTTTGAATAATTCCTTAATAGCACCTTGGTCAACTCGTAAACTCCTTGAAACCAACACATGGACTTCAAGAAAAGCCTATGGACAAATCCTTCAAATATAACTCAATGCAACCATTAGTCCATAGAGAATGTCATCAATTACCAAAACCACACATGGGGGCACCGCATGTCCTTTCAATCTCCCCCATTTTGGTAATTGATGACAATCACTTTCAAGAGATTTTATATAAGGAATTATGCATCACCATGCAATGCAACAACCAATAGTGCATGCGTATGAGATGCAAATGCTAAGGAACAAAACCAAAGCAAGAGGAGATAACTCTCTAAACTTATCCACAAAACTCTCTGAAACTTCTCCCCCATTGGCATTGATTGCCAAAATGGGCGAAAAGCTTAGAAGGCCAATATAAATTGTGGTCCTCCATAAATTGTGTATTTCTCAACAAGTGAGTGGAATGCAATACACATATCCAAAGGTAAATACTTGGAGGAACACAAACTATATTGAGGCACAAAGATTGCTAAAGAATGATATGCCACAAAGACATAACAAAGAGAGACACAAGCAATCAGGCAATCAAAAGATACCAATTGAAGCAAGCAATCAAAGGATATCAATTGAACCAACTAGACCAAAAATCCTATGACCCACATGAATGAAGGATATTATGATATGAGCAAAGGAGTGTTCTAAAGAAACTAGAGAAGCTCCCCATGATTTGTGCACACATAAGAATTTTTGTATTTGGATACAAAGTGCACAAAATAGGATCATAGCTCCCCCAAAATCAATAGAAACTTATAACAGGTGCAAGTGAGCATATAGGAAACTACGCCTAGCACTTGCAACAAACACATGGTTGAGCAACATGAAAAAGAGGCAACTTAAGAATAGGCTCAACCAAAAAGATGTGTGTGAGTCATGGCAAAGCATTTGAGAAGACTAATAAGGATGATCATTAAGCATCAACATAGTCTTGGATAAATGAGATACACGGTTCATGGCCTGTCATTCCCACACACAACTAGCAAATGGGTTCACAAGCCCACTAATAAGCATATAAAGAACCTATGCTTGTGACAACCCGTGGTGAAGATATAAAAGGAAGCTTCGTTAAGAGGAGGGATACCAATTGAATTGGCAAAAGCCTCATCATGACAAGCAAGAGGAAACCAATCTTCACCACAAAAGAGTGCATCAAGATGCAATGAGATATGACCCGCACTCAAGGCACACACTTTCACGGAGCCACCAAAGAAATAACATGAGAAAGAAACGGTGGACGTGAAAGAAAGGGATATCAACTAGATATGCAACTTCTCTCAAGTGTATAAGATTCTAGGTAGATGGAGATCATGATATCAATCCACAAAGAAGGATGTACACACGAAATAGTTACAAAAAGGAAAGAACAAGATATCCACAAGGAAGTCATAAATATACTAAAAAGATATTTGCTTGAAAGCATAGCACATTGCTAGATATGGTCTTATTGTATATAAATGAATTCCTACCACACAACCATCAAAGTCATCACAACTAGAAACATGAGATCATCATTGAGATGCTTTGAGAAAGGAAACAAGTATCACAAGATGGAATGAAGAAATTCATGCCATGATGCAACCTACATAAGGTTGTATGTAAGAAATGTATGCATGAGTAGATACTTGTTACCGAGATAGCATTGGAAGGATGTAGTAGATACTAATTGAATGTAAACGATAGTAGTTCATTGAACATCCTAGCTTGACTCCAATAAGCACATGGTGACACCACCTTCCTTGTGAGTGAGCCGAGCATCCAATGCATCTCCAATTGTTCCTAGAACAATAACACAAACAAAATGGTACCCAAACTCATTGGGACCAAAGAGTTAGAAACACCAATACATAGGACAAACTCCACAAACATATGTGCATATAGAAATGGAAATGAATTTCATGCACATCTCATCCAAATTGAGACTTGGTGGAGTTTCCCCTATATATTGGATCAAAGAAAGAAAACATGCCAAATAAAATACACGAAGTGACTATGCATGCTCAAGACTTTCAAGAAGCGGTACCAAATGAGAAAGAAATACCAAGACAAAATAGATTACCAAATGGAGAAATCATCACTTGGAAGATATCATTAAACGATACATCAAGGAATGAGATATCCATTGGCACACTCAAAATGAAAGAAATCAAACTCCCAAAAGAGAGGATGGTTCCAAACAAACCATGCCCTCTACAAAGTTTCATGATGGCACAAAGTACCAAAAGGAAACGGCTTGCCTTCCACCAAAACACACTTGATAAGGATCACAAGAAGAGTGTTCTAAAGAAAATAGGATACCTCCCCCACGAGTTGTGCATTATAGAGAATTTGCATTTGAATACAAAATGCACAAGGTGGGATCACCACTTTCACTATATCTAGAAAACACTAGACAAGAACAAGAAATTAACAAGATCCACAAGTGGTATGGAAGACAACGGGAGTGGACACAATCCTTGGCAAGAAATAAGGCAAATAAAAATAAAAGCCAATGTAAAGATGATCAATAAATTCTACCACACATAAGTGAGTACCAATTGTCAAAAGACAAGAAGTATTTGGAAATAATTCCCGGTGGTAGATAACAAGGATATCCAACATCATCTTCACAACAAACACAAGCAAATTGCAACTTGTAGAGCTAACATGTCACCTAGGAACAAGATAATTAATAATATCAACTCTAAGTGCCAATATCTCAAATGTACACATTTTCTAGGCTTGTAATATGCACATAGCATATTACTCCCCCATAATGTGATACCAAGGAAAAACTTAACAAGAGGCAATAAGAGTATCCAACAAGAGATAATTAAAGGACTTTTTAGAATTTGAATTTCTCATGAGAGACATACCACCTAGCGACTAGATAATCTTGTAATATCAATACTAGATGGTATTCCTCATGTACACACATTTATAGGATTGTGAGGTGCACAAAGCACATCACTCCCCCAAAATGGGATGTTCCATTAATCTCTCACACGAGCCAACTAGGATACAAACAAGAAGCATAAAGGCTCAACGCACGACACACACGTACATGCTGTGCAAACCAACACACACATACTTTATTGCTCAAGATAAGCAAGTTGGAAGCATAACATATACAAACACATGCATGGTACAAAACCAAAACATGCAAAAGGGGCAAGTAACTTTCAATGTAAACAATTTAAGCACGAGTTACCGCAAGGATGAACATTGGATATAAGATAGAAACTTGATAATACGAATGACTTGGCTTGAGACAATATGAATGATGAAGACCCCTTAACTCTTCATAATGTAGCCAAGTCCCCAATGCCCTCCAAGAACACCTATTGATCAAGTTTGAGCTTGGTGGTCCCCAACCAAGTTGGGTCCTAAGAGGTTAGTCACAATAGGCTTGGCTACCCAAATGGTTCTTTTCTTGACACCACTTTGAGTACCAACAAACTTGGCAAACACATTGCCAACCTTATCCTTCCCAAGAGAATATATATCATCAATAATAATTGGGTTGGATAAGTTACCACTAGTGCATGAAGAAGCGACGTGACCTTTCTCACGACATAAGTAGCAACGTCTACTCTTCACTATCTTCTCACTTGATTTCTCAACTTGAGAAGCATTAGCTTGAGTCTTCTTGGGAAGAGGCCTTTCTTCAACTTGAGGTTGAGCATGAGAATGAACTTGTGGCCGCTTCCCTTATTGCTTGTCATTAATGGGCTTCTTCTTCAGTGGGCAAGATCTAACATGTTGCCCTTCAATTTTGCACTTGAAGCAAATAATCTTGGCCGAATTCTTGACTTGTTCTTGGCCCTTCTTCTTGTTTATCTTGGACTTCTTCTTCTTATTGGAGTTGAATCCAAGTCCACCTTTGTCATTGGGGGATTTCTGCACACTCAAGATATTGTTGAGTGTGGACTTCCCTTCATGACACTTTTCCAAGTCTTTCTTCAAAGAAGTGACTTGAGCCTTGAGCTCTTTAATTTCCTCTACATGGTTAGTATCAACACAAGTACTAGAGGAAGTATACGCTTCATCGTTAGAGCAACAAGGCAAGGAGAGTAATTCATCACAAGAAGTACCAATGTTATGAGTAGATGAATTACAAGGACTAGCACATGGCAAGATAGCATTTAGACTTGAAGTAGTGCTAGTATCCACATGAGACTCACTAGATGTTACCTTAGACATAGCCTCATGAGCTATCTTTAGCACATTATGGGATACTAGAAGATCATCATGAGAGCTTGTGAGCTTTACATGATTTTCTTCCAACTTCTCATATTTGCTAGATAGCAACTCAAGTTGAGCCCGTAGCTCAACATTCTCCTTCAAAATGTATGCTTCACTAGAAATAGAGTTAGTAGCACAAGCATCATCAATAATAGCAAGAGGAGAAGGCAACTTGGCAAGCTCTTTAGAATATGAAGCTTTAAGTTGAGCATGAGACTCGGTGAGTTTGACGAGCTCACTCTTAATGACCCTTGAGCCATTTTTGAGGTGCTCAAAGTCTTCAAGGAGTTTAACATGTGCAACTTCAAGCTTCTCATTTTTAGTTTCAAAAACATTGGCCACCTCAAGAGCTCTATCATGAGATTCCCTCACTCTAGATAATTCTAGAGCAAAAGTCTCCTCAAGAGATTCCTTGGTGGTTTGTTCAAGTTCAAGAGCTTGAGAGAGGTCCGCGATCTCATTAGCATAATCACGCTCATGACCTTCCATTTTCTCAATGGTGACCTCATGCTCCTCAAGACAAGATTCCAACTCATCAATATATTTCTTGCCCTCAATAGCAATGGACATGATTTCCATGAAGTTGGAACGAGCAATTTTATTCTTATGAAGAGCTTTAAAAATCATTTCCCCCTTAATTTTTAAGGAGGCAACATTATCATTCTCTTCATCACTATCAACATCATCATCATCATTCTTGTCATCATCAATATCATCACAAGATATATTGGGATTCAAAGTGGGAGATACCTTTGAAGCCTTAGCCATAAGGCAAAACGCAATCGATGATGATGTAGGATCCCTTGAGGCACCATTCAAGACCACATCTTGTTCCATGGGGTGTTGGGTTTCCTCTACATTGTTAGCACAACAATTCGAGGAAATAGATGCATTTTTATCATGGCAACAAGACATAGCAAGCATATCATCATGAGATTTAGTAAAGCAATTTCTACATGATATGCAAGGACTATCAACACAAGCATGTGAAACATTTAGAGAGCTCGAAGTGTTGAAGTCCAAAGATGGAGCATTGCAATAAGATAGTGATGAGGGATCATCAACGATAAGCACACTATCATCATTGCAATGAACACCACTACTCACCATATCATTACCTTGTGGCAATCCACATGTAGGTGAAGTAGAAGAAGTTGAGAAAGCAACATAGCCGGAGGAGGAGGGAGAACAATCATCCCCACAAAACTTGGACATGCCATATTTATCTTGAAGCTTTGTCCATAACTCATGAGCATCCCGAAACGGCATGAGTTGAAATATAACTACATTGCTCAAAGCATCAAAAAGCACATTAGAAGCTTGAGCATTGAGATAAGAGTTTTTCTCATCCTCTATAGATAATCTTTGAGGATCCTTCGGAGGAGAAAAACCCATATCTACAATTTGCTCTAAACACACGTCAATGGCCCGAAAATGATTAAGCATGCGAATAACCCAAACATCAAACTTTGTGCCATCGAAACTAAGAGTGTCAGATAATCCTAATCCCCTAGTCGACATCCTTACTATCTAGGCGGTTAAGCCTGACAAAGAGAGACGAGGCTCTGGTACCAATTGAAAGATCGAGGATGTCGCCTAGAGGGGGGGTGAATAGGCGCTTTAAAATAATTACGGTTTAGGCTTGAACAAATGCGGAATAAACCTAGGGGTTAATTTGTCAAACACAAAACCTACAACAACTAGGCTCACCTATGTGCACCAACAACTTATGCTAAGCAAGATAAACAACTAAGTGATAGCAAGATATATGACAAGAAACAATATGGCTATCACAAAGTAAAGTGCATAAGTAAAGGGCTCGGGTAAGAGATAACCGAGGCACACGGAGACGACGATGTATCCCGAAGTTCACACCCTTGCGGATGCTAATCTCCGTTTGGAGCGGTGTGGAGGCACAATGCTCCCCAAGAAGCCACTAGGGCCACCGTAATCTCCTCACGCCCTCGCACAATGCAAGATGCCATGATTCCACTAAGGGACCCTTGAGGGCGGTCACCAAACCCGTACAAATGGCAACCCTTGGGGGCGGTCACCGAACCCGTACACTTTGGCAACCCTTGGGGGCGGTCATCGAAACCCGTCAAATTGCTCGGGGCGATCTCCACAACCTAATTGGAGACCCCGACGCTTGCCTGGAGCTTTACACCACAATGATTGAGCTCCGAACACCACCAACCGTCTAGGGCGCCCAAGCACCCAAGAGGAACAAGCTCAAGGGTACCAAGCACCCAAGAGTAATAAGCTACTCAACTTCACTTCCACGTATCACCGTGGAGAACTCAAACCGATGCACCAAATGCAATGGCAAGGGCACACGGAGTGCCCAAGTCCTTCTCTCTCAAATCCCACCAAAGCAACTAATGCTAGGGAGGAAAATGAGAGGAAGAACGAAGAAGAGAACACGAAGAAATCCAAGATCTAGATCCAAAGGGTTCCCCTCACATAGAGGAGAAAGTGATTGGTGGAAATGTGGATCTAGATCTCCTCTCTCTTTTCCCCCAAAAACTAGCAAGAATTCATGGAGGGATTGAGAGATAGCAAGCTCGAAGAAGGTCAACAATGGGGGAAGAACACGAGCTCGAAGGATTAGGTTCATTGGGGAAGAAGACCCCCTTTTATAGGAGGGGAGAAATCCAACCGTTATCCTCACAGCCCGCACCGAGCGGTACTACCGCTCCAAGGAGCGGTAGTACCGCTCGTCCTCACGGTACTACCGCTAGGGGTAGCGGTACTACTGCTTGCGAGTGGTACTAAAAAAAATACATCCGTGCCTACCACCGCTGGACTTAAGACGAGTTTTTGGTCCGGAGCGGAAGTAGCCACGGAAGTAGCCGCGGTAGTACCGCTCCAAGCGGTAGTACCGCTCCCAAGAGCAGTAGTAAAAAATTACATCCCCTCCAAGCGGTAGTACCGCTCCCATGAGCGGTAGTACCGCTGCAGCCTTTTTAAGGACACCAAAACTGACACAACTTCTGCAAACGGACTCCGAATTCAACGAAACCAAGTTTGTTGGAAAGCTAGCGACAAGGGCTAACACAATCTCGATAGAAATAACAATAAGAAGGAAAATAGAAAAGGCCCATAAGAAAATGGTGAGAACCCTTCCTCGAATAGGACCGGTAAAACCTCCAACACCAAAAACGCAATAGAAGAAGCATGTGAACTCCGTTTTCGATGAACTCGAGCTTGTCATCAAGATGACCATAAGCTCTAAGACTCACAAAGAGAACCAAATAAGAACCAAGAAAGATGATGCAAGAATGCAATGATTTGAGCTCTCTACGAATGATACGATCAAGCTACTCATCGAGAGCCCCCCTTGATAGTACGACAGTCGATCCTATAACCCGGTCTCCCAACTACCACCATGAGACCGGTAAAATAGAAAACCTATCAAGGGCAAACCTTTGCCTTGCACATAGTCCACTTGAACTAGATGATGACGATCTTGTCCTCCTCAAGATGGACCATCTATCTTGATTGTGTTGGCTCGATGAAGACTAGTTGATTGCTCCCCCATACTCCACTATGGGTGAGCCACTCTTCGGCACATCTTCACAAGTCCATTGACACCACAATGGACGGCAAGCTTCAAGGATGATCTCTTCGTGATGCTCCACTTGAACTTGCACACCGCAATCTTGATGGCGATCACCACTTGATGTCATCCTCCATGGGTTGTATGAGATCTTCCTCTTGATGCAAACCCATGGACACATACCTAACCCACATAGAACTCTCACATAGACCATGGGTTAGTACACAAAGCGTAATGGACAATGCTTACCATACCATGGGATCACTTGATCCCTCTCGGTACATCTTGTACGCTTTGTGAGTTGATCAACTTGGTTCACTCTTGACTTAGACTTGATCAACCTTGAATCTTTCCAACTCTCTTCATTTGGATGATGTCTTGAATGTAAACATGAATGATCACACAATCTTCTTCTTCAAGACATGCTAGCAATAAGCTCAACACTCACATGGCCAATCTTTGAATAATTCCTTAATAGCACCTTGGTCAACTCGTAAACTCCTTGAAACCAACACATGGACTTCAAGAAAAGCCTATGGACAAATCCTTCAAATATAACTCAATGCAACCATTAGTCCATAGAGAATGTCATCAATTACGAAAACCACACATGGGGGCACCGCATGTCCTTTCAGCGACGGCGGAAGACCGCGGTGTGGTTGCGGGGACCGCGGGCCGCGACGCTACAGGCCGAAGGGGTGGCGCAACGGCGGAGCGGGGGTCGGTGCAACCGCGGGGACGACCTCGGGCGGTGGCGGGGACCGTGTATAGAAAAGCGCAAAGTTATGACGATATCCAAGGCAATGATTATGCATATAGGCATCACGTCCGTGTCAAGTAGACCGACTCCTGCCTGCATCTACTACTATTACTCCACACATCGACCGCTATCCAGCATGCATCTAGAGTATTAAGTTCATAAAGAACGGCGTAACGCCTTAAGTAAGATAACATGATGTAGAGGAATTAACTCAAGCAATATGATGAAAACCCCATCTTTTTATCCTCTATGGCAACAATGCAATACGTGTCTCGCTACCCCTACTTTGTCACTGGGTGAAAATCACGCAAGATTGAACCCAAAGCTAAGCACCTCTCCCATTGCAAGAAAAACCAATCTAGCTGGCCAAACCAAACCAATAATTCGAAGAGAAATACAAAGATATTTAATCATGCATAAAAGAATTCAGAGAAGATTCAAATAATATTCATAGATAAGCTGATCATAAATCCACAATTCATCGGATCTCGACAAACATACCGCAAAAGAAGATTACATCGGATAGATCTCCAAGAACATCGAGGAGAACGTGGTATTGAGAATCAAAGAGAGAGAAGAAGCCATCTAGCTACTAGCTATGGACCCATAGGTCTGAGGTAAACTACTCACGCTTCATCGGAAGGGCAATAGAGTGGATGTAGAAGCCCTCCGTGATCGATTCCCCCTCCGGCAGGATGCCGAAAAAGGCCCCAAGATGGGATCTCACGGGAACAGAAGGTTGCGGCGGTGGAAAAGTGTTTTCGTGGATGCCTCTGGTGGTTCTGGAATATAGTGAATATATAGGAGGAAGACCTAGGTCAGGAGGTCACTGAGGGGCCCACAAGGTAGGGGCCGCCCCCCCTAGGGCGCGCCCTCCACCCTTGCCGCCGCCTCGTGGCTCTTCTGACTTAGACTCCAAGTCCCCTGGGTGTCTTCTGAGACGTATCAAGCATCCCCAAGCTTAATTCCTGCTCGTCCTCGAGTAGGTAAATGATAAAAACAGAATTTTTGATGTGGAATGCTACCTAACATATTTATCCATGTAATTTTCTTTATTGTGGCATGAATGTTCAGATCCATAAGATTCAAAACAAAAGTTTAATATTGACATAAAAACAATAATACTTCAAGCATACTAATAAAGCAATCATGTCTTCTCAAAATAACATGGCCAAAGAAAGTTATCCATACAAAATCATATAGTCTGGCTATGCTCCATCTTCGTCACACAAAGTACTCAAATCATGCACAACCCCGATGACAAGCCAAGCAATTGTTTCGTACTTTTGATGTTCTCAAACCTTTTCAACTTTCACGCAATACATGAGCGTGAGCCATGGACATAGCACTATAGGTGGAATAGAATATGGTGGTTGTGGAGAAGACAAAAAAGAAGGAGATAGTCTCACATCAACTAGGTGTATCAATGGGCTATGGAGATGCCCATCAATAGATATCAATGTGAGTGCAACGGATGCACTAGAGCTATAAGTTTATGAAAGCTCAAAAAGAAACCAAGTGGGTGTGCATCCAACTTGCTTGCTCATGAAGACCTAGGGCAATTTGAGGAAGCCCATCGTTGGAATATACAAGCCAAGTTCTATAATGAAAAATTCCCACTAGTATATGAAAGTGATAACATAGGAGACTCTCTATCATGAAGATCATGGTGCTACTTTGAAGCACAAGCGTGGAAAAAGGATAGTAACATTGCCCCTTCTCTCTTTTCTCTCATTTTTTTGTTTGGCTTCTTTGGCCTCTTTTTTTTGCGGGCTTCGTTGGCCTCTTTTATTTTTTTCCTCACATGGGACAATGCTCTAATAATGAAGATCATCACACTTTTATTTACTTACAACTCAAAAATTACAACTCGATACTTAGAACAAAATATGACTCTATGTGAATGCCTCCGGTGGTGTACCGGTATGTGCAATGATCTAGCGTAGCAAATGACATCAAAAAAGGGACAAGCCATGTAAACATCATGCTAGCTGTCTTACGATCATGCAAAGCAATATGACAATGATGGAACATGTCATAATAAAACGGAACGGTGGAAAGTTGCATGGCAATATATCTCGGAATGCCTATGGAAATGCCATAATAGGTAGGTATGGTGGCTGTTTTGAGGAAGGTAAAAGGTGGGTGTATGGTACCGGCGAAAGTTGCGCGGTACTAGAGAGGCTAGCAAAGGTGGAAGGGTGAGAGTGCGTATAATCCATGGACTCAACATTAGCCATAAAGAACTCACATACTTATTGCAAAAATCTAATAGTCATCGAAACAAAGTACTACGCGCATGCTCCTAGGGGGATAGATTGGTAGGAAAATACCATCGCTCGTCCCCGACCGCCACTCATAAGGAAGACAATCAATAAATACCTCATGCTCCAACTTCGTTACATAACGTTCACCATACGTGCATGCTACGGGAATCACAAACTTCAACACAAGTATTTCTACAATCCACAATTATTCACTAGCATAACTCTAATATCACCATCTTTATATCTCAAAACAATCATAAGGAATCAAACTTCTCATAGTATTTAATGCACTTTATATGAAAGTTTTTATTATATCCCTCTTGGATGCCTATCATATTAGGACTAAATTTATTACCAAAGCAAATTACCATGCTGTTTAGAAAGACTCTCAAAATAATATAAGTGAAGCATGAGAGTTCAACAATTTCTATAAAATAAAACCACCGCCGTGCTCTAAAAAGATATAAGTGAAGCACTAGAGCAAAATTGCCTAGCTCAAAAGATATAAGTGAAGCACATAGAGTATTCTAATAAATCACGATTCATGTGTGTCCCTCTCAAAAGATGTGTACAGCAAGGATTATTGTGGAAAACTAAAAAGCAAAGACTCATATCATACAAGACGCTCCAAGCAAAACACATATCATGTGGTGAATAAAAATATAGCCCCAAGTAAATTTACCGATAGACGAAGACGAAAGAGGGGATGCCTTCCGGGGCATCCCCAAGCTTAGGCTCTTGGTTGTCCTTGAATATTACCTTGGGGTGCCTTGGGCATCCCCAAGCTTAGGCTCTTGCCACTCCTTATTCCATAGTCCATCAAATCTTTACCCAAAACTTGAAAACTTCACAACACAAAACTCAACAGAAAACTCGTGAGATCCGGTAGTATAAGAAAATAAAATCACCACTTTTGGTACTGTTGTGAACTAATTCTTTATTTATATTTGTGTAATATCTACTATATTCCAACTTCTCCATGGTTCGTACCCTCCGATACTACCATAGATTCATCAAAATAAGCAAACAACACAAAGAAAACAGAATCTGTCAAAAATAGAACATTCTGCAAAGATCTGAATTTTTATAATACTTATGTAACTCAAAAAATTCTGAAAAAAATATTAAAACATATGCAATTTGTATATAAATCCTGTGTAAAAAACTCAGGGTTTTTCCGTGCTCCAATGAATTATTAAAATTCTGTGACTGGACGGAAAAGTTTCTGTTTTTCAGCAAGATCAAATCAGCTATCACCGTAAGCCATCCCAAAGGTCTTACTTGGCACAAACACTAATTAAAACACCAAAACACAATTAATACACAGGTAATAATATGTATTTTATTCAAAAACATAAGCAAAACAAAAAGCACAAAAATAAAATTGGTTTGCCTCCCAACAAGCGCTATTGTTTAACGCCCTTAGCTAGGCATAAAAACACCTAGATCTAGGTGTTGTCATCTTTGGCCTTTATCTTTTTAGTAGAGTTATGCTCTGATCCGGGAGGTTCTTTGCATTTCTCATCATATTCAGAAATCTTTATATCTAGAGCATCCAACCGCTTATTGCAAAGAGTGATCAACATATTCATGCGGTGCAGGTTTCCACAAACATTTTTGAGAGGTTCAAGAGATTTTTGCAAAATTTTCTATAATTCACACAATTTCTCAAAAACTTGTGTTCCCTCTTGGGTAAGATGTAATCCCTTTTGTGGGGGTGATATTCCTACTACTCCTTCTATTATCTTATAAGCAATGTTGGCATCAATTTCAATAAAATTTCCTTTAGCAGCGAAATCCAAAAGTTGTCTATGGGACATGGTTAGTCCAACATAAAAATTACAAAGTAGAATCTGAAGGAAATATGCCCTAGAGGCAATAATAAAGTTGTTATTTATATTTCCTTATATCATGATAAATGTTTATTATTCATGCTAGAATTGTATTAACCGGAAACTTAATACATGTGTGAATACATAGACAAACAAAGTGTCACTAGTATGCCTCTACTTGACTAGCTCGTTAATCAAAGATGGTTAAGTTTCCTAGCCATAGACATGAGTTGTCATTTGATGAACAGGATCACATCATTAGAGAATGATGTGATTGACAAGACCCATCCGTTAGCTTAGCACGATGATCGTTTAGTTTGTTGCTATTGCTTTCTTCATGACTTATACATGTTCCTCTGACTATGAGATTATGCAACTCCCGAATACCGAAGGAACACCTTGTGTGCTATCAAACGTCACAACGTAACTGGGTGATTATAAAGATGCCCTACAGGTGTCTCCGATAGTGTTTGTTGAGTTGGCATAGATCAAGATTAGGATTTGTCACTTCGATTGTCGGAGAGGTATCTCTGGGCCCTCTCGGTAATGCACATCATATGAAGCCTTGCAAGCAATGTGACTAATGAGTTAGTTATGGGATGATACATTACAGAACGAGTAAAGAGACTTGCCGGTAACGATATTGAACTAGGTATTGAGATACCGACGATCGAATCTCGGGCAAGTAACATACCGATGACAAAGGGAACAACGTATGTTGTTATGCGGTTTGACAGATAAAGATCTTCGTAGAATATGTGGGAGCCAATATGAGCATTCAGGTTCTGCTATTGGTTATTGACTGGAGATGAGTCTCGGTCATGTCTACATAGTTCTCGAACCCGTAGGGTCCGCACGCTTAACGTTCGATGACGATCGGTATTATGAGTTTATGTGTTTTGATGTACCGAAGGTAGTTCGGAGTCCCGAATGTGATCACGGACATGACAAGGAGTCTCGGAATGTTCGAGAGGTAAATATTGATATATTGGAAGATAGTATTTGGCCTCCGGAAAGGTTCCAGAAGGTTCCGGATATTTATCGGAGTGCCGGAAGGGTCATCGGAACCACCGGAGAAGTAATGGGCCTTATTGGGCCTAGGGGAAAGAGAGAGGGGCAGCCAAGGGCTGGCCGCGCACCCCCCCCATGGGCCTAGTCCAAATTGGACTAGGGGGAGGGGCGGCGCCCCCTCCTTCCTTCTTCTCCTAGTAGGACTAGGAAAGGGGTGAGTCCTACTCCTACTAGGAGGAGGATTCCTCCCCCCTTGGCGTGCCTATGAGGGCCGGCCGGCCTCCCCCTCCCTCCTTTATATACGTGGGGAGGGGGGCACCCTAGGACACACAAGTTAATTGTTTTTAGCCGTGTGCGGTGTCCCCCTCCACAGATTTCCACCTCGGTCATATTTTCGGAGAGCTTAGGCGAAGCCCTGCCGGAATCACTTCACCATCACCGTCACCACGCCGTCGTGCTGACGAAACTCTCCCTCCGCCTCAGCTGGATTAAGAGTATGAGGGACGTCACCGAGCTGAACGTGTGTAGATCGCGGAGGTGCCGTACGTTCGGTACTTGGATCGGTTGGATCGCGAAGACGTTCGACTACATCAACCGCGTTACTAAACGCTTCCGCTTTCGGTCTACGAGGGTACGTGGACACACTCTCCCGCTCATTGCTATGCTTCTCCTAGATAGATCTTGCGTGATCATAGGAATTTTTTTGAATTACTACGTTCCCCAACAGTGGCATCCGAGCCAGGTCTATGCGTAGATGTTATTTGCACGAGTAGAACACAAAGGAGTTGTGGGCGTCGGTGTATACATATTGCTTGTCGTTACTAGTTGTTACTTGGTTCAGCGGTATTGTGAGATGAAGCGGCCCGGACCGACATTACACGTACGCTTACGCGAGACTGGTTTCACTGCTACGAGCACTCGTTGCTTAAAGGTGACTGGCGGGTGTCTGTCTCTCTCACTTTAGTTGAATCGGTTTCAATGAAGAGGGTTCTTTTAGAAGATCAAAAAGCAATCACTACACCATGTTGTGGTTTTGATGTGTAGGTAAGAACGGTTCTTGCTAGAAGCCCGTAGCAGCCACGTAAAACTTGCAACAACAAAGTAGAGGACGTCTGACTTGTTTTTGCAGGGCTTTCTGTGATGTGATATGGTCAAGACATGATGTGATATAATTTGTTGTATGAGATGATCATGTTTTGTAACAGAGTTATCGGCAACCGGCAGGAGCCATATGGTTGTCACTTTATTGTATGCAATGCAATCACCATGCAATTGTTTTACTTTATCACTAAGCGGTAGCGATAGTCGTAAAAGCAATAAGTTGGCGAGACGACAACGATGCTACGATGGAGATCATGCTGGAGCGCCGGTGACGATGGAGATCATGCTGGGGCGCCGGTGACGATGGAGATCATAACGGTGCTTCGATGATGGAGATCAAGAGCACAAGATGATGATGGCCATATCATGTCACATATTGAATTGCATGTGATGTTAATCCTTTTATGCATCTTATTTTGCTTAGTACGGCGGTAGCATTATAAGATGATCTCTCACTAAATTTCAAGGTACAAGTGTTCTCCCTGAGTATGCACCGTTGCTACAGTTCGTCGTGCCGAGACACCACGTGATGATCGGGTGTGATAAGCTCTACGTTCACATACAACGGGTGCAAGCCAGTTTTGCACACGCAGAATACTCGGGTTAAACTTGATGAGCCTAGCATATGCAGATATAGCCTCGGAACACTGAGACCGAAAGGTTGAGCGTGAATCATATAGTAGATATGATCAACATAGTGATGTTCACCATTGAAAACTACTCCATCTCACGTGATGATCGGACATGGTTTAGTTGATTTGGATCACATGATCACTTAGATGATTAGAGGGATGTCTATCTAAGTGGGAGTTCTTAAGTAATATGATTAATTGAACTTTAATTTATCATGAACTTAGTACCTGATAGTATTTTGCATGTCTATGTTGTTGTAGATCAATGGCCCGTGCTACTGTTCCTTTGAATTTTAATGCGTTCCTAGAGAAAGCCAAGTTGAAAGATGATGGTAGCAACTACACGGACTGGGTTCGTAACTTGAGGATTATCCTCATTGCTGCACAGAAGAATTACGTCCTGGAAGCACCGCTAGGTGCAAGACCCGCTGCAGGAGCAACGCCGGACATTGTGAACGCCTGGCAGAGCAAAGCTGATGACTACTCGATAGTTCAGTGTGCCATGCTTTACGGCTTAGAACCGGGACTTCAACGACGTTTTGAACGTCATGGAGCATATGAGATGTTCTAGGAGTTGAAGTTAATATTTCAAGCAAATGCCCGGATTAAGAGATATGAAGTCTCCAATAAGTTCTATAGCTGCAAGATGGAGGAGAATAGTTCTGTCAGTGAGCATATACTCAAAATGTCTGGGTATCATAATCACTTGACTCAGCTGGGAGTTAATCTTCCGGTTGATAGTGTCATTGACAGAGTTCTTCAATCACTGCCACCAAGCTACAAAAGCTTCGTGATGAACTATAATATGCAAGGGATGGATAAGACAATTCCCGAGCTCTTCGCAATGCTAAAGGTTGCGGAGGTAGAAATCAAAAAGGAGCATCAAGTGTTGATGGTCAACAAGACCACTAGTTTCAAGAAAAAGGGCAAAGGGAAGAAGGGGAACTTCAAGAAGAACGGCAAACAAGTTGCTGCTCAAGTGAAGAAGCCCAAGTCTGGACCTAAGCCTGATACTGAGTGCTTCTACTGCAAAGGGACTGGTCACTGGAAGCAGAACTGCCCCAAGTATTTGGCGGATAAAAAGGATGGCAAAGTGAACAAAGGTATATGTGATATACATGTTATTGATGTGTACCTTACTAATGCTCGCAGTAGTGGCTGGGTATTTGATACTGGTTATGTTGCTAATATTTGCAACTCGAAACAGGGACTACGGATTAAGCGAAGATTGGATAAGGACGAGGTGACAATGCGTGTGGGAAATGGTTCCAAAGTCGATGTGATCGCCGTCGGCACGCTACCTCTACATCTACCTTCGGGATTAGTTTTAGACCTGAATAATTGTTATTTGGTGCCAGCGTTAAGCATGAACATTATATCTGGATCTTGTTTGATGCGAGACGGTTATTCATTTAAATCTGAGAATAATGGTTATTCTATTTATATGAGTAATATCTTTTATGGTCATGCACCCTTGAAGAGTGGTCTATTTTTGTTGAATCTCGATAGTAGTGATACACATATTCATAATGTTGAAGCCAAAAGATGCAGAGTTGATAATGATAGTGCAACTTATTTGTGGCACTGCAGTTTGGGTCATATTGGTGTAAAGCGCATGAAGAAACTCCATACTGATGGACTTTTGGAATCACTTGATTATGAATCACTTGGTACTTGCGAACCGTGCCTCATGGGCAAGATGACTAAAACTCCATTCTCCGGAACAATGGAGCGAGCAACAGATTTATTGGAAATAATACATACTGATGTATGCGGTCCGATGAATATTGAGGCTCGCGGCGGGTATCGTTATTTTCTGACCTTCACAGATGATTTGAGCAGATATGGGTATATCTACTTGATGAAACATAAGTCTGAAACATTTGAAAAGTTCAAAGAATTTTAGAGTGAAGTGGAAAATCATCGTAACAAGAAAATAAAGTTTCTGCGATCCGATCGTGGAGGAGAATATTTGAGTTACGAGTTTGGTCTTCATTTGAAACAATGCGGAATAGTTTCGCAACTCACGCCACCCGGAACACCACAGTGTAATGGTGTGTCCGAACGTCGTAACCGCACTTTATTAGATATGGAGTGATCTATGATGTCTCTTACTGATTTACCGCTATCGTTTTGGGGTTATGCTTTAGAGATGGCTGCATTCACGTTAAATAGGGCACCATCTAAATCCGTTGAGACGACACCTTATGAACTGTGGTTTGGCAAGAAACCCAAGTTGCCGTTCCTTAAAGTTTGGGGCTGCGATGCTTATGTGAAAAAGCTTCAACCTGATAAGCTCGAACCCAAATCGGAGAAATGTGTCTTCATAGGATACCCAAAGGAGACTGTTGGGTACACCTTCTATCACAGATCCGAAGGCAAAATATTCGTTGCTAAGAATGGATCCTTTCTAGAGAAGGAGTTTCTCTCGAAAGAAGTGAGTGGGAGGAATGTAGAACTTGATGAGGTAGTGGTACCTTCTCTTGAATTGGAAAGTAGTTCATCACAGAAATCAGTTCCAGTGATACCTACGCCAATTAGTGAGGAAGCTAATGATGATGATCATGAAACTTCAGATCAAGTTACTACCGAACCTCGTAGGTCAACCAGAGTAAGATCCGCACCAGAGTGGTACGGTAATCCTGTTCTGGAGGTCATGTTACTTGACCATGATGAACCTACGAACTATGAGGAAGCGATGATGAGCCCAGATTCCGCAAAATGGCTTGAGGCCATGAAATCTGAGATGGGATCCATGTATGAGAACAAAGTGTGGACTTTGGTTGATTTGCCCGATGATCGGCAAGCCATAGAGAATAAGTGGATCTTCAAGAAGAAGACTGACGCCGACGGTAATGTTACTGTCTACAAAGCTCGACTTGTTGCAAAAGGTTTTCGACAAGTTCAAGGAGTTGACTACGATGAGACCTTCTCACCCGTAGCGATGCTTAAGTCCGTCCGAATCATGTTAGCAATTGCCGCATTTTATGATTATGAAATTTGGCAAATGGATGTAAAAACTGCATTCCTGAATGGATTTCTGGAAGAAGAGTTGTATATGATGCAACCCGAAGGTTTTATCGATCCAAAGGATGCTAACAAAGTGTGCAAGCTCCAGCGATCCATTTATGGACTGGTGCAAGCATCTCGGAGTTGGAATAAACGCTTTGATAGTGTGATCAAAGCATATGGTTTTATACAAACTTTTGGAGAACCTGTATTTACAAGAAAGTGAGTGGGAGCTCTGTAGCATTTCTAATATTATATGTGGATGACATATTGTTGATTGGAAATGATATAGAATTTCTGGATAGCATAAAAGGATACTTGAATAAAAAAATTCAATGAAAGACCTCGGTGAAGCTGCTTATATATTGGGCATCAAGATCTATAGAGATAGATCAAGACGCTTAATTGGACTTTCACAAAGCACATACCTTGATAAAGTTTTGAAAAAATTCAAAATGGATCAAGCAAAGAAAGGGTTCTTGCCTGTGTTACTAGGTGTGAAGTTGAGTAAGACTCAATGCCCGACCACTGCAGAAGATAGAGAGAAAATGAAAGTCATTCCCTATGCCTCAGCCATAGGTTCTATCATGTATGCAATGCCGTGTACCAGACCTGATGTGTGCCTTGCTATAAGTTTAGCAGGGAGGTACCAAAGTAATCCAGGAGTGGATCACTGGATAGTGGTCAAGAACATCCTGAAATACCTGAAAAGGACTAAGGATATGTTTCTCGTTTATGGAGGTGACAAAGAGCTCGTCGTAAGTGGTTACGTCGATGCAAGTTTTGACACTGATCCGGATGACTCTAAGTCACAAACCGGATACGTATTTATATTGAACGGTGGAGCTGTTAGTTGGTGCAGTTCTAAGCAAAGCGTCGTGGCGGGATCTATGTGTGAAGCGGAGTACATAGCTGCTTTGGAAGCAGCGAATGAAGGAGTCTGGATGAAGGAGCTCATATCCGATCTAGGTGTCATACCTAGTGCATCGGGTCCAATGAAAATCTTTTGTGACAATACTGGTGCAATTGCCTTGGCAAAGGAATCCAGATTTCACAAGAGAACCAAGCACATCAAGAGACACTTCAATTCCATCTGCGATCAAGTGAAGGAGGGAGACATAGAGATTTGCAAGATACATACGGATCTGAATGTTGCAGACCCGTTGACTAAGCCTCTCTCACAAGCAAAACATGATCAGCACCAAGACTCCATGGGTGTTAGAATCATTACTGTGTAATCTAGATTATTGACTCTAGTGCAAGTGGGAGACTGAAGGAAATATGCCCTAGAGGCAATAATAAAGTTGTTATTTATATTTCCTTATATCATGATAAATGTTTATTATTCATGCTAGAATTGTATTAACCGGAAACTTAATACATGTGTGAATACATAGACAAACAAAGTGTCACTAGTATGCCTCTACTTGACTAGCTCGTTAATCAAAGATGGTTAAGTTTCCTAGCCATAGACATGAGTTGTCATTTGATGAATGGGATCACATCATTAGAGAATGATGTGATTGACAAGACCCATCCGTTAGCTTAGCACGATGATTGTTTAGTTTGTTGCTATTGCTTTCTTCATGACTTATACATGTTCCTCTGACTATGAGATTATGCAACTCCCGAATACCGAAGAAACACCTTGTGTGCTATCAAACGTCACAACGTAACTGGGTGATTATAAAGATGCTCTACAGGTGTCTCCGATAGTGTTTGTTGAGTTGGCATAGATCAAGATTAGGATTTGTCACTCCGATTGTCGGAGAGGTATCTCTGGGCCCTCTCGGTAATGCACATCATATGAAGCCTTGCAAGCAATGTGACTAATGAGTTAGTTACGGGATGATACATTACGGAACGAGTAAAGAGACTTGCCGGTAACGAGATTGAACTAGGTATTGAGATACCGACGATCGAATCTCGGGCAAGTAACATACCGATGACAAAGGGAACAACGTATGTTGTTATGCGGTTTGACCGATAAAGATCTTCGTAGAATATGTGGGAGCCAATATGAGCATCTAGGTTCCTCTATTGGTTATTGACCGGAGATGAGTCTCAGTCATGTCTACATAGTTCTCAAACCCGTAGGGTCCGCACGCTTAACGTTCGATGACGATCGGTATTATGAGTTTATGTGTTTTGATGTACCGAAGGTAGTTCGGAGTCCCGGATGTGATCACGGACATGACGAGGAGTCTCGGAATGTCCGAGAGGTAAAGATTGATATATTGGAAGATAGTATTTGGTCTCCGGAAAGGTTCCGGAAGGTTCCGGATATTTATCGGAGTGCCGGAAGGGTTATCGAAACCACCGGAGAAGTAATGGGCCTTATTGGGCCTAGGGGAAAGAGAGAGGGGCAGCCAAGGGCTGGCCGCGTGCCCCCCATGGGCCTAGTCCGAATTGGACTAGGGGGAGGGGCGGCGGCCCCTCCTTCCTTCTTCTCCTAGTAGGACTAGGAAAGGGGTGAGTCCTACTCCTACTAGGAGGAGGATTCCTCCCCCCTTGGCGCGCCTATGAGGGTCGGCCGGCCTCCCCCTCCCTCCTTTATATACGTGGGGAGGGGGGCACCCTAGGACACACAAGTTAATTGTTTTTAGCCGTGTGCGATGCCCCCCTCCACAGATTTCCACCTCGGTCATATTTTCGGAGAGCTTAGGCGAAGCCCTGCCGGAATCACTTCATCATCACCGTCATCACGCTGTCGTGCTGACAAAACTCTCCCTCAGCCTCAGCTGGATCAAGAGTACGAGGGACGTCACCGAGCTGAACGTGTGCAGATCGTGGAGGTGCCGTACGTTCGGTACTTGGATCGGTTGGATCGCGAAGACGTTCGACTACATCAACCGCGTTACTAAACGCTTCCGCTTTCGGTCTACGAGGGTACGTGGACACACTCTCCCGCTCGTTGCTATGCTTCTCCTAGATAGATCTTGCGTGATCGTAGGAATTTTTTTGAATTACTACGTTCCCCAACAGAATCTTAATATCCCCCTCTATAGTACAGTTGTGGTAAGACTCTAACATCCTATGCCAAGCATCCTTTAAATTTTCTCCTTGTTTCTGTTTGAAGTGAAGAACTTCAAAGTCGGGAGACAAGGGAGGGGTAAAAGTGCTAGTCATAGCAAAGAAAGTAAAGACGTGGCAAGAAATCTAACACACGAGCAAACAAAAAGCAAACGAAAAAGACGAACGGAAGAAGGGCGAATAAAAAAGGCAAAAAAAATCGAAAATTGTTTTAGAAGTGGGGGAGAGGAAAATGAGAGGCAAATGGCGAATAATGTAATTCAAGAGATGAGAGTTTTATGATGGGTACTTGGTATGCTCGACGTAGATCCCTCCAACAACGAAGCCAAAGATTGGCAAGTCGATGAGAGACTAGTCTTGACTTGGCGTAGATCTCCCCGGCAACGGTGCCAGAAATTCTTCCTGCTACTTCTTGAGCTTGCATTGGTTTTTCCCTTGAAGAGGAAAGGGTGATGTAGCACAGTAGAGGTAAGTATTTCCCTCAGTTAAGAACCAAGGTGTCAATCCAGTAGGAGAAGAACGCGCAAATCACCAACACCTGCACAAACAATCAAACACTTGCACCCAACGCGATAAAGGGGTTGTCAATCCCTTCACGGTCACTTTTTTTTGACTGAACACTGTAGGGTAAAACCCCCACAGCCTTTACTCTTTATTCAACATACGGTTACAATAATTACAAGGTTATAAAGGATAACCAAAGAAAAAAGAAAGCTAGGCTAAAACAAACAGAAGGCTATCAAGGGGGCAAGAAAGTTACCCAGCGAACAAGGCTGTCCTTAACCCTAGGCTTAATCCTAAAGGTAAGCAGGGACATGTCATGAATGAAAGTACTCCTCCAGTTGTTAAAACTAGGATTAACCTGTCTAAAGACTTTTGCATCCTGATGAGCCAAATATTCCAGCAAGCAGTGAACACTACCTCAGCAAAAAAAGGCCTGTTGAAATCCCTCCTCGTATTGATAGCAATTTCAGACATATTGTTACCTTGAGACCAATCAATCTGTAGGTAGTTCCACACACGCTGACTGAAAAGGTAGTTGAAGAAAAGATGATCGCTGTCTTCTCTGGCCTATAAATGACAGAGTACACAAGAGATACCATCATCAATGTGCCAATGTCTTCTTTCCACCATATCCTTGGTGTTCAACCGATCCATAATCATCATCCATGCAAACACTTTGATCTTCATGGTACAGGAGCTGGCCCAGACCCATTTTAATAGTGGGTTATAAGACAAATTGGCATGCATATGGGTGTAGAACATCTTGGGGGTGTAAGGCTTAACAGTACCATGCCAGTACCACACATCTTTGTAGTCAGGCTGGCTCTCATGAAGCAACAGCAGATTCTGCAAAGTCAGTAACTCCTTGTGTGCTTGCTCAGAAAGTGGCAAATGGAACCATGTTGATAAATCTACATAGTCTAGCCCATCCTTAACAGTGGTGAAAGAGTCCTTACAATAGGAGAAAAACCTTGGAAACCTATTTTGCAAAGGCATTACTGAGTCTCCTAACTTCCACTTGTCTGCCCAGAACAGAGCAGTATCACCCTGATTAATCAAAACCCAGGAAACATCTCTATATTGGTCCATCAATTTTAGAATCTCCTTCCACCAGAATGACCCACATGCAGATGTACCTTGGGGGACAACCCCATGATAGTATGAGTTCCAAATGAGGTGTACCCAAGGCACATCAGCCTTGTTTAAAAATTTATGTGCATGCTTGAGCAACAAAGCCACATTCCTTCACGGTCACTTGCAAAGGTGAGATCTGATAGAGATAGATAAATAAAAGATAAAATATTTTTGGGTTTTTTGGTATATAGATCTGAAAATAAAAGATTGCAAAATAGTAGATCGGAAAGTAATATGATGGAAAATAGACCCGGGGGCCATAGGTTTCACTAGAGGCTTCCCTCATGAAGGCAAATATTACGGTGGGTGAACAAATTACTGTCGAGCAATTGATAGAAAAGCGCAAAGTTATGACGATATCCAAGGCAACAATTATGCATATAGGTATCACGTCCGTGTCAAGTAGACCGACTCCTGCTTGCATCTACTACTATTACTCCACACATCGACCGCTATCCAGCATGCATCTAGAGCATTAAGTTCATAAAGAACGGAGTAACGCCTTAAGTAAGATGACATGATGTAGAGGAATTAACTCAAGCAATATGATGAAAACCCCATCTTTTTATCCTCAATGGCAACAATGCAATACGTGTCTCGCTACCCCTACTTTGTCACTGGGCGAAATCACGCAAGATTGAACCCAAAGCTAAGCACCTCTCCCATTGCAAGAAAAACCAATCTAGTTGGCCAAACCAAACCGATAATTCGAAGAGAAATACAAAGATATTTAATAATGCCTAAAAGAATTCAGAGAAGATTCAAATAATATTCATATAGCTGATCATAAATCCACAATTCATCGGATCTCGACAAACACACCGCAAAAGACGGTTGCATCGGATAGATCTCCAAGAACATCGAGGAGAACGTGGTATTGAGAATCAAAGAGAGAGAAGAAGCCATCTAGCTACTAGCTATGGACCCATAGGTCTGAGGTAAATAAAGGAAATATGCCCTAGAGGCAATAATAAAGTTGTTATTTATATTTCCTTATATCATGATAAATGTTTATTATTCATGCTAGAATTGTATTAACTGGAAACTTGATACATGTGTGAATACATAGACAAAACACCGAGTCCCTAGTAAGCCTCTACTAGACTAGCTCGTTAATCAAAGATGGTTAAGTTTCCTAACCATAGACATGTGTTGTCATTTGATGAACGGGATCACATCATTAGGAGAATGATGTGATGGACATGACCCATCCGTTAGCTTAGCATATTGATCATTCAGTTTTATTGCTATAGCTTTCTTCATGTCATATACATATTCCTTTGACTATGAGATTATGCAACTCCCAGATACCGGAGGAATACCTTGTGTGCTATCAAATGTCACAACATAACTGGGTGATTATAAAGATGCTCTACAGGTATCTCCGAAAGTGTTTGTTGGGTTGGCATAGATCGAGATTAGGATTTGTCACTCCGAGTATCGGAGAGGTATCTCTGGGCCCTCTCGGTAATGCACATCATAAGAAGCCTTGCAAGCAATGTGACTAATGAGTTAGTTGCGGGATGATGTATTACGGAACGAGTAAAGAGACTTGCCGGTAATGAGATTGAACTAGGTATGAAGATACCGACGATCGAATCTCAGGCAAGTAACATACCGATGACAAAGCGAATAACGTATGTTGTCATTACGGTTCGACTGATAAAGATATTCGTAGAATATGTGGGAACCAATATGAGCATCCAGGTTCCGCTGTTGGTTATTGACCGGAGAGGTGTCTCGGTCATGTCTACATAGTTCTCGAACCCGTAGGGTCCGCACGCTTAACGTTCGATGACGATTTTGTATTATATGAGTTATGTGATTGGTGACCGAATGTTGTTCAGAGTCCCGGATGAGATCACGGACATGACGAGGAGTCTCGAAATGGTCGAGAGGTAAAGATTCATATATATGACGATAGTATTCGGACACCGGAAGTGTTCCGGGGAGTATCGGGTACATATCGGGTCACCGGAAGGGGTTCCGGGCACCCCCGGCAACTATATGGGCCTATTGGGCCAAGAGGGGAAACGCAGCAGCCAACATGGGCTGCTGCGCCCCCCATGTAGGCCGAATAGGAAGGGGAAGGAAAGAGGAGAAGAGAGAAAGGAAGGGGAGGGATTCGGCATCCCCCTTCCTTCTCTCCCCCCTCCTCCTTCCTTCCCCCTCCGGAAAATATGGTAAGGGGGGGCCGAATTGGACTAGGCCCCCAAGTAGGATTCCTCCTACTTGGGGCGCCCCATGGCTGTCTCCCTCCCCCTCCCACCTATATATATGTGGGGAAGGGGCGCCTAGAAGATACACCATCTATTGTTAGCCGTGTGCGGCACCCCCTCCACAGTTTACGCCTCCGGTCATATTCACGTAGTGCTTAGGCGAAGCCCTGCGTGGATCACTTCACCATCACCGTCACCATGCCGTCAATGTTGACGGAACTATCCCTCAACACTTTGCTGGATCAAGAGTTCGAGGGACATCATCGAGCTGAACATGTGCAGAACTCGGAGGTGCCGTACGTTCGGTGCTTGATCGGTCGGAACGAGAAGAAGTTTGACTACATGAACCGCGTTAACAAACGCTTCCGCTTTCGGTCTGTGAGGGTACGTGGACACACTCTCCCCCTCTCGTTGCTATGCATCTCCTAGATAGATCTTGCGTGAGCGTAGGAATTTTTTTGAAATTGCATGCTACGTTTCCCAACAGTGGCATCCGAGCCAGGTCTATGCGTAGATGATATGCACGAGTAGAACACAAAGAGTTGTGGGCGGTGATAGTCATACTGCTTACCACCAACATCTTATTTTGATTCAGCGGTATTGTTGGATGAAGTAGCCCGGACCAACCTTACATGACCACGTTCATGAGACTGGTTCCACCGACAGACATGCAACTAGTTTTGCATAACGGTGGCTGGCGGGTGTCTGTTTCTCCAACTTTAGGTTAATCGAATTTGACTACGGCCGGTCCTTGTTGAAGGTTAAAACAGCAAACTTGACGAAACACCGTTGTGGTTTTGATGCATAGGTAAGAACGGTTCTTGCTAGAAGCCCATAGCAGCCACGTAAAACTTGCAACAACAAAGTAGAGGACGTCTAACTTGTTTTTGCAGGGCATGTTGTGATGTGATATGGTCAAGACATGATGTGATATACGTTATTTTATGAGATGATCATGTTTTGTAAAAGTTATCGGCAACTGGCAGGAGCATTATGGTTGTCGCTTTATTGTATGAAATGCAAAACGCCATGTAATTGCTTTACTTTATCACTATGCGTTAGCGATAGTTGTAGAAGCAATAGTTGGCGAGACGACCACGACGCTACGATGGAGATCAAGGTGTCAAGCCGGTGACGATGGAGATCATGACGTTGCTTTGGAGATGGAGATCAAAGGCACAAGATGATGATGGCCATATCATGTCACATATTTTGATTGCATGTGATGTTTATCTTTTATGCATCTTATTTTGCTTAGTACGGCCGTAGCATTATAAGATGATCCCTCACTAAAATTTCAAGGTATAAGTGTTCTCCCTGAGTATGCACCGTTGCGACAGTTCGTCGTGCTGAGACACCATGTGATGATCGGGTGTGATAGGCTCTACGTTCACATACAACGGGTGCAAGACAGTTTTGCACATGCGGAATACTCGGGTTAAACTTGATGAGCCTAGCATGTACAGACATGGCCTCGGAACACTGGAGACCGAAAGGTCGAACGTGAATCATATAGTAGATATGATCAACATAGAGATGTTCACCATTGAAAACTACTCCATCTCACGTGATGATCGGACATGGTTTAGTTGATTTGGATCACGTGATCATTTAGATGACTCGAGGGATGTCTATCTAAGTGGGAGTTCTTAAGTAATATGATTAATTGAACTTAATTTATCATGAACTTAGTCCTGATAGTTTTTGCATATCTATGTTGTAGATCAATGGCCCGTGCTACCGTTCCTTTGAATTTTAATGCGTTCCTAGAGAAAGCTAAGTTGAAAGATGATGGTAGCAACTACACGGACTGGGTTCGTAACTTGAGGATTATCCTCATTGCTGCACAGAAGAATTATGTCCTTGATGCACCGCTGGGTGAAAGGCCTGCTGCAGGAGCAGATGCTGACGTTATGAACGTCTGGCAAGCTCGATCTGATGACTACTCGATAGTTTAGTGTGCCATGCTTTACGGCTTAGAATCAGGACTTCAAAGACGTTTTGAATGTCATGGACCATATGAGTTGTTCCAGGAGTTGAAGTTAATATTTCAAGCAAATGCCTGAGTTGAGAGATATGAAGTCTCCAACAAGTTCTATAGCTGCAAGATGAAGGAGAATAGCTCTGTCAGTGAACACATACTCAAAATGTCTGGGTATCATAATCACTTGACTCGGCTGTGAGTTAATCTTCCAGATGATAGTGTTATTGACAGAGTTCTCCAATCACTGCCACCAAGCCATAAAGGCTTCGTGATGAACTATAATATGCAAGGGATGGAGAAAACTATTCCCGAGCTCTTCGCAATGCTCAAAGCTGCGGAGGTAGAAATAAAGAAGGAGCATCAAGTGTTGATGGTTAACAAGACCACTAGTTTCAAGAAAAAGGGCAAAGGAAAGAAGGGGAACTTCAAGAAGAATGGCAAGCAAGTTGCCACTCCTGGGAAGAAGCCCAAGTCTGGACCTAAGCCTGAAACTGAGTGCTTCTACTGCAAAGGGATTGGTCACTGGAAGCGGAACTGCCCCAAGTATTTGGCGGATAAGAAGGATGGCAAAGTGAACAAAGGTATATTTGATATACATGTTATTGATGTGTACCTTACTAATGCTCGTAGTAGTGCCTGGGTATTTGATACCAGTTCGGTTGCTCATATTTGTAACTCAAAATAGGGACTACGGATTAAACGAAGATTGGCTAAGGACGAGGTGACGATGCGCGTCGGGAATGGTTCCAAGGTCGATGTGATCGCCGTCGGCACGCTACCTCTACATCTACCTTTGGGATTAGTTTTAGACCTGAATAATTGTTATTTGGTGCCAGCGTTGAGCATGAACATTATATCTGGATCTTGTTTAATGCGAGACGGTTATTCATTTAAATCAGAGAATAATGGTTGCTCTATTTATATGAGTAATATCTTTTATGGTCATGCACCCTTGAAGAGTGGTCTATTTTTGTTGAATCTCGATCGTGGTGATACACATATTCATAATATTGATGCCAAAAGATGCAAAGTTGATAATGATAGTGCAACATATTTGTGGCACTGCCATTTAGGTCATATTGGTGTAGCGCATGAAGAAACTCCATGCGGATGGACTTTTGGAATCACTTGATTATGAATCATTTGATGCTTGCGAACCATGCCTCATGGGCAAGATGACTAAAACTCCATTCTCCGGAACAATGGAACGAGCCACAGACTTATTGGAAATAATACATACCGATGTATGCGGTCCAATGAGTGTTGAGGCTCGCGGCGGGTATCGTTATTTTCTGACCTTCATAGATGATTTGAGCAGATATGGGTATATCTACTTGATGAAACACAAGTCTGAAACATTTGAAAAGTTCAAAGAATTTCAGAATGAAGTGGAGAATCATCATAACAAGAAAATAAAGTTTCTACGATCTAATCACGGAGGCGAATATTTGAGTTACGAGTTTGGCCTTCATTTAAAACAATGTGGAATAGTTTCACAACTCACGCCACCTGGAACACCACAGCGTAATGGTGTGTCCGAACGTCGTAACCGTACTTTATTGGATATGGTGCGATCTATGATGTCTCTTACCAATTTACCACTATCGTTTTGGGGTTATGCATTAGAGACAGCTGCATTCACGTTAAATAGGGCACCATCTAAATCCGTTGAGACGACACCGTATGAATTGTGGTTTGGCAAGAAACCTAAGCTGTCGTTTCTTAAAGTTTGGGGTTGCGATGCTTATGTGAAAAAGCTTCAGCCTGATAAGCTCGAACCCAAATCGGAGAAGTGCGTCTTCATAGGATACCCAAAAGAAACTGTTGGGTACACCTTCTATCACAGATCCGAAGGCAAGATCTTTGTTGCTAAGAATGGATCCTTTCTAGAGAAGGAGTTTCTCTCGAAAGAAGTGAGTGGGAGGAAAGTAGAACTTGATGAGGTAATTGTACCTTCTCTCAATTTGGAAAGTAGATCATCAGAGAAATATGTTCCCGTGATGCCTACACCAACTAGAGAGGAAGCTAATGATAATGATCATGAAACTTCAGATCAAGTTACTACCGAACCTCGTAGGTCAACCAGAGCACATTTCGCACCAGAGTGGTATGGTAATCCTGTTCTGGAGGTCATGTTACTAGACCATGACGAACCTACGAACTATGAGGAAGCGATGATGAGCCCAGATTCCGAGAAATGGCTTGAGGCCATGAAATCCGAGATAGGATCCATGTATGAGAACAAAGTGTGGACTTTGGTGGATTTGCCCGATGATAGGCGAGCCATAGAAAATAAATGGATCTTCAAGAAGAAGACTGATGCTGATGGTAATGTTACTGTCTACAAATCTTGACTTGTCGCAAAAGGTTTTTGACAAGTTCAAGGAGTTGACTACGATGAGACTTTCTCACCCGTTGCGATGCTTAAGTCTGTCTGAATCATGTTAGCAATTGCCGCATTTTATGATTATGAAATCTGGCAAATGGACATCAAAACTGCATTCCTTAATGGATTTCTTAAAGAAGAGTTGTATATGATGCAACCAGAAGGTTTTGTCGATCCTAAAGGTGCTAACAAAGTGTGCAAGCTCCAGTGATCCATTTATGGACTGGTGCAAGCATCTCAGAGTTGGAATATACGCTTTGATGAAGTGATCAAAGCATATGGTTTTATACAGACTTTTGGAGAAGCCTGTATTTACAAGAAAGTGAGTGGGAGCTCTGTAGCATTTCTAATATTATATGTGGATGACATATTGTTGATTGGAAATGATATAGAATTTCTGGATAGCATAAAAGGATACTTGAATAAAAGTTTTTCAATGAAAGACCTCGGTGAAGCTGCTTATATATTGGGCATCAAAGATAGATCAAGACGCTTAATTGGACTTTCACAAAGCACATACCTTGATAAAGTTTTGAAGAAGTTCAAAATGGATCAGTCAAAGAAAGGGTTCTTGCCTGTGTTACAAGGTGTGAAGTTGAGTCAGACTCAATGCCCGACCACTGCAGAAGATAGAGAGAAAATGAAAGTCATTCCCTATGCCTCAGCCATAGGTTCTATCATGTATGCTATGCTGTGTACCAGACCTGATGTGTGCCTTGCTATAAGTCTAGCAGGGAGGTACCAAAGTAATCCAGGAGTGGATCACTGGACAACGGTCAAGAACATCCTGAAGTACCTGAAAAGGACTAAGGATATGTTTCTCGTTTATGGAGGTAACAAAGAGCTCATCGTAAATGGTTACGTTGATGCTAGCTTTGACACAGATCCGGATGACTCTAAGTCACAAACCAGATACGTATTTATATTGAATGGTGGAGCTGTTAGTTGGTGCAGTTCCAAGCAAAGCGTCGTGGCGGGATCTACATGTGAAGCGGAGTACATAGCTGCTTCGGAAGCAACGAATGAAGGAGTCTGGATGAAGGAGTTCATATCCGATCTAGGTGTAATACCTAGTGCATCGGGTGAGGGAGTCCTGGATTAAGGGGTCCTCGGGCGTCCGGGCTACGTAATGTGGGCCGGACTGATGGGCCATGAAGATACAAGACAGAAGACTCTCTCCCGTGTCCGGATGGGACTCTCCTTGGCGTGGACGGCAAGCTTGGCATTCGGATATGAAGATTCCTTTCTCTGTAACCGACTTTGTACAACCCTAGCCCCCTCCGGTGTCTATATAAATCGGAGGGTTTAGTCCGTAGAGACAATCATAATCGCAATCATAATCAGACAGGTTAGACTTCTAGGGTTTTAGCCATTACGATCTCGTGGTAGATCAACTCTTGTAATACTCATATTCATCAAGATCAATCAAGCAGGACGTAGGGTATTACCTCCATAGAGAGGGCC
Organism: Thinopyrum elongatum; assembly: GCA_011799875.1. Classification (NCBI taxonomy): domain Eukaryota; kingdom Viridiplantae; phylum Streptophyta; class Magnoliopsida; order Poales; family Poaceae; genus Thinopyrum; species Thinopyrum elongatum. The sequence continues at coordinate 112,940,705 of CM022301.1, read as the reverse complement.
CGAACCTAGGTAAACATCGTGTCCCCCGTCTCCTGTTACCATCAACCTTAGGCGCACAGTTCGGGACCCCCTACCCGAGATCCGCCGGTTTTGACACCGACATTGGTGCTTTCATTGAGAGTTCCGCTGTGATGTCAAAGACAGGGTTGATGGCTCGCCTTGTTATCAAGGACAATATCACCGCCGGAGGAGCCCTGGCCTCAGGCCAAACCCTCCGGCTGGGCGGCTTTATCATGACCGCCCGTTCGGAGGTTAAGCCGACGATGACTTCTCGGGTCATCGAAAATCGCCTCCGCATTGACTCCGAATACTCCAAACGGATGGATCCGACGAAGTTGTCGTCTTTAAACAAACTCCTGGATCGCATCGCCACCTTGGGGGTCGCTACAGACTACGATCGGATTGGGCTTAGACCCGATCAGAGAGAAATCAAATCTCCACCGATCACCCATCAGATAGCGGTGGTAGAGGAGCAAAACAACAACTCTTCCCTTGTGTTGAGGACGAACTATGTTCGGATTTCCGAGCTCGAAGAGCCGGATACCGGTCCGCGGAACGGCGCGCCCTGTCCTCCGAACCTAGAATCGGACGATGGGCCCGTAAAATCAGTCGATATCCCGGAGCCCGAACTATTAAGCTCGGAAGTTTCTCAAACTCCGGATCATAAACCGGGTCAGGGTTCGGATTTAAAGCCACCCACCCACCCAGATATACGCGATCTCATGTACGTACGACAGCAGTCTCAGGAAACAGTCCATCACTTTTGGGCCAGATTCCTCCTTGTCAAAGACAAGATTGAAGATTGCTGCGACGAAGACGCGATCTCAGTATTCTGCAACAATTGCACGGACGAAGGAATCCTCAACGTCATCAACCGCCGTCGCGTATCACACTTCGCTGACCTGGCAACCATAGTACAGAAGTACTGCGCAATGGAAAGCGCCTGGAAAACTCAGGCAGCTCGTCGGGAACCACTGGTTTCCACCCAACCCCTCGCCCGAGCAAGAAAGATGCACCCCCATGGGGTGCTCGACCCAATATTAAAGAAATCAAAGCCCATTACGGGGCGCGGAACCGTTCTGGAGGGATGGCTCGATAGACCATGCAAAATACATACAACACCGGATACCGTACCAACTCACAGCCTTAGAGCATGTTGGATACTCCGGCAAGTGGCCAAGAGCGGCAAGAATATCCTCACCAAAAACACTTCAGAACAACACCCCTCGGAAGACGACCTCAGAGTATTGACGGTCATCGAGACCTTCGCTTCAAACAATAGGCGCAAAAGGGCGCTCCGCGACCTCGCCGAAGTCTGCCAAGTCGCAGCAATAAACCCCTGGAGCGACACGGCCATAACTTTCAACGCCAGTGACGAACCAAAATCCAGGACAGTCCGGGCACCAGCTGCCCTGGTCCTTAGTCCAATCGTGGACGGCTTTCGGCTCACCAAAGTACTCATGGACGGCGGCAGTGGACTAAACCTCATCTATGAGGACACACTCAACAAAATGGAAATAGACAGGAGCCGCATCGAGCAAAGTAGCACGACCTTCCGAGGAATCATTCCCAGCCGGGAGGCGCGGTGCACGGGAAAAATCACATTCGACATGGTATTCGACACGCCAGAGAATTATCGGCCCGAAGAGATGACCTTCCAAGTGGCCCCTTTCAACAGCGGATATCACGCCCTATTGGGGCGAGATGCATTTACACGCTTCCAAGCTATACCTCATTACGGGTACATGAAGCTCAAGATGCCCGGGCCCAATGGTATTATCACTCTTGCCAGTGATCCGGACATAGCACTCCGCGCCGAGAACAAAACCGCATCCCTGGCCCTCGAGGCATTGTCCGAAGCCCTCGCGGCCGAAGAATTAGCCGCACTACGCTCCACGGTGGATAGGGATGATGTAATCCTAGACAAGCGACCCAAATCCACCTCCTTCAAACCAGCAGACGAAATCGTCAAATTTCAGGTCCACCCAACGGACCCCAAGAAGACAGCCTCTATCGGGGCACAGATGGACCCAACGGTTGACGCCGCATTGCGAGTGTTCCTACGCGAAAATTGGGACATATTTGCCTGGCACCCTTCTGATATGCCAGGAATCCCACGCAGGTTGGCCGAGCACAGCCTCAATATATTGAAGGGATACAAGCCAGTCAAACAAACACTACGGCGCTTTTCTGAACCTAAACGACAAGCTATGGGGGAGGAGCTGGCCAAGTTGATCGAGGCCGGATTCATCAGAGAAATAAAACATCTGGACTGGCTAGCAAACCTGGTGATGGTACCAAAGAAGGATAAATCCTGGTGCCTATGCGTCGATTTCAAAGACCTCAACAAAGCCTGCCCCAAGGATCCTTTCCCCCTCCCCCGCATCGATCAGATCATTGATGCTACTGCAGGACACGACTCACTGTGTTTCCTCGACGCATACTCCGGATACCATCAAATCAAAATGAAGGAGTCCGATCAAGCCGCAACGGCATTCATTACCCCATACGGGCCTTTCTGCTTCAACACTACGCCCTTTGGGCTTAAAAACGCCGGCGCTACCTACCAACGCATGATTCAAACATGCCTGGAAAAACAAATCGGCAAGACAGTTGAAGCATATGTGGATGATGTCGTCATCAAGACTAGATATGTCGAGTCATTAATAGACGACTTACGTCTCACATTTGACAACCTCCGTGCATATGACATCAAGCTCAATCCGGAAAAGTGCGTTTTCGGCGTTCCCGCTGGAAAGTTGCTGGGCTTCATTGTTTCCAGTAGAGGAATTGAGGCAAATCCAGCCAAAATTTGAGCTTTGTCACAATTGGCTACACCAACAGACCTTAAACAGGTCCAAAAACTAGCCGGATGCGTGGCAGCTTTAAGCCGCTTTATCTCCAGACTTGGAGAAAAAGCATTGCCACTCTATCGCCTTCTCCGACGCACCAACCACTTTGAGTGGACGGGTGCAGCAACGGCCGGACTGGAAGAAATAAAGGCTCTTCTAGCCAGCAACCCAATCCTGGCCGCGCCAAACGTCGGCGAACCAATGTTGTTATACATCTCTGCGACACACCAGGTGGTGAGCGCAGCGCTCGTCGTTGAACGAGAGGAGGACGGACACAGATTCCCGCTTCAGAAGCTGGTATACTATGTATCCACTGTCCTCACACCATGCAAATCCCGGTACCCTCATTACCAAAAGATAGCATACGCGGTCTTCATGGCATCCCGGAAGCTACGACACTACTTCCAAGAATGCTCGATCACGGTGGCTTCCGAAGTACCACTCAATGACATAATAAACAATCGCGACGCTACGGGCTGGATTGCCAAATGGGCCATTGAGCTCCTGCCATTCGACATAACATATAAACCGCGCCGAGCCATTAAATCCCAAGTGTTGGCTGACTTCATCGCCGAATGGACAGAAGCCGGACTCCCTAAAGAGTACGGCACATATTCCAACTGGGTCATGTGCTTCGATGGCTCTAAGATGCTGGCTGGTTTGGGAGCGGGCATCATCTTAAAATCCCCAATGGGAGACACAGTCCAGTACGTACTCCAAATCTTATATACAGACTCCAACAATGCAGCCGAATACGAGGCCTTACTGCATGGTCTTCGGATGGCCGTCTCCATGGGCATACAACGTCTGGAGGTGCGCGGGGATTCAAATCTCGCAATATCCCAAATAAACGGAGACTTTGACGCAAAAGATCCGAAAATGGCAGCCTATCGTAACGCCGTACTCAAAATATCAGCCCGATTCGAGGGACTCGAGTTTCATCATGTGGCTCGAGAAAGTAATCAAGCGGCGGATGTCCTTGCTCGCATGGGAGCCAAGCGCGACCCCGTCCCGCCTAACATCTTTCTGGAACGGCTCTTCAAGCCATCCGTGGTGTGGTAGGATGAGAGCGGCAACACTAGCCCAGACCCGATCATACCCTCTGAGTCCGAGCACAATACCGATATCATCGGGGGCTCAGCCACCGAAGCAACACCATCTGTCCATCTCATAATGGCAGTAATTGCCCCATGGACCAAACCCTTCTTGGCCTACCTTAATAGGCGAGAGCTCCCTGAGGATCCTAACGAGGCTCGCTGCATTGTCCGGTGCTCGAAAGCCTACAAGGTCCATGACGGTGAGCTCTACAAGAAAAGCGCTACCGGAGTCCTTCAAAGATGTATCTCCGAAGAAGAGGGGCGACAGCTCCTAGCCGAAATCCATGCTAGCCTTGGTGGTCACCACGCCGCGGCTTGGGCCCTTGTGAGTAAAGCCTTCCGTACAGGTTTCTTTTGGCCTACGGCCCGAGCAGATGCACAGGACCTTGTCCAACGTTGTGTCGGATGCCAGCTTTTCGCCAATCAAAGCCATATGCCGCCCACTGCGCTACAAACAATCCCCATTACATGGCCTTTCGCGGTCTGGGGGCTTGATATGGTCGGACCCCTTAAAGGGGGAAGCCACAAGAAAAAATATCTGCTGGTCATGGTAGATAAATTCACTAAGTGGATTGAGGCCAAACCGGTTAAAACGGCCGAAGCCGGACCAGTGATAGACTTTATATCTGGTGTCGTACACTGTTATGGTGTTCCACACAGCATTATCACAGACAATGGCTCCAACTTTACAGCCGACGAGGTGAAAACCTGGTGCGCTAACCTGGGCATCGAGCTCGATTATGCCTCCGTCTATCACCCGCAAACAAATGGTCAAGTCGAACGAGCGAATGGTCTTATTATGAGCGGCATTAAACCCAGACTAGTGCGGTCTTTGAAAGAATCAGACAAGCACTGGGTTGAGGAGCTCGACTCCGTACTCTGGGGGCTGCGGACCACGCCCAACCGCACTACCGGATACACACCGTTTTTCATGGTGTACGGCGCAGAGGCCGTGTTGCCCTGCGACATTATGCATGACTCACCACGAGTGTGCATGTATGAAGAGAGAGAGGCCGAGCTTGATCGGCAGGACAGCTTAGACGCCTTGGAGGAGGAGCGCAACATTGCAAAGGCCCGTTCCGCATTGTATCAACAACAGGCTCGCAGATACCAAAGCAGAGAAGTGCGGGCCAAGACTTATAATGTTGGCGAACTCGTTCTACGCTTGCCAGAGAAGAAAAAGGACAAACTCAAGCCCAAATGGGAGGGTCCCTTCATCATTGACAAAGTTCTCACTGGAGGAGCGTACCGACTGCGTGATGCATCAGACAATCGCTTGGAGCCGAACCCATGGAACGCCACCAGACTCCAAAGATTCTACACCTAGAGCCGGACTCTTTGTTCGTCTTCTTCTCCCTTTTTGTCCATTACCTTTTTCTTTTTACTCTCTTTCATTTTTTTTCTCTAGCTTTAAGCTCTTGTGCGGCTAAACCACGCACCTATGGCGTACACATCCTTAAATATGTACGTCCATAATACCTGGGGGCTTCTTGTACAGAAGCTTATTATTATTTTCCGAGCAGCAAGCTCACCACATATGTGTCTTTTCCTCATATGTACCTTTTCTTCGCCATTATATGCATCGTTATGACTTAAGTTTTGGCCAAGCTGGGTTGCCTGGTTCCTGTGCTTATGCCCTACGTTCCCGTTAGTTCGGCTAGGGCATAAAGGGAGCACCTCTGCGATTGTTACTGCCGGGTCATCCGGATGTGTACCTCAGACTGGGTCAAGCTGAAAGCTAGCGTTCTTAAGGGAATATTCGGTCGGCGAACTAAAGATGTTTTTTTCACTCATTACACTATGAACCCCTAGATGCTATGTACTCTGCGATTTTTTAATCACAGTTCGGACATGAACATTAATGCATGTTCGCCCAGGGAAAGGAACCCTTAACGGAACTATTCTCTCTGGAAGATGTTTCTTACAATCACATGTAATATAACATAGCTAGCTGGATACAACTTGTCTGTTCAAGCAACTATGACCTCTACGCCTGGTTTCCACGCATACCCCGGTCTATGTTACTGTGCGGGTATTCGGAAACACTCCGCACCTTCGGGTCCGGAGGCCGAAGCGAAAAGGTCCGCCATGACAATCGTTTTTACAATCCGGCTAGGGACAACTTTGTCAATCGAAAGCACATAGTCACTTAGACTCAAAAGCTTCTTCCTCTATGCCGTCCAACAGGCTGTCTAGCTTACAATCCTGTTGGGACAATTCGGCGGCTACCTTTACTTGGTCATATACTACACTAACCGGAATTTCTTTTCCGTCTGATCCTCGAGGTCCGACCCGAGCCATATGATTCGGATCAAGCTTGGTATACCATGTTTTCACCATGGCCCAGGCCTCTCGCGCACCTTCTTGGCAGGCCGATATCTTCCATAATCGGAAACGCCTCCGCGCTCCTTTGAATAGCTGTACAAGTTCCTCCATACTTCCTGGAGGGGAGGCGGATGGCCACAAGGCCTTGGCAACACTCCGCATTACCTGCCGAGCTCGCTCGTGCATTTGCGACAGCTCTTGTAGCAGATCGCCCGAAGATCCGGACATTTCCTCTTCGGGGCGGCCGGTCAGCATACCTGCAGACATAAATCTGTCAGTTCCTTTCCTCGCCGAATTACACGGAGGTACGTTCAAAAGCATACTGAATATGCCGCCTCGTAGCCTCTTATTTTCCTTCATGGAGTCAGCGAGCTGGGCTCGCACATCTTTCAGTTCTTCGCCCAGTAGGGTGTTGGAATCCTGCAGCTTGTTTTTTTCCTCCCTGACCCGTGTCAGCACACGTTCGCCCGCGGCCAGTAGCCTTTTGGCTTCTTGTTTATCCATTTGTGCGACTTCAAGTGCCTCCTTCAGCTGATCTAACGATCCTGCCATGAGATATGCAACACTGTTAGCATTGCTGGTATATGATTATATTTTCTCGATGGAGGGGAACATTACCACGCGACACCTCCTTGGATTTCTCCAATTCGGCGACGGCAGCAGTTAGCTGAGTCCGACACTTTTCCAGTTCTTGAGACAACAGGTTGTTCTTCTCTGTAAGCACCTGGTTATACAACGATCCTTAAATTAGTTGTATCAACTGCTTCAAGTCTTGGGGGCTACTGGTATATAATTATCAGGTTCGTACGATGTGAACTTACCCGCATATCTTTCAAATGCTGGTCTGTGGCTCTGGTAAGCCCGTCTCGAGCAGCTCGGATGTATGCATCAGCCAAGCTGAAGGCATTAAATGCCTCTTTTGTAAAGTGGGGGTCGCGAAGAGCGGCCCTCCGGCGCCGATGATTCATGGCGCTCTCCACTTCTGAGTTTGTGACGGATACATCATCCGAATCCTCCGCCGAAGGACAATCCGGCGTCACTCCCGTATCAGCCCTTGTCTTTATGGCAGGTTCTGAAGCCTGGTTGTTGGGAGCGTGACCTGCAGGACCCCCGGACATAGTCCGGCGAACGCTCTTCCTGATGAGACACAAACAGACAATGTCACAGTTGGATGTGACTGCCAAGGGGCATATTTGTGAAGCCATACCTCTTTGACGACGGCTCGGTCGTGACTTCGTTTGCCTTCCTCTTCGAAGGCTTGCCCGATGTGGGCGCCGCTCTCTTTCGAGTCACCTCTGGCGTAACATGGCACGCCAAGCTCCTCCCCTTTGGAACATGAGACAGTGCGGTGGGTGAGGCAGAATGAGGAAGCTTTTTCAGAGGAGAGGTCTCCTGATTACTTACGTGTGAGGCAGGAAGAAGGCCGGAATAGTCGGCTATAATGGCCACTTTTGTGCCATCGTAGCTCGCCTGGTAAAATACTCTCCCCTCAAGCTCCACAAATATGTCCGGATCCTCTTCGAATCCGGGGTCAAGATCCCAGTTATGGTCCTCCGACTGTGGAGCAGGGCTGTAGATCCCCGTGACGACCTTTCGCCATTCCTGTTACAAATGGACGGGTTAGTATCAATCAAAAGTGACTCATGGAAAGAATTGAGTATGGTGGTGGGATTAAAACTCACCTAGCTGGGAGGATTGTACATGGAAAATCCCTCTTGGCGTTTAAGACGAATAAATTCCTCTGTCTCCCCGTTGTACAGATCGGCCAATATTTTGGCCAGAGAGACGGGGGTGTCCGGACCTTTCCGGCCGCAGCGTGAGGCGTCATCTTCCCCATTGTAGTGCCACATGGGGAGCCCTCTGAATTGGAGTGGCTGGACACCCCGCACTATGGAGATCACCATTACCTCGATAATTGATAATCCGGACTGGGCGAACGTCTTTATCTTGCTCATTAATTGATGGATTTCCGCACTATCTTCCTCCTCGAGGCTCCTAGGGCGCCAGCTGTGGCGTTTCTTCAAAGGAGCGCTGCAAAATTCAGGGAGACCCATTCGGATTGGGTCAGGGAGAGCGACGTCCTCAATATAAAACCACTCTAAGGGCCACTCCTCGGACGCCTTCTTTGGTGTGCCGGGTAGGTATCCGGTCCCGGCTATGCGCCATACTTCGGCGCCGCCCACCTCGAATATGGATCCCTCTTGGGTACGAGGGACGAGGCAGAATAGTTTTCTCCATAAATCAAAGTGGGCTTCACAGCCTAGGAAAAGCTCGCAAAGGGCAACAAAACCCGCGATGTGCAAGATAGAGGCTGGCGTGAGGTTGTGCAGTTGGAGGCCATAATACTCCAGGAGTCCTCGGAGGAAAGGGTGGATTGGAACCCCAACACCTCTTAGCAAATATGGAATGAAGCACACCCGTTCCCCCTGGTTGGATTGGGGAAATTTTCCGCCAAAGCTTCGCCTGAGAAGGAGGTCAAGCCTGCTCGAACAGGGACCAGATCCGCGGAGGGAAGATATCCCTGTGTTTGGAGCTTCACCAGCTGGTTATGGGATACATAACATCTTTCCCAATCGCCTTTTGTGGAGCCATGGGGGCGGGTGGAAGAACTGGGAGCACTAGCCAGGTTGGAATGGTTTCTCCTAGCAAGCTTTGAGGATTTCCCGCTTGGCGTGAAATGGATCTGAAGATCCAATCTCTTTAAATAGACGCCTTTCTTACATGGTCAGGGAGTTATGTGCAAAGATACCCCGACCTCTCGTATTCGCTCGACACAAGGAAACTGACGTCATGAAGGCGTGGAAGCCGATGAGCACGACATTAAATGGAAGGCCGAATACAGCTCCTTGAGTCAGGTACTTTGAAGTAATCGGGGGAGGAACCCGCCTTGCAATGCCGAAGACAATCTGCGCTCCGGACACATCGTCATTGAAAGCCTGGTTCGGGGGCTACTGAGGGAGTCCTGGATTAAGGGGTCCTCGGGCGTCCGGGCTACGTAATGTGGGCCGGACTGATGGGCCATGAAGATACAAGACAGAAGACTCTCTCCCGTGTCCGGATGGGACTCTCCTTGGCGTGGACGGCAAGCTTGGCGTTCGGATATGAAGATTCCTTTCTCTGTAACCGACTTTGTACAACCCTAGCCCCCTCCGGTGTCTATATAAACCAGAGGGTTTAGTCCGCAGAGACAATCATAATCGCAATCATAATCAGACAGGCTAGACTTCTAGGGTTTTAGCCATTACGATCTCGTGGTAGATCAACTCTTGTAATACTCATATTCATCAAGATCAATCAAGCAGGACGTAGGATATTACCTCCATAGGGAGGGCCCGAACCTAGGTAAACATCGTGTCCCCCGTCTCCTATTACCATCGACCTTAGGCGCACAGTTCGAGACCCCCTACCCGAGATCCGCCGGTTTTGACACCGACATCGGGTCCAATGAAAATCTTTTGTGACAATACTGGAGCAATTGCCTTGGCGAAGGAATCCAGATTTCACAAAAGAACCAAACACATCAAGAGACGCTTCAACTCCATCCATGATCAAGTCAAGGAGGGAGACATAGAGATTAGAAAAATACATACGGATCTGAATGTAGCAGATCCGTTGACTAAGCCTCTTCCATGAGCAAAACATGATCAGCACCAAGACTCCATGGGTGTTAGAATCATTACAATGTAATCTAGATTATTGACTCTAGTGCAAGTGAGACTGAAGGAAATATGCCCTAGAGGCAATAATAAAGTTGTTATTTATATTTCCTTATATCATGATAAATGTTTATTATTCATGCTAGAATTGTATTAACCGGAAACTTGATACATGTGTGAATACATAGACAAAACACCGAGTCCCTAGTAAGCCTCTACTAGACTAGCTCGTTAATCAAGATGGTTAAGCTTCCTAACCATAGACATGTGTTGTCATTTGATGAACGGGATCACATCATTAGGAGAATGATGTGATGGACATGACCCATCCGTTAGCTTAGCATATTGATCGTTCAGTTTTATTGCTATAGCTTTCTTCATGTCATATACATAATCCTTTGACTATGAGATTATGCAACTCCCGGATACCGGAGGAATACCTTGTGTGCTATCAAATGTCACAACGTAACTGGGTGATTATAAAGATGCTCTACAGGTATCTCCAAAAGTGTTTGTCGGGTTGGCATAGATCGAGATTAGGATTTGTCACTCCGAGTATCAGAGAGGTATCTCTGGGCCCTCTCGGTAATGCACATCATAAGAAGCCTTGCAAGCAATGTGACTAATGAGTTAGTTGCGGGATGATGTATTACGGAACGAGTAAAGAGACTTGCCGGTAACGAGATTGAACTAGGTATGAAGATACCGACGATCGAATCTCGGGCAAGTAACATACCGATGACAAAGGGAATAACGTATGTTGTCATTACGGTTCGACCGATAAAGATCTTCGTAGAATATGTGGGAACCAATATGAGCATCCAGGTTCCGCTGTTGGTTATTGACCGGAGAGGTGTCTCGGTCATGTCTACATAGTTCTCGAACCCGTAGGGTCCGCACGCTTAACGTTCGATGACGATTTTGTATTATATGAGTTATGTGATTGGTGACCGAATGTTGTTCGGAGTCCCGGATGAGATCACGGACATGACGAGGAGTCTCGAAATGGTTGAGAGGTAATGATTCATATATAGGACGATAGTATTCGGACACCAGAAGTGTTCCGGGGAGTATCGGGTACATATCAGGTCACCGGAAGGGGTTCCGGGCACCCCCGGCAACTATATGGGCCTATTGGGCAAAGAGGGGAAACGCAGCAGCCAGCATGGGTGGCTGCGCCCCCCCATGTAGGCCGAATAGGAAGGGGAAGGAAAGAGGAGAAGAGAGAAAGGAAGGGGAGGGATTCGGCCTCCCCCTTCCTTCTCTCCCCCCTCCTCCTTCCTTCCCCCTCCGGAAAATATGGTAAGGGGGGGGCGAATTGGACTAGGCCCCCAAGTAGGATTCCTCCTACTTGGGGTGCCCCATGGCTGTCTCCCTCCCCCTCCCACCTATATATATGTGGGGAAGGGGTGCCTAGAAGATACACCAACTATTGTTAGCCGTGTGCAGCGCCCCCCTCCACAGTTTACGCCTCCGGTCATATTCACGTAGTGCTTAGGCGAAGCCCTGCGCGGATCACTTCACCATCACCATCACCACGCCGTCGTGCTGACGGAACTCTCCCTCGGCACTTTGCTGGATCAAGAGTTTGAGGGACGTCATCGAGCTCAACGTGTGCAGAACTCGGAGGTGCTGTACGTTCGGTGCTTGATCGATCGGAACAAGAAGAAGTTCGACTACGTCAACCGCATTAACAAACGCTTCCGCTTTCGGTCTACGAGGGTACGTGGACACACTCTCCCCTCCTCGTTGCTATGTATCATCTAGATAGATCTTGCGTGAGCGTAGGAATTTTTTTGAAATTGCATGCTATGTTTCCCAACATTAAACTACTCACGCTTCATCGGAAGGGCAATAGAGTTGATGTAGAAGCCCTCCGTGATCGATTCCCCCTCCGGCAGGATGCCGGAAAATGCCCCAAGATGGGATCTCACGGGAATAGAAGGTTGTGGCGGTGGAAAAGTGTTTTCATGGATGCCTCTGGTGGTTCTGGAATATGTGTGAATATATAGGAGGAATACCTAGGTCAGGAGGTCACCGAGGGGCCCACAAGGTAGGGGGGCGCCAATATGGAGACAAAGAGAGTTAACCTCATGACACATCATGGTTATGCTTTTCCCGTAAAGCTATACAATGCGGTGACCTACTCTCATTTCGATTGCTCGAATTAGGAAGCACTATGCAAGGCATATGGTTTTCAGGAGGGTATGCATGTCACCTTCGATCTTGGTGATCCTGAAGATGACACTGACGAAGATAATATCGACGAAGATAGTATGAACGAAGATATTATCGACATTTGGGTCGATGTTGATACGCCTCCACTTCTACCTCTATGTGAGTTTCTCAAACATATTTATTAAGTAATGTATATTATTTATTTCAAAATAGTTGACAGCTTATTTCCAATCTTCAAAAAATGTACGGAAGATAGTAGACAGAACCTACTACACTGATGGCTCTGGATTAACTTATGAGGAGAAAGATCATCTTATCTCATTTATTATTGATGTTGAGAATTACAATATCAATTATGAAACTCCTGCACATTATGGTCAATACGTGCCACTAGTGCACGTGTTGAACTACGGTAACATCCATGGAGATGACATGGTAAGATTTTTTACTGTTACGACATCCGTGAATCTTTTGCATAATTATTCTAAAGCTAAACTACATTGCTAACTACGATGTCATTATTATGTTTTCAATAGAAAATCCTGAAGGATTGTGTGCCTCATCTGATGTTTCCGAAAGGTCGCCTTGATGTTATTAGCTTACGGCCAAGTCTGCCTAGGCTTCACCATTGTTCATACAAGATTTCTCAAACCGATGAAGACATGACAATCAAAGAATGGAATAAATGTATGAAGAATCAGAGGGAGCTACTTGGAAGCAACATTGTGCGAAGCGCAAGAATTGGAGACAGGATAATCTCCATTCTCCATAATGGAGAGTCAGGGCCTATCTTGTTTTATGCTATTTTACCTTAGAGAGGGTAGTAGGTCCTAGCTAATTAATACTCATGATAATGTGCTAAGAAGAATTAAGTAGGGTTGGTTAGATGACTATGATGATGAGTATGACTTGTTATTATGATAACGAGTAGAAGTTGTTAGATGACTATGATGATGATGAGTATGACTTGTTATTATGATAACGAGTAGAAGTTGTTAGATGACTATGATGATGATGAGTATGACTTGTTATTATGATAACGATGATGAGTTATTATTAATGATGATGATGCTTAGTTGTTAAATCATTATGAGCATGATCAGTTATTATATATATCAATGGGTGAAATAAACATGGATTAGATTCAAGTGGAGGCAACACATATGGTGCAGATCGAAAGTACTACTAATCCAAACTTGATCATACTAATCCAAACTAAAGTGATCAAGTTTGGATTAGTAGTACTTTGGATATGCACCATCTTGCCTCCACTTGAATCTAATCCATGTCTCTTTCACCCACTGAAATAATAACTCATCATGATCATAAAATCATATGATGAGACTACTATATAAAACCAGTACAAATACAACGGCAATATGCAGTAGAAAAAAATATCAAACTTTACCAGTAGCGCTGGTAGCCCATGCTACTTCTTGAGCTTGCGTTGGTTTTTCCCTTGAAGAGGAAAGGGTGATGCAGCAAAGTAGAGATAAGTATTTCCCTTAGTTAGAGAACCAAGGTATCAATCCAGTAGGAGACAACGCACAAATCACCAATACCTGCACAAACAATCAAATAACTTGCACCCAACGCGATAAAGGGGTTGTCAATCCCTTCACGGTTACTTGCAAAAGTGAGATCTGATAGAGATAGATGAAACTAAACAAAAGATAAAGTAAATATTTTTGGTTGATAGATCAGAAAGTAAAAGATTTCAAAATAGTATATCGAAAACTAATATGATGGAAAATAGACACGGGGGCCATAGGTTTCACTAGAGGCTTCTCTCATGATACCAAATAATACGGTGGGTGAACAAATTACTGTCGAGCAATTGATAGAAAAGCGCAAAGTTATGACGATATCTAAGGCAATGATTATGAAATATAGGCATCATGTCCGTGTCAAGTAGACCAACTCCTGCCTGCATCTACTACTATTACTCCACACATCGATCGCTATCTAGCATGCATCTAGAGTATTAAGTTCATAAAGAACGGAGTAACGCATTAAGTAAGATGACATGATGTAGAGGAATTAACTCAAGCAATATGATGAAAACCCCATCTTTTTATCCTCGATGGCAACAATACAATACGTGCCTTGCTGCCTCTACTGTCACTAGGAAAGGACACAACAAGATTGAACCCAAAGCTAAGCACTTCTCCCATTGCAAGAAAAACCAATCTAGTTGGCCAAACCAAACCGATAGTTCGAAGAGAATTACAAAGATATCAAATCATGCTACTTCTTGAGCTTGCGTTGGTTTTTCCCTTGAAGAGGAAAGGGTGATGCAGCAAAGTAGAGATAAGTATTTCCCTCAGTTAGAGAACCAAGGTATCAATCCAGTAGGAGACAACGCACAAATCACCAATTCCTGCACAAACAATCAAATAACTTGCACCCAACACGATAAAGGGGTTGTCAATCCCTTCACGATTACTTGCAAAAGTGAGATCTGATAGAGATAGATGAAACTAAACAAAAGATAAAGTAAATATTTTTGGTATTTTTGGTTGATAGATCGGAAAGTAAAAGATTTCAAAATAGTAGATCGGAAACTAATATGATGGAAAATAGACACGGGGGCCATAGGTTTCACTAGAGGCTTCTCTCATGATAGCAAATAATACGGTGGGTGAACAAATTACTGTCGAGCAATTGATAGAAAAGCGCAAAGTTATGACGATATCTAAGGCAATGATTATGAAATATAGGCATCATGTCCGTGTCAAGTAGACCGACTCCTGCCTGCATCTACTACTATTACTCCACACATCGATCGCTATCTAGCATGCATCTAGAGTATTAAGTTCATAAAGAACGGAGTAACGCATTAAGTAAGATGACATGATGTAGAGGAATTAACTCAAGCAATATGATGAAAACCCCATCTTTTTATCCTCGATGGCAACAATACAATACGTGCCTTGCTGCCCCTACTGTCACTGGGAAAGGACACCGCAAGATTGAACCCAAAGCTAAGCACTTCTCCCATTGCAAGAAAAACCAATCTAGTTGGCCAAACCAAACCGATAGTTCGAAGAGAATTACAAAGATATCAAATCATGCATAAAAGAATTCAGAGAAGATTCAAATAATATTCATAGATAAGCTGATCATAAATCCATAATTCATCGGATCTCGACAAACACACCGCAAAAGAATATTACATCGGATAGATCTCCAAGAACATCGAGGAGAACGTTGTATTGAGAATCAAAGAGAGAGAAGAAGCCATCTAGCTACTAGCCATGGACCCATAGGTCTGAGGTAAACTACTCACGCTTCATCGGAAGGGCAATGGTGTTGATGTAGAAGCCCTCCGTGATCGAATCCCCCTCCGGCAGGATGCCGGAAAAGGCCCCGAGATGGGATCTCATGGGTACAGAAGGTTGCAGCGGTGGAAAAGTGTTTTCGTGGATACTTCTGGTGGTTTGGGAATATATGTGAATATATAGGCGAAAGAATTAGGTCAGGGGAGTCACGGGGGGCCCACAAGGCAGGGGGCGCGCCCTACCCCCTGGGCGCACCCTCCACCCTTGTGGCCGCCTCGTGGCTCCTCTGACTTGAACTCCAAGTCTCCTGGGTGTCTTCTGGTCCAAGAAAAATCATCGCGAAGGTTTTATTCCGTTTGGATTCCGTTTGGTATTCCTTTTCTGCGAAACTCAAAAACAAGGAAAAAATAGAAACTGGCACTGGGCTCTTGGTTAGTCCCAAAAATAATATAAAATAGCATATTAATGCATATAAAACATCCAAAATAGATAATATAATAGCATGGAACAATAAAAAATTATAGATACGTTGGAGACGTATCAAGCATCCCCAAGCTTAATTCCTGCTCTTCCTCGAGTAGGTAAATGATAAAAAAAGAATTTTTGATGTGGAATGCTACCTAACATATTTATCCATGTAATTTTTCTTTATTGTGGCATGAATGTTTAGATCCATAAGATTCAAAACAAAAGTTTAATATTGACATAAAAACAATAACACTTCAAGCATACTAACAAGGCAATTATGTCTTCTCAAAATAACATTGCCAAAGAAAGCTTATCCCTACAAAATCATATAGTCTGGCTATGCTCCATCTTCATCACACAAAATATTCAATTCATGCACAACCCCGATGACAAGCCAAGCAATTGTTTAATACTTTTGATGTTCTCAAACTTTTTCAACTTTCACGCAATACATGAGCGTGAGCCATGGACATAGCACTATAGGTGTAATAGAATATGGTGGTTGTGGAGAAGACAAAAAGAAGGAGATAGTCTCACATCAACTAGGCGTATCAACGGGCTATGGAGATGCCCATCAATAGATATCAATGTGAGTGAGTAGGGATTGCCATGCAACGGATGCACTAGAGCTATAAGTTTATGAAAGCTCAAAAAAACTAAGTGGGTGTGCATCCAACTTGCTTGCTCATGAAGACCTAGGGCAATTTGAGGAAGCCCATCGTTGAAATATACAAGCCAAGTTCTATAATGAAAAATTCCCACTAGCATATGAAAGTGACAACATAGGAGACTCTCTATCATGAAGATCACGGTGCTCCTTTGAAGCACAAGTGTGGAAAAAAGGATAGTAACATTGCCCCTTCTCTCTTTTTCTCTTTTTTTTTGTTTGGCTTCTTTGGCCACTCTTTTTTTATTTAGGCTTCATTGGCCTCTTTTTTTTTCCTCACATGGGACAATGCTCTAATAATGATGATCATCACACTTTAATTTACTTACAACTCAAAAATTACAACTCGATACTTAGAACAAAATATGACTCTATATGAATGCCTCCGGCGGTGTACCGGGATGTGCAATGACTCAAGAGTGACATGTATGAAAGAATTATGAAAGGTGGCTTTGCCACAAATACGATGTCAACTACATGATCATGCAAAGCAATATGACAATGATGGAACGTGTCATAATAAAACAGAACAATGGAAA
The DNA here is from genome assembly GCA_011799875.1 of Thinopyrum elongatum. Classification (NCBI taxonomy): domain Eukaryota; kingdom Viridiplantae; phylum Streptophyta; class Magnoliopsida; order Poales; family Poaceae; genus Thinopyrum; species Thinopyrum elongatum. The sequence goes on along the minus strand of CM022301.1, from coordinate 112,923,642 downwards.
GTTGCATGGCAATATATCTCGGAATGCCTATGGAAATGCCATAATAGGTAGGTATGGTGGCTGTTTTGAGGAAGGTATATGGTGGGTGTATGGTACCGGCGAAAGTTGCGCGGTACTAGAGAGGCTAGCAATGGTGGAAGGGTGAGAGTGCGTATAATCCATGGAGTCAACATTAGTCATAAAGAACTCACATACTTATTGCAAAAATCTATTAGTCATCGAAACAAAGTACTATGCGCATGCTCCTAGGGCGATAGATTGGTAGTAAAAGACCATCGCTCGTCCCCGACCGCCACTCATAAGGAAGGCAATCAATAAATAAATCATGCTCCAACTTCGTTACATAACGGTTCACCATACGTGCATGCTGCGGGAATCACAAACCTTAACACAAGTATTTCCCCAATTCACAATTACTCACTAGCATGACTCTAATATCACCATCTTTATATCTCAAAACAATCATAAGGAATCAAACTTCTCATAGTATTGAATGCACTTTATATGAAAGTTTTTATTATACCCCCTTGGATGTCTATCATATTGGGACTAAATTTATAACCAAAGAAAATTACCATGCTGTTTAGAGACTCTCAAAATAATATAAGTTAAGCATGAGAGTTCAATAATTTCTATAAAATAAAGCCACCGCCGTGCTGTAAAAGGATATAAGTGAAGCACTAGAGCAAAATTGCCTAGCTCAAAAGATATAAGCGAAGCACATAGAGTATTCTAATAAATCACGACTCATGCGTGTCCCTATCAAAAAGTGTGTACAGCAAGGATGATTGTGGCAAACTAAAAAGCAAAGACTCATATCATACAAGACGCTCCAAGCAAAACACATATCATGTGGTGAATAAAAATATAGCCTTAAGTAAAGTTACTGATAGACGAAGACGAAAGAGGGGATGCCTTCCGGGGCATCCCCAAGCTTAGGCTCTTGGTTGTCCTTGAATATTACCTTGGGGTGCCTTGGGCATCCCCAAGCTTAGTCTTTTGCCACTCCTTATTCCATAGTCCATCAAATCCTTACCCAAAACTTGAAAACTTCGCAACACAAAACTCAACAGAAAATCTCATAAGCTCCGTTAGTATAAGAAAATAAATCACCACTCTTGGTACTGTTGTGAACTCATTATTTATTTATATTGGTGTAATATATACTTTATTCCAACTTTTCTATGGTTCATACCCCCCGATACTACCCATAGATTCATCAAAATAAGCAAACAACACATAGAAAACAGAATCTGTCAAAAACAGAATAGTCTGTGAAGATCTGAATTGTTCTAATACTTATGTAACTCCAAAAATTCTGAAAAATTTGTAAAACATAGTAATTTTGTATATAAATGCTGTGTAAAAAATTCAGGGTTTTGTCATGCTCCAGTGAATTTAAACAATTCTGTGACTGGACGAAAAAGTTTCTGTTTTTCAGCAAGATCAAATCAACTTTCACCGTAAGCCATCCCAAAGGTCTTACTTGGCACAAACACTAATTAAAACACAAAACCACATCTAACCAGAGGCTAGATGAATTATTTATTCAAAAAAATCAAGGAAAAATATTGGGTTGTCTCTCAACAAGCGCTTTTTTTAAAGCCTTTTAGCTAGGCATTGATAATTTTAATGATGCTCACATGAAAGATAGCAATTGAAACACAAAGAGAGCATCATAAAACATGTGACAAACGAGTTTAAGTCTAACATGCTTCCAATGCATAGGGATTTTATAAGCAAACAAATTATCAAGACAAGCAAAAACCACCATATGCAAGGAAGAAGAAAGAAACAATAGCAATCTCAACATAACGAGAGGTAATTTTGTAACATGAAAATTTATACAACCATATTTTCCTCTCATAATAATTACATGTAGGATCATAATCAAATTCAACAATATAACTATCACATAAAATTTTCTCTTCATGATCCACATGCATGCAAAGTTGACACTCTTCCGAAATAGTGGGATTATCATAAAATAAAGTCATGATCTCTCCGAACCCACTTTTATCAAAAATTTCATAAGATTGAATATTCTCCAAATATGTGGGATCTAAAGTCGACACTCTTCCAAACTTGTAACACCCCCTGAACTTCACCCTGTTGTTAAGCTCATTAAATTGCCATGTCATCATGATCATCTTCATGAAATTGCATTAGGGAATATTTCAACTTCAATTCAAAATTCAAAATGCAAGTCAAATGATTATTTCCTCAAACAGCAAAACAAAAATGTTCATAGTATTGCAAATAATCCCAATGTAATTATAAAAATAAAAATAACATCACCTTAATTCCAAAAAATTCCCCAGCATCAAGAATGCAGCAACAACATCACCTTTTCTGTGCTTTTGCATTTAAACAAAATTCAAATGAAAACCGCTGGCCTCCAAACTCTTTGTGGTAACTCAGAATATTGCATAGTATTTGATTTTGACAAGTTGAACATTTTGTAAAACTGGTTTAATGCTAAAGAAAATAGAAAACAGAAGGGTTAACAGAAAGCAGAAATAGAAATGGAAAAAAAGGCCGGGGCGTACTGTGCACTATGGCCTATGGGCTACACTGCCCCGAATCCAGCCCACCAGGCCCACGACACTCTCTCTCCCTCGCGTTGTTGTCTCCTCCATGGCTCCGTCGGCGCGCACCGACGAGCGGCCGACACTGCGGCACTCCACCGACGCCCGCGGCCCGTCGAGGGGATAAGGCCGAGCCAGAGCCTCCCCCCTGGCCTCCCCGTCCATTCCTCTCCCTCTCCGACGCTTCTCTCCCTTAGATCCATCGGTGCCCGAGCGCCACCGTCGCCGCGCCTCACCACCGCCGTGGCCAGTGGCCTCTCCGCGTCACCTGCTCATGCCTGGGAGGACCGCCGTGGACCACCACAACCCCTGGTGCCGCTGGAAGGAGCCGAGAAGCTCTGCATCGCCCGCACGCGTCGTCTTCTTCCTCAGGTCGCCGGCGATCCCCTTCTTCCCCGGCGACGTTCTGCAGCTACTAAACCACCAACGGCCAAACATGCGTGCTGCTAGGTGAGCTGCCTTCCTCCTCTGCCCTCTAGGCCCTCTAGCTCGCGCCGTAGCCGTTGCTTCGCTTGCGCCCAAACCCGCTGCCGCCGACGAGCTCGCTGCCGTGGCCATCGTCACCGTCATGCGCAGCCGAACCCTGCATTGAGCTCCTGGAGCTCATGCGAGTCCAACGAGGCCCCTAGCGTGCCTCCCGTGCCGTGCAGCGTCGGATCCGTCGATGCCCGAACTCCGGCGTCCGCTCCGCCGCTCGCCACCGCCGTCTCCGGCCGTTTCCGGCCAAACTATCGCCACAGAACGACGCGGCGTCGAGAGGCCGTTCGAACGAACCTAGTCGCACGCCAAATGGTGCCGTGTAGCGCATTTCCGACGAACTCCGGCGTTCGGCCGCCGCGCAAATGGTCGCCGGAGTTCCTCCGACGCCGCCGCTGAGCTGGCAGGCGTGAGGCCCACCCCTGTGAGGCTGCCAGTGGGCCCCAACGCCTCGGTTGACCATGTTGACCTGGTCAATGATGATCACTGTTCACTCACTGTGGCTGACATGTGGGCCCCCTGCGATAATTAAGCTAATTAGTGATTTAATTAATCCTGCTAGTTAGCTGAGTCACTGACAGGTCGGGCCCACTCCCTTAATTACCCTGTTTGTTAGTTTAACTCACTGTTAGTCTAAACAGAGGCTGACATGTGGGTCCCACTGGACCCATAGGTCAGGTTTGACCTGGTCAGCGTCCTGTTGACTGCTGACGCGGTGATGACCTCATGCTGACGTCATAATTCATTTAGACAATTTCTGTTAAATTGGATAATTCCAGCAAATGTCATAATCTTTGAAAATTCATAGAAAGTAAACCGTAGCTCAGATCGAAAAACTTTATACATGAAAGTTGATCAGAACGATGAGACGAATCTGATCGTGTCGTCTGTTTCCATGTCGGAACCCCCTACGTAGGAGAACCCATAACTTTGAGCCCGATTCTGGTAGATGAATAGTGCATACATACCGGCTAATAAATCCAACTTTAATCCTAAAATAACTAAAATGACTTAGACATATCTTTAGGTAACCCTGCACTGCATCCTAGGCATAGTATGCTCTGTGTTGCGTATGTTTGCTGTCTATTTATCTGTTTCTTTCCCCCTCTTCTCTCTCGGTAGACCCCGACATCGACGTAGCTCCCGAGACCAACGCAGCTCCGGAGTACGACTACGTTCCTGGCGACCGGACCCTTGCCGCAGAGTTCCCAGGCAAGCACCCCCCTTTTGAGCATACCGATATCGCCTATTCTTCTCTCTCTTATGCTTGCATTAGAAGTTGATGTTGTTACTGTTATCCTATATCTGCTGCATAGCCTGTTTATTATAACCTGCTATTGTTACCTACCTGCTTATCCTAAACTGTTTAGTATAGGTTGGGTAGAGACCTATCAGAGACCCCCACTTTGTCCCGACTGACCCGCTGGATTATCAGAAGACCCGATCAATGGGATCGAAGACCAGGCCCCGGCACCGCACATCACTTCCTCCTTAGTCTCTCGACACTACTGGGTTACTATCGAGTGCCGAGGGTGATACCTCGTCAGCACTTCGGATGACAACCTTGTAGGTTAGTTAATCGATCGTGGTCAGCGAGGGTGATTCCTCCGACACCACCCCCGATAACGACATCGTCGTGCAACTTCTCAAGTGTGGACCTCGAGGGTGATTCCTCCTTCGTTCACCTTGACGATAACATCAGGTGGAATTCCATCGAGGGTGATTCCTCAGGGTTCCCCTTGGTGTTAGACACACGGTTACTATGGTTACTATGACTTCACACTGAACCATGTTACTAAAGACGGGTCGGCCCTGAGGGGTGATACGTCTCCAACGTATCTATAATTTTTTATTATTCCATGCTGTTATATTATCATTCTTGGATGTTTTACAATCATTTTATATCATTTTTTGGTACTAACCTATTGACATAGTGCCAAGTGCCAGTTGCTGTTTTTTGCATGTTTTTTACATCGCAGGAAATCAATACCAAACGGAGTCCAAATGCAGCGAAACTTTTTGTGGATTTTTTTGGACCAGAAGACATCCAGTGGGCCGGAGAAGCGCCTGGGGGGTGCTCCGAGGGGAGCACAACCCACCAGGGCGCGCCTGGAGGCCCAGGCGCGCCCTGGTTGGTTGTGCCCACCTCAGGTGCCCCCCGAACCGCCTCTTTGCTCTATAAATACCCCAATATTCCAGAAAACCTAGGGGAGACGAAAATCAATTCCAGCCACCACAGAGTCCAGAACCACCAGATCCAATCTAGACACCATCATGGAGGGGTTCACCACTTCCATTGGTGCCTCTCCGATGATGCGTGAGTAGTTCTTTGTAGACCTACGGGTCCGTAGTTAGTAGCTAGATGGCTTTCTCTCTCTCGTTTGATTCTCAGTACAATGGTCTCTTGGAGATCCATATGATGTAACTCTTTTTGCGGTGTGTTTGTTGGGATCCAATGAACTTTGAGTTTATGATCAGATCTATCTTTTTATCCATGAAAGTTATTTGAGTCTTCTTTGATCTCTTATATTCATGATTGCTTATAGCCTCGTATTTCTTCTCCAATATTTGGGTTTTGTTTGGCCAACTTGATCTATTTATCTTGCAATGGGAAGAGGTGCTTTGTAGTGGGTTCGATCTTACGGTGCTTGATCCCAGTGACAGAAGGGGAACCGACACGTATGTATCGTTGCTACTAAGGATAAAACGATGGGGTCTATTTCTACATAAATAGATCTTGTCTACATCATGTCATCGTTCTTATTGCATTACTCCATTTCTCCATGAACTTAATACACTAGATGCATGCTGGATAGCGGTCGATGTGTGGAGTAATAGTAGTAGATGCAGGCAGGAGTCGGTCTACTACTCTTGGACGTGATGCCTATATAATGATCATTGCCTGGATATCGTCATGATTATTTGAAGTTTTATCAATTGCCCAACAGTAATTTGTTCACCCACTGTTTGCTATTTTTCTCGAGAGAAGCCACTAGTGAAACCTACGACCCCCGGGTCTCTTTTGCAATATATTTGCTTTCAAGATATGTTTTGCTATTCGCTCTTTTCTTTATTTGCAACTTTTATTTTCAGATCTATTAAACCAAAAATACAAAAATACCTTGCTGCACTTTATTTTATTTGGCGTTCGATCTATCAATATTTACTACTCTCTCACGTCCGTTTGCCAATTTTTGGCGCCGTTGCCCGAAAGGGATTGACAACCCCTTTTACACGTCGGGTTGCGAGTATTTGTTATTTGTGTGCAGGTGCTGTTTACGTAGTGTTGCTTGGTTCTCCTACTGGTTCGATAACCTTGGTTTCATCACTGAGGGAAATACCTACCGCCGCTGTGCTGCATCATCCCTTCCTCTTTGGGGAAATACCGACGTAGCTTCAAGCCGCATCAAAAGGAATTTCTGGCGCCGTTGCCGGGGAGGATCTTCAACATATACCAGGTTCCTAATCACAAATCTCATCTCCTCGCAATTTACATTATTTGCCATTTGCCTCTCGTTTTCCTCTCCCCCACTTCACAAAAATTTGCCGTTTTATTCGCCCTCTTTTTCGTTCGCCGTTTTCCCGTCAGTTCTATCTTGTGTGCAATTTTGTTTGCCACTTTTTGTTTGTTATGGATAGTTCTTCCTCTATTGCGTGCACTCCCGAGAACGAAGTTCTCAACTTTAAACAAAGGGGAGGAGATTATTTAAAAGATGCTTGGTATAGAATTTGCAATGCTCATAATAGATCTATCCGTAAGCAATCTACCGTTGTTCTTCTTCGCTGTTTTTATGTGGGCATCACTACTTGGTATAGATTCGTCCTTGATACGATTACCGGTGGAAATTTCTTGATGTGTCCCTCTCTTGATGCTTTTAATGCTATGGGAAATTTAGTAGGATCACCACCTCTTATGATTAATGAAACAACTTTGACTCTTGAGCATGTTATGGAAAGATTAGATGCTATTGAAAAGAAAATGCTTACTGAAGAGCATATTGAAAACTTGGATAAAAAGATGCATAATTTTGCCACTAAAATTGGGTCAAAAGCGGGAGAAGTTTTTAAGTTGCTAAAAGAAAAGGGGACCGTAATTCATGAAAGAATTGAAGAAAGCCCGTCTCGAATTGATAAACTAGAAGAAATCTTTAGTAATATAAGTACGGCTTTTGCTTCTGCCAAAACTCCCGTAAAAATTGGCAAGACTACTCAAGTTACTAAAAACAAGGGTGCAACTTCTAGTAATGATAAAGGAGATCATAAGATGATTAGTATCCATCCCAATTTTATTGAAGTGATAAGAGACCCTATTTGCAAGAATGAATTTTTCAATCTCGTGCCTAGAAGTATTGTCGTTCAGAATTTATATGCTAAATCCTTGAATAATTCTAAGTGTTTGATTGAAGAGTTGGAGACCAAAGACGACAAAACTTAGATCCTTGCTTTATGCCTACCTAGGGGCGTGAAACAATAGCGCTTGTTGGGAGGCAACCCAATGAATAAAATTTATTTTTGCTTTTTGCTTTCTGTCCTTGAGTGTTTGCACAATTATGCTACTGTTATAATTGTGTTTTTTGTGTTTTAATTAGTGTTTGTGCCAAGTAAAGCCTTTGGGATTATGTTGGGTGATAGTTGATTTGATCTTGTTGGAAAACAGAAACTTTTGCATCCAGTAAAATAATTTTGAAAATTCACAGAAGAGACGAAAAATTCTGAATTGTTTACATAAGATTTATATACAAATTTCCTCTGTTTTCCTAATTTTTCAGAATTTTTGGAGTTTCATAAGTATTCGAAATATCCTGATTTCTACAGTCTGTTCTGTTTTTGACAGATTCTGTTTTCTTTGCGTTGTGTGCTTGTTTTGATGATTCTGTGGTTTTCTTTGATGAGTTTTTGCCATAGAAAAGTTGGAATACAGTATATATAATGCAAAAACAAAATATGAATTGGTTTTCTACAGTACTTATAGTAGTGATTTGCTTTCTTATACTAACGGATCTCACGAAGGTTTTGTTGAGTTTTGTGTGATTGAAGTTTTCAAGTTTTGGGTTATCTTACGATGGATGAAGGAATAAGGAGTAAGAAGAGCCTAAGCTTGGGGATGCCCATGGCATCCCAAGCTATTATACAAAGAGAAGCAAGCAACTAATCTTGGGGATGCCCCGAGTGGCATCCCCTCTTTCTTCTAACGACCATCGGTATTTTACTCGAAGCTATATTTTTATTCGTCACATACTATGAGTTTTGCTTGGAGCGTCTTGTATGATATGAGTATTTTCTTGTTTTGATTTGTGTTCTAAGTTATGAATCCTTTCTGGACACACCTATTTGAGAGAGCCAAAATTATGCCATGACTTGTTAGAATTGCTCTCTATGCTTCACTTAAATTTTTTATGAGCTATGGATTTGCTCTAGTGCTTCACTTATATCTTTTTGAGCACGGTGTGCTTTAGTATTTTTGAAGAAATGCTCTCATGCTTCACTTAGATTTATTTGGGAGTTAGTATTTTTTTTAAGAAATTCTCTCTTGCTTCACTTAAATTAATTTGAGAGAAAGAAGTATTATGCTCATGTTCTTCACTTATATTTGTTTGAGCTTATCAAAGCAACACATGAAAATTAGTTCCAAAGTGATAGATATCCAAGAAGGATATAATAAAAACTTTCATGAAGATCATTGGACAAAATAAACCTGATTCCTTGTAATAGTTTTGAGATATGATGATGTGATATGTGAGTTATGTTGATGAGTAATTGTGCTTTAGTAAGAATATTGGTGTTAAGGTTTGTGATTCCCTATGCAAGCACGAAAGTCAATAGTTATGCAATGAAATTATATCCTACTTGTGGTGCATTATTCGGTGTTAATTATGCTTAATGCTCGCTTATGAGATTATTCGTTTTTTTTGGTTGGTCGCTTCTCAATCTTTTGCTAGCCTTCATTTTGCACTAAGTATGATCACTACTTGTGCATCCAAAACCCTTTAAACCAGTTTTGCCACATGAGTCCACTATATCTACCTATATGCGGTATTCTTTTGCCTTTCTAAGCAAATTTGTATGTGCCATCTCTAATTTTCAAAATAAACTTCTCTTTTGTGTGTTCGTACCGCTCGCGAGGCGGTGAGGGGTGGCTAATATTTTCCATGCTAGATGTGTTATTCTCACGATGAGTGTTTATTCACTTGTCATTGCACCAGAGTAAGGCAAGGGTATTAGGGATGCCCAGTCCCAAAATGAAAAATGAATTTACTTTATGTTGTCAAATAATAAATTCCTTGGAAAGTGTTGGTATGGAGGGCACCTGTGGATACGGCTAGCCATGGAAAGTGAAAGAAATGGTGGAAAAAGGAATAAACTTTATTTTCTGTTTGGGAACCGCCTATGATATATCTAGCATGGAAAGTGTTGGGAACTCTAAGTCGTTTTCGTTGGTGGGAAAAGCACACCTCCCAAAATGTTTTTTATCTCTAAGTTTTTCGCTTTGAGCTCTGGCACCTCTACAAATCCCTACTTCCCTCTGCGAAGGGCCTTTCTTTACTTTATGCAATTTTTATTTTTAATTTGAGTCTCCATCTTCTCTTATAAAGCACCAACTAGGAGGCACTATGATCGTACTTGAGCATTGGGTGTAGTTAATATTCGAGTGTGTTTCATGAATGGATCAATGGTTGAGCATGATGGGCTAGGGATAACTTATTTTAGCGTTGATATTTTGAAAGACATAGTTGCTTGTTGATATGCTTGAGTATTTAAGTCATCGTGTCAGAACTAGACTATTGCTTTGAATCATATAAAAGTCCAAATGTCCATGCTATAAAGGAAAGAATATGAGATGACATGTTAGGCAGCATTCCACATCAAAAATTCTGTTTTTATCATTTACCTACTCGAGGACGAGCAGGAATTAAGATTGGGGATGCTGATACGTCTCCAACGTATCTATAATTTTTGATTGTTCCATGCTGTTATATTATCATTCTTGGATATTTTACAATCATTTTATAGTCATTTTATATCATTTTTTGGTACTAACCTATTGGCATAGTGCCAAGTGCCAGTTGCTGTTTTTTGCATGTTTTTTACATCGCAGGAAATCAATACCAAACGGAGTCCAAACGCAGCGAAACTTTTTGTGGATTTTTTTTGGACCAGAAGACATCCAGTGGGTCGAAGAAGCACCTGGGGGGTGCTCCGAGGGGAGCACAACCCACCAGGGCGCGCCTGGAGGCCCAGGCGCGCCCTGGTGGGTTGTGCCCACCTCGGGTGCCCCCCGAACCGCCTCTTTGCTCTATAAATACCCCAATATTCCAGAAACCCTAGGGGAGGAGACGAAAATCAATTCCAGCCCCCACAGAGTCCAGAACCACCAGATCCAATCTAGACACCATCATGGAGGGGTTCACCACTTCCATAGGTGCCTCTCCGATGATGCGTGAGTAGTTCTTTGTAGACCTACGGGTCCGTAGTTAGTAGCTAGATGGCTTTCTCTCTCTCGTTTGATTCTCAATACAATGGTCTCTTGGAGATCCATATGATGTAACTCTTTTTGCGGTGTGTTTGTTGGGATCCGATGAACTTTGAGTTTATGATCAGATCTATCTTTTTATCCATGAAAGTTATTTGAGTCTTCTTTGATCTCTTATATGCATGATTGCTTATAGCCTCGTATTTCTTCTCCGATATTTGGGTTTTGTTTGGCCAACTTGATCTATTTATCTTGCAATGGGAAGAGGTGCTTTGTAGTGGGTTCGATCTTATGGTGCTTGATCCCAGTGACAGAAGGGGAACCGACACGTATGTATCGTTGCTACTAAGGATAAAACGATGGGGTCTATTTCTACATTAATAGATCTTGTCTACATCATGTCATCGTTCTTATTGCATTACTCCGTTTCTCCATGAACTTAATACACTAGATGCATGCTGGATAGCGGTCGATGTGTGGATTAATAGTAGTAGATGCAGGCAGGAGTCGGTCTACTAATCTTGGACGTGATGCCTATATAATCATCATTGCCTGGATATCGTCATGATTATTTGAAGTTTTATCAATTGCCCAACAGTAATTTGTTCACCCACCGTTTGCTATTTTTCTCGAGAGAAGCCACTAGTGAAACCTACGGCCCTCGGGTCTCTTTTCCAATATATTTGCTTTCAAGATCTGTTTTGCTATTCGTTCTTTTCTTTATTTGCAACTTTTATTTTCAGATCTATTAAACCAAAAATACAAAAATACCTTGCTGCACTTTATTTTATTTGGCGTTCGATCTATCAATATTTACTACTCTCTCACGTCCGTTTGCCAATTTTTGGCGCCGTTGCCCGAAAGGGATTGACAACCCCTTTTACACGTCGGGTTGCGAGTATTTGTTATTTGTGTGCAGGTGCTGTTTACGTAGTGTTGCTTGGTTCTCCTACTGGTTCGATAACCTTGGTTTCATCACTGAGGGAAATACCTACCGCCGCTGTGCTGCATCATCCCTTCCTCTTTGGGGAAATACCGACGTAGCTTCAAGCCGCATCAAGGGGTACCCGCGCGAGCATATTTGCGAAGTGATGTGGAGACGGGTTGACCTGGAAGGTGCCCGCGAGATAATTACGAGGCATGGCCAGGCATTCTTAGCCCTTGCCGCAAGTCCTCGAGAAGGGGCGATGGGGTCACATCGATCGTGAGACTCTGCTCGTTACCGCGCGCTCCTAATCCACTAACGGTTTGGATATTTGATCCGAGGGGCCTCTGGCCTGATAGCACTAACCATCACGTGGGCATAGTATGGGCGTTCTGCGTCGTATACATCAGTTGAAGCTCTATAGACGTCAGCGAGGAGTGGCCCGCTTTGGATTGGACTGGTTAAGCCCACGCTTGTATTAAGGGGGCTAGGTCTGCTTCTGGAGCGTCCTCGCAACATGCAGGGTTCCCAGGGCGAAGGCCCAAGACCCCTGGGGGCATAGGTTAGTCCGGCGTGCTGACCTCTCTTTAGAGCCTAGGTCAGGTTGCGGCGTATCGTTTGGCCGAGGCCGGGCATGACCCAGAAAAGTGTGTCCGGCCAGAGTTAATCGAGCGTGGTGCGTAAGTTGGTGCACCCCTGCAGGGAAGAAAACATCTATCGATAGCCTGTCCTACGGTAACGGACACTCAGAGTTGTATCCCAATCGGTACAACTAGAACTGGATACTTGAGATGATAACTGGATAGTATGGCTCTGGGATTGCCTTCTCGCAGGGAGTCGAGGAAGGATCTCTGGGTGAGGTTGATAACACTACTATTACTTTACTTTATGCTAATCTGCACTCTTCTAATGCTGCAAGACCGCTGAAGATGTTGAAGATGCTAGTCGTCGATAGGACTAGGCTTTCCCCTCTATTCTGGCATTTCTGCAGCCCAGTCCACATATATAGCCTTCCTTTGAAAATGTTGCATATGTAGCGTAGATCCTTGCTTGCTGAGTACTTCGGATGAGTACTCACGGTTGCTTTGCTTTCTTTTTCTCCCCATATCCGTTTGATGCAACCAGATGACGGAGCCCCTGAGACAGCTGCCCCTGCCGACGGCTACTACTACTACCCTCCCGGCGAGTACTACTACGAGGAGCCGTCCGACGACCAGGAGCAGGATCGTAGGGTCCCAGGCAGGAGGCCTGCGCCTTTAGATCATAGCTTTTATTTTGCCCCGCCTTCTTAAAGGCTTATCTCTGTTTCTGTTTTATATCTGTACTTAGATATCTAACGCTTCCGCTGATGCTTGATTGTTATCAAGCTTATGTATTCGAGCCCTCGAGGCCCTGGCTTGTAATATAATGCTTGTATGACTTTATTTATGTTTTAGAGTTGTGTTGTGATATCTTCAAGTGAGTCCTTAGGCTTGATCATGTGCATTTGCGTGTATGGTTAGTGCACGATTAAGCCGGGGTCGTCACAAAACCCACTTTCAATATTATTGCAAGCATTATTATCAATCTCATATTCATCATGGGGCTTAAATAAAATTTCAAGATCATAAGAAGAATCACCCCAATCATGATCATTGCAACAAGTAGTAGACATAGCAAAATAAGCATCCCCAAGCTTAGGGTTTTGCATATCATTAACACAATTGACATTAATGGAATTTATAATAACATCATTGCAATCATGCTTTTCATTCAAGGAGCTATCGTGAATCACTTTATAATTTTCTTCTTTCAACACTTCATCACAATTTTCAGATTCACAAATTTCAAGCAAAACCTCATAAAGATAATCTAGTGCACTCAACTCACTAGCAATAGGTTCATCATAATTGGATCTCTTAAAAAGATTAGCAAGTGGATGAGGATCCATAAACCTTTGTTTCTGTTTTTCAATAAACACACAATTTTACCAAGTGAACAAGCAAACAAACCAAATAAGACATAAGGGCAAACGGAAAGAAGGCGAACGGAAGAAGGGCGAATAAAAAGGCAAATCTTTTCGAAAATCATTTTAGAAGTGGGAGAGAGGAAAACGAGAGGCAAATGGCGAATAATGTAATGCAAGAGATGAGAGTTTATGATGGGTACTTGGTATGTCTTGACTTGGCGTAGATCTCCCCGGCAACGGCGCCAGAAATTCTTCCTGCAACTTCTTGAGCTTGCATTGGTTTTTCCCTCGAAGAGGAAAGGGTGATGCAGCAAAGTAGAGATAAGTATTTCCCTCAGTTAGAGAACCAAGGTATCAATCTAGTAGGAGACAACGCACAAATCACCAATACCTGCACAAACAATCAAACAACTTGCACCCAACGCGATAAAGGGGTTGTCAATCCCTTCACGGTTACTTGCAAAAGTGAGATCTGATAGAGATAGATGAAACTAAACAAAAGATAAAGTAAATATTTTTGGTATTTTTGGTTGATAGATCGGAAAGTGATTACAAAATAGTGGATTGGAAACTAATATGATGGAACATAGACCCGGGGGCCATAGGTTTCACTAGAGGCTTCTCTCATGATAGCAAATAATATGATGGGTGAACAAATTACTGTCGAGCAATTGATAGAAAAGCGCAAAGTTATGACGATATCTAAGGCAATGATTATGAAATATAGGCATCATGTCCGTGTCAAGTAGACCGACTCCTGCCTGCATCTACTACTATTACTCCACACATCGACCGCTATCCAGCATGCATCTAGAGTATTAAGTTCATAAAGAATAGAGTAACGCATTAAGATGACATGATGTAGAGGAATTAACTCAAGCAATATGATGAAAACCCCATCTTTTTATCCTCGATGGCAACAATACAATACGTGCCTTGCTGCCCCTACTGTCACTGGGAAAGGAACCCAAAGCTAAGCACTTCTCCCATTGCAAGAAAAACCAATCTAGTTGGCCAAACCAAACTGATAGTTCAAAGAGAATTACAAAGATATCAAATCATGCATAAAAGAATTCAGAGAAGATTCAAATAATATGCATAGATAAGCTGATCATAAATCTACAATTCATCGGATCTCGACAAACACACCGCAAAAGAATATTACATCGGATAGATCTCCAAGAACATCGAGGAGAACGTTGTATTGAGAATCAAAGAGAGAGAAAAAGCCATCTAGCTACTAGCTATGGACCCGTAGCTCTGAGGTAAACTACTCACGCTTCATCGGAAGGGCAATGGTGTTGATGTAGAAGCCCTCTGTGATCGAATCCCCCTCCGGCAGGATGCCGGAAAAGGCCCCTAGATGGGATCGCACGGGTACAGAAGGTTGCGGCGGTGGAAAAGTGTTTTCGTGGATACTTCTGGTGGTTTGGGAATATATGTGAATATATAGGCGAAAGAATTAGGTCAGGGGAGTCACGGGGGGGGGGGGGGGCACAAGGCAGGGGGGCATGCCCTACCCCCCCTGGGCGCACCCTCCACCCTTGTGGCCGCCTCGTGGCTCCTCTAACTTGAACTCCAAGTCTCCTGGGTGTCTTCTGGTCCAAGAAAAATCATCGAGAAGGTTTTATTCCGTTTGGTATTCCTTTTCTGCGAAACTCAAAAACAAGGAAAAACAGAAACTTGCACTGGGCTCTAGGTTAATAGGTTAGTCCCAAAAAATAATATAAAATAGCATATTAATGCATATAAAACATCCAAACAGATAATATAATAGCATGGAACAATCAAAAATTATAGATACGTTGGAGACGTATCAGCCCACCAGGCGCTACTGCTAGGTAGGTGTAGTAGTAGCGCTGGGTGGAAAAATACGTTGCTGCTAGGAAGGTGTAGTAGTAGCGCCTGTCGGGAAAACACGCCACTGCTATGCAGGATAGTAGTAGCGCGCCCAAACCCGCGCTACTGCTGAACATTAGCTGTAGTGCCGTATTAGTAGCCCCCCCCCCATGCCACTACCACGCCTCCAACACGCGCTACTGCTAGGCTTTTCCCTAGTAGTGGCGCGTGGCCGCCGGGTCAGAGGAGAGGCCGGCTGATCGCGCCAGGGTCAAAGTAGAGGTGCGCGGGGGTCGACGGTGGCGGCGGGCGACGCAAACCGATCAAGCATAGATCGGAAAACCAAAAAGAAAAACGTCGATCAACGTGACCGGCGGGAGAGAGAAAAACCCGGAGCAAGGGCTCGGGAAAAAGACTCTCTAGGGCAGCTGGTCAACATGATCGGCGGACGAACCCTAGGTACGGGCGGCGTAGCCCCTGGCAGCGGTCATGGAGGCCGACCGCCCCAGGGGCGGCGTGGAGCGGAAGCGTCGGGCGGCGGCTAGGGTTTGGATCGATTAGGCTGATACCATGTTAGAAGGGAGAGAGGGATTGGCAGAATATGATGGATGTATTATTGAGCCTCGAGGGCGAGTATATATTGCGTACAAGACTTGGAGGGCAAGACACCTCCTAGAGATAAGATGGAAATAACTCTATCTAATCCCGGGCAATCTCTACTACCAAATATATCTCTAACAATAAGGACATGGTACAGTGATCAAAGAAATTCAGCAGCGAGCTTATCATTTTATGTATAGTTTTACTTTTAAGAGTCGTGACTCGAATGAAGAGGCACATAGTTTAGCGAAATTTGCTCATTCCTTAGGCCCGGGACGCCATGCATGGCTAGGCCATCCTCATGATCCGAGATGTATGCCACAGACTGTGGTCTTTGACCGTTAATAAAGCTCGGACTACCCCTAAAAAAACCAAGCATAAGGACATCTCCAAGGTTGACTCTTAAATCATACAACACATCCGTCCGCGGATGAGTAGGGACCAGTCTGTGACAATGATGCGAGAGCTGGCCATCCGGTTACATTTCGAACGATTTAAAAAAATCAAATCTATGCAAATTTAAACAAACTAGATGAATTTCATTTGAACTTGGGTAAATTTTACATAAAACCGGATGATTTTTAACATATTTGAGTTGACCCCTATTCTAACCTAGTCTAATTGATCATTGGCCGGCCATGAGCCCCAGAAACTGAAACTCCGCCTCCGCGAAGCGGTCAAGCGGCTAATCGATCGACGATGATGAGCGCGTCAAGCTTAGCTTCAACGAGGAGGGGAGGAATGGTGGCCTTCGTGGGGCCCAAGCATCCATGGCCTCCCATGCTCTGCTCTTCCTCATTGTCGGCGATGTCCGTGGACGTGACGGCTTCGCCGTTGTGGCATCGGGACGTGGCTGACGCAGAGCTGGAGACGTCTGTGCCATCGTAAAACTCCACCGCCGCCTCATTTATCTCCGTGAAGGCGGCTTCTTTCTTTGCCTGTAGGACACGTGACGCCTTCTTGACATGTCGGGGACAAGATTTGTTTTTGTGTTTTGAGTGCCTGTACAGGCGACTTTGTTTGCTGTAAGAACTCCTTCTGATTCGACAAACCTTGATTCTTTATTGAGGAAAATACTTATTGCAAGGTTACTTCACCCTTACACTTGAAGGATACCCAACTACTCTTATGAGAGAGCAAGCAAGATTTCTGGCGCCGTTGCCGAAAAGTTTCTTCTCAAATAAATAGGTGCTATACACTACCACATCACTTAGTTACTTTTGATTTATGGCTTGCTTGCCAAAAAATAACAAAAGGAATTTAAAAATAACACCGACGCACTTCCTATTTACCTTGCTATCATGGCTAGTTCTTCACTTTCTGTCACCACACCCGAGCTAGAAGTGCTAAATTTTAAACAAAGAGGTGGAGAAAGTTTAAAAGATGCTTGGTATAAGATAATAGATGGTCAAAATAGGTCTACCGTAAGCAATCTACTACAATCCTTCTTAGGAATTTTTATGTTGGCATTACTACTTGGTATAGGTTCGTTCCAGATACTATAATAGGAGGGAATTTCTTGGGTAGTTACACCGTAGATGCTTTCAATGCTATGGAAAATTTAGTTGGAACCCCGCCAAATAGAGTGAACAAAACTGGAAAAACTTTCGGGCATCTTATGCATAGACTTGATACAATAGAAAATAAAATGCCAAGTATGGAGAAGTTAGAGGAAATTGATAAAAAAAAGATGCATAATCACTTCACTAAGTTAGCCTCTTCAATAAGGAGTGTGTTAAACTTAATAAAAGATTTGGAGAAAGAACCCTGTACCGATAGAGTATAACAAAGTTCAGCTAGAATAGATAAGTTAGAAGAGGTTAAGGATGTTTTGGGATCAACTTTTGCTTCTATAAAAACTAAAGGAAAAACTTCTAGGAACAAAAATATGAGATTTACCTATGTGCCTAAGATTCCTCAACCAAATTTTGATGCTTCACCTAGTAAAGGAAAAGAGGATTTGAAGATTTACCTATGTGTCTGTTGGGAAACGTTGCATGGAAAACCAAAAAATTTCTACGCACACACAAGATCTATGAAGGAGATGCATAGCAACGAGAGGGGAGAGTGTGTCTACGTACCCTCGTAGACCGTAAGCGGAAGCGTTTGACAATGCGGTTGATGTAGTCGAACTTCTTCGTGTTCCAACCAATCGAGCACCGAACGTACGACACTTCCGCGTTCAGCACACGTTCAGCTCGATGACGTCCTCCGCCTTCTTGATCCAGCAAGACGGCGAGGTAGTGGATGAGTTTCGGCAGCACGACGGCATGGTGACGGTGATGGTGAAGTGATCTCCGCAGGGCTTCACCTAAGCACTACGAAAATATGACCGGGGGTGTAAACGGTGGAGGAGGGCGCCGCACACGGCTAAGATAATGTTGTGATGTGCTAGGCGCCCCCCACATATATATAGGTGGGAGGGAGGGAGGAGCAGCCAAGGAGGCACCCCAAGTAGGCCGAATCCTACTTGGGGTCCTCCCCTAGCCGCACCCCCCCTCCATATATAGGTGCGGGGGAAAGGCAGGGGAGGGAGGCGCCTCCCCCCCCCTTCCTTTCTCCCATGAGAGGGGAAGGCAGGAGGGGCTAGCCCTCCCCCCTTTCCTTCCCTAGGGCTGGCCGACCATGGAGAGGGGCGCACCAGCCCCCTGTGGGCTGGTCTGTCCCTCCCTTGGCCCATTAAGCCCATATACCTACAGGGGGGTGTCCGGAACCCCTTCCGGTGACCCGATGGCTACCCGGTGCATCCCGAAACTCTTCCGGTGTCCGAATACCATCGTCCTATATATTAATCTTTACCTCTCAACCATTTCGAGACTCCTCGTCATGTCCGTGATCTCATCCGGGACTCCGAACAACCTTCAGTCACCAAATCATATAACTCATATAACACTATATCGTCAACGAACGTTAAGCGTGCGGACCCTACGGGTTCGAGAACTATGTAGACATGACCGAGACACCTCTCTGGTCAGTAACCAATAGCGGAACCTGGATGCCCATATTGGCTCCTACATATTCTACGAAGATCTTTATCGGTTGAACCGTTATGACAACATACGTAATTCACTTTGTCCATCGGTATGTTACTTGCTTGAGATTCGATCGTCGGTATCTTTATACCTAGTTCAATATCGTTACCGGCAAATCTCTTTACTCGTTCCGTAATACATCATCATGTAACTAACTCATTAGTCACTTTGCTTGCAAGGCTTCTTATGATGTGTATTACCGAGAGGGCCGAGAGATACCTTTCCGATACTCGGAGTGACAAATCCTAATCTCGATCTATGCCAACTCAACAAACACCTTCGGAGATACCTGTAGAGCATCTTTATGATCACCCAGTTACGTTGTGACGTTTGATAGCATACAAGGTATTCCTCCGGTATCCGAGAGTTGCATAATCTCATAGTCGGAGGAATATGTATTTGACATGAAGAAAGCAATAGCAATAAACTGAATGATCAATATGCTAAGCTAACGGATGGGTCTTGTCCATCACATCATTCTCCTAATGATGTGATCCCGTCATCAAATGACAACACATGTCTATGGTTAGGAAACCTTAACCATCTTTGATCAACGAGCTAGTCTAGTAGAGGCTTACTAAGGACACGGTATTTGTTTATGTATTCACACATGTATTTAAGTTTCCGATCAATATAATTCTAGCATGAATAATAAACCTTTATCATGAATAAGGAAATATAAAATAATAACTTTATTATTGCTTCTAGGGCATATTTTCTTCAGTGCCTAAGATTCCTCAACCAAATTTTCATGTTTCACCTACTAAAGGAAAACTAATTTTTTATCATGATTGTCATTCTTCTTAGGTGTGCTCAATGCCTCTCTGTCATAGCTTCCATTGTATGCCTCATCAACCTAATTTCACGGTAATTAGTACAACTTAAAACACTTCCTTGTTATTCAAGATTGATACTAATATAACATGTCTCATTCTAGCATCTTGTTTGACCAAATAATGAGGTTGGAAAGCTTAGGGCGTGTTCAGATCTCCTCCCGCTCCACACTTCACTAACTCCTGAAGCGGGAGCCGAGCCGAACGAAATATCATCAAGAAGCTAGCTTCCGGAAGCTAAGCGCGAGGCCAGTGCAAAAACGAGGATCGACGGCGTCCCAGCTCCACAAAAACAGAAAGCTGGAGTTTGCCCAAATTACGCCGATATGCCACCGCCAAACTTACCGATTCGTTCCGTCCCCGGAAAACCTATCGAGCTGCTCGTTCCCCTCGAGCCTCTAACCCTACCGCCGCCGCGCGCCCCGCCGCCGCGCGCGCCGCCTCGCCGTCCCTGGCCGCCGCTCCTTCCCGGCGGTAGATCGAGCCATTCCAGGCCAATCCCGACTGGTTCCCGTCGACACAGCCCGAAGGAGCAACCCCAAGACCAGGACCTAAGCTCCAACACCATTGACGCCATGCTCAGCCGCTAACCCTACCGCCGTCGCGCGCCCCGCTGCCGGGCCGTCCCTGGCCGCCGCTCCTTCCCGGCAATAGATCGAGCCATTCCAGGCCAATCTCGACTGGTTCCCGTCGACACAGCCCGAAGGGAGCAACCCCAAGCTCCAATGCCATTGACGTCGTGCTCGCCTCGCAGGAGTCCGCCTCACCCCGCCTGTTGGCACGAAATGGGCTGCCTCCAGCCGGCCCAACACGCCTGAACAGGCCACAACCCGCCCAGTTGGGCTGTAGCGCTAAGAGAAGCTGGAGCAGGAGCCGAACAGGATTGGAATCGCTGGCTGGAGCAAGAAGCCACGATGAGAAGCTGGTTTTCTAGAGTTTTGAGAAGTTAGAGAGCCTCCGAACACGCCCTAAGGGTTAGACATACTATCGCTATGAGGCCTCTCCACACCACAACGACTTTCTCTCTCTAAAAAAAAAGTCATCGCTTAGCTAATATTGACAAAAAAAACGAAGACAAAAGACCAAGACATTTTACTGGCAACTATTAAAAAAAAATTGTCATGACCAAAAAATTAGTTGTGTAGTTTTTGGCTGTCGTCCAAACATACCCCAAAACTGGACAAGATATGAAAAGTAGGGTGAGAAGGAGTCGATAGACTATGCTGAGTATTTAAATCCCCCTACCAACTCAGAGATCGATTCAGAAAACTGTATGAACTTTTTGATATCAACAAAATTCTGCAATTGTCGTAAAAGATTAATAAAGGAAAAAAATCCCTGCATTTCTCTGAAAAACTGAAAGACAATCGTCCAGCTTCTTAAGCCTGCACATGGACGTTTTTTTTAAAGCAATTCTGATTCTGAATCCTTTTAAAGATACAGAAAAACTAAGTACAGAAGTGCTTCCATCAGAAGTTCGACAACAACCCTTAATACAAAAACCTGCAGTATTGCAACCGAATGGCGCACCGTATAAATATCAGCCCATCTTTACAGAAGTAGATTAACTCTACGCAAGATCATTGGTGCTAGAATCAAACGCGGCAATTGACACTCGGTCGATGCTGAAGCTGAATGCGCCAAACCCGCGCCCGGCCGCGCGCATAAGCAAGCAGAGTTCGTCGAGATCAGCCGGAGGAGCCCTGGAGCCTGGACACGAAGCTGGACGCGGCGAACGCGGCGGAGCCCCCGGCGACGCAGACGAGGGCGGCGACGACCTGGAGCACCACCTCCCAGGGGTACTGCTCGGGGACGAGGAAGACGACGGCGGGGCCGGCGGCCAGCAGCAGGAGCGCGAGGCCCTGCAGCGAGCCGGGGGTGCCGGGGTCGGTGGCGGCCGACAGCACCCCGAGCTCCTCCGCCTTGGACAGCAGCCCGAGCCGCTCCACCGCCGACAGCGACAGCCCGGCGCGCTCCGCCGCGGACAGCAGGCCCGCCTTCTCCGCCTTGGTCAGCAGCCGCAGCTTCTCCACGTTCGTCAGCAGCTTCACGGGCGCCGACCCCTTCGTCGTCGCCGGCCGCGGCGGGCCCGCGGGCTTCCCCACCGGGAACACCGTGGTAGTGCCCTGCATGCGCCACGCGCGCGCGTCGGTAAATCACAAGTTCTTGGACACGCACGCACGCATGGAGTCGAGATGGAAATAGATTGATAGCGCAAGGGATTAACGGCAGGCGCTAGATTACCGACGATCTTTTCGTGCCGCCGGAGCTGGGCTTCGGGCCCTTGGTTGCCATGGCGGTGACACTGGGAGTAAGGCGGCCCCTCCTGCCGGCCGGCCTCGCCGTGGTCGCGGCGACGGTGTTGGGCGACAGAAGCGACGCCATTGCCACCTCTCTCCTCCCGTCGTCGGTGGAATCCCTGCTCTGCTAGGTAATGGTTCAGGACTTGGCGACGTGCAAACCTTCGTCCCTTTCGCTTCGGTGGAGTGGTGTAGCTGGTGTGTGCGGTCTCGCCTGATCCATGGAAGCAGGAGACGTGGCATCTTTCCAGCGCTACGAAATCCAACGTTGGCGACGAATGACTATTAAATCACAAAAATAATGCTTACTAAGTACTTACGTGAAATGTTCTCATCAAATGACTCCGTGGCCCAATGGATAAGGCGCTGGTCTACGAAACCAGAGATTCTGGGTTCGATCCCCAGCGGAGTCGTATTCGTTTTTTTGCTCTTTTATGTGTGGCCTAACCGAAATGTATTTGCAAAGCCCAGTAATGCCATCACTTGACTCCGTGGCCCAATGGATAAGGCGCTGGTCTACGAGGAGTCGGATTTTTCTTTGTTTTTCCTCCCTTCCCTTCTCTCTTTTCATTTCTCGCTCTCTCTTTTTACCTTTTTTTTAGAGATTTTTTTGAGAGAACTCTCTCTTTACCAGCGGAGTCGTATTCGTTTTTTTGCTCTTTTATGTGTGGCCTAACCGAAATGTATTTGCAAAGCCCAGTAATGCCATCACTTGACTCCGTGGCCCAATGGATAAGGCGCTGGTCTACGAGGAGTCGGATTTTTCTTTGTTTTTCCTCCCTTCCCTTCTCTCTTTTCATTTCTCGCTCTCTCTTTTTACCTTTTTTTTAGAGATTTTTTTGAGAGAACTCTCTCTTTACCTTTTTTTTTTTAGTTAAAATCTCTCTTTAACTTTTTTTCTGAGGTAAACTCTCTCTTTACCTTTTTTTTAAGTAAACTCTCTCTCTTTACTTTTTTTTAGAAACTCTCCCTCTTTTTTTTTAAAACACCTGTAACTTTATTAATAGTCATAACAATTACAGGCACACTGATCTGACATCCAAGAAAATACAAAGTAACTCATATGACTAAGAATTACAATGAAATCTCTTGTAAATACCTTCTTCGCGGTATCAATCTCTGGTCGAAAAAATACTCCAAAGACTTCGGTAAAGAGTCTGCAATTAGATTGGAGCAACGATGTTGTCACTCTTTCACCCGCACGATCATTACCAATAATGTTTTTGAAAGCGCCTTGAGTCGCCCATCAAGAAAGATGGGAAGTCTTATTCGTTTTTTTGCTCTTTTATGTGTGGCCTAACCGAAATGTATTTGCAAAGCCCAGTAATGCCATCACTTGACTCCGTGGCCCAATGGATAAGGCGCTGGTCTACGAGGAGTCGGATTTTTCTTTGTTTTTCCTCCCTTCCCTTCTCTCTTTTCATTTCTCGCTCTCTCTTTTTACCTTTTTTTTAGAGATTTTTTTGAGAGAACTCTCTCTTTACCTACCTTTTTTTTAGAGATTTTTTTGAGAGAACTCTCTCTTTACCTTTTTTTTTAGTTAAAATCTCTCTTTAACTTTTTTTCTGAGGTAAACTCTCTCTTTACCTTTTTTTTAAGTAAACTCTCTCTCTTTACTTTTTTTTAGAAACTCTCTCTCTTTTTTTTAAAACACCTGTAACTTTATTAATAGTCATAACAATTACAGGCACACTGATATGACATCCAAGAAAATACAAAGTAACTCATATGACTAAGAATTACAATGAAATCTCTTGTAAATACCTTCTTCGCGGTATCAATCTCTGGTCGAAAAAATACTCCAAAGACTTCGGTAAAGAGTCTGCAATTAGATTGGAGCAACGATGTTGTCACTCTTTCACCCGCACGATCATTATCAATAATGTTTTTGAAAGCGCCTTGAGTCGCCCATCAAGAAAGATGGGAAGTCTTGACCGATGAACGTATTTGGGTCAGGAATGATCCCCTAGAAGTGCAGGTCGTCGAATCACTATATCTTCACCATCATGCCGATGAAAGATTTCACCTCCACAAAGAATCAAACCAACAAAAAAAGCTTGATAGAGCAACATAAACTCATCAGATCCGAACAATCGGATCTGCGAGGACAGAAAACTCTCCAACCTGATGGCACCGCCAACAGAACGAGAGAAAACTTATTCTCACACAACTATGATGATCACTGGACGTTGACAAAGAACATAGAGGTCTTGAAGATTCGAGGTCCCCCCTCCCCCTCCATGCCAAGATGACAGCTGAAGGCGAGGGGACCTAAATCTACCATTCTTAAGAAGTTGGTACCCACCACTCCATATTCTTTCATCATGCACACTGTCCACATCAGCAATCAACATGCAGCGTCCCACCTAAGCAAATCTGCCACCTCAGCAATTTCTTTTTTATTTTTCAATGAAAATGAATCGTCTGATTGTGTTGATTCCCATCGCACGGATTGCTTACATTTCTCTGAATTGTGTTAACTCCCGTCGCACTGATTGCTTCTTCGTGCGACGGTTCCTTCCATCTCCCTTCCACCAATAAATCTCAGTGTACTCTTCCCAATTCTTCTGCTTCCATCTTTACTTGTTCCAAAATTCCCATAGTGCGTCGCCGCCGGCCCAACCTTCTCTGGCCGTCCGAGACCTGCGCGATGCCACCCTCCGAGAACCCCATGATCGGCGCGAGCCTGGACTATGTTGGCCCAAGCCACACGTCACAGCCTCGACCCGACCTCCCGGCGAACCATGCGTGCCACCATCAGCCTCCTCCTTCAACCTTCATATCTATGTCCCCAGATCTGAACATCGTTCTTTTGTAAGTTAGCTTGGGTGGAGGCCCTGATTTCCAGATGGAGTAGCTGGCGCCGGGAAGGGCGAGTGCGTCTGCCCCCAAGCGTAGTTCGGCGGCGTGATGGATCCAGACCTATCCCAAGCATGGACGTTTCTGTTGGATCCCAATCAAACTAGCGCCTTTGTAGCCAACTCGCCATGGTAGGAGCAGGAAGATGGGGCTGCTCCCATCGTATATTTGTCCAGATCTTTACGCCTGTGTTGTTTCTCAAGACGCCAAGGTAGGAGCAGGAAGAAGGGGATACTTTGTTGTTTCCTCTATCCGATCTTAGGAGGGAAAAACAGTAACACTATGGGTACACATCATATGCCAATCCGTTTCACTATGATTGGAGCCAATTCAAGCCAGCAAGTAGCAGCCGTGGCCTTGCACGTGCTTTTTTGGGTTCGGAGAATTAGATCACTTCAATTTCTACCTTCAGTTTCATGGACTACTACACAGCTAAATTACTCTGCATACATTTTTGTATCTGAACACGGATCAATTCCATGTATGAATTTGATTGACATGGATCTTTGATCTGGACTTGAGGTAGTTAATTTTTCTTTCTCAGTTTCATTTGCAATTATAATTAGTTGCTACGTCACATTCAGATGCATTGTTCCCAGTTTTTGTTGATCCTTTTGTGCAATTTTTTTTATTGCTAGGTAGGAGCAGGGAGATGAGGCCGTTCCCGTCATAAATTTGTCCAGATCTTTACCCCTGTGTTGTTCCTCTGAAGGCATATGCGCTTTTTCAGTGTAAGAGATACACACTTACTGTAAATGCAATTCAGGTCGTTCCTGCCGTATAATTTTTTAGATCTTTGTTGTACGGGCCTGATGTGCACTGTAAATGCCTTCAGGAACAACACATACATCTTAGAATTTGTACGTTCCTGTCATGTGTGTTTACCTAGTTGTCATGTGTGGTTCAACCATAGTTGACGTGTATGGTTAATCATAGTTGCCATGTGTGTTTACCTGGTTGCCACCTACGCGCAATTGCAGTTGCCATCTATCAACAAATCATAGTTGCCATATGTGTTTATCTAGTTGCCACATACGTGCAATTGCAGTTGCGATCTATCACCGTACGAGCGTCGTGTGGGCGAAGAGCAGTTCACCCACACGCGCGTGGACTGGATGGTGACTGTGTGGGCAGGAACGGGTTCGCCCACACAGCGCAGCTGGCAACCGCACGCTACGGGTCGTGTGGGCGAGCGCTCTAACGCCCACACAACATGCTATGCCTACGTGGCACTGAAATTCCAATAGATTCCTTTAGGATTCATGCAAAACAGAATCAACGTGGATCAACGCGTGTGGATGAAGTGCAAACATGCCACACATGTAGGTGTTATCATTTGGATTTTTTTTTTGTTGAGAAACTCTCTCTTTACCTTTTTTTTTGAGGGATAACTCTCTCTCTTTACCTTTTGCCCTTCCATGGCGCAAACCAAAATTCGAGTGCAAAAGGCCCAATAGACCCATATAAGAAGAGTGGGCTGCTTAACATAACACGTAACCGCCGCCGCGCGAAGAAAAAAAAACCTAACCAGATAGAACTCGTCGGAAAGAGCGGACATGGCGGCGGCGAAGGCGGCGTTGGAGAAGATGAGGGCGTTCTGGGACTCGCAGTGCAACAACGAGGAGAACTGGGCGGTCAACTATGTCAGCCTCTTCCTCTCCTCTCCCTTCGATCTAGTTATCTATGTGTCGCCTACTTATTAATTACCTTGTTCTTGTGTCATTGCTGAATGCTGATATAGGATTACTATAGTATGTTAGTCTGTTTTGCTACCTGGTACGGATGAGAGATTCGGTTTGGAATTCGGATGGTTAGGTTGTTCGCTGACCTTTTGATTTGTATACGGCCCGGGAACTTGCTAGCACATTGTGAAGCCATCTGTGGTTCTGTTATGTTGTGCTTCAACAAGCTTGCTTGTGAATTGTGATTCTGCTGCTCAAGGTTTGGGGCACAATTAGGCTATGGAAAAGAAGCCCAAGAAGTTGCTTTAGGCACTCTAACTCTGTCCTCCTGGCAGACTTTTCTTGGGGGCAGTTTCTCGGCCTTATTAGTACTAACACGCTTAACTTGCTATCCATTTAAACTAGTGTACTTGTGGCATTGGTCGTCGGTAATGCCTTGTGGCGTTGTCACTAGTAAATTCATATAACTTCTAACTTGCTAGGTTCTGCACAACTACGGTTGTGGTGTTATTTCTTCATCTCGTTGTGTATAGATCCACCTCTATCCTCCATTGTGTTCCCCTCTTTATTCTACTATGTGGTCCTCTTAAGGTTGTTCGACGCTATGATCACAATTCATAGGATCAGTGTGGGATCTAGCCATCTAGGATCATGAAGCAGTGGGTAGTTCTAGAATTGGTAGGTTGATCAGTCAATCTAGGTTGACAACCTTGGTTTCTTTGCTGGTGAATTGCTTACTTTAGTTACTTACCCTCGCAAAAAAATTGGTTAACAGTTAAATTATGCCTGGCAGTGATCCTGTCGATCTTCTAAATTTCTGCTTGAGAACCGACTTTTTTCCGTTGGTGAATCCCAAACTTTAAGTTATGCATGACATCGAATTTTTGCAATGGTTGATCATGTTTCTGATGTATTTTTAGTTATGTGTGTTAGCGGGTCATTTATATCTTATTGTGCCATGTGTTATTTCTTGCCTAAAAGAGGAACCTTCCTTTTTATTGAGGTGCTTTGAATTTGTGTTCCCCTCCATATTCTGCTATGCCATCCTCTCAAGGTTGTTCCACACTATGATCGCAATTCATAGGATATATGTAGGATTTTTTTATGGTGATATATGTAGGATCTAGGATAACAAATCATACGATTTTCTAGAATTGGTAGGATTAGTCTGTGAAACTAGGTTGACAACTTTGCTTCCTTCGCTGATGAATCGCTTACTTTAGTTACTTATCCTCGCAATTTTATTTCTTAAATTATGCCTGGCAATGATCCTGTGGATCTTCTAAATTTCTGCCTGAGATGTTTGAAATTTCTGCCGGAAAACCAATATTTTTTAGTGTGGAATTCCTAACTTTTAAGTTATGCTTGACATTGAAACTTTGCAATGGTGGACCCTATCTCTGAATTTATTGTCTGGCAGCTGAACATTTTTTTTCTCCCATGTGTTCTTTTTGGGCATAAAGTGGAACCCCCATTTTTAGTGAGGCGCAAAACAATTTGAAGTTATTCCTACATGTTATCTCTTGGACTGCTTGAGTACTGTAATTGTGCTGGGCTGTGATTGGGTTAAGGAATACTAGATTAACTACTTGCAGTTTATAGTGATATTGCACCCTTGTTTTGGACAATATCTCCTGTTGGTACAAAAACCTCTTACTACTGTTTTTTTATTTATTTGTTCATTTACAGAAGGTGCTAAAGGCTGCTGGTATATTTGCTGGATCCGTCTTCCTGATGCACAACTTTGGCCATAATATGGTCATCTAAACAGGACTAGATAGGGCAACAATGGACATTCAATGGTGCGGTGCTGCGTTGCCTTTTTTGTTTTCTCATCAACATGGTCATCACCCATGTTCTTAGTGTGGATTAAGGAATGAAACTGTTTTTCTTAGACATTGGTTGGTAATAATGGCAGCCAAAGTAGTATATGGATTACTCTATCAGGTGTTCTCATGCTTTGTGAATTATCAGGCAAGTTGTCGCAAACTTGTTGGGGATCCCTTTTTGTTAGGTCTTCTTGAACTCTGTCCACCAGTTCATGCAGTGAATTAAGCCGATGATAGTGTATTGCTGTGAATATTTACATCTTCCTGATTTTTGGTGGTTGTTGCTGTTAGAGTAAAGCTCTGAATGTTATTCTCTCATCTGGTACACCGCTAACCGCAGGGGTGTTTAACAAGCAGATGCTAAAATTCTCTATCTAGGATGGAGAAATCTGCAAGCTGAGCTTATGCATCTGATCACCAAAATTTCATGTATTTGCTCAGGATGGTGTAAGCTATTTTTTAATAGTTTGAATTGTTTACCACATGTGCCACGTGATACAGGATAGTGTAAGCTAGGGCACACCTTGCGTTCGTTTATTTGGTCAAAATGAGCGTGATTTGCGAGATCACTCAAGAATCGAACGAGTGTAGGCTGTGAGAGATTATGACCAGACTTGCTACTAGATGCGACTATGCTACAGCACCAATTTGTTTTGTGTGTTGCTGACAGGGTCCCCCTAAAATTGTAGGGGAACGTTTAAATCGGGCAACCGATCTCAGCGCTCGGTCGGTCACCTCCTCTCGCCCACGCGTCCCTGTGGGCCTGACCCGACGCTCCAACCCTTATCCTTGTCTCTTGTCCACATCTTTCCTCTTCCTCGAGGAATTCGCTTCCCCATTTCCCTATGTCCGCTCGCGCCACTCAACTCGTCCCTTAGCATGTCGCTGACCATCGACCTGCGCTAAACCTAACCACATGGCTTGAAAAGGGCAGATGCTATGTTGTAAGCTACCGACGGAAGTGCAGCGTTGCAAGCCATGGAGTCGGAGCGGACGGTGTTACGAGCGGCGGACGGTGTTGTTGTGAGCAGAGGTGCTCGTCGCTGCAAAGGCCAGTGGCTATTGCTACGGAGTCGAGTCGGTGCATCGAGCTCGGCAATGGGCGGTGCTACGACTCAGGCATGTCTCCGTTCGGCGACTCGCGGTGCTACGACTCACATCGCGTGCTGTTGTGTGTCAACCGACGATGGTGTGACGAGCTGCGAGCTCGGCGACAGCCGGTGGTATGATCGTTTGAAAAGGGCAGATGCTATGCTGTAAGCTATCGACGGAAGCGCAATGTTGCAAGCCACGGAGTCGGAGCGGGCGGTGTTGTTGTGAGCAGAGGTGCTCGTCGCTGCAAAGGCCAGTGGCTATTGCTGCGGAGTCGAGTTGGTGCATCGAGCTCGGCAATGGGCAGTGCTACGACTCAGGCATGTCTCCGTTCGGCGACTCGCGGTGCTACGACTCACATCGCGCGCTGTTGTGTGTCAACCGACGATGGTGTGACGAGCTGCGAGCTCGGCGACGGCTGGTTGTATGATTGTCGCTAACGGAGACCAGTGTGTCTGTGCTGCAACCGGAGACGTGATGTGAAGTGTGTCTGTGTTGCAACCGGAGACGCGATGTGCTACGATGGAAGCCATGTGCTACAACGCAGGCGGTGATGCTTGTCAGCAGGGGCAGATCCAGCCCAGCGGGCCGCCCCAGGCCACCTTTGTATACTGTAGTGGGGGCGGGGGGGTATGTAGGATCGAAAGTATGTCTAGATGCGGGGTGAATAGACTAGTTGCCAAATTTAAAGGACTCTTTTTCCAATTTTAGTTCTTGGCTAGCAAGTCACATGACACTCTACACATGCAATTTTAGAGTATAGGCAGCGAAAAGTAGATGCATTGCAAGTAATAGTAATGTAGCATCCATGTGCTGATGCATTGCAAGTAATAGTAATGTAGCATCCATGTGCTGCTGCTGCCGATGTGTTCTTCTCTTGTTGATATGATATGATATTCACATGTGTACAGAGATGGATAAATGAATTCAGAGGGTAGATAAGACTAGATATTTTTGTGCCTCTGTGTGTGTAGTAAATTTGACTGAGCTGAGCAGAATGTTGCTTATAGCTATGAAATACTCCCTCTGTCCAGAATTACTTGTCTGGAATTACTTGTCTTAGATACATCCATATCAAGACAAATTTTATCTTCTTGCTAGCTTCATCTTCTTTTTCATTACCTTCCATAATAGACCTTTTGACAAGAGTATAATGGCATGCTCGATTCGTAGTCACAAGTTGCTAGATGTTCCAGGCTAGTAAGAAGTAAAAGCACATCAAATGTGTGATCCCAAATGGAAAGCTACACCCATGTTTTCTCAGGAGGGTACATGATAATACGATCAGGCAAATCCATTCTGGATCAACTAGCTTACATCAAAACTACTACGGGGAAGAAGATCTACGACACACTTGCAACATAACTTGAAAAATTCTTGTGTTGCGGTTCCAAAACACTGTTTTCCATCCTAGACGAGGTTCATGATAGTTCTATTTATGAAATCTTCCGAGCAAGATTCTTCACTCCCGCACCAACACATTTTAGAGTGACCGTGTTTGAGTTTGGGTCGGGCTTGATGATGAACTTGACATCAAGGAACTCCTTGATGTTTCGAAGTGATTCTATAGCGTGCGGTGTCAGCTGTCCCACGCGGACCTTTGACACGTCAGGCGGGCATAGAGCGCACAGCATGAACAGAAGGCCCTGCAAATTGTTTACAAGAGAAACATCATGTGACTAACAGAAGAAGCATTTTGAAGCAAGATGCAGAAAGAGCCATACAAGGAAAGGCAGACACGGTCTGAGACATTATCTTGCCAAAATGAACCAAGGACTAGGTTGGCAGAAGAACTTGTATAAAACGATCATTCTAACGGACTACATCCATGCATACTATGTTCAGTTTGAATTTTTAATTCTTATCCAGCTTTCGTGGCTGGCTTTTGAGTTAATGCAATGGAAGAAAGGATTCTCCCCTGCTGTGTTCTCGAGGGGGGAAAATGCTAGAATAGCTAATTTATCTTCCTACAACATCATCAGCCAAAATAAATGACCATTATTGTTGCAGAGCGGTCCAAGTGCTTCAGAGTAGACAAAAAAAACACAGTAGTGATCATGAATCATAGGAGAGGCATGTAAAGAAAACATAAATTATCAGCCACAATATAAAAATATCTGCCACCAGCCTGCTAAATAATATCACTCTGTCCCAAAATAAGTGTCTCAACTTTGTACTAACTTTAGTACAAAGTTGTACTAAGGTTGAGACACTTATTTTGGGACGGAGGGAGTATAAGAAAGGAATAAACTGGAATGAAATACCAGACCTGATGTGTTGAGTCAACAACTCCTCCTTGAGCCACCTCTTCTAGCAGCATTGATGCAACTTGCTCACCAAGATCCTCTGGAGACATTAGCTCAGGCTTCTTAGATTGTTCACTCATTTCATCAACATTGGGATAACTCACAGTAGCATCTGCAGAAATCAGACAGCCTGTTGTGGTCTCAGCAACTACTGATACGCCATAGCCTGCTGACCTGCCAAAAGATGAATACATTTAAATTTTTGAATAGCAGGACACCAGGAGATAACAGCACATTGTGTCACTAATAATATTCAACAGGTTCTACTTCAAGTTGGAAACGTACAATCCACCAGATAAACCAGCTCTATGATCGGTGAAGATATGAACATCCGGAATAAACTTATTGAAGAGTCCACGTGCAGCATAGAGGATACGGTTTTCAATCTGTGGAGATACATTGGTTGAGAATGTTACACCCCTTATCCTCTTTACCATTCCTTCATCAATCCAATTAACTGCCTGCAAAAACACTTGATATTAGAAGGGGAATGTCAACAGAAATCACGAAACGTGAGCAGAAGTAAACTCCAACACACCTTTAATGTACTGTTTATATTGGGAACTCGAAGAAGCACTTCACCACCACCACGAGGAGGAGCTCCCCGGTTTTCAATTTTGAGCTCCAGTCCCTCAAGAGGAACGCCAAAATGCTTGAGCATATGCAACGTAACCATCCGGAAAGTATCCACAGAAGGGTCCTTTGTATCATTTGTGATTCCTAAAAATAATGGCATCACATTTAGACTCCATACTAAATTCAGAAGCAAAAGACACTGTATGATAAAAAACAGTGATGGCCATCAACCTTCTGCAGAATTTGTGATTCCTACAAGCATGGCAATATTTAGACTCCGTAGAAGTGAAAGACTTTGTACGATCATTAACAACAATGGCCATCAATTTTGTGCAGAACTAAAGTATTATTTTCTTTCTAGTCTTTTGCAGATCTTCGCTTATGGAAGCTTGAGACACATAGTACTACTGAGCACCTCATGTTAACAAGAGCATCATCATTAGGGAAAATGAATGGCCATAAGGATCATGGGTTCATGAGAAAGAGCTAATAAGGTTTGCTTACTCGGTGACAGCGAATTCAGCCAAATTAACTAACTCGCAATAAAACCACCTTTGTCAAAACAATCCATGCCAGAACAGGACCGACTCACATGATCCACATACACCAATTGAAACAAACCATCCGACCGAACAATGGATCAGAGTGGATAACTAATACTTCTAGAACAGACTAAAGTAAAAAGAACCCATTGAAATGAACAATGAAGCAGATTCAATAACCAATAATTCCAGAAAACCCTGACGACACAACCTCTGCCTGAACTAATATCGTAATTCCGGAGTTCCAGTGCAAAACATGGCAATCAATTGACCTCACGGTGCAACAACAGTCACCCGAAATTTCGCTAATTCTGCACACCTCAAGTAGAAACAAGATAAGCAAACGCTGTTCACCTTTGAGCCGAATGGACAAGGGCGACCTGGCGAAGAGCCCGAGCAGAATGAGCGGCTCGATGAAGTAGCCGATCCCGCGGTGCACCCCGCAGTCGTGCTCCAGGTCCTTCCCGCCGAGGACCACCCCGGGCTTGTACCCGACCTTCGTCCCTGCTCACGAACGAACCCACTACAATCAGCCACCAGCCCAAATCGAAGAAGCCCCTGTCGCGGCCACAAGTCGGCGCGCCCTTGCCTGTGTCGTTGACGTCGATGACGTGCTGGTCCGAGACCTTGTCGAGGAGGTGGAGGAGGGACATCTCGTGCGGGCGGAGGCCCCCCTCGCCGGCGCGGATGTCCTTGATGATGATGGGGGTGGAGGTCAGCGTCGCCAGCACCAGCCGCTGCCGGAAGTCTCGGCTGCCCGAGAGCCTCCGGGACTTCTCGCGACTCATCCTCGCCGGCCGCCGGCGCCGGGGACGGTTGGCTGTTCGCTCGCCGCGCGGGGAGTGGTGGGGTTGGTCGTGCGGCGGGGGCGGGGAGGGCTCTTGCTAGTAGGGTTTAGGCGGGCGCCGGCCAGGCGTTGCTGCGGCGGGTATTTCACAGGGGCGCGGGCCTCGCGCAACGGCCCGCTTGTACTTTTTTTTTTAGCAAAGGCCCGCTTGCGGCTTGTACCAAACTGTGTGTGTGGTCTTTTCTTTTCTCGGAGAAAATGGCCCGGCGTCGTCCATGAATACACAGCCCACACAGAGATAAAAATGAAAAGAAAAAAAACTACCAGACACAATGTTGTCTTTAATCTGCTAAAAAAGTGGCACAATGTTTTGATTATACACTTTAATTTCTATGGACCTATTTTTTTGAAATAAAATATTAACTCTTTTCGGTGGATCCGTAAGAAAGCGAATGTTTTGCACGCATTGACTGCACATTATTTAGTTCTGTGAATAAGGTTGCATGCTCCTCGTCATGAGTTGGGACTTGGCTTGCATTGGAGGCATGACAGTGCCTTCTACCCTGTCATATATGATCCCTTAGGGCATCTCCTAGGGGATTCATCAAATCGTCCCCAAATATTCATACCGGACGGTTCAGACACTTTTAGCACTCTAACGCGGCTTAATAAATTTGGCCGGGCCGGTCTGGACATCCAAAACTCCCTAGACTGGACCCAAATTGGGGAACTCTAGGGAATCCGTCATGTTGGAATCTGACACCCATGTCCCATCCATAATACCACTTAGATCTCACGTTTTCACAATCTCGTACTTCTCCTCCGCCGTCTATCTCCGCTTCTGGAGACCGACGTTTCTGATGGAAATATGCCCTAGAGGCAATAATAAAGTTGTTATTATTATATTTTCTTATTCATGATAAAGGTTTATTATTCATGCTAGAATTGTATTGATCGGAAACTTAAATACATGTGTGGATACATAAACAAATACCGTGTCCCTAGTGAGCCTCTACTAGACTAGCTCGTTGATCAAAGATGGTTAAGATTTCCTAATCATGGACATGTGTTGTCACTTGATAACGGGATCACATCATTAGGAGAATGATGTGATGGACAAGACCCATCCATTAGCTTAGCATATGATCGTTCAGTTTATTGCTACTGCTTTCTTAATGTCAAATGCATATTCCTTCGACCATGAGATCATGCAACTCCCGGATACCGGAGGAATACCTTGTGTGCTATCAAACGTCACAACGTAGCTGGGTGATCGTAAAGATGCTCTACAGGTATCTCCGAAGGTGTCTGTTGAGTTGGCATGAATCGAGATAGGGATTTGTCACTCCGTGTATCGGAGAGGTATCTCTGGGCCCTCTCGGTAATACACATCACAAGAAGCTTGCAAGCAAAGTGACTAAGGAGTTAGTTACGAGATGATGTATTACGGAATGAGTAAAGAGACTTGCCGGTAACGAGATTGAACTAGGTATGAAGATACCGACGATAGAATCTCGGGCAAGTAACATACCGACAGACAAAGGGAATTACGTATGTTGTCATAAAGGTTCGACCGATAAAGATCTTCGTAGAATATGTAGGAACCAATATGGGCATCCAGGTCCCGCTATTGGTTATTGACCGGAGAGGCGTCTCGGTCATGTCTACATCATTCTCGAACCCGTAGGGTCCGCAAGCTTAACGTTCGTTGACGATATAATATTATATGAGTTATGTGATTTGGTGACCGAATGTTGTTCGGAGTCCTGGATGAGATCACGGACATGATGAGGAGCTCCGTAATGGTCCGGAGGTAAAGATTGATATATAGGACAATGCTATTTGGTCACCGGAAAGGTTTCGGAATGTAACGGGTAGTCATCGGATCACCGGAAGGGGTTCCGGGAGGCCCCGGGAGGTTATTGGGCCATATGGGACAAAAGAGGGGAGCACACCAGCTGGCGCGCCCCACCTCTAGGCCGCCGGCCCTATGGAAGGAAAGGGGGAGGGCTAGCCCCTCCTGCCTTCCCTCCACCTAAGAGAAAAGGAAGGGGGGTGCCACTGATGTCGCTTGAACTACGTCGGTATTTCCCTAAAGAGGAAGGGATGATGCAGCACAGCTACGGTAGGTATTTCCCTCGGTTATGAAACCAAGGTATCAATCCAGTAGGAGAACCAAGCAACACTATGTAAACGGTACCTGCACACAAATAACAAATACTTGCAACCCGACGATTAGGAGGGGTTGTCAATCCCTCTACGGGTAACAGTGCCAGAAATTCACACGTTGACGGGATAAAAATTATGATAGATTGGATAAATAGATCTCGATAAAACGCAAAATAAAATAAATAGCAAAAAAGTGCAGCAAGGTATTTTTGGGTTTTTGGTATAATAGATCTGAAAATAAAAGCGGCGAATAATAGATTGGAAAGCAAATATGAAGAAGAATAGACCCGGGGGCCTTAGATTTCGCTGGTGGCTTCTCTCGAGAAAAATAGCATACGGTGGGTAAACAAATTATTGTTGGGCAATTGATAGAACTTCAAATAATTATGACGATATCCAGGCAATGATCATTATATAGACATCACGTCCAAGATTAGTAGACCGACTCCTGCCTGCATCTACTACTATTACTCCACACATCGACCGCTATCCAGCATGCATCTAGTGTATTAAGTTCATGGAGAAACGGAGTAATGCAATAAGAACGATGACATGATGTAGACAAGATCTATTCATGTAGGAATAGACCCCATCTTGTTATCCTTAATGGCAACGATACATACATGTCATGTCCCCTTCTGCCACTGGGATTGAGCACCGTAAGATCGAACCCATCACAACGCACCTCTTCCCATGGCAAGAAAAATCGATCTAGTTGGCCTAACTAAACCAAAGATTATGTAAGTGCATCTAGTGCCCCTTAGTGATTTGTGTTTGTTAGTGTACACAAGGTCTATAAGTCTATGAGGAGTTTGATATTTACGAAAAAAGTCGACCCCTAAAAATGAATGTCTTCAGTTGAAGACTTTGAAAATGAGGAAATTGGTGTGACCTTGAAGACTTTGATATTGATGCGAGGATTATGAAGCATGAAGACTTTTGTTTTTCGTAGTTTCATTTTCTCTTTCTTGAGTCATAGGAAACACCGTACTGTTAAAGGGGGTCGAGGTAAAACTAAGGAAAAGTTTCCAAGTGATGCTCATCTCAAATCCTACACATATCCAATCCTTCGAGTGAAGCCTTTGGAAATCTCATACAGTTTAGTCAATTTCTTTAGTGACAGAGACAAAGATCTTCTGGTCTCTGAGGAATTTGTTCTGACTGAGGAGTTAGGAATTCGCTAGTGCGGATTGCCTACAAGTGAGGAACATGATAGCCCTGAGGAATTTGAGAGCTCAAATTTTCGACTGTTTCTGTGCTACGCGCCAGCTGTCCCAAATATCTTATCCACCTAACGGTCATATCATTGAAGGGCATTTATGTCTTATCATGTCGGGCTGCTCCCCGGCTATAAATAGCCGCCCCCTCAACCACTAGCTGGTTGGCTGCTCCAAGAGAAACTGACACTTGTCATTTAGAGCATCCCATCCTCCGAGGACTTTGAGAGAAAATCATCAGTGAGAAAAAACCCAAACACCTACAACCCAAAGTGATTGAGCATCACTAAAGAGATTGTTCCTGTGTGGAACCGACGCTTGTTACCTTTGAAGACTGTGCATCTTCCAGACGGTTAGGCGTCATGGTCTAGAGAATCCAAGAGGAATTGTGGATCGCCGAGTGACCAAGTCTGTGAAGGTTTGGAAGTCACCTGTGAAGACTTACCACGAGTGATTGGGCGAGGTCTGTGTGACCTTAGCTCAAGGAGAATACGGTGAGGACTGTGTGTCCTTTGGTTTAAATACCTAGCCGCTCCAACCAGACATACAACTGTCACGGCAGTTGGAACTGGTCTACCAAATCATTGTCTTCACCGAGCTACTGGTTCTATTTCCTCAACCCTTTCATTTCCTCGCTCATGTGTTGATGAAATTGATCGTTACTGTTTGAAGACTTTGACTGAAGACTTTCTCAATTTCCTCAATCCTATTTCTTCAGTCATCTTGTCTTCTGCCTGCTTATCCTGTTTACACGCTACCTGTGCTCTGTGCTTGTTTCATATTATCATGATGACTGTGTTACTGCCATGTTATGCTTGCACCTGAGTACTTATTCCGCTGCTAGTAGTCCGTCACTTAGCAAATTCCTCAAGTTGTATTTCCTCAATGACGAATTTGTAAAAATCGCCTATTCACCCCCCTTTAGTCGATATAACGCACTTTCAATTGGTATCAGAGCAAGGTACTCCCTTGTTCTGTGTGATTTTGGTTTAACCACCTGGAGTTTTAGTTATGTCAACTGCAGGCATGATCAAGGTCTCGGCTGGGTGTCCTACCTTCGATGGGACGGACTACCCCTACTGGAAGAATAAGATGTGCATGCATCTTGAGGTAATTGACAACGATCTCTGGTACGTTGTGGAAAATGGCGTTCCCTCCGTCACTCCTTCCGTGAACGCTGCTGATGTGAAGAGATTCAAGCAACTCGACTCTCAAGCGAAGAATATCATATGTGGCCATCTGAGCAAAGGACAGTACGGCAGAGTGAGTGCTTTGGAGTCTGCAAAGCTCATCTGGGACAGGCTGTCCAAGGTCAACGAAGGAATCTCAACCCAACGTGATTCTCGAGTTGACGTTTTTCGCAATCTCTTCAACCGCTTCAAAAGACTCGACAATGAAAATGTTCAGCAAACCTTCGATCGCCTCACTGACATATCAAATGAGCTTCAAGCACTTGGTGCCACTGACATCACCGACCATGAAGTGGTGAAGAAACTGTTGAGATCACTTGATTCCTCATTTGATACACTGGCACTGATGATTCAAGAACGTGGAGACTACATGTCACTAGATCCTGCTGATATCCTTGAGAGGCTGAACACTCATGAATTCCAACAAGCTGAGAAGAGAGATCTCTACGGGCCAAGCTATGGAAGATCACGCGCACTGAAGGCCAAGGCAGTTTCCTTATCTAAAGGAGAAGATTCTGACAGTAGCCTTGGTGACCCTGAAGAACTAAGCCAGGAGCTAGCGATGCTCGTGAGAAAATTCCAGAAGTTCTCAAGGCGTGGTCGCTTTGTAAAATCGTCAAGAGGTGATGACACGAGATCAGATTCCTCATCCCGCGATTACAAGAAGAGGACTTGCCACAAATGCAAGAAACCTGGTCACTACATAACTGATTGTCCTCAGTGAGCGAAGGAATCAAAGAAGAAGAAGTACAAGGATGATAGTTCAGACGACACGAAGAAGAAGAAGAAGAAATCTTCATAGTCCTCATCATCAAAATCTTCAAAGTCCTCATCTCACAAGAAGAGCAGTTCCAAGAAGGCTCGGGCATTCATTGGCAAGGAAATAGATTCAGAAGCTGAATCTGAGGAAAATGAGGAAGATGAGGCATCTGAGGAGTCAGACTCTGGTGTGGCGAGCCTAGCTCTCGCTATTGCTTTCGTCAGCAAGTCCATCTTCAACTGTGAAGAAAATGTCGACTCCAACACTGCTGACGATGGCAACGATGACTTCGCTCCCACCTATTGCTTCATGGCAAAAGGTGCCAAGGTACTCAAATATCCCTCCTCTGAATCAAGTGAGGATGAATCTGATGAAAATCTCAAACCTAGCTATTCCAAACTTGCTAGTATTGCCATGAAACAACAAAAAGCTTTGGAAAAGGTTCAAAATCTTCTAGACAAAAGCGATGACCTGTTGGGTGAGGAAATGGACCGAACTCAAACTCTGACTGATAATCTTCAACAACTACAGTCTAAGTTTGATAACCTTCAAGGTCATCATGAAACTCTCTTAGCCGATCATGAGAAGCTTTCATATGAATTTCTTCAAAGAAAGCAAGATCTTGAGAAGCTAAGGGTGAGTCATGAAGATCTTCAAAAGGAAAACGGTTCATTGCTTGCTCAACAGATCAGTTTAGCTCAGGATGAATTCATACCACCATGTTTGAAATGCATTGAACGTGAATCTGCTAATTCTTCACCTGAAAGTTCAAATGCTTCTATTGCTGCAAATTCTTCAACTATTTATGTGGTCATAAATTCCTCATCTGAGGATAACACATGTATCACTGACGATAATGCAGGGTTGAAGGAATTGTATGTGACAGGCATGTACAAAAGCCTCAAAGGGCATCAGGCTCTTTGTGATGTGCTTAAGAAGCAGATCCTCAACAGGAACCCTAGGAAAGAGGGTATTGCCTTTGAGAGGAAACTCAATGCTGATGGAACCTACTGGAAACCTGAGCAGTATCCCGAAACCACATGGGTTGCTGCGAAAGGACCTCCCGTAGATCCATCCACTTTATCTGGCTTTACATGTGAATCTTCATATTCATCTGATGAGTCATTTGACTCCAACTATAAACTGTTCAAAAATCAGAATGGTGAAGTATTTGCTAGATATGTTGGAACTAACTGCAGGAATGGTCCCCCTATGAAGAAAATCTAGGTTCCCAAAAGGTGCCTTGAAAGTCTTCAGGTGAATGTCCTCATGACACCACCTGTGAAGAACAGGAACCCCAGATCAAATTCTTCATATGGACCAAAGTCTTCATATGGATCAAACTCCTCACGTGGATCAAATTCCTCATATGGATCCAAGTCCTCATATGGGTCAAATTCCTCATATGAGCATCATCGTGCTAATGCTTCTGTTTTGCAGGGGAAATCTAAGAGCTATGAATATGTGCATTATTCTTCAAATCATTATGTTCATAAGTCCTCGAAGAATTTCTCTGCTTATTCATATGCCTACTCTAACCCCTCTTCTGTGAAACGAAGTGCACTGGCTTCAATGCCACCTTTCTCTTATGGAGCTCACAGAATGATGAACTCTTTGCCACCCCTCCAGATGTGGGTGGTGAAGAAAAAGAACTAATCTCTTATGCAGGGTCAAGTCTCCAGACGAACTTTATCGTCTGAAAAATTTGCTGGAGACCTGAAAATGCTTGAATGGACGCAAGCTAATCATGAAGAAGTGTTTCGCTCATTTCTCACGTCCTCATACTGCTATTTCTGTTGCATTGTTTGATGAAATTTTGTCTGATGAATTTGATGTCATATTCTTCACTCTAAAGTATATGAGTTCGTAAGAAGCACTAATTCATCTGCAGGATGATACACCCAAAGCTACTGAGTGGGTCATCGACAATGGATGTACAAATCACATGACCGGTGACAAGAACTTATTGATGGACTCTGCTTTATCTCCATCTCATCTGAAGCATATCACCTACACTGACAAAAGAAAAAAGCAAGGTATTGGGTCTAGGTAGGGTTGCAATCTCAAAGGATCAACACATGGACAAAGTCATGCTTGTCGAGTCCCTCGGATTCAACCTCATGTCTGTCTCAATGCTTTGTGATCTTGATATGGTTGTTGTCTTTGGCAAATATCGCTGCTTAGTGCTCATGGAATCTGACAATTCCAAAGTCTTCGAAGGCTTTAGGAGAGGAGACTTGTATATTGTTGATTTCTCTGCAGGACCACAGCCTGCCACATGTCTAGTTGCAAAATCTTCAGAAGGCTGGCTATGGCATCGTCGACTAGGTCATGCTGGCATGAGGAACTTGCACACACTCGCAAAGAAGAAGCACGTCATTGCCATCGAGGGTGTCAAATTACTCAAGGACCATCTTTGTGGGGCTTGTGAGGCTGGAAAGATGACCAGATCCAAGCACCCCTCAAAGACTATCATGACTACCACTCGTCCTTTTGAATTGCTTCACATGGACCTCTTCGTCCCTACTCATTATGCCACACTAACAAATGCAGCATCTCTATATGGCTTTGTTATTGTTGATGATTATTCTCATTACACCTGGGTGCATATCATCACTTACAAAATTGAAGTGCAGGAAGTCTTCAAACGATTTTCCTCAAGGGCCTTGATGAATTTTGGTGTGAAGATCAAGCACATCAGGAGTGACAATGGGACCGAGTTCAAGAATACTGGTCTTGATGACTACCTTGATGAACTTGGTATTACTCATGAGTTATCTGCCCCATACACTCCTCAGCAGAATGGCGTCGTGGAGCGCAAGAACAGGACTCTTGTTGAGATGGCTCGCACTATGCTTGATGAATACAAGACGCCTCGTCACTTCTGGCCTGAGGCAATTGATACTGCGTGCCATATCATCAACAAGGTATATCTTCACAAATTCTTCAAGAAGACCTCATATGAACTCCTCACTGACAAGAAACCCAATGTGAGTTATTTCAAAGTCTTCGGTGCTAAGTGTTGGATTAGAGATCCTCATCACAATTCTAAATTTCACCGAAAGCACATGAGGGTTTTATGCTGGGTTACGGAAAGGACTCGCACACCTACAGAGTCTTCAACACCTGTCACCACAAGGTTGTTGAAACTGTAGATGTGCGGTTCGATGAAACTAATGGCTCGCAAAGAGAGCACCTACCTCCTATGCTAGATGAAATGTCTCCTGAGGAATCCATCAAGTTCAAGGCTACTTAGGATGTCATACCCACTGAAGAATCTGCTGAAGAAGTCATTCCAGAACGTGAAGAAAATCATGCTGGTGCATCTGAGGAAAATGGCTCTGAAGAAAATGCTGAGCCGAATCAAAGTCGTCAACCTGCTCATCCTCGCATTGCAAATGAAGTGCAAATTGAGAGAATCATCGACGACATCAACGCACCAGGTCCTCTCAAACGCTCAAAAGCTTCACATTTGTCTAACTTTTGTGGGCACTTTGCTTTCGTCTCTATCACAGAGCCCACCAAAGTTGATGAGGCATTTCTGGAGCCTGAGTGGATTCAAGCTATGCAAGAGGAATTGCATCAATTCGACCTCAACAATGTGTGGGAACTTGTCAAGCGACCAGATCCTCGCAAGCACAATGTCATCGGTACCAAATGGATCTATCACAACAAGCAAGATGAAAATGGCCTAGTGGTGAGGAACAAGGCTCGTCTTGTAGCTCAAGGCTACACCCAGGTTGAAGGAATTGATTTCGATGAAACTTTTGCACCTGTTGCTAGACTTGAGGCTATTCGCATATTGCTTGCTTATGCTAACCATCATAATATCATCTTATATCAAATGGATGTGAAAAGTGCATTCCTCAATGGTAAGCTTGAGGAAGAAGTATATGTGGCTCAACCCCCAGGTTTTGAAGATCCTAAGCATCCTGACAAAGTCTTCAGACTCAACAAGGCCCTCTATGGTCTCAAGCAGGCCCCTTGGGCGTGGTATGATACACTGAAGGAATTCCTCATGAAGAAAGGCTTCAAACCCGGTTCACTTGACCCAACTCTTTTCACCAAAACTTATGATGATGAATTATTCGTGTGCCAAATATATGTTGATGATATTATCTTTGGCTGTACTAACCAACGTTACAGTGACGAATTTGCCTATATGATGAGTGAGGAATATCAAATGTCTATGATGGGAGAATTGAAATTCTTCTTAGGTCTTCAAATTCGTCAACAACGCGATGGCATCTTCATTTCTCAAGAGAAATACCTCAAGGACGTTCTGAGGAAATTCGGCATGCAAGATTGCAAAGGCGTCAAAATCCCTATGCCCACAAATGGCCATCTATGCACCGATGAAAATGGTATAGACTTCGATCAAAAGGTATACCGCTCCATGATTGGCTCTTTATTGTATCTATGTGCATCTAGGCCAGATATTATGCTTAGTGTTTGCATGCGTGCCCGTTTTCAAGCTACACCGAAGGAATCACACCATAAGGCTGTGAAACATATTCTTCGATATCTAGCTCACACTCCAACACTTGGATTATGGTATCCCAAGGGCTCGGCTTTTGATCTCATTGGATATTCTGACTCTGACTATGCTGGTGATTGAGTGGATTGCAAGTCAACATCAGACACATGTCGTTAGAAGAGTAAGGGTTAGGGGCACGTTCGTCCAAAAACTTCGGACGGGCAGTTTTTCACCGTGGCTGTAAATACCCCTCCCCTTCCTCAGACCTCATTTACTTCGCTCGACCTCCATCTCGCTCGAGCTCTCAGACCTAGCGCCGTCGGTACTCTCCATCATCGCCGGTGAGGAAGAGCTTCACTGCCTCGACCTCGTCGCCATCGTACTCGTGCCGGCCGCAGAAATCTTCACTCCGCCGCCGCCGTAGCTGTCTCTCGCCGCCAAGTTAGGGCGTGAGAGATCTGAACGGATGAACTTCTACAACTTCACTCTCAGTTCGTCGTGTTCTTCGTCCAGGGTAAATAAAATCTAATTTTACTGCCCTACTTTGATTCTTATGATTTCCACAAAATCTTCAAAAGGTGTTTATTCTTCAACTCCCCACTCCATAAACACCCGAATGCTTCTGTATCTTGATTTGTTTCTCTAAGCTATGTTTTTTCTTCAAGATTCCTCAATTGTGTGGATTTTCAAATCTATACAACTCTGGAA
Source organism: Thinopyrum elongatum (assembly GCA_011799875.1). Classification (NCBI taxonomy): domain Eukaryota; kingdom Viridiplantae; phylum Streptophyta; class Magnoliopsida; order Poales; family Poaceae; genus Thinopyrum; species Thinopyrum elongatum. The sequence continues at coordinate 112,879,435 of CM022301.1, read as the reverse complement.
CCTAAGTCAAGAACGCTTAGTGAAATTCCTCAAGAACACCTATGGTCAAATTCCTCAAACTTGATTCTTTTGAAAAAATTCTGAGAACGCATATGACCTCTCCAAATTCTTCGCACCTATACTCTGTTCACAGGTACAAAATGTCCGCTGCTGAATCACTAGGTTCTCATCAACTTAATTCATTTGCAGCGTTCCTCGAAGATAAGTTTCATACTTCCTCAGAAACCTCCATAGTTCAAAATCCTCAAGTGAGGAAAATGGCAGATGGGAAGAGACCTCAGAAGGGAGGAAAAAGGCCTGAGACAAACACTGCTTTTGAAATCCCCGAAGATATCTATGCTGAGTACTGCACACCTGATGAAGCCACTCATGGCAAGGAAAACAAGAATCAGCGCAAAGTGCGCATACAGAGGATTGAGAGGAGATGGGCAAGGGAATGGAGGGAATATCGCTATGTTACTCCCAAGTACATGAAGAAATTCGCTGTACACCGTCCATGTCCAAGACCTCCATTGGCAGCTGGCCAAGAAGCTGATCCCACCAGCGTCAGACGCGGTGAGGAATTTCCAAGAGAATGGTCCAAGCGCCAAGCCAAACTAGCCAAAGTTGCAAAAGATGCAGTGAAGAAATTCAATGAGGATTCTCAAGCTGCTGCTGCTGAGGCCTCTGCCAATAAGCCTAAGAAGGCTATGCCGAAGCAATATGCTGTGAAGCCGAGTTCCTCAACAGCAATGCCCTCACGGCCAAGTTCTTCAATGTCAAAGCCCTCAAGGCAAATTCCTCAGGCAACTTCTTCAAGGGCAGTGCCAATTCCCTCTGTTGCCACAAAATCCTCAACTGCTGTTGCAAAGTCCTCAACACCTGTGCATCTTGCAACGTGTCAATGGACTGTAGGCTTTTCAATTGCCTCAGCTCCACCACAGTCCTCAACAGGTCCAACTTTGCTGAAGAAAAAGGCCACTGCTGGACGTGGAACGAGGCCAAGTCCTCATAAGAAGCAAGTGGCGTTCCAAGTTCCGTCTGATGATGATGAAGAACTTGCTGAAATCATCAGGGACAGACAAGAGAGGGCCGCTAGAGCCAAAGGCAGTTCTGTGCCTCTCATGCTAGATCTGAAGAAGATCCTAGACTTCATCGACCTCTGGCACAAAGATCCCAACACTCCACTGCCTGAATTGAACCTCACTCCTGGTCAAAGTCATATGTTGACGGCTTTCATCAGTGAAGAAAATTTGAAATTTGAAAAGGGCAGGCAAGTCAAGAAAGCTCAGTACAAGAAGGAGCGTTTTCTGAAGAACAATGTAATTGAACATGCCTCCTGAAGAACTTGTGGCTCTGCAAAAGGAGATCAAAGGTCTCAGTGATGAATTTGACAGATATTATGCTGATTGGCTTGGTGCCAAAGTCAGATTTGTCAAGCTTGCCAAGAACCTCAAGCCTAACAGTGCAGCACCATCGCAACGACAAATTCCTCAGACTGATACTTCTGCTCAGTCTGTTGAAGAAAATGAAAGCGCAGCTGATGAAAATCAGGCTGCTGAAGAAACTGAACATGCCAGGGCAACCACCAATGTTGCACCTGAAGAACAACCCAGGCCAGCTGAAGAATTTGTTGCGTTTGAAGAACCTGATCATGCCAGGGCAACTGCATCAGTTGTGCCTGATGAAACTGAACCAACTTCATCTGCTCCTCCTGCCAAACCATCAAAGATGAAGAATATCACTCTTTCTTCTGCATCAGAAGTGAAGAAAACCAAAGTTGCAGAGAAGGCAACTGTGAAGAAGAGGAAAGCATCAACCTCTGCAGAGTCCTCAGCTCCCAAGAAAGTGAGGACTTTGACGAGCTATTTCAATAATCCAATTGATGCTGTTCCGATATCGATAGTGCCATCAAAGGAGTTCATTCCTTTTGGTGAAGAATATGTCATTCCAGATGACACAGATGAAGAAAATCCTTCTGCTGCTTCTTCAGAGCAGTTGGATGAATAAATTGAAGTGGAAGATATCGCTTCCACCCCACTGATATCATCGCCTATGCCTCAGTTCACAGCTGAAGAGGCAGGCGTTGAGGAAATTGAAGAAGACGTGGACATTGGTTCAACTACTCCTGTGCTGAATGATGACTATTGGGAAAATCTTCACCCCAATTCACCATTGACCACACCTCTGCATCCAATTCCTCAGTCCCCTGTGCAAACTGAAGAAATTCAAACAGGATCTGAAGGATGTCAAACTTCTCTTCTTTCCATTCCTGAAGACATTCCAGCTGCAACAGCTGAAGAAGTGGAGAATCCAATCACTGCTGAAGAACATGAACCTTCAATTCCTCAGATAGTAGCTCCAGAAATTATGCAACAAGAGGTTGTGAGACCATCATCTGCTAATCTTCAGCCCAAGCAACAGAATCCTCATGCAAAAAGGCCAAAATTCAAAGCTGATGATTTCTTTGCTGAGCATCATTTCTTCACTGATTTCAATCCATATGACTCAGCAAGACTTCGTCGCAAGCGATTCTGGACTGCAAGCCAGATGAATTTTTATTCATCACTTCTATTTGATAAGGACAAGGTATTTGAACACCGTCAAATTCCTCATGTTGACATGGAGTCCATCCCGTGCTTCCAACCTGTCTTGAATGTTCTTCACGAAGCTGGGCTCCTGAATTTCTGTGCTGACATCTGCGACTGGAATGAAGAACTAATTCTTCAATTCTATGCTACTCTGCACCTCACTGGAAATGTGGATGATGTTAATTCATGGGTGCTTGATTGGATGACTGAGAACACTCACTACAAAGCTCCGACCTCTGAATTGCTTCATGTCGTTCCAGTCAGTCCTCCAGCTGAAGGCGCAAGGCTGATTTATGAAGAAACTAAACTTCTTCATCATCTGATGCAAGTGCTAATGAAGCCTTTGCGGCCTGGCCAAGCTCCAAGAACCACATTCCTAGTGAAGGATTTGCTCTATGTGCCAAGGACAATCTACCGCATTCTGACCAAAACCCTCAGTCCGATCAAAGGCCACAACTCTGAAGAAGAGGAAGTTGTTGGCATCATGAAGAATCTGCTGTTTAATATGATACATGGTATTCCCATTAACTACCACGATTTCTTCATGAGGACTTTGGCAAATGTTGCACTGTCACCGTTTGAGTTGAAGCCTTATGCTCCCTGGATAATGAAATTCATCAGAACAAGGTCTTCAATTCACTACAAGGCAGATTGTCAGAATCACCTCAGCTTCTTGCCTCCTATTGAAGTCCTCAAACGGACCATTTCCTCAGTTGATGAAAAAGGCAAAGCTGCTGTTATTGATGAAGGCACTCGTCCATTGGATGGTCAGTTTCGCAAAGCTGCATCTTACTCCGCCAATGATGACTCTGCAACTCAAGACTCTGCCGCAAAAGCTTCAAAGCCAATTCCTCAAGCCACTGCTCCACGAGTGATGACTGATCGAGAGCTTCTTCTAAGTCTTTATCAGAAGGTCGATCGCAATCACAAGTGGGTCAAGCGTCAATTTGGCTCAATTCTTCAGAACATGACTGTCACGCAAAACACTGTGAAGAAGAATCACTACTATGCGCATGAAATCTTCGATCGCACTTGGGCCATATTGTCACACCTCTATGGTGATGAAGACCTCAAGCAGATGGGATTTTAAACAGGACTTTGACTGGTCTCAGCCTCCTTCGAAGAAATTCAAGAGGGTCAAAGTTCCTCAGCTTGTCACAAGTTCATTTTCTTCATCGCGCGTGTAACACCCCATGTACTTAGCAACAGTGATCACCTTAGTTAATGACAGGTCAGCTAGGTTAACAGTGCATAATCATCATTTGCATCATATTGCATTTCAACTCCTAGTTCAAACTTCAATTGAATTCAAAGTGGAAAATAAAAGTTACTCAAAGCAGAAACTAAAATGTTCATTAGATGACAAATATTCTAGAGACAATGCTAAAATTGTAACCAACAGTAAATAAATTAATTAAGTGACTCAAACAACCTCAAACAGTGGCTGAAAACAATATTTAATAAACTTTCTATTAATCCAAAATTATTATGGAATAGTATTTACCCCAAACCAGTTTTTGGTGGTAGGATATGTTGCATTGTGATTTATGGGCTAGGTCTCATATTTTACAAAAACCATTTAGTGCCCAAACAATTTACAAAACAGAAAAGAAATGGAAATAGAAAAAGAGAAAAAGAGAAAAGGCCTAATATGCTACTGTGCACTTAAGCCTGCCGCTATAGCACCGGCCCAGCCCACCCCGCACCTCCTCCCACCTCGCGCTGTTCACGCGCGCCGCTGTCACCGCGCGCGCGCTCGCCGCGCACCAACCCCCCTCCCGATCGCTCCGCCGCTGGAAATGGTCGCCGGCGCGTCTCCAGCCGCCGCGCCGACGTGGCTGGTGGGCCCCGCCTCTGGGCCACTGACTGTGGGGCCCCGCGGGCCCCTTTGACCCCGTTGACCTGGGTCAACGCTGACGTGGCTGCCCCTGTGTCTATGACATGCGGGCCCCACCATAATAAACAAATAAAAATAAATAAATAAGCTGTTAATTAATTAGTCAGTTAATTAAGACACTAAACACCCACTGACTACTGGGGCCCACCCGCTAACTAACCTAATTTAATTAGTCTAACCCCTCTGTTAGTGCCCCTGTCAATGACATGTGGGTCCCACTGGACCCACCTGTCTAGTTTGACTGGTCAACCGACCAGTTGACCCGCTGACATCACCCTGATATCATGCTTGCATCAGCCTACACTATTCTGGATAATGTTGGATTAAATGATTAAATAAAATTCCAGAAAATTAATTAAACTTTAGAAAATCATATAAAATAATCCGTAACTCCGATGAAAATAATTTATATATGAAAGTTGCTCAGAATTTCGATACGCATCTGAATACGCCCTCCGTATTCCTGTCAGATGCCCCTAGCTAGATGAACATGGAACTTTTAGACCGAATTCGATAAATGAATAGTGCCCAACTTTAATTAAATAAATCTAAATAAATTCCTAAATTAACTAACTCATTTAGTTAGGCAGTAGAACACCTCTGCATAGCATTTAGGAATGGCATATATATTGTTTGCATTTTTGCTGTGAATTTATTGTTTCTTCCCCCCTCCTTCTCTCTCGATAGATGCCGAGACCAACGCCGACGCAGCAGAGTACGACTACGCTCCAGACGAGTAGCCCGTTGACGGCCCCTCTTTCTTGCCAGAGCAACCAGGCAAGCCCCCCCTTGAGCATCCAGATATCGCCCATTTCATTTCTCCTGCTTGCATTAGATTTTGCTACTGTTAATGTTGCTCCTATTCTGATGCATAGCCTGCTTTTGTAACCTGTTTATTGTTACCTTACCTGCCTATGTTAAACTGTCTAGTATAGGTTGGTAGGGAACCATCAGTGACCCCCACCACCTTACCCTTGTTGCCCCTGCTTGATCCTCGACTACTCGATCAATGTGGTCGTCGACCAGAGACCGACACATCACGTCACCCCCTTAGTTGTACGACTCTGCATAGTTACTATCGAGTGCCGAGGGTGATACCTCGTAACACACTCCTGATGAATACTCTGCAGTGTAGCTGTTCGGTCATGGTCATCGAGGGTGATTCCTCCTTCTCCACTTCTGATACGACTCTGTCGTGCAACCCCTCAGTGTGAACCTTAAGGGTGATGCCTCATACGTTCACCCTGATGATTTCATCGAGTGGAATCCACCGAGGGTGATTCCTCGGGGTCTCCCCCTTGATGTTATGACCACACGGTTACTTTGACCTCTGTTACAGGCGGGTCGACCCTGATGGGTGCCCGCAGGGGATCTATGTTGTCGGGTGTGCCGGAAGGGCACTCGAGTGTGATATTGTGGCGGAGCTTCAGAAACTCCGATCGTCTCCGCGTGTTACTAAATTAGCCTATCGGATTTGGCTGTTTAATCTGAGTGGGTCGACGTGCCCTATACGCACTACCACCACGTGGGATTATGGTTTATGGGGCCCTCTACGTCGTACGTTTCTCCCGAAAGCTCTTCAGACGTCACGGTTCACCGTGCGGGCTGATCGCTGGGAATGGGCTGGATACTTCACTGACGAGTTCAGTGTCGCGCCTGCACCCCGGCCAGTCTCGCAACGCGCAGGGTGCCCAGGGCGATGGCCCAAGACCTCTGGGTGCATAGGTTAGTCCGGCGTGCTGACCTCTCTGCTGAGCCTAGGTAGGGCGCTGCTTCGTGTTGATCTTCCGAGGCCGGGCATTACCCAACAAGTGTGTCCGACCAGAATTGATCGAGCGTGTTGGGTAACAGTAGTGCACCCCTGCAGGGAAGAATAATCTATCGATAGCCGGTCCTACGGTAAAGGACGCTCAGTTTGTATATCCCGATCTACTACTTGAACTGGATACTTGTTACTTAATTGAAGCTTCGGGATTGCTTTCTCGCTGGGAGTCGAGGAAGGATCTCTAGGCTTTGCTTCAACCTGTTTGCTTAATAAAATGCTATTCTACTCTCTTCTATTGCTGCAAGATGGTGGCTTCGTGAAGATGTTTGAAGATGCTAGTCTTCGATAGGACTAGGCCATCTCTCTATTCTGGCATTTCTGCAGCCCAGTCCACATATACAGCCTGTCTCCTTTGATAATGTTGCATATGTAGTGTAGATCCTTGCTTGCTGAGTACTTCTGATGAGTACTCATGGTTGCTTTGTTACTTCTTTTTCCTCATACCCCACTTTGATGATACATCAGATGATGGAGCCCCGGAGCCAGATGCCACCACATGAGCTTACTACCAGGAGGGTCTAGACGGCACGTACTACTGGATCAAGCCAGCCGACCAGGAGTATGATCGGAGGCTCCCAGGCAGGAGGCCTACGCCTTTCGATCTAGAGTCATTGTTTGTGCTAGCCTTCTTAAGGCAAAACTTGTCTAACTATGTCTGTACTCAGATAATATTTGTATGACTGACTTATGTATTCGGATCTTCGTGATCCCTGGTCTGTAATATTGTGGATCTCCGTTTAATTTGTGTTAGAGTTGTGTTGTGATATCTTCCCGTGAGTCCCTGTGCTTGATCGTGCATGTTTGCGTGTATGATTAGTGCACGATTGAGTCGGGGGCATCACAGTGCGAGACGGATGAAGCTGAAGACCTCAACGACACTGTGGCAGGCCCTACTTCAATGGACGACCCCAACAATGCTGGCGCTCCTCCATCGACTTCATGATGATATTCTTCAGGGGCGTTAGTCCTCATTTTTCGTCCCTTTTGGTCATTCGATGATAAAGGGGGAGAAATTTGAGTTAGTCTTCAAGAGGGTCTTATATATATGGGCTGTTTTTTCTTTAAGTTACAACTCTTGCTCTTATGAGGTGTTTTCTCTGATGAGTTGTAAACTTAAGTCCGATGGTTGTCTGACACTTTTGAACTGCTTTCTGCATGCTTACTTCCTCAAGTACTTTAATGCACGCATGCTGAATTTCGTCAAACACCATATTTCATCATGCATTTCAAATTCTTCATATTATATGTTAAATGCATGAATGGATTACAAGATATAGGGGGAGATCTCCATGATTTTACTCTACAATGTGCAATTGCTATTCAAAGCAAATTCCTCAAATATGCACATCTTCAGGGGGAGTTCTTCTATATCTTGCAATCAAATTCCTCAATATCAGTATTTACACTTCATATGTTTATCACCGTTGAAAACTTAACCTATTTGTCATCAACCACCAAAAAGGGGGAGATTGTAAGTGCATCTAGTGCCCCTTAGTGATTTTGGTGTATTGAAGACTTATAGGTTAAGTGACTAATGTGTTTGTGAGTGTACACAGGGTCTATAAGTCTATGAGGAGTTTGATATTTACGAAGAAAGTCGACCCCTAAAAATGAATGTCTTCAGTTGAAGACTTTGGTTTTCTTGAAGACTTTGAAAATGAGAAAATTGGTGTGACCTTGAAGACTTTGATATTGATGCGAAGATTATGAAGCATGAAGACTTTTGTTTTTTATAGTTTCATTTTCTCTTTCTTGAGTCATAGGAAACACCGTATTGTTAAAGGGGGCCGAGGTAAAACTAAGGAAAAGTTTCCAAGTGATGCTCATCTCAAATCCTACACATATCCAATCCTTGGAGTGAAGCCTTTGGAAATCTCATACAGTTCTGTCAATTTCTTCAGTGACAGAGACAAAGATCTTCTGGTCTTTGAGGAATTTGTTCTGATTGAGGAGTTACGAATTCGCTAGTGCGGATTGCCTACAAGTGAGGAACATGATAGCCCTGAGGAATTTGAGAGCTCAAATTTCCGACCGTTTCTGTGCTATGCGCCAGCTCACTATAGGAATCAGGCACTTTGCCGTCTGCCATGGCTGACGGCAAAGGCATGCCTGGCGGACGGCAAAGGCCTTTGCCGTCAGCTAGCAGACGGCACCACATTCGGCTGAACGAACTACGGCAAAGGGCACTTTGCCGTCTGCTGGTAGATGGCAAAGATGCAAAGGCCTTTGCCGTCAGCCAGCAGATGGCAAAGGGCATGGATGGCGCACGTTAGGCTTAGGTCCGTTAATGGGTTAACGGCGTGCTTTGTCGTCTGCTGGCAGATGGCAAAGTGCCCAAATAGGCCAGCCCATATGCCCCCCAGGTAGCTGCCACGTGGCATGCTATGCCGTCTGCTGGCAGACGGCAAAGATGCAAAGGTCTTTGCCGTCTGCCAGCAGACGGCAAAGCAACCATATAGGCCAGTCCAGTGCCCCCCAGGTTGCACAGGTAGCTGCCATGTGGCAGCTTTGCCGTCTGCTGGCAGACGGCAAAGCTCTTTGCCGTCTGCCAGCAGATGGCAAAGTGCCTGTATAGCCCATGTTTTTTCTGTGTTTTCTTAAATTCAATCAATTTCACATATATATATATATATATATACATTTGAAAATACTTTCAACAAGCATACATATCCTTGCCATATGGATATGATCATCCAACACATATACATACCAACTCAAAAGTCCATATCCAACATATATATAGCCAACATATATCCAACAACAAGCATACAATGGTTTCATCCATACATACATATATAGGTAGCAAGTTTCACATTGTTCATCCTACAAAATCAAAACAAAAAGGAAGGACAAGGAGAAGAGTAGACTCCATCAACGCAAGCTTCTGTGATCTAAAGCAAATCTGCAAATTGGGAAAGAAGAAAGTTAGAAGAAGAAGAAGAAGAAGAAGAAGAAGAAGAAGAAGAAGAAGAAGAAGAAGAAGAAGAAGAAGAATTTTTCTTCTCTTTCTTTTTCTCCTCTCCTCTTATTTATCTTCTTCTTCTTCTAACTAAGGTAAATGATACGTCCATTTTGCATCATGTTTTCCTACTATTATTTATGATGTTTTTATGCATAATAATGCTTTTTGGAGTAATTCTAATGCCTTTTCTCTCATAATATGCAAGGTACACACAAAGAGGGAGAATTCCAGCAGCTGGAAATCTGGACCTGGAAAAGCTACGTCAGGCCACCTATTCTGCACAACTCCAAACAAGCTGAAACTTTACGGAGATTTTTTATGGAATATTTGAAGAATATTGGAGCAAATAAGTACCAGAGGGGGCCCACCAGGTGGGCACAACCCACCTGGGTGCACCAGGGAGCCCAGGCGCGCCCTGGTGGGTTGTGCTCACCCAGGCCCACCTCCGGTGCCCATCTTCTGGTATATAAGTCATTTTGACCTAGAAAAAATAAGGAGAGGACTTTTGGGATGGAGCACCGCCGTCTCGAGGCGGAACTTGGGCAGGAGAACTTTTGCCCTCCGGCGGAGCGATTCCGCCGGGGGAACTTCCCTCCCGGAGGGGGAAATCATCGTCATCATCATCACCAACAACTCTCCCATCTTGGGGAGGGCAATCTCCATCAACATCTTCAACATCACCATCTCATCTCAAACCCTAGTTCATCTCTTGTGTTCAATCTTGTTACCGAAACTATAGATTGGTGCTTGTGGGTGACTAGTAGTGTTGATTACATCTTGTAGTTGATGTTAGCTTTGGTGGGTGACTGTCGGTGTTAGCTTTGGTGATGAGTCTCATGAGTTTAATTTTTCCAAGTTTAGTAGAAAGCTTCATGAAAAAGAATTGCCTAGTAAGGACGAAATAATTGGTCTTGCTTCTATTGCTGTGCCTCCTACTGATCCTTTAGAACAATATTTGCTAGACCATGAAAATGATTTACATATGCATGAGAGAAATGAAATAGATAAGATTTTCTTTGAACAACGTCCTCTGCTTAAACACAATTTGCCTATTGAAACTCTAGGAGGTCCTCCTCCACCTAAAGGTGATCCTGTGTTTGAATTAAAACAATTGCCAGACACTTTGAAATATGCTTATCTTGATGAAAAGAAGATATATCCTGTTATTATTAGTGCTAACCTTTCAGAACATGAAGAAGAAAGATTATTGAAAGCTCTAAGGAAGCACCGAGCTGCTATTGGGTATACTCTTGATGATTTAAAGGGCATTAGTCCCACTCTATGTCAGCACAAGATTAATATGGAACCTGATGCTAAACCCGTTGTTGATCACCAACGTCGGTTAAATCCGAAAATGAAGGAAGTGGTAAGAACAGAAATCTTAAAACTTCTGGAAGCAGGTATAATCTATCCTATAGCTGATAGTAGATGGGTAAGTCATGATCATTGTGTTCCTAAGAAAGGAGGTATTACTGTTGTTCCTAATGATAAGAATGAACTTATTCCACAAAGAATTGTTACAGGCTATAGAATGGTAATTGATTTCAGAAAATTAAATAAAGCAACTAGAAAAGATCATTACCCTCTGCCTTTTATTGATCAAATGCTAGAAAGATTATCTAAGCACACACACTTTTGCTTCCTTGATGGATATTCTGGTTTTTCACAAATACCTGTTTCTCAACCTGATCAAGAAAAGACCACTTTCACTTGTCCCTTTGGAACTTATGCTTATAGACGTATGCCTTTTGGTTTATGCAATGCACCTGCTACCTTTCAAAGATGTATGACTGCTATATTCTCTGACTTTTGTGAAAAGATTGTTGAGGTTTTCATGGATGACTTCTCTATTTATGGGAAGTCTTTTGATGATTGTTTAAGCAATCTTGATCGAGTTTTGCAGAGATGCGAGCAAACAAATCTTGTCTTGAATTGGGAGAAGTGCCACTTTATGGTTAATGAAGGTATTGTTTTGGGCCATAAAATTTCTGAAAGAGGTATTGAAGTGGACAAAGCTAAGGTTGATGCAATTGAGAAAATGCCATGTCCTAAAGATATCAAAGGTATTCGCAGTTTCCTAGGTCATGCTGGTTTCTATAGGAGATTTATCAAAGACTTCTCTAAAATTTCTAGGCCTCTCACAAATCTTTTGCAAAAGGATACTCCTTTTGTTTTTGATGATGATTTTTTAGAAGCCTTCGAAACACTCAAGAAAGCCTTAATTTCTGCACCTATTATTCAACCACCTGATTGGAACTTGCCTTTTGAAATTATGTGTGATGCTAGTGATTATGTTGTTGGTGCTGTTCTATGACAAAGAGTTGATAAGAAACTGAATGTTATTCATTATGCTAGTAAAACTCTAGACAGTGCACAACGGAATTATGCTACTACTGAAAAGGAATTTCTAGCAGTGGTGTTTGCTTGTGATAAATTTAGATCTTATATTGTTGATTCAAAAGTAATTGTTCACACCAATCATGCTGCTATTAAATATCTTATGGAAAAGAAAGATGCTAAACCTAGACTTATTCGATGGGTTCTCTTGCTACAAGAATTTGATTTACATATCACTGATAGGAAAGGAGCTGAGAACCCCGTAGCTGATAACTTGTCTAGGCTTGAAAATGTGCTTGATGACCCACTACCTATTGATGATAGTTTTCCTGATGAGCAGTTAGCTGCAATAAATGTTTCTAATAACACTCCTTGGTATGCTGACTATGCTAATTACATTGTTGCTAAATATTTACCACCTAGCTTTACATACCAATAAAAGAAAAAATTCTTCTATGACTTAAGACATTACTTTTGGGATGACCCACATCTTTATAAAGAAGGAGTAGATGGTATTATTAGACGTTGTGTACCTGAGCATGAACAGGGACGAATCCTATGGAAATGTCACTTTGAAGCTTATGGAGGGCATCATGCTGGAGACAGAACTGCTCACAAGGTATTGCAATCTGGATTTTATTGGCCTACTCTCTTCAAGGATGCCCGTAAGTTTGTCTTATCTTGTGATGAATGTCAAAGAATAGGTAATATCGGTAAGCGTCAAGAAATGCCTATGAATTATTCACTTGCTGTTGAACCATTTGATGTTTGGGGATTTGATTACATGGGACCTTTTCCTTCCTCTAATGGGTATACACATATTTTGGTTGCTGTTGATTATGTTACTAAATGGGTAGAAGCTATTCCAACCAGTAGTGCTGATCACAACACCTCTATTAAAATGCTTAAGGAAGTTATTTTCCCAAGGTTTGGAGTCCCTAGATATTTAATGACTGATGGTGGTTCACACTTTATTCATGGTGCTTTCCGTAAAATGCTTGCCAAGTATGATGTTAACCATAGAATTGCATCACCCTATCATCCTCAGTCTAGTGGTCAAGTTGAACTTAGCAATAGAGAAATAAAATTAATTTTACAAAAGACTGTCAATAGGTCCCGGAAGAATTGGTCTAAGAAATTAGATGATGCACTTTGGGCTTATAGAACAACATATAAAAATCCTATGGGTATGTCTCCTTATAAAAATGTCTTTGGAAAAGCTTGTCATTTGCCTCTTGAGTTAGGACATAAAGCATATTGGGCAGTCAAAGAAATCAACTATGATTTCAAACTTGCCGGTGAAAAGAGGTTATTTGATATTAGCTCACTAGATGAATGGAGAACCCAAGCTTATGAAAATGCCAAATTATTTAAAGAAAAAGTTAAAAGATAGCATGATAAAAGAATCCAAAAGCGTGAGTTCAAAGTTGGAGAATATGTTCTTTTGTACAACTCTCGTTTCAGGTTCTTTGCAGGAAAACTCCTCTCCAAATGGGAAGGACCCTATGTTATCGAGGAGGTTTATCGGTCTGGAGCTATCAAAATAAATAATGCCGAAGGTACTAACCCGAAGGTTGTTAATGGGCAACAAATAAAACATTATATCTCAGGTACGCCCATTAATGTTGAAAATAATATTATCCAAACTTTGACACCGAAAGAACACATAAAGGAGTCCTTCCGGAACACTCCAGAATCGTGAAAATAAGGAGGTATGTGATAAGGTAAGTAAACGGACTCCGAAAAATCCGCAAAAATATTTTTTGTCAGTTTTGGAATATTTAGAAAATTAGGAAAATAAGAAACTTCCAGGAAGCGTACCCTGGTGGGCACAAGGCGCGCCCAGGTGGGTTGTGCCCACCTGGGACACCTTCCGGACTCCGTTTTTCTTCTGTTTGCTTGTTTCCCAAGATAAAAAATCTTTATATACCCCCCAAACCTGGTGACCACCATATCGCAGAGAAATCTTCTGTTTTCTTTTCCTTGCTGTTTTCTGTCAGATCTCATCTACCATGGCCGCTTCAAGCTCCTCCAAAGAAAAGTTCTTCAAGAACGTCATCAACCCATATTTGCGGGAGGTGGTGCAGCACCCTCAGCCCAGGGTGCTACACATCCGCGATGTGCAAGGACCCAAGGGGACGGGAACCATGGAGGCCAGGCTTGAAGCTATGGAGCAGGAAGTCTTCCGGTGCAAGGGGATGGTGGAGCGTGGACTCAATGCCAATCACCTCATGATTACGGACCTTACTCGTGATCTTAAGGTGGATGGCAAGCCCATGAAGGACATCGTCTTCACCCTCAATGAGCAAATCAACTTCCTCCAAAGCCAAATCTATGATCTTCAAAACCAAGTCTTCGAATATGAGGCGAGGTTTAAAGGTATGAGTTTGGCTGCCAGTTGCAGGACCCGTGAGACTCATTCTTCCTCTTACGATGGTGGACCTCTGCCATGGAAACCCGAGGACAAGATCGCATCTACTTCATCGCCACCACCTTCTTCTTCATCACCAAAGGAAAATTGAGTTTCGGGTATGGGCACTCCCCTTGGCTTCCGCCAAGCTTGGGGGAGGTGCCCCGGTATCGTATCATCCCCACTATCTTTTTGCCTTTACTTATTTTAGTTCAATCTTTTGCTTTAGATGAATAAAAGTTTAGTTCGATCCTTTCTTTTCGAGAGTTTACTTAGTGATCTATCCTTGTAATCGTGTGCAAGATATATAATAAAGTTTAGTTTGAGTTTTTGCTTTCTTTACTTTCATGTTGCAATAAAAATAAAGGAAATAAAAGAAAAAGATCATATGCTAATCTTATGGTAGGTGATGGCACCACATAAGGAAAAGTATGAGTAGAAAATTTTATTAGAGATTGACAAACATAGCATTGGCCAATGATGCGACTCATGAAAGAATTAATAAGGGAAGAGAAGATTCACATATAAATATACTATCCTAGAAATCTTTTGTGATTGTGAGCCCCCATCAAATTATTATATGCCAAAATTATTGACGTTGGACAAGGAAGACAACGTAATGATTTATGCTTGTTCATATTCACATAGAAGTTATATTGTCATAGATCCTTCAACATGTGGTGTTTGCCCCCTATATTTGCTAGCCAAAAATTCCGCACTAAGTAGAGATACTACTTGTGCATCCAAAAAACCCTTAAACCCAAATCTTATTTTCAAGTGTCCACCATACCTACCTAGGGATTGAGCAAGATCCCTCAAGTAAGTTGTCATCGGTGCAATAAGGCAATAAAAATTGCTTCTACAAGTGTGAGATCATTTAGTGTAAAGGAAAATTGAGCGTTGTACGAACTTGTGATGGTGAAGAATAAAAGCGACAGACTACATAATAAAGGTTGCCATCACAAGGGGCAATACAACATGACGTTCCTTTGCACTAAGGGGTTGAGCATACAAACAAATAAGCGCATGGCAACCTCTGCTTCCCTCTGCGAAGGGCCTATCTTTTACTTTTATGCAAAAAGTCAAAGTTCTTCTCTCTTTTCCTTTTATTTTTATCCTTTGGCAAGCATCATGTGGTGAGGAAAGATCTAGGCACATATGTCCAGTTGAATATGGGTGGCATAAGTTATTATTGTTGACATCGCCCTTGAGGTGAATACGTTGGGAGGCGAAACTATAAGCCCCTATCTTTCTATGTGTCTGGCTGAAACGTTTTGCTCATGTGTATGCGGTGAGTGTTAGCAATCATAGAAGACTATATGATGGTTGAGTATGTGGACTTGCCTAAAGGCTCCGATACGTGACCCTTCCTGAAAAGATGATGAATTGTAGTTGCAAAGTTGACTGAGAACATAGTTTGTTGGTTTCTAATAGAGTTTATGCTTTATACTTCAATTGTGTGATGAACTACCACTTATTCATGAGAAGTCTATGATAAAAGTCTTATGTTTAAATTTGTTGCTGTTATAATAATCTACATGATGCTTCTATGTCCGTATTTTGTTTTTATCGACACCTCTCTCTCTAAGCATGTGGACATGTTTTTCGATTTCGGTTTTCGCTTGAGGGCAAGTGAGGTCTAAGCTTGGGGGAGTTGATACGTCCATTTTGCATCATGTTTTTCTACTGTTATTTATGATGTTTTTATGCATAAGAATGCTTTTTGGAGTAATTCTAATGCCTTTTCTCTCATAATATGCAAGGTACACACAAAGAGGGAGAATTCCGGCAGTTGGAAATATGGACCTGGAAAAGCTACGTCAGGCCAACTATTCTGCACAACTCCAAACAAGCTGAAACTTTACGGAGATTTTTTATGGAATATTTGAAGAATATTGGAGCAAATAAGTACCAGAGGGGCCCCACCAGGTGGGCACAACCCACCTGGGCGCGCCAGGGAGCCCAGGTGCGCCCTGGTGGGTTGTGCTCACCCAGGCCCACCTCCGGTGCCCATCTTCTGGTATATAAGTCATTTTGTCCTAGAAAAAATAAGGAGAGGACTTTCGGGATGGAGCGCCGCTATCTCGTGGTGGAACTTGGGAAGGAGCACTTTTGCCCTCCGGTGGAGCGATTCCGCCAGGGGAACTTCCCTCCCGGAGGGGGAAATCATTGTCATCATCATCACCAACAACTCTCCCATCTTGGGGAGGGCAATCTCCATCAATATCTTCAACAACACCATCTCATCTCAAACCCTAGTTCATCTCTTGTGTTCAATCTTGTTACCGGAACTATAGATTGGTGCTTGTGGGTGACTAGTAGTGTTGATTACATCTTGTAGTTGATTACTATATGGTTTATTTGGTGGAAGATTATATGTTCAGATCCAATATGCTATTTAATACCCCTCTGATCTTGAGCATGATTATCATTTGTGAGTAGTTACTTTTGTTCTTGAGGTCACGGGAGAAATCATGTTGCAAGTAATCATGTGAACTTGATATGTGTTCGATATTCTGATAGTATGTATGTTGTGATTCCCTTAGTGGTGTCATGTGAACGTCGACTACATGACACTTCACCATATTTGGGCCTAAGGGAATGCATTGTGGAGTAGTAAGTAGATGATGGGTTGCGAGAGTGACAGAAGCTTAAACCCCAGTTTATGCGCTATTCCGTAAGGGACCGATTGGATCCAAAAGTGTAATGCTATGGTTAGAATTTATTCTTAATACTTTTCTCGTAGTTGCGGATGCTTGCGAGAGGGTTAATCATAAGTAGGAGGCTTGTTCAAGTAAGAACAGCACCTAAGCACCGGTCCACCCACATATCAAATTATCAAAGTAGCGAACACAAATCGAATCAACATGGTGAAAGTGACTAGATGAAATTCCCGTGTACCCTCAAGAACGCTTTGCTTATTATAAGAGACCGTTTTGGCCTGTCCTTTGCCTCAAAAGGATTGGGCTACCTTGCTGCACTTTTGTTACTACTATCGTTACTTGCTCGTTACAAATTATCTTGCTATCAAACTACTCTGTTACTTACAATTTTAGCACTTGCAGACATTACCTTGCTGAAAACCACTTGTCATTTCCTTCTTCTCCTCGTTGGGTTCGACACTCTTACTTATCGAAAAGAGCTACAATTGATCCCCTATACTTGTGGGTCATCAGTAACCTAGGTAATTATGCCATTTTTTACCTAAGCTAGGTAAAAATGCTAAGTGTAGGTCATTTTAGAGCTAAGCTAGGTAAACAGGTCATTTTGGAGCTTAGTAAGGTTATTATGTCATTTTCGAGGAAAATAAGCTAAGTCTATGTCATTTTGGAGGTAACCAAGATTATCATGCCATTTTTTACCTAAGTATGCTAAGTATGTCATAAATGAACTAAAGAAGCTAAGTATAGGTCATTTTTTAGCTAACCTAGGTAGTTATGCCATTTTTTAGCTAACTAAGCATATTTATTCATTTTGGAGGACAAAATGGTAAGTGTAGGTCATTTTAGAGCTATCCTAGTTAAAATCGGTCATTTTGGAGGTAGGTAAGGTTATTTTGTCATTTTGGAGGAAAATAAACTAATGATATGACAGTTTGGAGCTAAACCAAGGTTATTAATGACCATTTTTACCTAAGTATGCTAAGTATGTCATAAATGAACTAAAGAAGCTAAGTAAGGTCATTTTTTAGCTAACCTGGTAGTTATGCCATTTTTTAGCTAACTAAGCATATTATTCATTTTGAGGACAAAATGGTAAGTGTGGTCATTTTAGAGCTATCCTAGTTAAAATCGGTCATTTTGTAGCTAGGTAAGGTTATTTTTCATTTTGGAGGAAAATAAACTAATATATGACAGTTTAAGCTAAACCAAGGTTTTTATGCATTTTTTACCTAAGTAAGCTAATTATGTCATAAATAACTAGCAAGCTAAGTATAGATCATTTTGAGCTATCCTAGGTAGTTTGCCATTTTTTAGCTACTAAGCATATTAAGTCATTTAGAGGAAAAAATGCTAAGTATAGGTGCTTTATAGCTAACCTCGGTTCAGTATGTCATTTTGGATCTAGGTAAGGTTATTTTGTCATTTTGGAGGAAAATAAACTAATTATATGACAGTTTGGAGCTAAACCAAGGTTATTATGCCATTTTTTACCTAAGTAAGCTAATTATGTCATAAATGAACTAGCTAAGCTAAGTATAGATCATTATTGAGCTATCCTAGGTAGTTATGCCATTTTTTTAGCTAACTAAGCATATTAAGTCATTTAGGAGGAAAAAATGCTAAGTATAGGTCATTTTATAGCTATCCTAGGTAAAGTATGTCATTTTGGAGCTAAGTAAGGTTATTATGTCATTTTCGAGGAAAATAAGCTAAGTATAGGTCATTTTGGAGCTAAATAGGTCATTTCTTAAGCTAAGTATGCATTTGTTAAGCAAAACACTTGGGAAAACTTACCATCATCACGGAGGTGAAGGACCGGTCGGGGTTGCGCCAGTGCCAGACGGAGAAGGATCGGTCGATGCTTGTCGGGAGGCATGCTGCACCAAAGATCATTTGCAATGTCGCGTTAGCATGATGCAACTCAAATGTGAATACTAGTAACTAATGACCATTCAAATGAAACTCACCGTGGGCGCTATACCAATCTGGGGCATCGGCGGAGGGGTCCCACCGTTGCTCTGGCACACGGTTTGCACATTTTGTTTTCACGAGTCAGTCATATTAGTTAGTAATGAAACGAACATTACGTGCATGATTTGGCTAATATGCAGGAGAAACTTACCACGAGGAGCTCGTATAGGGCCCAGTGAGACGCGTCGTTCCGGTTCCTCTCCTCCTCCAACAGCCTAGCCGTCCTCTCCTCCATGTCCCTCTCCCTCTCCGCCGCCTGCCTGTTTGCCTCCGCCAGAAGCTCCTGGGCCCTAGCCTCGATGGTGAGCTCCATTGGCCGTGGACGAGGCCTTATCTCAGGATCGGAGCTCATCTGGCGCTTCTTAATCTCCGGGAGAGTTCTAGGACAACGTATTAGTCCATCCCCAATGGCTACCGAGCCATGGTACCTCCCACCACCAGATAGCATCACGATCTCTGGATTAAAAGGACTCTGGCTCGGGTTGAAGTCCTCCCCTTTCCTCGTCTTCCCAACGTCTCTGTACCTCACGAGCTTGTTGTGGGAGGAGATGTTGGTGAAGCTCTCTGGATGATCGAGGTTAGACTCAGAGAATGCCTTGGCCTTCTTGTACGGGTCAGTATGTGCCATGGCATAGAGGTCGAACATCGGTGGCACCTCCTTCTTGTTGTGTCGCGCCTAAAAGAGAGGAACACAATATTAGTTAAGGGCTCAAGCTCGCATGAAGAATGAAATTGCATGAATCATGAAGCAAACCACATACCCAGTTATCCCCGTACTCAAACAGGTTGGAGCTCCCTTGATGGTGTGGCACACCTTGCATTTGGGCACGCTTATCCTTGGCCTTGTTGTGGACGGCTAGCCATTGGGGAGAGCACCACTCATCCACCAACGCCTCCCAACAGTCCATCCTATCCGCACACCATCTCGAGGGCACCTAAGTTAGACAAGAGAAATTTCAGCGCTACGCCTACGAATCAAATCAAGGAAACTAAGTACAAGGCCTTAAGAATAGGTAATTACCTTCATGTACTTCTCCTTACTCAGAAACTTGGCGCGGCACTTCGTCTTGGACCTCTTAATGTTAGTCGAGGCGTAGTAGTCTCGAACAGCCTACACCCGAGCCTCGTGCCGTAAGTTCTGAAGTAGGTGCTTGCACTCGGCTTCGACAACCATAGCCGCATCCGCCTCGTGTTCCTCAAGACACCTGTAGAAGATCTGCAATCAAACAAGACAACATTGATTAGTACAATCACTAGGTACTGTTGATTTTTAATCCTGTAAAGGAGAAATTACCCAAAACGTCCGGATCACAATGTCGACCACCATCTCGCACAAGATACCGTCGACCCTCTCCTCCGGCGGGGCCGGGGCAGCCAAGTACAGCTCCCAGCTCAGTGCTAGCTGTGGAACCTCACCCTCACCGGGCAACGTGACCCACCCCGGGAAGTTCTGCCGGCAAAGCACACCAAGGACTTGGTTGGGCCTGCGGACACCAGGGGCGTGTTTCCAACCCTTGCAGTATGACAAGGCCAACACATTAGATATTAATTTGAAGAAACATGAAGGCAAAAGGTTAAAAAAGAGTAAATGCACTTACTTCTCCCCATTAGGCGCAATCAACCACCTCTGATCGCGGGTCGCCGGCACGGGCGGGAGCTTTGTACCACCACGCTGGTAGACCTTCTTGCCCCCCTCAACCAGCTCGCCCTCGCTATAGCTATCCTCAGAAAAGCTGTCCTTGCCACCATCAGCATGGCCACTAGCCTCCGGAGTCACGTGGGATGAATACTCTGGGACCATAGTCTCGTGGGACGAGGGCTCGGCGACCCGAGGCTCGTCGGCCCGAGGCTCGTGGACCGGAGTCCGAGACGGGTCCAAGTCAGACGGGTCCACCTCAGACGGAGCAGTCCTGTGGTCGGGAGAATCAGCTGGGGGTGGCGGCGAGGAAGGCGTAGGGGCCTTCCTACCTCTCCCGCGGCCACGTCCACCTCTAGCACCCCTCTTCGTCTTCCCCCGACCTCTCCCGGCCGAAGAAGAAGCGCCCGCCGATGGTGTCTGCATACTGTCTATCAGCGCTCTCCGGAGGTGCTGGGGTGGAATGGTAGCACCCCTCCCATCACGCGCCGAGGAAGGAGGCTCGGAGCGCTCTCGACCCGCGCCCACCATCTATCAACACCTGCAATGACAAAGAGTAAACGAAATTAGTACAACATAAACATAATAAAAAATTTAAGTCTATCATCATCATGAACATAATAAAAAATTGAATACCTAATAACATGAACTAATTAATAATATATATATTTACATAATAATAATTGAATACCTGACATTACTAATATTACTCTTCATCGTCTATATATGCTTCGGGATCAATAAATGCATCATCACTATCAGTAATGACGTGCTCATCATCATCATCAATAAATGCATCAACAAGTGGAAGGCCTCCTTTACGTAATCGGTCAAGCATTGATAGGTCATCCGCAGCAGTAACCTCTTCTAGTTCCGGCTCTTCTTGTTCCGGCTCAAGGGTGAAGTCGGGTTCATTGTCGCTGTCTACTTCAATGTTCTGGGGTGAAGTAGAGCAGTT
Organism: Thinopyrum elongatum; assembly: GCA_011799875.1. NCBI lineage: Eukaryota > Viridiplantae > Streptophyta > Magnoliopsida > Poales > Poaceae > Thinopyrum > Thinopyrum elongatum. Next base: position 112,858,206 of record CM022301.1, on the reverse strand, counting down.
CTTGAAACATTTTTTGGAAAGACGTGTTTCTTGGAAGAATTCTCCTTCATATGTGTCTGGGTTAATGTGAGGTTCATAATCCTCTTCATTGGGGGGAGGTGGTCTAACACGTGGCGGCACTTCATAAACGACATCCCAACCATTGAGATTTGGATCACTTTGACAGGCCCACGGTAGATAGAAAACCTGGGTTGCCTGTTGAGCCGTAATATAGACATCGGGAACATCCAAATGGGTGCTTTGTTTGATTTCCACTAGCCCTATATGTTCATGAGTCCTTCTAGTCTCCTTCGGCTGGAACCAATAACATTTGAAGACTACGATGTTTGGTGGGTTTGCACCATAGAATTGAAGTTCATAAATTGCTTCAACTCTTCCATAATACTCGGTATCTCCTTCGCCGATAGCAGAGACACAACAATTTGTAGACTTTCGGTCGACCATAGATAGCTCTTTGCCATAGGTACGAAAGCGATACCCTTTGATGTCGTATTTGTCAAATGAACGGACCTTAAAGTCAAAACCATTAGCGACTTGTCTCAATTCGGCGTCCATATTCTCTGAATTAGCCTACAAGTTTAATACGAAAGGATTGTTGCATTAGCTACAAATTAGACGAAGAAATGAAGTGGTCTAATGGAAATTACCGTTTGTTTGAACCAAGAGATGAAACCGGGATAGCCACCTCCATGCTTTGCCAGAAGCTCATACTCTTCGACGGAATCCTTTTGGATCACCGCTCCATACGAGAATTTGGTGACGTATCGACTGTATCAAATATATCCGTGAATAAGAGCAGTTCAAAGGGATTAGAAGTTGCGAAACAATGTACCGAGAACTTACTCGATGTACGGCCGCACTTCTGTTAGGTTGTTGAAGATATACAACAAAATGGTCCGCCATTCTTTGACATCCAACGTTAAGGAATTAGAAGCACCGGCTGGTGCGAGATTCCCTTTGAATAGGTTGAGGTTGGATCCACCCTTTTTAGGGTCGCCAGCATTGTACCGAGGCTTCGGATTATGCAAATGACGATTTTTGGCTTCGTAGTGTGCTGTCACGAAGTTTGCCGCCTCCTCAGTAATGAATGCCTCGGCCATCGATGCTTTAATTCTACGTTTATTTTTACATTTTGCTCGAAGCGTCTTCTGCATCCTCTCAGTTGCGTAGCACCAACGATTTTGCACGGGCCCTCCCAATCTTGCCTCGGTCGGGAGATGCAAAATCAAGTGCTGCATTGGATTAAAGAAGCCCGACGGAAAGATCTTCTCTAACTTGCAGATCAACTCCGGCGCCAACTCTTCCATTTCTTCTAGCAGGCCAGGTGATAGTTCTTTCGCACAAAGAACACGGAAGAAATAGCTCAGCTCTGCCAGTACTAGCCATTCATCCTCAGGGATGAATCCATGCAACATCACCGGCATTACCCGCTCAATCCATATGTGCCAATCATGACTCTTGAGACCAAATATCTTCAATTTTTCAAGACTCACTCCCCTCTTTAGATTCGTTGCATACCCATCGGGGAACATCAACTGCATTTTCACCCACAAGATAATTTCCCTCATAGCTGGCCTTCCAAGATTGAACCATGCCTTTGGCTTTGTCCAGTTCTGCTTTCCTTTTGGTGGTTGCATGTTTTGTAACGGTCTATCACATAGCGCCTCCAGATCGACTCTAGCCTTAGTATTATCCTTTGACTTCCCCTCTATGCTGAACAATGTACCAAAAAGTGCCTCGGCGATATTCTTTTTAGTGTGCATCATGTCGATGTTGTGTGGGCAAAGGAGGTCTTTGAAGTAAGGCAGATCCCACAAGCATGTCTTATGAGTCCAGGTGTGTTTCGAATTATACCCCTTGAAATACCCTGGACGCTCTGGATCTGGCTCGAGAGCGTTTAATTGATCCAGGGTCTCTTGGCCTGTCAACGCAGGTGGTGCAGGGTTTTTGACAACTCTACCTTTGATGAAGTTCTTCTTGTCTTTCCTGAACTTATGGCGAGGATCCAGGAACTGTCTATGCAAGTCGAAGCAAGAAAACTTGTGACCGGCCTGAAGCCAACAAAACTCAAGAGCTCCCTTGCATGTGGGGCATGGGAACCTTCCATGCACACACCAGCCAACGAATAGCGCATACGCCGGCAAGTCATGCGTCGAGTACATGTACCAGACACGCATTATGAAGTTTTGTTTGCTAAAGGCGTCATATGTCTTGAACCCATTATCCCAGGCTTCTTGCAATTCATCCTTCAGCGGCTGCATGTACACATTCATATTCTTCCCCGGATAGTTGGGCCCTGGAATTATCAACGTCAGGAAAATGTTCTTTCTTTGCATAATCTGTCCAGGGGGGAGATTGAGCGGAATGACAAATATGGGCCAACAACTGTATTGGGCTGCCGTCAGACCAAACACACTGAACCCATCCGTGCTGATGGCGACTCGAGGATGCCTTAGATCTGCCGCTTTTACCTCATGTAATGCATCAAAGCGCTTCCACGCTTCACCGTCCGATGTGTGCACCATCATCAGCTTCCCATCTGCATCTAGTTGGGTTCTTTTGCCCGTTTTGTGCCATGTCATCTGTCTAGCCGTCTCTTCGACCATGAAGAGACGTTGAAGTCTTGGTACAATTGGCATATACCGAAGAACATTCACTGGGATTTTGGTCTGCGTCTTCTCACCCATACCGTTGTCTACCACAACATACCTGGATGACTTGCAAATGGGACAATAGTTCAAGTCCGCATACTGAAGCCTAAATAAGGCACATCCTTTCTCACATGCATGTATCTTCTCATAGGGCATCTTAAGAGCACGGAGGATTTTGTCTGACTGGTACAGGTTTGCAGGTAGTACATGGCCTTTGGGTAGAAAACGTCCAAATACTGTCATCATCGCGTCGTAGCATTCTCTGCCCAAGTTGAATTGAGCCTTCAGAGCCATTATTTGTGAGATGGCATCCAACTGACAAAGCTCAGTGTGCTCGTGGAGAGGACGTTTTGAAGACTCCAACATTTCATTGAAGGCCTTTGCAGATTCCTCCATCTCATCGTCCGAGTCCCGAGCATCATCAAAGTTTTGCACCATGTCTTCCATCCCGGTACCATGCTCGTCGGTGTGATGACGAACCACCTCGGCTCTGGGATGTTGGGCAGACTCACCATGAAATGTCCAGACCGTATAACCAGGCGTAAAACCATACTTCTGCTGGTGTTTACTCATTTCAAGCTCGTCCCTCCTTTTATAGTTGTCGCACTGGGCATAGGGGCACCAGCTTATTGTCTGGCCATTTGCAAATGTGGTTCTCACAAACCCCCTGGTTTTTGTTAACCATTCATCGGTCATGTCTTTCTGAGTAGTGTGACTGGTGTACATCCACGCACGATCACTCATATTGCATAGCTACTGGACACACAAGAAATATATACATAATTCAGCAAACCATATCCATCAGTTAATGGAGTTTGTCACTTTTATTACGTCCATGCAACCTAGATGCTAATAGGTAAAGATAGATCCTAATCCCACCCGAGTATGTGTAGATTGGGTTCGTTTTCCCATGCTCTGCTTCGGAACCGACGCAAAATTTTGGCAGCACCTCCCCGCTGTTCTCCTGATACACGTCTCGGCAATAAGCAGAGAGGATGTGTACCCGGAGAACAACAGGGAGGCACTGACAAAATTCTGCATCGGATCTGGAGCAGAGCATATGGGAAAACGAACCCAATCTACACATACTCGGGCTGTCCATGGATAACGTTGGACAATTCGAAAGAATCACGGTTATAAATATGCAAATGCATGCATATTTATAGATGTAACCCTTTCGAACGGGAGACGCATAGTGGTCACGCATACTGATGATTGAAGACACCTATAGCTAGCAAGTTTCATCAGCTTGAAGACCGGAACAGAGCAAATGAATGGGGGAGGAGGAGATGTCATTTGTGCTCACCCACGAACACAGGGGCGGAGCTCGTCGAACGCACGGGGAGGTCATCGAACACCAAACCCTCGCAGCGACGAAACAACTGCACATTTAAAACCACCTGATCAACACAAATATGATGTTTTTTTATAACAAAATCAAAAAATATATGACCTAACTCATAATTCACAAATATATGACCCTGTCAGCCTCTGGAAGGCCGAAGAGCACCTTTTTCGGGAGGTGTCGGGGGTCGGGGTGTCGGCGGTGTCGTGTCGGGGTCGGGGTGCTGTGTCGGGGTCGGGGGTGCCGTGTCGGAGTCGGGGTGCTGTGTCGGGGTCGCAGTGTCGTGTCGGGGTCGGGGTGTCGTGTCGGGGTCAGGGTGTCGGGGTCAGGGGGTCGGGGTGTCGGGGTCGGGATGGCAAATCCTCGACCCCTCGACCCCTCGGCGACCCTCGACCCCTTTTCCCCTCGTCCCTCGACCCCTCGACACCTTGATCCTCGACCCCTAGACCCTCGACTCATTTTCCCCTCGATCCTCGACCCCTCGACCACTCGGCAACCCTCGACCATCGGCGACCCTCTTTTTCTACTTTTCCTACTTCTTTTTTTCATCTTCTTCTTCTACTTCTTTTTTTTTCATCTTCTTCTTTCTTCTTCTTCTTCTTCTTCTTCTTCTTCTTCTTCTACTACTACTACTTATTGTTCTTTTTTTTTCATCTTCTTCTTCTTCCTCTTCTTCTTCATCTTCCTCTTCTTCTTTTACTTCTTTTTTTTTCATCTTTCTTGTTTATTCTTAAAAAATAGAAAAAAAACCTAAACTAAACTAAACTAAATCTAACCTAACCTAAACTAAACTAAACTAAACTAAACTAACCTAAACTAAATCTAAAAAACACAAAAACTCACCATGGGGAGGGGGCGCGGGTTGAGGAGGCCGAGGGGAAGGGTGGCCGGCGATGGTGCGGCTCCGGCTCGGGGCAGGGCGGCGCGGCTCCGGCGATGGGACGGGGCAGGGCGGCCGCCGCGGCCTGTGTCCGCTGGGCAGGGCGGGCGGGCTGGGCTGGGCGGGCGGGCCGACGACGGGGGGCGGGGCTGGCCGGCGGCGCCTCGGGCTCCAGGGGTGGCGTGGGGCGGCGGCGGCTCGGGCACGGGGGCGGCGCGGGTGAGGTGAGGGGAGAGAGAGAGGGGTGGGGCGCGGGGCGCTGACCATTTTTTAGTTAGGTCAAATTTCTTTGCCGTCTGCTAGCAGACGGCAAAGAGCCTAGCTAATGGGGTGGGGCCGGGGGAAACGGCCGTTAGGTTGGCCACTTTCTTTGCCGTCTGCTAGCAGACGGCAAATAAGCATTGCCGTCTGCTAGCAGACGGCAAAGGGGGGGCCGTTAAGTTGTTCTCGTTAGTGGGCCAACCTCCCTCGTTGCCGTCTGCTAGCACACGACAAAGCTTCTATGTCGTCTGCTAGCTGACGGCAAAGACCTGGCTGACGGCAAACATGATCTTTGCCGTCAGCCCTTTCTTTGCCGTCAGTTTTCTGTAAGCTGATGGCAAAGACCTTCTTTGCCGTCAGCTAGCTGACGGCAAAGAACTGGCTGACGGCAAAGATCCTGATTTCAATAGTGGTTGTCCCAAATATCGTATCCACCTAACGGTCATATCATTAAAGGGCATTTATGTCTTATCATGTCGGGCTGCTCCCCGGCTATAAATAGCCACCCCCCTCAACCACTAGCTGGTTGGCTGCTCCAAGAGAAACTGACACTTGTCATTTAGAGCATCCCATCCTCCGAGGACTTTGAGAGAAAATCATCAATGAGGAAAAACCCAAACCCAAACATCTACAACCCAAAGTGATTGAGCATCACTGAAGAGATTGTTCCTGTGTGGAACCGACGCTTGTTACCTTTGAAGACTGTCCATCTTCCAGACGGTTAGGCGTCATGGTCTAGATCATCCAAGAGGAATTGTGGATCGTCGAGTGACCAAGTCTGTGAAGGTTTGGAAGTCACCTATGAAGACTTACCACGAGTGATTGAGCGAGGTCTGTGTGACCTTAGCTCAAGGAGAATACAGTGAGGACTGTGTGTCCGGGACTGTGTGTCCTTTGGTTTAAATACCTAGCCGCTCCCACCAGATGTACAACTGTCACAGCAGTTGGAACTGGTCTACCAAATCATTGCCTTCACCGAGCTACTGGTTCTATTTCCTCAACCCTTTCATTTCCTCGCTCATGTCTTGATGAAATTGATCATTACTGTTTGAAGACTTTGACTGAAGACTTTCTCAATTTCCTCAATCCTATTTCTTCAGTCATCTTGTCTACTGCCTTCTTATCCTGTTTACACGCTACCTGTGCTCTGTGCTTGTTTCATATCATCATGATGACTGTGTTACTGCCATGTTATGCTTGCACCTGAGTACTTATTCCGCTGCTAGTAGTTCATCACTTAGCAAATTCCTCAAGTTGTATTTCCTCAGTGACGAATTTGTAAAAATTGCCTATTCACCCCCCTTTAGTCGATATAACGCACTTTCAGATTCGAAGAAGAAATACGAGGCTATAAGTAATCATGCATATAAGAGATCAAAAGAAGACTCAAATAACTTTCATGGATAAATAGATCTGATCATAAACTCAAAGTTCATCGGATCCCAACAAACACATCGCAAAAAGAGTTACATCAAATAGATCTCCAAGAGACCACTGTATTGAGAATCAAAAGAGAGAGAGGAAGCCATCAAGCTACTAACTACGGACCCGAAGGTCTATAATGAACTACTCACGCATCATCGGAGAGGCACCAATGAGGATGATGAACCCCTCCGTGATGGTGTCTAGATTGGATCTGGTGTTTCTGGAACTTACGGGCGCTGGAATTGTGTTTCGTCGACTCCCCTAGGGTTTTTGGATTTTCGGGGTATTTATAGAGCAAAGAGGCAGTGCGGGAGGCCACCGAGGTGGGCACAACCCACCAGGGCGCGCTTGGGCCCCTAGGCGCGCCCAGGTGGGTTGTGCCCCCCTCGGGGCACCCCTCTGGTACTTCTTCGGCCCAAGTTGTTCCTTCTGGTCCATAAAAAATCTCCAAAAAGTTTCGCTGTGTTTGGACTCCGTTTGGTATTGATTTTTTGCGAAGTAAAAAACAAGGAAAAAACAAGAACTGGCACTGGGCACTATGTCAATAGGTTAGTCCCAAAAAATGATATAAAGTTGCTATAAAATGATTGTAAAACATCCAAGAATGATAAAATAACAGCATGGAACAAGCAAAAATTATAGATACATTGGAGACGTATCAGCATCCCCAAGCTTAATTCCTACTCGTCCTCAAGTAGGTAAATGGTAAAAACAGTTTTTTTGATGTGGAATGCTGCCTAACATGTTCATCACATATTCTTTTTTTTTGTAGCATGGACATTTGGACTTTTATATGATTCAAAGCAATAGTCTAATTTTGACATGAAGATTTCAATACTCAAGCATATCAACAATCAATCATGTCTTTCAAAATATCAACACTAAAGCAAGTTATCCCTAGCCCATTATGCTCAATCATTGATCCATTCATGAAACACACTCGCATATTAGCTACACCCAATGCTCAAGTATGATCATAGTGCCCCTTAGTTGGTGCTTTATAAGAGAATACGGAGACTCAAATAAAAATAAAAATTGCATAAAGTAAAAGGAAAGACCCTTCGCAGAGGGAAGTACGGATTTGTAGAGGTGCCAGAGCTCAAAGCGGAAAAAGATAGAGATAAAACATTTTGGGTGGCATGTTTTTCCTGTCAACGAAAACGATCGAGTAGTTCCCAATACTTTCCATGCTAGATATATCATAGGCGGTTCCCAAACAGAAAATAAAGTTCATTCCTTTTTCCACCATACTTTCACATTCCACGGCTAGTCGTATCCACGGTTGCCGTCCATACCAACACTTTCCAAGGAATTTATTATTTGACAACATAAAGTAAATTCATTTTTCATTTCGGGACTGGCATCCCTAATACCTTTGCCGTACTCTCGTGCAATGACAAGTGAGTAAACACTCATCTTGAGAATAACACATCTAGCATGGAAAAATATCAGCCACCCCCTACCGTTTCATCGCGGTACGAGCACACAAAAGGGAATTTTATTTTGAAAATTAGAGATGGTACATACAAATTTGCTTAGAACGGCACGAAAATACAGCATATACGTAGGTATAGTGGACTCATATGGTAAAACTGGGTTAAAGGGTTTTGGATGGACAAGTAGTAATCATACTTAGTACAAGTGAAAGCTAGCAAAAGATTGAGAAGCATCCAACCAAGAAACAAAAAATCACATAAGCGAGCATTAAGCATAACTAACACCGAATAATGCACCACAAGTAGGATATAATTTCATTGCATAACTATTGACTTTCATGCTTGCATAGGGAATCACAAACCTTAACACCAATATTCTTACTAAAGCATAATTACTCATCAACATGACTCACATATTATATCATCATATCGCAAAACTATTACAAAGAATCAAGTTTATTTTGTCCAATGATCTTCATGAAAGCTTTTATTATATCCCTCTTGAATATCTATCACTTTGGGACTAGTTTCATATGTTGCTTTTGATAGCTCCAACAAATCTAAGTGAAGAACATGAGCATAACATTTTCTTCTCTCAAAATAAAATAAGTGAAGCATGAGAGAATTTCTTCAAAATTACTAACTCTCAAATAAATCTAAGGGAAGCATGAGAGCATTTCTTCAAAAATATTAAAGCACACCGTGCTAAAAAAGATATAAGTGAAGCACTAGAGCAATTCCATAGCTCAAATTTTTTTAAGTGAAGCACATAGAGCAATTCTAACAAATCATAGCATAATTTTGGCTCCCCCAAATAGGTGTGTTCAGGAAGGATAGATGACACAAACTAAAAAGCAAAATAAGCAAAGACTCATATAACACAAGACGCTCCAAGCAAAACTCATGATATGTGACGAATAAAAATATAGCTCCAAGTAAAATACCGATGGTCGTTAGAATAAAGAGGGGATGCCACTCGGGGGCATCCCCAAGCTTAGTTGCTTGTTTCTCTTTGGATAATGGCTTGGGGTGCCATGGGGCATCCCCAAGCTTAGGCTCTTCTTACTCCTTATTCCTTCATCCATCGTGATCTCACCCAAAACTTGAAAACTTCAATCACACAAAACTCAACAAAACCTTTGTGAGATCTGTTAGTATAAGAAAACCAATCTTTACTTTAAGTACTGTAGAAAACCCATTCAAATTTTGTTATTGCATTATATCTACTGTATTCTAACTTTACCATGGCTTATACCCCCCGATACAAACCATAGATTCATCAAAATAAGCACACAATGCAAAGAAAACAGAATCTGTCAAAAACAGAACAGTCTGTAAAGATACGAATTGTTCTCATACTTATGTAACTCCAAAAATTCTGAAAAATTAGGAAAACATAGTAAATTTGTATATAAATCTTTTGTAAAAAAATTCAGAAGTTTTTGTCGCTTCTGTGATTTTATACAATTATTTTACTGAATGCAAAAGTTTCTATTTTCCAACAAGATCAAATCAACTATCACCAAAGCTATCCCAAAGGCTTTACTTGGAACAAACACTAATTAAAACATTAAAAACACAATCATAACAGAGGCATAATTTTTCAAACACTCAATAACAGAAATAAAAAGGCTAAAATAAATTTTATTCATTGGGTTGCCTCCCAATAAGCGCTATAGTTTTATGCCCCTAGCTAGGCATAATGCATAGATTCAAGTATTGTCATCTTTGTTTCTAGATCCATAGGATGCCCTCATAATTGATTCATATGGAGGCTTAATCCTTGTTCTAGGGAAGTGTTCCATACCCTTCCTTAGTGGAAATTGAAATTTAATATTGCCCTCTTTCATATCAGTCACGACACCAATAGTACGTAAAAACGGTCTACCAAGTATAATTGGACAAGACGGATTGCAATCAATATCAAGAACAATTAAATCTATGGGCACATAATTCCTATTTGCAAGAATAAGAACATCATTAATTCTTCCCATAGGCTTTTTAATAGTAGAATCCGCCAAGTGCAAGTTTAAAGAACACTCTTCAATATTGGTAAGACCAAGCACATCACATAAAGATTTCGGAATTGTGGAAACACTAGCACCCAAATCACATAAAGCAAAACACTCATAATTTTTAATCTTGACTTTGATGGTGGGTTCCCATTCATCATGTAATTTTCTAGGAATTAAGATCTCTAATTCCAATTTTTCTTCCAAAGCTTTCATCATGGCATCTACGATATGTTTAGTAAAAGCTTTATTTTGTTAATAGGCATGGGGTGAATTTATCATGGATTGCAAAAAAGAAATACAATCAATCAAAGAGCAACTATCATAGTTAAAGTCTTTGTAATCCAAAAGAGTGGGCATATCACTAGTTAAAGTTTTGACCTCTCCAAACCCACTTTAATCAAAATTTTCACAAGATTTTCACCCTCCAAGTTATCGGGACGCCTTCTAGCTAAAGTTGACTCTTCTTCAGTCCCTTTATCATCAATCTTAATTTTACTAAACAAGGAATCAATAGAAGAAACACCAATCATTTTAAGATCTTCATCATTTCTGTCTTCTAACGAGATTGGTTTGGCGGCCATTTGATTTACTAAGGTAGCTTGTGCATCGGATATTTTGCCTAGCAAACTTTCAGCAAAAGCATACTTAGATTGGAGATTACAAACTTCCCTACTAATATCATCAAGTTGTTTTGTTATAGCATCCAGCACAACAAAGTGTTCCATAAGTTCTTCAGTAAAATATTTATTGTGCTTGAATTGTGTGGTCATATATTCCTTAGTACATTTCTCAATTTCAAGCAAAATATTGGGGTAAGGAACATCATGATACTTTCTTTGAGGCATCATGGCCACGCAAACAAGATTGCACACAAAAACAGATCTGACGAGAAAACGATGAACAAAAAAGAGGGCGAATAAAACGGCAAATTTTATGAAGTGGGGGAGATGAAAATGATAGGCAAATGGCAAATAATGTAAATTGCAAGGAGATGAGATTTGTGATTAGGAACCTGATAGATGTTGATGATGTCTCCCCGACAATGGCGCCAGAAATTCCTTTTGATGTCGCTTGAACTACGTCGGTATTTCCCCAAAGAGGAAGGGATGATGCAGCACAGCTACGGTAGGTATTTCCCTCAGTTATGAAACCAAGGTATCAATCCAGTAGGAGAACCAAGCAACACTATGTAAACGGTACCTGCACATAAATAACAAATACTTGCAACCCAATGATTAGGAGGGGTTTTCAATCCCTCTACGGGTAACGGTGCCAGAAATTCATACGTTGACGGGATAAAAATTGTGATAGATTGGATAAATAGATCTCGATAAAACACAAAAAAATAGCAAAAAAGTGCATCAAGGTATTTTTGGGTTTTTGGTATAATAGATCTGAAAATAAAAGCGGCAAATAATAGATCGGAAAGCAAATATGAAGAAGAATAGACCCGGGGGCCGTAGATTTCACTAGTGGCTTCTCTCGAGAAAAATAGCATACGGTGGGTAAACAAATTACTGTTGGGCAATTGATAGAACTTCAAATAATTATGATGATATCTAGGCAATGATCATTATATAGGCATCACGTCCAAGATTAGTAGACCGACTCCTGCCTGCATCTACTACTATTACTCCACACATCGACCACTATCCAGCATGCATCTAGTGTATTAAGTTCATGGAGAAACGGAGTAATGCAATAAGAACGATGGCATGATGTAGACAAGATCTATTCATGTAGGAATAGACCCCATCTTGTTATCCTTAATAGCAATGATACATACGTGTCATGTCCCCTTCTATCACTAGGATTGAGCACCGTAAGATCGAACCCATCACAAAGCACCTCTTCCCATGGCAAGAAAAATCGATCTATTTGGCCTAACTAAACCAAAGATTCAAAGAAGAAATACGAGGCTATAAGTAATCATGCATATAAGAGATCAAAATAAGACTCAAATAACTTTCATGGATAAAATAGATCTGATCATAAACTCAAAGTTCATCGGATCCCAACAAACACACCGCAAAAAGAGTTACATCAAATAGATCTCCAAGAGACCATTGTATTGAGAATCAAAAGAGAGAGAGGAAGCCATCTAGCTACTAACTACGGACCCGAAGGTCTACAATGAACTACTCACGCATCATCAGAGAGGCACCAATGAGGATGATGAACCCCTCCGTGATGGTGTCTAGATTGGATCTGGTGTTTCTGGAACTTGCGGCGGCTGGAATTGTGTTTCGTCGACTCCACTAGGGTTTTTGGATTTTCGAGGTATTTATGGAGCAAAGAGGCGGTGCGGGAGGCCATCGAGGTGGGCACAACCCACCAGGGCGCGCCTTGTGCCCCCCTCGGGGAACCCCTCTAGTACTTCTTCGGCCCAAGTTGTTCCTTCTGGTCCATAAAAAATCTCCAAAAAGTTTCGTTGCGTTTGGACTCCATTTGTTATTGATTTTCTATGAAGTAAAAAACAAGGAAAAAAACAGGAACTGGCACTGGGCACTATGTCAATAGGTTAGTCCTAAAAAATGATATAAAGTTGCTATGAAATGATTGTAAAACATCCAAGAATGATAATATAACAACATGGAACAAGCAAAAGTTATAGATACGTTGGAGACGTATCAGCTACCCCTCTTGCCTTCCCCCTGCGCGCCCAAGAAGGAAGGGGGCGCGGCCAGGGCAGGGGCCAAGGGTGGCCGCCGGCTCCCTTGGGGTTGCCCTAGGCCGCCTCCCCTCCTTCCCCACCTATATATATGTGTGGAGGAAGAGGGGCAACACACACCATGATTCCCTAGCCGTGTGGCGTCCCTCTCCCTCTAGTTCATCCTCGGTCATATTTTCATAGTGCTCGGCGAAGCCCTGCGGAGATAGTTGCATCACCACCGTCACCATGCCGTCGAGCTGCCGGAACTCATCTACTACTTCGCCCGTCTTGCTGGATCAAGAAGGCGAGGACGTCATCAAGCTGAACATGTGCTGGACGCGGAGGCGCCGTACGTTCGGTACTTGATCGGGCGGATCGTGAAAGTGTACGACTACATCAGCCGCATTGATAAACGCTCCCGCTAAATGGTCTACGAGGGTACGTAGACATACTCTCCCCTCTCGTAGCTATGCATCTCCATGGATAGATCTTGCGTGTGCGTAGAATTTTTTTTGTTTTCCATGCAACGTTCCCCAATAGTGGCATCATGAGCCAGGTCTATGCGTAGATGATATGCATGAGTAGAACACAAAGAAGTTGTGGGCGGTGATGGTCATTCTGCGTACCACCAACGTCTTATTTTGATTCGGCGGTATTGTGGGATGAAGCGGCCCGGACCAACCTTACATGTCCACGCACATGAGACCGGTTCCACCGACTGACATGCAACTTGTTTTGCATAAGGGTGGCTGGCGGGTGTCTGTTTCTCCTACTTTAGTTGAATCGAATTTGACTATGACCGGTCCTTGAGAAGGTTAAAACGGCAAACTTGATAATCACCATTGTGGTTTTGCGTAGTTAAGAACGGTTCTTGTTAGTTGCCCGTAGCAGCCACGTAAAACTTGCAACAACAAAAAGTAGAGGACGCCTAAATTGTTTTTGCAGGGTATGTTGTGATGTGATATGGTCAAGACGTGATGTGATATACGTTGTTGTATGAGATGATCATGTTTTGTAATATCGACAACCGGCAGGAGCCTTAGGGTTGTCTATTAATTATTGTATGAAATGCAAGCGCCATGTAATTGCTTTACTTTATCGCTAGTTGTAGAAGCAATAGTTTGCAAGACGACCCCGACGCAACGATGGAGATCAAGGTGTCGAGCCGGTGATGATGGAGATCATGACGATGCTTTGGAGATGGAGATCAAAAGCACAAGATGATGATGGCCATATCATGTCACATATTTTGATTGCATGTGATGTTTATCCTTTATGCATCTTATTTTTCTTAGAATGACGGTAGCATTATAAGATGATCCCTTCACTAAATTTCAAGATAAAAGTGTTCTCCCCGAGTATGCACCGTTGCTAAAGTTCATCGTTTCGAAGCACCTCGTGATGATCGGGTGTGATAGACTCTACGTTCACATACAACGGGTGTAAGACAATTTTGCACAAGCAGAATACTTGGGTTAAACTTGACAAGCCTAGCATGTACAGACATGGTCTCGGAACACCGGAGACCGAAAGGTCGAACGTGAGTCATATAGTAGGTATGATCAACATAGAGATGTTCACCATTGATGACTACCCCATCTCACGTGATGATCGGACATGGGTTAGTTGATTTGGATCATGTATCACTTAGATAACTTGAGGGATGTTAATTTAAGTGGGAGTTTAGTAATTTGATTAATTGAACTTAATTTATCATGAACTTAGTCTTAATAGTTTTTGCATATCTATGTTGTAGATCAATGGCCCGTGCTACCGTTCCCCTGAATTTTAATGCGTTCCTAGAGAAAGCTAAGTTGAAAGATGATGGTAGCAACTACACGGACTGGGTCCGTAACTTGAGGATTATCCTCATTGATGCACAGAAGAATTATGTCCTTGATGCACTGCTAGGTGACAGACCTGCTGCAGGAGCTACTACAGATGTTATGAACGTCTGGCAGACTCGATCTGATGACTACTCAATAGTTCAGTGTGCCATGCTTTACGGCCTAGAACCGGGACTTCAAAGACGTTTTGAACGCCACGGAGCATATGAGATGTTCCAAGAGCTGAAGTTGATATTTCAAGCCAATGCCCGGGTTGAGAGATATGAAGTCTCCAACAAGTTCTATAGCTGCAAGATGGAGGAGAACAGTTCTGTCAGTGAACACATACTCAAAATGTTTGGGTATCATAACCACTTGACTCAGCTGGGAATTGATCTTCCAGTTGAGAGTGTTATTGACAGAGTTCTTCAATCACTGCCACCAAGCTACAAAGGCTTCGTGATGAACTATAATATGCAAGGGATGACGAAAATGATTCCCGAGCTCTTCGCAATGCTTAAGGCCGCGGAGGTAGAAATCAAGAAGGATCATCAAGTGTTGATGGTTAACAAGACAACTAGTTTCAAGAAAAAGGGCAAGGGAAAGAAAGGGAACTTCAAGAAGAATGGCAAGCAAGTTGCTGCTCCCATGAAGAAGCCCAAAGCTGGACCCAAGCCTAAAACTGAGTGCTTCTACTGCAAAGGGAATGGTCACTGGAAGCGGAACTGCCCCAAATACTTGGCGGATAAGAAGGATGGCAAAGTGAAGAAAGGTATATTTGATATACATGTTATTAATGTGTTCCTTACTAATGCTCGTAGTAGCACCTGGGTATTTGATACTGGTTCAGTTGCTCATATTTGTAACTCAAAACAGGAGCTACGGAATAATGAAGATTGGCTAAGGACGAGGTGACGATGCACGTCGGGAATGGTTCCAAGGTCAATGTGATTGCCGTCAGCACGCTACCTCTACATCTACCTTCGGGATTAGTTTTAGACCTCAATAATTGTTGTTTGGTGCCAGCATTGAGCATGAACATTATATCTGGATCTTGTTTAATGCGAGATGGTTATTCATTTAAGTCAGAGAATAATGATTGTTCTATTTATATGAGTAATATCTTTTATGGTCATGCACCTTTGATGAATGGTCTATTCTTGTTGAATCTCGATCGTAGTGATACACATATTCATAATATTGATGCCAAAAGATGCAAAGTTGATAATGATAGTGCAACATACTTGTGGCACTGCCGTTTAGGTCATATTGGTGTAAAGCGCATGAAGAAACTCCATGCGGATGGACTTTTGGAATCACTTGATTATGAATCATTTGATACTTGCGAACCATGCCTCATGGGCAAGATGACTAAAACTCCGTTCTTCGGAACAATGGAGCGAGCTAATGACTTATTTGAAATAATACATACCGATGTATGCGGTCCGATGAGTGTTGAGGCACGCGGCGGGTATCGTTATTTTCTGACCTTCACAAATGATTTGAGTAGGTATGGATATATCTACTTGATGAAACACAAGTCTGAAACATTTGAAAAGTTCAAGGAATTTCAGAGTGAAGTGGAGAATCATCGTAATAACAAAATAAAGTTTCTACGATCTGATCGCGGAGGCGAATATTTGAGTTACGAGTTTGATCTTCATTTAAAACAATGTGGAATTGTTTCACAACTCACGCCACCTGGAACACCACAACGTAATGGTGTGTCTGAACGTCGTAACCATACTTTATTAGATATGGTGCGTTCTATGATGTCTCTTACCGATTTGCCTTTATCATTTTGGGGTTATGCATTAGAGACGGCCGCATTCATGTTAAATAGGGCACCGTCTAAATCCGTTGAGACGACACCATATGAACTATGGTTTGGCAAGAAACATAAGCTGTCGTTTCTTAAAGTTTGGGATGCGACACTTATGTTAAAAGGCTTCAGCCTGATAAGCTCGAACCCAAATCGGAGAAGTGCGTCTTCATAGGATACCCTAAAGAAACTGTTGGGTACACCTTCTACCACAGATCTAAAGGCAAGATATTTGTTGCCAAGAATGGGTCCTTTCTAGAGAAGGAGTTTCTCTCAAAAGAAGTGAGTGGGAGGAAAGTAGAACTTGATGAGGTAATTGTACCTTCTCTCGAATCGTAAAGTAGCACATCAGAGAAAACCGTTCCCGTGATGCCTACACCAACTAGAGAGGAAGCTAATGATGATGCTCATGAAACTTCGGATCAAGTTACTACTGAACCTCGTTGGTCGACCAGAACATGTTCCGCACCAGAGTGGTACGGTAATCCTGTCCTGGAAGTCATGTTGTTAGACAACGACGAACCTACGAACTATGAAGAAGCTATGATGAGCCCAGATTCTGACAAATGGCTTGAGGCCATGAAATCTGAGATAGGATCCATGTATGAGAACAAAGTATGGACTTTGGTGGACTTGCCCGATGATCGGCAAGCCATTGAAAATAAATGGATCTTCAAGAGGAAGACAGACTCTGATGGTAATATCACTGTCTACAAAGCTCGACTTGTCGCGAAAGGTTTTCGACAAGTTCAAGGGGTTGACTACGATGAGACTTTCTCACCCGTAGCGATGCTTAAGTCTGTCCGAATCATGTTAGCAATTGCCGCATTTTATGATTATGAAATCTGGCAAATGGATGTCAAAACTGCTTTCCTTAATGGGTTTCTTAAAGAAGAGTTGTATATGATGCAACCAGAAGGTTTTGTCGATCCTAAAGGTGCTAACAAAGTGTGCAAGCTCCAGCGATCCATCTATGGACTGGTGCAAGCATCTCGGAGTTGGAATATACGCTTTGATGATGTGATCAAGCATATGGTTTTATACAGACTTATGGTGAAGCCTGCATTTACAAGAAAGTGAGTGGGAGCTCTGTAGCATTTCTGATATGATGACATATTGCTGATTGGAAATGATATAGAATTTCTGGATAGCATAAAAGGATACTTGAATAAGAATTTTTCAATGAAAGACCTCGGTGAAGCTGCTTATATATTGGGCATCAAGATCTATAGGGATAGATCGAGACGCTTAATAGGACTTTCACAAAGCACATACCTTGACAAAGTTCTGAAGAAGTTCAAAATGGACCAGTCAAAGAAAGGGTTCTTGCCTGTGTTGCAAGGTGTGAAATTGAGTCAGACTCAAAGTCTGACCACGACAGAAGATAGAGAGAAAATGAAAGGCATTCCCTATGCCTCAGCCATAGGTTCTATTATGCATGTCATGTTGTGTACCAGACCTGATGTGTGCCTTACCATAAGTTTAGCAGGGAGGTACCAAAGTAATCCAGGAGTGGATCCCTGGACATCGGTCAAGAACATCATGAAGTACCTAAAAAAGACCAAGGATATGTTTCTCGTTTATGGAGGTGACGAAGAGCTCATCGCAAAAGGTTATGTCGATACTAGCTTCGACACTGATTCGGATGACTCTAAGTCACAAACCGGATACGTATTTATATTGAATGGTGGAGCTGTTAGTTGGTGTAGTTCCAAGCAGAGCGTCGTGGCGGGATCTACGTGTGAAGCGGAGTACATAGCTGCTTCGGAAGCAGCGCATGAAGGAGTCTAGATGATGGAGTTCATATCCGATCTGGGTGTAATACCCAGTGCATCGGGTCCAATGACAATCTTCTGTGACAACACTGGAGCAATTGCCTTAGCAAAGGAATCCAGGTTTCACAAGAGAACCAAACACATCAAGAGACGCTTCAACTCCATTCATGAAAAGGTCAAGGATGGAAACATAGAAATTTGCAAAATACATACGGACCTGAATGTGGCAGATCCGTTGACTAAACCTCTTCCGCAGGCAAAACATGATCAGCACCAAGACTCCATGGGTGTTAGATTCATTACAATGTAATCTAGATTATTGACTCTAGTGCAAGTGGGACACTGATGGAAATATGCCCTAGAGGCAATAATAAAGTTGTTATTATTATATTTCCTTATTCATGATAAAGGTTTATTATTCATGCTAGAATTGTATTGATCAGAAACTTAAATACATGTGTGGATACATAAACAAATACCGTGTCCCTAGTGAGCCTCTATTAGACTAGCTCGTTGATCAAAGATGGTTAAGGTTTCCTAACCATGGACATGTGTTGTCACTTGATAACAGGATCACATCATTAGGAGAATGATGTGATGGACAAGACCCATTCGTTAGCTTAGCATATGATCGTTCAGTTTACTGCTACTGCTTTCTTAATGTCAAATACATATTCCTTCGACCATGAGATCATGCAACTCCCGGATACCGGAGGAATACCTTGTGTGCTATCAAACGTCACAACATAACTGGGTGATCATAAAGATGCTCTACAGGTATCTCCAAAGGTGTCTGTTGAGATGGCATGAATCGAGATTGGGATTTGTCACTCCGTGTATCGAAGAGGTATCTCTGGGCCCTCTCGGTAATACACATCACAAGAAGCTTGCAAGCAAAGTGACTAAGGAGTTAGTTATGAGATGGTGTATTACAGAACGAGGAAAGAGACTTTCTGGTAACGAGATTGAACTAGGTATGAAGATACCGACGATCGAATCTTGGGCAAGTAACATACCGACAGACAAAGGGAATTACGTATGTTGTCATAAAGGTTCGACCGATAAAGATCTTCATAGAATATGTAGGAACCAATATGGGCATCCAGGTCCCACTATTGGTTATTGACCGGAGAGGCGTCTTGGTCATGTCTACATCATTCTCGAACCCGTAGGGTCCGCACACTTAACGTTCGTTGATGATATAGTCTTATATGAGTTATGTGATTTGGTGACCGAATGTTGTTCGGAGTCCCGGATGAGATCATGGATATGACGAGGAGCTCCAGAATGGTCCGGAGGTAAAGATTGATATATAGGACGATGCTATTTGGTCATCGGAAAGGTTTCGGAATGTATCGGGTAGTCATCGGATCACCGGAAGGGGTTTCGGGAGGTTATTGGGCCATATGGGCAAAAGAGGGGAGCACACCAGCCCACAAGGGGCTGGCGTGCCCCACCTCTAGGCCGCCGTCCCTATGGAAGGAAAGAAGGGAGGGCTAGCCCCTCCTGCCTTCCCTCCACCTAAGAGAAAGGAAGGGGGGGCACCCCCTCCTGCCTTCCCCCCCGCGCGCCCAAGAAGGAAGGGGGGGGGGGCGGCTGATAACCCACAAGTATAGGGGATCGTTTGTAGCCTTCTTCGATAAATCAGAGTGTCAAACCCAGCGAGGAGCTAAAGGTAGAACAAATATTCCCTCAAGTTCTATCGACCACCGATACAACTCTATGCACACTTGACGTTTGCTTTACCTAAAACAAGTATGAAACACTTGACGTTCATCAAAAAGGGATATTTCAAACGAATCAATGGGATCATAGGAATTATCATAGCATTCGTCCTTCGGTAAGAACGAAGGGAAATTAAACAATGTATGAGTTGAAGAGTTACTCTCATTAGAAGGTGGGCGCGGGTGATCAATCCGCTCTTCCTCCTTTTGTTCTTCACTCTCCTCATCATCTTTTTCATCCAATGAGCTCACAGTTTCATCAATTCCTTCTTCCATAGACTCCTACAAAATATTAGTCTCTTCTTGGACAGCGGAGACTTTCTCAATAAATGCATCAGTATCGAAATTGTATTTATAATTATCATAGCAATATTTAAGTATAGCAAAATTTTCAGGTCTATAAACTGAATCATCAAAATCTTCAAACTTTTCAAACAAAGATTCAATTTCATAAGCACCCTTAAAAGCAACAAATTCTTCTATTCGTTCCACATCATAATAATCATATCTACCATTACCATAAGAAGCCAAGGTTTCATATTCATTAAATTTGCATGAAAAGGGACCAAGGGTGGCCGCCGGCCCCCTTGGGGTTGCCCTAGGCTGCCTTCCCTCCTCCCCCCACCTATATATATATGTGTGGAGGGAGAGGGGCAACACACACCATGATTCCCTAGCCGTGTGCGGTGCCCCTCTCCCTCTAGTTCATCCTCGGTCATATTTTCGTAGTGCTCAGCGAAGCCCTGCAGAGATAGTTGCATCACCACCGTCACCACACCGTCTTGCTGCCGGAAATTATCTACTACTTCGCCCGTCTTGCTGGATCAAGAAGGCGAGGACGTCATCGAGCTGAATGTGTGCTGAACGCGGAGGTGTCGTACATTCGGTACTTGATCGGGCGGATCATGAAGGTGTACGACTACATCAACCGCGTTGATAAACGCTTCTGCTAAACGGTCTACGAGGGTACATAGACATACTCTCCCCTCTCGTAGCTATGCATCTCCATGGATAGATCTTGCGTGTGCGTAGAATTTTTTTGTTTTCTATACAACATTCCCCAACAGTCCCCCCTTCTTTTAAAAGGGAGCTGGCAGCGTGTTTCTGAAGAGAAGGGGCGAAAAGGGTTGTGTTTATGCGTGAGTTGGCCCTCTTAATGGGCCGGGCCTATTTCTTTTGTGAACTGGTAATTTTGTCTAGTAATACACATATACGTATATACTCCATGCATAGAGTATGGGCCCCTGTTTGCGCTGGGCCCTAGGCCGTCGCACTTGTCGCCATGGTCCAAGGCCGGCCTTGGTGATACTCGTGGGTTTTAGTGAGTTACTCTAGCACCCTGCTAACTTTTACATACATTTCACTTCTGCAAATGATGTTCTTTGTAAATTTCTTTCAACGTGTTCCCGACAAGCAAGCATTAGCTAGACGAAGTAGAATAATTACTAATCGATTACCCTATCTGAATTAATGAAGGTTTTGTTCTAATTATCTTGGCCTAACCCACTTGCATACTAACAATTGTCGCCGCTACAACTATGTCAAGTTTTGAGGTAAAAAAGTGGTGTACTATCTAGGCATGTTGATCGTAAGCGAAACCTTCTTGTTATTTTTGTTTAAACAACCGAGTTCTTACGGTCTTGTTTCTTGCTCGAGGATGATCAAGTTTAAGATAGGGGAGGTTGATGAGTGTATTTTTACACTCATTTCCACCATTGTTTAAACTAGATAATCTCATATATTTTGAGAGAATCATTATGATACTATTACTAATGATTAATAAAAGCAAAAGAATGCAAATTGCTCTATTTATTTTGTTTCCTGTAGGAATGGGCCAATTAAGGGAGGAATCGAAGCATAGATAAAAAATATGAAGTTATGCGAACAACGGTAAGCAACCGGAGGCGCGGAGACGCAACCAGGAGAGAAGGCGGTGCCTGGTAGGAGAGCACCCGCATGTACCAACGCTAGTACCACCTGACGCCAGTTCCGTGACGTCAATACAAACTTTATAAAAGGGCGAAACCCCATTAGAAATAGAGAGCCGCCCATTCGCAGCAAAACACTGAAACCCTAAACGGTCGCACCACCATCCATCTCATAGCCTCCGCCATTCCCATATCCATCTCCATAGTAATTATGCCCTAGCCATTGGTCATCACTTGTAATCGAGATACATTTCATACACTCACATTGTAAGATTATTATCAATAATCCATCCTCAAGTTGGATCTACAGTGTCTTTCTTCTGTGATTCATCTACGATGTGTGAGTAGTCCACTCGGGCTATGGTCTGAAGCTTTGCCTTGCAACCTCGTGTACTTGTGTAGGATTGTTGGCATTGGCTTTAAGACCAAACATATTTTTGTGTATCGCAACAGATTTGTCTCTTGTCTCTTTATCGTTCTAAGGCCCCGCGGGTACCCAGGACCCCAAGGATCAATCAAGGAGGAGGTAAAGTGCAGGGATGAATGTAAGGCTATGCTGAAAGCCGGTGATAGTAAGGATAAGTACGATGGCTGAAACAAATTCCCCGGGGAAACATGAATTGCAGTCATTAAATGCCCCAATGTGTTGGTCTGAAGAAATCCTTCATAACCGAGGTAACCTTGCATGACGATAAGGGCATTGGTTGGACAATAGAATCACGATGCAGGTTGCTGATGGGTCATGAGGTTATTAGGATGCATTCCCTACATATACATGTTGACAACACACAATAGCGGTGTCGACCATGTTGAATATTTAGTTGAAATCCCAAGTGCAAGTATATGGCTGCAAGTTAAGACTTTGAGCCGTGACCTATTTCCATTTATTGTTTTTCTAAAACTGTGTGATTTTGGTTCGGGAAACTAGAACTTTTAGCAAAGGCAAAAGCTTGCAAGAACCATCTCTCAATTAGAAAATCTCCCCGTGGGTTCGATACCCAGGGGAACCTTTGAGGGGAAAAGCAGGTACTATCTCCATCCGAAACCAGATCAAGGTAATCAATGGATCCGACAATCAAGCTTGGGTCTCGACCCGAGAGCGGTGGAATGCGAGACGAACGGACTCCGATTTGATGCTCAACATGGCAGAGATGATCAAAAAAGGGGAAGAGATGAGTGGGGTGGAGCGGATAGAGTGAAGTGGCTAGGGTTTGGTCCGGGGTGGCGTTTTGTGTGGTCATGGTGGTCTAGTCCGGGCCGGTACAACGTGTCGAATGCATCTAGATGGACCCAAATACGTCACATATATGTGCTGGAAATGATGGTGCTGGACAACCCAGACATATGAGCTGGAAATGGGTCCAGCTGTATGGCATTTTTCTATTCAGATTGTTCACTTGAGAAACTGGGGAAGAGGGTCCACTGGAGATTCTCTTACGTGCAGTAAGATCTCATTTCTTCCAAATTATCATGGGAAATACGCCCTTCTCTTCCAAGGGTATCTTCAACAAATCCCCTTTCACCTATAAAGAATGGTAGAGGGAGTTGAGCCAAAAAAAGCTCGAATAAATTCAATAAATGTGATATTTTTTAGGGGATCCGTATAATCCAGCCCAACTTCCCCTCTATGTAGGGGAAATGGCTTTTCCGTATAACTGTCACAACCACCGGGCCGCCGCCGCATCGCCGCATGCCCGCTTGATGTCATTGACCACCACCAACCATTAATTGATGTCACCGTCGACCATCACCATTCACCACCGTTGCTCACACACTACCGCCACCGTACTACTGCCATCGCTTCACACACACACACACACACACACACACACACAGAGAGGAGGGAGACAAAAAGAAAATATAGGTTAGAGGGGATGATGTATAAAGGATATGATAAAGCACCTCATTTGCAAATCTTATCTAGATTATATGGACATCCGTATAATTATTTCGAGGGGAGTTTTTATGGGGATTAGTTTGAGATGCTCTAACCCACTGATAACCCACAAGTATAGGGGATCGCAACAGTTTTCGAGGGTAGAGTATTCAACCCAAATTTATAGATTCGACACAAGGGGAGTCAAAGAATATTTGTAAGTATTAGCAGTTGAGTTGTCAATTCAACCACACCTGGAGATTAATATCTGCAACAAGGTGATCGGTAGCATAGTAGTATGATAGTTTGGATAATAGTAGCAGTAACAGTAACAGTGATAGCAATGATTTTATAGCAAGTGTATCAGTAACAACAGCAGTAGTAACTTAGCAAGAGCAATATGTGGAAAATTCGTAGGCATTGGATCGGTGAATTCGTTGGATGATATTCATCATATAACAGTCATAACATAGGGCGATACAAGGTTAGCTCCAGTTCATAAATATAATGTAGGCATGTATTCCGTAAATAGTCATACGTGCTTATGAAAAGAACTTGCATGACATCTTTTGTCCTACCCTTCCGTGGCATCGGTTCCATAAGAAAACTAAGGGATATTAAGGCTTCCTTTTAATAGAGAACCGGAACAAAGCATTAACACATAGTGAATACATGAACTCCTCAAACTACGGTCATCACCGGAAAGTATCCCAATTACTGTCACATTGGGGTTTACGGATCATAACACGTAATAGGTGAATATGACTTATAAGATCGGATCTAGAACATAGATATAATGGTGGAAACATAAACAGTTCAGATTTGAAATCATGACACCCGGGCCCTAAGTGACAAGCATTAAGCATGGCCGTAAAGTCATAACAACATCAATCTCAGAACATAGTGGATACTAGGGATCAAGCCCGAACAAAACTAACTCGATTACATGATGAATCTCATCCAACTCCTCACCGACCAGCGAGCCTACGAAGGAATTACTCACTCCAGGTGGGGAGCATCATGGAATTGGTGATGAAGGAGGGTTGGTGATGACGAAGACCGAAGATTTTCCTCTCCGAAGCCCCGAAAAGGGCTCCAGATCTGGCCTCCCAATGAAGAACAGGAGGTGGCGGCGGCTCCGTATCTGAAAGGCGATGAAACTTCCTCCTTTATTTTTTTCTCTGAAAATAGGATTTTATAGCGTCGGAATTAGGGTCAGTGGGGCCACGAGGTGGGCACAACCCACCAGGGCGCGCCTCGAGGGGGGGGGGGCGCTCTGGTGTCTTGTTCTCACCCAGGGCCCCCCCTCCGATGGTTCTTGGCTCCAGTATTTTTCTTTTATTGTGAAACAATTCTCCAAAAAGTTTTGTTCCATTCCGAGAACTTTTATTTCTGCACAAAAACAACACCATGGTAGTTCTGCTAAAAACAACGTCAGTCCGGGTTACTTTCATTCAAATCATGCAAATTAGAGTCCAAAATAAGAGCAAAAGTGTTAGGAAAAGTAGATACGACGGAGATGCATCACCCACCCTCTTGTTCTCTCCTTCGTTCTTCCACCTCCCGAGAGCATCTCCAAGAACAAATTAGTTTGAGAAAAAATTAGAACACTAAAAAGTGTTATTTAGGGCACCAGAAAATATCCATCTCGTGACCCCCTCGTCTGCCCCCGTCGGCGGCCAGGGGGAAACCCTAGCCGCCACTCGCCAGAGGCCTCTCCCCCGCCTCCCCTACTCCTCGCCGCCGCCGGGCGAAGCCTGGCTGGCGTTGGTGGCGGCGGGGCCATTTTCCCTCCTCCCCTCGTGATATGCGGCGCGGGACGCGACATGCTGGTGAGAAGCGAGGGGCTCGCGCGAGGCGGCTCGACGGCCGGCCGCGCTGCGGGTGCGGCGGTGCGACGGTGCGGCAGCGCCTGCGCGGAATTTCTGGTGGGTCATGCTGGCGCGCTGGATTGGCGGGGCGGCTAGCGGCGGCGGCTCCATCAGATCCAAGCATATGGCGACGAGGACTGCGGAGGCGCGGGGTCGCTGGTTGGGGTCACTGGCTTCGGCCAGATCTGGCTGTGGCTGGTGGCTGGACGCGTTCGTGATGTCGAGTGACTTTCCCATGGTCACCGGGTTGCGGACGGCGCGGTGGCGGGTACGGACCGTCGGCAACTGGGCGGATCTCGACGGTTTTTTCTAATCATGCGGGGATTCAACCCTGGTCTGGAACCTTGACACCTCGGGTAATTCTGGGGGAAACCCTAGGTCTCTTTGGGATTGAGTGATGACGGTGCTTTTGTATCATAGTCCCTCTTGAGGGCATCGTTTTGAGTTTGCTTAGGTGGAAGGGACCAGCGACGCCGGTGGCGTACGGACTGGTGGCGCGACTACCGATGAAAATCGCGCTGACTTTGGTCATGGCAGACGATGGCGGCGTCTCTGATGTCGTTTCCTTGTTGAGGCATCATTGTTGCAGTTTGCATCATCAGGTTTGGGATGCTCCAGGGGAAACCCTAGATCTGGGTCTCCCGGATCGGACGATGAGGGGACTAGAGGAGGAGCGGTATTCCATCCACCGCAAGGTCGACGGCGGATCACGGCGGCATGGCGTTGCGGAGTTTCGGCATCGGGCGCAGGCGGATGGATACGTGCAGGATGGTGGCGTTGTCTGGCGTCATGGTGGCGTCGATGGCAGGCCTAAAAAGGTCGGTGCGTCAGTGCCTGCTCTAGAGATGGACCAGTGGAAGACGGGGGCGGCGGCTTTTGAGAGTGCGCCGGACCGGTGTGTGACACAGTCCCAGTATGTGGCTGGGTTGGGGCATCCGGCTTTAGATGTTAGGCTTTGGTGCGATGTCTGTTTGGTATTTGACTCGGATATTCGGCACCCCTTCATCAAGGGCATAGGAGTAGCGACAGGTGTTGCAAAGATGGTGGCTTCAGACTTACTGATGTATTACTTTGTAAGGTCTCTGTGAATAATTAATAAAGTGGCTGCATGCATCACCCAGATACAGAGGCTGGGGGTATATCCTCCTTTTCAAAAAAGAAAGAAAGAAAATGTCCATCTCCAACGGTTGTTCTAAAATAGGGCACCACTGCTCCAACGGCTCCCTAAAATAGGGCACCCACCACATATTTCTTCTTCACAATTGCATGTGTATTGAAACAAAACATAACTATTGATAGAATTTAAACTTTGCAAGATCACCACACACATAATGAACAACATATCAAATTGAACTTCAAATCCACATATCAAATTCAAATGCAAACCACAAGCATAGTGCGTCACCAACACATTTTTTTTGCATAATAAAGATAAAAGTACATATAACATAGTCTCTCGAGTTTCATCTCCTCCATTGCCACTTGTGTTCCCATTGTCTCCATGGTTGGGAACATTGGTCTCATTGCCACCATTGGTTTCATTGTCTTCATTGTCATCCATGCCTCCTCCCATCCCACCACTCATAGCACCACCCATGCCTCCTCCCATGGCACCCACAACACCATCCATGCCACCTCCCATGTCACCCATCAATACACCCGTGAATCCTTCTATGTCGCCTCCCATGGCGCCATGAATCCTCCCGTGCCTTCTCCCATACTGCCATTGGTTGCTCGCTTCCAACGGCCGCATCAATGCCAATTTCTTCCACATAGCATTTTGTTTCCATCTTCTTGGTAGTTTGGCAACTTCCTTCGGAGTTGCATCAACAAAACCCTCCTCATCCATGTCAAGATTGGGCTCCTCCCATTGTGTGTCATATTCTTGAGAGGGGGTACCTTGAGAAATAAAATCTTGAGACGCAACATTCATGTTTTGCAAAAAAGTTTCATCATCGACACTTCGAGACTACATGCATCAAAATTGAATAACATAGGCACACATCACCTATAATTGCATTGAACAAGATGACTTTGCAACAAAGCTAGAAAAAACGAAGATATTTTTTATGCCTTTACGGCATTTTGTCGAACGGGTGTGGACGCCGGCGGCCATGGCGACGGGTGACGCTGGTTCCTCCTCCACACGATCGGTGGCGAGGGAGGGGGGGAGGGGGAGTGCACCACCGCAACAGCCGGAGCGGTCATGGTCGCACCGTTCGTCTTTTCGGCTGCGACGAGGCAACCAACGACGGATCCCGCGGTGTCCGCTTCACGTCGACGCTGTCGGGTGGCTTCGGCTGGGCCTTTAGAGCGACGGTGTGGTTTGGCCCATCCCCTCTGACTACGGCGACGGCGTGTGAGGGCGCAAAAACGACGCGGTGGGCAAGGGGCTTGGAGGCGGCCACGACGACGACAGTGGGAACCATCGAAGGAGGTTCTGCAGCGTGACGGCAGCGGGGTCGGCGATCGCGTAGGAGGTGTCGTCCATGACGGTTCAACGGCTGGCAGTGGCCACACGCGGGAATGTTTAGCATTGGGCAATCGCACAATGTGTTTTTTTGTTTGGGGCAACTGCTTGGGTGTTGTATATTTGCACTCAAGTGGTTGTAATTTAGGGTTGCCCAAATTTGTGTACCAAAATTTATATAGCGTAGTTATTGGAGCACTGTTTTTTGTTCTAAAACCCCTAAAAAAGGGTTATTTTGCCTGCTGCCTGTCCCGTAGGTGCGCCGCTCCGCCACTCCCCGCCGCCGCTGCTTGCTGTCGACCTCCGCCTGCTCCCCAGCACAGTAATCCCCGCTCGCCCTCCTCTGCTCTGCTCGCCCCCGCACCGCCTGCCTGCACGTCCCGTCCCCCCCCCCCTCCCCCCCCCCCCCCCCCTCTCTGTGCTGCAAGGACGACGAAGGCGCCGCGAACGCGACCTCGACAGCCCTTTCTGCTGCCCTGGCTCAGCCCCCGTGACCTTGACGGCCTCTTGTCCTAGGTTTGTTCATCCCTTTGACTGATGTAATTCCCCATACTGCAACTCTTCTCTTGTCATGGCCAATAGAGATAATAATTCCTGATTTTCCTTTCTTGATTTCCTGCAATGTTGTACATTTGGTAAATAGTTGATGTCTAATTTCACGATTTTAATCTGCTTCCAGTTTTAGAGTTCGCCTTGTTAATCTGTGTAGGCTTTTCCATAATACACTTGCGCTCACATTTTCAGTTATGGCAACCAAAAATACCTTTTACCTTCAATACTCGATGTGGCATGCTTTACCTTACACATTATCACCTGCACAGGCATTCCTTTGCCTCTATGCAATGAAGTGGTGCATAGACTGAATAATGAATGATACGTTGTATAGATGTAAGTGGCGCATACAGTGAAGAATTCATGTTAGTAAGCTATTTAGCAGATGCATATGAGCTGGCAATTGTTGTGCTTCAGAATGCTTTGCTATGACTGATTCTTAGTGTGGTGCTAGCTTTTACTGTTTGTTTCTGTCCACCTGTGCAGGTAGTCTTGGTAATTGTGAGAAGCTTAATGAGGTATGGGCATTAGTGAAGAATGATACACATCCAGTTCTGCTCAGGTATACATTTTGTTTTACCAGCTTCTGTTATTAGTTTTTCGGTTCCCCTATGAATCGTTCGACTGGTGGTTGTTCCAACAAAAGAGTTAATCTTTATCCACATAAAACTTATGCCTTTTATTTAATTAAACAATTTATGACGGTGGTTTGGTTACTAGGCTCGATTGTGTTTCTTATAAAATGGTTGTGCACTACAATATTTCACTATGGTTTCTTCTGCTGTTACAAGCTTTTGCATGTCCCTCTTAGCCTTTTGCTTTCCTGTATATACTTTGTTTTGGCAGTGAACTACCCAAGAGATAAGGATGCCAACTTTGCTTCGAGCAACTACTATGAATTTAAGAGCTTTCTTGACTGCAGGCCATGGGCATGACAATAGGTACAAGGGGGTGTTGAGGGCCACCATGGATGTGATTGGCAGTCTGACTGCTGCACAGAGCAAACATGTTGTCTGAATAGGTTCAGATTTGAGCAAATCAGTTATAACCTGTATGGTGTTCGGATTTGTTATGGTAAGATTTGAGCAAATCAGTTATAGCCTGTTTGAATTTCAGATTTGGTAATGCAAGTTTGCCTCCTCCCAGCAGACACCATTTTGTGCTTACAAGATCAACTTCATTTGCCTCACTATTGTGAATGTACTTGAATATATTTGGTACTGCACTCAAATTGTGCAATCCACTATCATTGATGTCATTACTGTTGGTACATTATGTGGGCAAGAGACTTAATTTTTAGACACCTTTTCTTAGACTTAATTTTTAGACACCTTTTCTTCCCTTTATAGAGAGCCGATGCCACTGAGATTTTGTAAGCTTAGAGCCTCGCTGTGGCTGCTGGGTGGGTATTCGGGCTGAACAGTGGGTTTGTGGGAGGATGCTTGTTGATATATGAATAGTCCTCCATTCCATACCGGTGTGCGACTCGCATTGACCACCCCCCAACAAAAAAAAGATAGGATACAGAAATACGCACACGCCAGCCTCCCTAAAATCGCATGTGGAGGACGTGGCTATAGCTGGGCGCAGCAGAGCGCTCTGTTCCGTCTAGTAATGAATTGATTTGTGGCTAATGTGCAATTTTTTGGTGTGGAAAATGTCCGACATTATCATAGAGTTAAATGTAATTTTGTTTTTAATTTTTGTATGAACTAAACTATTCAAGATACTATCGTTATAAAGAACAATCTGTACTTCAGTTGCTGTTATTTTGAACTACTATATTTTAAACTGCAGTGGATTCTTTTTTGTTAATCGGAATACCTTGGCTTAAAATCCTAGCTCTGCCCCCATGTGCAAGTGATGATACATATCATTCTGTGATTGATGTGTGCAGAACTTGATATGCACTGATGGAAGCTGCAAGGAGTGAAGGGGATGAGCTGATTGCGGATTATGTTGATTGCCTCATGTCCTTGGACACCAATGCTCGGTCTGTCCAGAACGACAATCTGATTCTCGGAGGTCCAGTCATAGAAGCAGGAGTAGCTGCTTCGGTTGGTGGTATTACGGAGCAGGATGCCATGAAAGATTTTGTACCTCCAGAGGTTCCTAAAGAGCCATTGCTAGGTATGACATTTGAATCTGATGAAGCAGCAAAGACTTTCTACAATGAGTATGCCAGGCACCTTGGATTTCCCTTTCGTGTTGGTAGGTCTCGCCGTTCGAAAGGTGCAGAGGAGGTTGTCGTCATGAGGAGGTTTGTTTGCTCAAGGGAAGGCATGTACAGAAAGAAGAATTCATCATCAGATGAGGCTACAAAGAAGCGTGAGAGGATGTCTATGCGGGAAGGTTGCAATGCTATGATGGAGGTGGTCAGAGAATCAAACCATTGGGTTGTTTCCAAGCTTGAAACAGCTCACAATCATAACCTTGGCACCTGTAGTAGAGTTGGGTATCTTCGTGACAGAGGTTTGCTTGATGCCTCCAATAAGATCATTATGATGAGCTCAGACGGAGTGCCCTTTCTGAGGCAGAATATTCTTGGGGAAGGCGGAGACGCTCAAGGTCTTCTTGATTATTTGAAGAAGATGCAAGCCAACGACCCTGCTTTCTTCCATGCCATACAGGTCGACAAGAATAGCTGTCTAATGAATGTTTTCTGGGCCGATGCTAGAGCCAAACTTGCTTACCAGCATTTTGGGGATGCTGTTACATTTGACACAACATACAAGAAGAACAAGTATATGATGCCCTTTGTTACCTTCTCAGGAGTCAATCATCATCTTCAGCCTGTTATATTTGGATGTGCATTGCTTATGGAAGATACTGAATGCTCATTTGTTTGGCTATTTGAAACATGGCTGGCAGCAATGAGTGGGAAGGCACCATGTTCACTAGTTACCGACCAAAATCGGGCCATGAAAGCTGCAATTGGAAGGGTTTTTCCGCATACCTGTCACCGCTTCTGCAAGTGGCACATTTTGAGTAGAACCAAACAGAAGTTAGCTCATACATACTCAGAGCATCCTACTTTAATAGATGAGTTAGAAAGCTGTGTTATTGAGTCTGAAACAATCAACACATTCGAAACAGCGTGGATGTCAATCATTGATACTTATGATTTAAGAAATAATACATGGCTTCAAGCAATGTACAACATCCGCCAAAAATGGGTTCCTTTGTACCTGATGGATACATTCTGTGCAGAAATATCTAAAGCGCAGAAGTTAGAAACCATGAATGATTTCTACAAGAAGTATTTCAGTACAAAGGTGACACTGGAAGTTTTTCTAACCCAATTTGATTTGAGCATAGAAAACCATTATGAGGAAGAAGCAAAAGCAGATATGGACACTTCTTTAAATTTGGTGAGGACAAAGACTGCATCACCAATGGAAAAGCAGGCAGCACGTACCTACACCAAAGCAGTCTTTAGTAGATTTCAGGAAGAATTTACAGAGTCTTTGGCGTATATTATTCAGAAAACTAAAGATGGCTGCATAAGTGAATACAACATCACGAAAGATGAAAATTCATCAGATACATTCTGTGTGACCTACAATGCTTCCAATAAGATGGCAAAATGTAGTTGCAAATACTTTGAGTTCTCAGGTATTTTATGCCGTCATATTCTAGGAGTATTCATAATAGTTGATCCACATTTACTTCCACCTGATTACTTTTTGAAGCGTTGGACAAGGAAGGCCAGAGACGGTGGTTTATTAGAATACAACTGCGATAACCATCAAGATGATGCTTGTCAGTCCATTACAAGCCGATACGATGTTCTATGTGCTGATGCCATTGGATGTGCTGAGAAAGGATCTGGATCAGAGACAGTGTACAAAGCAGCAAAAGATATCTTACAGAAGGCATATGAAGAGATTATTGTTTATGAAAGAAATCCAGCAAGGGTATCACAAAGGGATGCTATAAACATCAATGAGGATGTCATGGTTGATGATAGCATGATTGATCAGTCTTTGCCTGATTCCAGACGGAAGGTATGCCTAATGTTAAATTTTATAATTTTTTTATGAGAATCATATTCTTAAAGCAGTTAATTATGAGAGCAAAGTTGGTAGTTGGTACTAGCGGTTATTGTTTTTGCTTGGTTGATCAGAATGAGTCCTGGAGTACTTTTATGGCTTTATGTCAATTACTAAATGCTATGTAATTCCTAATTGAAATGATTCAAAACAGGAGCTGGACCATATTTTAAACTTTTTGAGAGGAACATAGTGTTGCTCGTTGAAACTTGCTGCTCTCAGTTTTTTCTTTTCTGACTGAAAATATGAGATGAAAAAAAATGCTATTTCTGATTTACATTTATCCAAAGTTTCTTATCAGAGGGAAGCTATGCAACAACACTGCATTTTGTTTGCCTTTTCAGGTGACTAATCTGCTTGGCCAGTTTCTTGTCTCCTCTTGGTCTCCCTGAATGTATTTTCTATTTACTGCTGGGGATTGCAGTTATCCACATTGATACACTGTTAATTAGTTTGGTGGAGAATAGCATCTGACCCTCTCAAGATGAAGAGTGCTCCTGTGGATGGTAAATGAAAATGATTATTAGCACAGAATTGATGCTGCAGCGATATGGTTTGAATTTGACTCAGAAGAGCCTCTCAGATTGTCAACATTCTTCTTTGAGGTCGGCGCACCTATTGCCTAGGAGACTCATGTGAAGATTATGGCTGGTGGCACTGTTCAAACTAGGTAAGCAGTAAGAATTAAACCAGTGCGGCCCGTGGCAGTACAATGCTACTGGTGTCCATTACATAGTTTTAGCATTGTTTTTTTTTTATACTTTGGCTTGTACTCCCTCCGTCCCAAAATTCTTGTCTTAGATTTGTCTAGATACGGATGTATCTAACACTAAAACGTAACTAGATACATCCGTATTTAGACAAATCTAAGACAAGAATTTTGGGACGGAGGGAGTAATAACTTTGTGGCCGTTAATGTAAATCGACGGGGGGAGGTGAAAACTGAAAACAATGCTATATATTTGTAACATGAAAACTGTATGAGAGGTCAGTTGCTTGTGCATGCGTACTTGCAGAAGCAGTACTTGCAATTTATGAGAGTCAAGAAGTAAAAATCTTTTATTTTAGGATATTCCCTTTTATTTCAAAAAAGAATTTACGCCTAGTCTAAATTCAGTTAATAACAAATATTATAGCTGATTCTTGATATATATAATCATGGGGTTTGTTCTCTTTGTGGATTCTGGTCCTGCATAGCATGACAGTAGTGCAACGAGGATTACTTTACATAATGTACATGCATCATGGCAACATCATGCTTAATTGTTGAGCAAATACTGACGGGCATAGCAAAAGCATGCCACTCACAACTCCTGAATGGCCACCACATAGTTTTTGCATGGCTCCATCACATGCATGAAGTTGACAGGAAGGTGAAAACAGTGCTATATATTTGTAGAGTCCTATTACCACTGCTCCATGGATGCAAGTAGCCTCATATTGTCATTTCATTTTGAGGGATGTGTGAGATGCAGACTCATATTTAGTAGCTGGAATATTGGAGGGAAACAAAGATCTAGGTAGATCATCCATGTATTTTATGCATTGGGAGAAGCTGCAAAAACAGAGTTACACTTGTTAACTCATCTAGACATTCCATCATGGGAGGATCTAATCTGGTGATCTCAGGGTGGCGGAAGCTCATGGTGATGGGTGTTGGCGTCCATCGGGAAAGGATAAAGATGTGTTCTCACGGGCGGTCACACTGCTCCTCTTGGCCACGTTGCCTCCCATACAAATATGTGTAGTTCACACAGTCCCCTAGAGCCTGCTGCCTCCAGTACAAATATGTGTAGTTCACAGAGTCCCCTTGAGCCCGCTGCCTCCCATACAAACATGTCTAGTTCACACAGTCCCCTTGAGCCCATTGTCTTCTGTCGACGTTCACGCTAAGACCTCTACAGGGTTTCAGATTTGAAGGCCTTGTTATGTGTAGTTCACAGAGTCCCCTTGAGCCCGCTGCCTCCCATACAAACATGTCTAGTTCACACAGTCCCCTTGAGCCCATTGCCTTCTGTCGACGTTCACGCTAAGACCTCTACAGGGTTTCAGATTTGAAGGCCTTGTGATTCCTTGCAAGGAGGCCAAGGGGCTAATAAGGATTAATGTAGTCATCAAAGAGCATTTTAAGCTAGTTTTCACTATAACTCCACTAGATCGCGTTGTCATGGATCGTGAATAACTAGTTGGGTTATTCACGCCCAACGTTCTTGGACTAGGATAGGTGCGACGAAATAGAAACCTCTATTTGGTAGCACAATATGGTACTCCCTCCGTCCAAAAATTCTTGTCTTAGATTTGTCTAAATACGGATGTATCTAGTTACGTTTTAGTGTTAGATACATTCGTATCTAGACAAATCTAAGACAAGAATTTTGGGACGGAGGGAGTACAAAGCTATTTTACCTCTTCATATATTTTAAATGTGGACCGATGTTTAGTTGTGGGAAAGTTCCACTCTTCAGCAGCTTTGTGCATCATAATTCTATAAACACACGTCGATTTTCCACGGACATGTTTAGTAAAGCTATGCCGGTGAACAAACCACACCTCTGGTGTACTTTCAATGCGCGTATGCTCACAAGTCAATAGGCAGAAAATCAATAGACCTGCTGAAATTCCTGTCATCTTGTTATCTGGTACACCATGCATACTTTGCCAGCGGTGCTCCTTTCGGCCAGTTCAACTCAGTGAGCAGATTTACGCTGGCTGCTGCTTGCCCATTTTTGCAACAACAACAACATTTACAAGCAAAGACCGTGCGGCACAAACAACATTTATATTTTTGCATCGGGAAACTTAATGATAAGACATGGAAATTTTGCATGAGCATCACACAATAAATTGCACACGCAACAGACTCAAGAGGTCCAGCATCTGCACCATATATGTATAGCCCGGTAGCCCCTTCATTCTTCATGGATGAAATATATGCAAAGCTCTGCCTCTTCATCGAGTAGAAGGAAAATCGATACAATGGTGGTATATGTATTTCTTGGATGCAGAGCTTTTGTGCAAGCTTATTGCTCCTTAATTATATCTATTTGAGCAATATATATGACTGAGATATGAAAAAAAGATGTATTTTTAAACTTCTTTAAAAAGAAAAAGAAGTGCCCGGAGGAAAACAAAGAAGCCATTGAACATGTCTTACTTTGGTTGAAATTAGACTATTTGTCCACTTGCATTTTTATGGGAGGCAACGTGATGAATTAGTGAAGAAGACTCATCACTGATGAAGCCCGAACATTTTTCTTTTCCAAACCATGCAGAAGAAATGTATGTGAATATAGAATTAACCCTCAGTGCCATTGTGTCGTGCCCTTTGTCTCGCAATGATTTTTTGAACATTTTTATTTTCATATTTTAGTAAAACAGATTACAACACATATGTACACACTCACACCACCTACCAAAGGCTCGGACGGAGTCGCGGAGCTTTAAAACTAAAGCAGTCATCATGGACACCTCACCATTAAAGGTAACATTGCCTTTTAATGAAAGAATAATCCGCAAACGAGACACCAAAGCGCCAAGCCAAGGACTTGATCCCTGATGGGCTGTGCTGAAGGTACAACTACGCTATCCAAACACTGGTTGGTTCTTAGCATGAACAGTTCTATTCGTGTAGATACACACAGCTAATAGGTTCCATATATATTCACCTGTAAAAAAAACAGGATATTCGGCGAATTAAGAACTGAAACACTCGGAGTGTAGATACACACAACTAATAGGTTCCATATATTTTCACCTGTCAAAAAAAAAAAGGTTCCACATATTCTGTAGCTGCTAGCACCAGGATATTCGGCGAATTAAGAACTGAAACACTCGGAATAGGCATCACTGTGGTCAAATACGTACAACATATTGCTGATCGAGACAATCACACTATTAACTAATACACGCGCACTGTTTCAGAGAAGAAAATCTTTAATCCTCTGCTTGATATATAAATCTATACATGATCTTTCCGTTAACAAATGGACAAATATCTTGTTAGAACATTTTACAACTTCTGAATCCCTAGTTCAACATCAGCATCTGCTAGCCTGCTACTGGTCAGATCTTATTCACACTCGCATAATAATTAACATACAGCTGGGTGAAGACATAAAGCAATCAATTAAATTAGTGCAAGAGTTAGCTTCTAGCACTAGTACATCATAGTATGAACTATGACTGGTGCTATTTGGAGTGTACAACCAGCCTCTTTGCGACCAACCGGATGCCGGCATTTTGCTGGTAGTCATATATTTCCAGCGAGAAGAACGCATCCAGCCTGTTCCCCCGGACAAACAGGGAGTCCAGTTCCGCGGCATCTACCTTGCTAAAAGCAAGCTTCTGAATGTTGCCGCTGGGCTCTTTCTGGTATATGTCTGTCGAGTAGGGCGAAGCACCGCTGCTGGGAGTGGTAGGGATGCTGCAAAAGCAACTCAACATTATAAATCAGATATGTGAGGTGGCAAATCAAAGACTAGAGATGGAAAGGGGACCAGGGCTCACTTGAGGCGAACGGTTGGACGATTCACATAACCGTACTTCTTTATCACGGTTCTCCACTCGGAAGTGGTACCAGACTCTTGAAAAAATCTCTGGGCCTGATTATCACAGAATTCTAGAACTTTGCTTAGATTCTCAGGGATATCAACCACCATGTTCAACTTTGGACGACCTGCAGTGTCTAGGAACTTTGTACCAACTCCAAACTGGACTTTCAAGCCAGCGCAGCAAAGGTGTAGTGGACTATCTTTGTGCTTGATCAATGTTCTCCGATTAAATTGGTAAGAAGGGGCAGTAAAAATCTTGATGCACTCAGTTGATACATCATCTGGCTCGAGGAACCCAGAATGACCACTGAAACTCGCATCCATCTGCATAGAAGCATCTAATTTCATCTCCTCAATGTGGGATATCAAGTCACTGCATTCCCCGTTCATTGCAGGATCAACTGATTCTTGATTATCTTGATCTGTAGTTAAACCATTGACTTGAGAAACAGTACGTTGTCGTTTCGAAGAATCAGGTGATGTGTTTGCTTCAAGATTCTTCACCTCAGGAGAAGTAGCCCCACCAATTTTGCTTCTTGTAATTGCACCCACAAGGTTCTCAACAATAAGCACTTCCGGAAAACTTGCCTCCTGTTAGCAGGATTTCAGGATTTAGTCAATTGATTATCTTGAAACATCAAATAGATTAATGGAGCCTAGAAACATGTCATAAATAGGATGCTTCATCGGTTCTTTATTCTCCTAGTTAGTACTCCCTCTGTCCCTATCACAACATGGCGCACACGTATTTCGAGATTCAACTTTGACCATCATTTGACCACAAAACGTGTTATATGCCAAAAAATATATACCATCAAATTCGTACAAAAGCATAGTTTCAAATGATACAGTTTTTGTAACATATGATTAATATATTATTGATGAAAATGATGGTCAAAGTTTAATCACGGAAACCGAGGGCGTACTATTTCTATCCGTACTTCAAGATCTTGAAGTACAATGATGGTTTTCTTTGTTTTGCAGAAAAATAACAACTGCAATTATCAAAACAGGGAACATATTAAGAAAATGAAAGATGTGTTATACGTTGATGATGCTCCTGCCATTGATACAAGGTCTATATTGCAATAGTTAAATCTCAACAGTCCGTTGAAGCTACTCCAGATGACCAATGCATGAAAAAATGGGAGGAAAAACCACCATAGTAATTTCAGGGAAACAAAAGTAGCAGAAGGTAACCAGCCAGCTTCTACAAAAAAAATGTATAAACGTTTCATGAAGGTCATCTAAATAATAGGCAGTTAAGCAATCATACCAGGAACAATA
The DNA here is from genome assembly GCA_011799875.1 of Thinopyrum elongatum. NCBI lineage: Eukaryota > Viridiplantae > Streptophyta > Magnoliopsida > Poales > Poaceae > Thinopyrum > Thinopyrum elongatum. The sequence continues at coordinate 112,819,807 of CM022301.1, read as the reverse complement.
CTGTAGCACAATATTTGAGAACTTCAAGGTTCATCCTGACATCATCCAGGCTCCTGTAGATAGATTGCAAAGCAAGTTAGTACAAGATCATTCACTAAAGTTTCATGTAAAAAATAAAAAATTCATAGGAAGTAATAATATCAACTTGTAACTATTACTTGGTAGTTAATGATATTTCCTTGCAGAAGGGAATGCAGATCAAACTTGATAAGAAATTGAGCAAACGTTGGGCACAATCATGAGCGCACTGAGCAACAGATGTAATTCACATGAACCAAGATAGCTGTTTGCAACAATCAATTTGTACTAAGAGTAACAATTGATGGACTGGGCGACATATAATTGCGACATCTCTTGAACTCCGCATGTTATACCTATAAAGAAGAATCATGTAATAGTCTTTGCCTTTTAGGAGATAATGATTTTCAGATGAGACATCTAAGATGGGATGGGGCAAAATCCAGGTTGGATTGGATCTGGGTATACTAAGTGACATGATGCTGCCAAGACATATAATGGGCTGGGTCACATATAATTGTGACATCTCTTCTGCTTAGCATGATACATCTGTAAATGAGAATCATCATGGATCATGTAATAGTTTATTAGGAGAAACTAATTTTCAGACAAGCATCTAATATGGGAAGGGACGAAAATCAGGGGTGGATATGATCTGGGTATCCTAAGTTACATCATGCTGCAAGACATATTAGATAGTTAGGAAATCAAACGAGGCATCGTGCAGCAAAATTTCTTGTATCACACTATTCCGACATCCCAAGTAGCAGCATGCAAGATATGCTAATCTGAGCAACATAACAAGAATTCAGACGAAATTATAACTTCTGGATTAATGTAACATCTACCTGTGCTTTTGCCTCCCTAGACCGAAGTAATTTGCCAAGCTTGCCATCTGTGGATACAATAGACAAGATAAGAACATATGAATATTCCTTGTTGCAATAAGGAACTGTCCTGAAAACTTTCAGTAAAGCTGGAAAGGCCATATGTTTTTCAGCTCGAGTGAAAACTCAATTGTCCATATGATTAATCCTCATCTAAATCAAAACCTCCTTTTACAAACTATAAGTGAATCTACATCAACACAAGCTTGTGCACCTTCATGTCTCCTGCTCTCCTCCCAAACCGCTGGGTAAGCAGAGGTAGTGTGTCGATCATCCCTTCCGGCTCCGGAGGTGTCCGGCCAATCTCGGTGAACGCTTCTCTTATTCTTGGCACATCAAACCTCACGATGTTGTGCCCGGCCCAAACCCTCCCTGTACGAAATTGGCAAGATTGTTATCGTGAGAACTTTCACAGGAAACAGCTTAAAAAGCAGGAATTCAGGTTCAGACCTAAACAAAGATGATGCTTCTAACTTCCCCTTGTGTGGATTTCATTTATGTATGATCCTACAACAATTATACTAAATAAAAAACACAATGTTTGCACCTATGTTCTATTTCCTGAGAATATGCACGCATTTCTACCGACATCCTTGCATCCCGAGAAAGGTTACAGAGGTCTTTGATAACAAGCCATAGGCAGCAAGAACTGCAACCTCATTCACTAGTCATAAATTAAAGAACTGCATAAGACGTATCATTGCTAACCGGCTCCTGCAACACTCCACGAATTCACATACACACAACTGTAGAGGCCTATTGCCATGAAAGCACGCTGATGGTGTCGCATTCCCATAAGTCCTACAGGGAGAACTGAGCGTAGTAAACAGGAAGACCTACCATTTATTCAGAGATTGGGTGAAGAAATTCAGATAGTGCCCCTTTCTTTTAGTAGGGAGCCTACCTACTGCTGGTGTTGCTGTTATTGTTGTTGACCTTAATTAAATCCGACCGGGCTCCTTCCCCGTTAGACTTACTAATCATTATTATTAATTAGTACTATGTCCTTGCGTGTAGGAGCCAAGAACCAGCTCCCGGTGTTGAAACAAACAAAAAACTAGATGGCGCGGTGTACTCACCGTGCAGGAGGTCGTAGACCTTGTCGGCGACGTCGTGGAAGCACGGCGCGGCAGCGACGGCGTCGCGCGTGATGCCGTTGCAGCGCACCGAGGCGGCCGAGACGACGCCGAGGTCGGCGGGGCGCACGAGCGTGGCGTAGCAGGCGACCTCGACGAGGCGGCGCGGGCACACGAGGATGGCCCCGAACTCGAGCAGCGCGTAGCCCTGGCCGGCCCGCTGCGGCACCGACGTCTCCAGGTCGAAGAAGGCGATCTCGGCGCCCCCTGCCTGCGGCCCCGCCGTCGACCCCTCCTCCACCCCAGCTGCAGCCACAGACGCCGTCGCCATTTGGGACCTTTCGGTAGATTCCAAGGGAAGGAAGGGCAGGGGCAGGTGGTTGATGGAGGCGGCCTCGGGTGGACAAGCGCTGGATAAATAGGAGAGGGCCGGCGGCAGCTCGGGCGAGGGCTTGCGTGGGAGGTGGGGGTGGAAGGAAGGTGGCGTGACGGGAGCGGCGGCGATGAGGAGGAGAGGTGTTGGGGGAAGAAATGCCGCGGTGGCGGTGCCGTGGAGGTGGGGGACGGGATAGGAGTTCGGGTTGGATTTGGGTTTGCTCAAACAACACGAAAGTCTTCCTTCCTCTTTTTTTTTTTTTTTGCGGGAAAGATTGCTGGCTACTTGTTGGACGGGAAAAGTTACCTAAGCTTAAATTTGTTTTCTCCTCTGATAAAGCCACTGTACCACTCTGGGTTATTGGAGGAAAATAAACAAACTGGTAGTAATTCTTGTTTCTTTGTTCTAAACAGAGCACAAACGTCACATACAGACACATACAACTCAATCCTGTGAATGCACACGCGTACACCTCATTCATATTGTAACGCCCCGATCTAGATCGCGGGCGACCAGAGTAGGCAGGAAAGAGGTCGAGAGGAAGGGGGACGAGATACTTGGAGAAGGGGACGAGCAGGGGAGCAGTTTAGGGAGAATAACAGAGTTCAATTCATACAGCTTGATTCTCACACACGCCTCGTGAGGCTTAAGTACACACGGCACCCCTGGCCAGCTGGCCACTGTGACGCCCCCGATTCAACCGTACACTAATTATACATGCAAATGTGTACGATCGAGATCAGGGACTCACGGGAAGATATCACAACACAACTCTACACACAAATAAAATAATACAAGCTTTATATTACAAGTCAGGGGTCTCGAGGGCTCGAATACAAACGAGTCAGCGGAAGCAACAATATCTGAGTATATACATAAGTTAGACAAGACTGCCTTAAGAAGGCAAGCACAAAAGTAACAACGATCGAAAAGGCAAGGCCTCCTGCCTGGGACCTCCTAACTACTCCTGGTCGGCGGCGGTCTCCACGTAGAAGTAGGCACCCTCGGGGTAGTAGTAGTCATCGACGGGGGTGGCATCTGGCTCCTGGGATCCACCATCTGGTCGCAACAACCGGGAAGAAGAAAGAAAGGGGAAAAGGTGGTAGCAAAGCAATCGTGAGTACTCATCCAAAGTACTCGCAAGCATCAGATCTATACTAAGTATGCATTGGTATCAAAGGAAAGGATGTATCTGTGGACTAAACTGCAGAATGACAGAATAGAGGGGAAAGCCTAGCCTATCGAAGACTAGCATCTTCAAGCATCTTGCAACATTCAGAAGAGTACAAAATAGCATATTATAATTAACAAGCATGTTGTAGCATTTACGCCCAGACATCCTTTCTCGACTCCCTGCGAGAAAGCAATCCCGGAGCCAACATATCCATCTCATGTCTCAAGTATCCATTTCTAGTTGTAATAGATCGGGATACAACTCCGAGCGTCCATTACCGTGGACACGGCTATTCGAATAGATAACTTCCCTGCAGGGATGCACCACATTACCCAACACGCTTGATTACTTTGGCCTGACACACTTTCCTGGGTCATGCCCGGCCTTGGAAGATCAACACGTCGTAGTCCTACCTAGGCTCCGCAGAGAGGTCCCCGTCAGTCTACATCCTAAGCGCTTCGGGGTCTTGGGTCCATCGCACATTGCACTCCGGGTCATTGTGCGCAGGGGGATACTAGCACCACCTCTGTCTGGATGGCGCGATCCGACTCGGCCACAATGATGAACTGGACATCTGACAGAGCTTTCGAAAGAATCGTACGACGTCGAGTGCCCATATCTGTTCACACGTGGTGGTTAGTGCGTATAGGCCAGTGGCCAACTCAGATTAAATACCCAAACCCTTAGTGTATTAGGAGCTCGCGGAGACGAGCAGAGACTCACGATCATGTGACCCCGTCGCCCCGTCTCGAGGAAATACGGTAAGGGCCAGGCCCAACCCTCTCTCTCTAGGGCGGTCTACCTGCCCGGCCGTGCCTCGTAATTATCTCGCGGGTACCCTCCAGGTCAACCCGACTATCCAGAGACTGTCGGGAACTCAGGTCCACCTCTACCGGGCTGGTACCGCCTGTCCTTTCAGTCCCGCAGTAACAGTAACTCTCGTGGGTACCCCCACGGTCAACCTGACTTCACATATCTCGCGTCTACCCCTCGGGGCCGACCCGTCTTTAACACGGGTCTGGGGTAAAGCCAAGGTAACTGTGTGTCCATAACATCAAAGGGGAAATCCCGAGGAATCACCCTCGATGGATTCCTTCTCGATGTAACCGTCAAGGTGAACTAAGAGGAATCACCCTCGATGTTCACACTTGAGGTGTTGCACGACAGAGGCGTATCGGGAGTGGTGAAGGAGGAATCACCCTCGACAGACCACGACCGATTAGCTACACTACAGAGTTATCATCAGGAGTGCGTTACGAGGTATCATCCTCGACACTCGATAGTAGCTCTGCAGAGTCATACAACTAGTGGGTGAGGTGATGTGTCAGGCTCTGGTCGTCGAACACGTTGATCGAGTCATCGGTCATCAAGCCGGGGCAACTGGGACAAGGTGAGGGTGTAACACCCCCAGATCTTTACTCTGTCATTAACCTAGACAACATGCCTTGTCATCATGATCATCATCATCAAATTGCATTTAGGAAATAATCCAACTTAATTCAAATTTAAAATGCAAGTCAAATTAATATTTCTTCAGATTGCAAAGCTAAAATGTTCATAATATTTCAAATAATCCAGAAGCAATTATAAGAAGGCAATCTACATTAACTAAACTAGTTTGGTGACTCAAACATCAAGAAACAACCTCAAAACAGTAATATAAAGTGCCATTTCAATTACTAAAAATTCATATGAAATCAAAACTTGATCAAACCAATTTCTGGTGGTAGGTAATATTGCACCATAACATTTGGACCAAGTCTCATATTTTACAAAAGTCATTTAGGTGCCAAACAATTTGCAAACCGAAAAGAATAAATAAAACAGAAATAAGAAAAAGAAAAAGGCCTAGACCTACTGCTGGGGACTGGGCCTCACTCCTTACTCTCTCTCACTGCGTGTCACCGCCGCTGTGGACGCGAGCGAGCGCTCCGGCCGCGCGTCGACAGCGCGACGCCCACCGACGGCCACCGACGCTGAGGGGATAAGATCCCCCTCATCCACTCCCCCTGGACCTCTCCGTCCGTTCTTCCCCTTCCTCCTCGCCTCTTCCCCTCGTTCCCCATCGACACCCGAGCGCGATTGCCGCCGTCCTTCGTCGTTGCCGCGGCCACCGGCGGCCCCGCGCCCGCTGCCCCTGTCGGTGAGCTCCGCCGGGGTCGACTCCTTCGACTGGTGGCCTCAGCTGGAGCTAGGAGGCACCGAAGCACCGGATCCCCTTCGTCCCCATCTCCGACTGCCGCCGTTCTTCACCGACTCTTGCGACGTCCTCTGCTGCTACAAAGCTGTCGCCGGCCTCCGTGTGCCACAACGTGAGCTCCACTCCGTCCTCTCCCTTCTCATTCCGCGCCTCTCTGCGCCCCTAGCCGTAGCCGCCGCTCGGACCCGAACGCCTCGCCGCCGTGGCCACAGCCACTGCCACGCTCGCCTGACCGCTCTGGCGTGATCCTCAGGCGACGTAGACCCCGCGTAGCTAGTTAGGTTGCCCGTTCGCGCGCTCAAACGTCGAGCCCGACGAGCTCGTGCTTCGGTCTCCGCCACAGCTCGTCGCCGGCGCCGTTCCCGGCCGAGTCCGGCTGCACCACCGCCACCAATCGACGCGGCACGTTCGACTCGTTCGAATGAGCCCAGCCGCGCGCCGAATGGCGCCCTGTAGGCGATTTCCGGCGTCTTCCGTGGCCCTCCGCCGCGTTTGGAGGTCGCCGGCCACCGCCGACGTGGCTGGCCTGGGGCCACCCCAGAGCCATTGCCAGTGGGCCCCGCGGGCCCCAGTTGACTGGGTTGACCCAGTCAACTGCTGACTGGGCAACTATGACCCACTGACATGTGGGGCCCAGCCGTTTAAACGTTTTAAATTAAATAAATAAAACACTAATTAATCTGTTAATCCTAATTAAGTTAATTAGTTAACTAATAGACACTGACAGTGGGACCCAGTAGATTAATTAGTTAATTAGGTTAGTTTAACTCTGTTAAAAACCCCACTGTCAATGACAGGTGGGTCCCACAGGTCAGGTTTGACCTGGACCAGGCGGTTTGACTCGCTGACGCAGAAGCGATATCATGCTGACGTCATAAATTCACTTTTAGTAATTCTGCTAATTTAAATAATTTAGAAAATAGCTAAAACTTGCAAAAATCATATAAAATAATCCGTAGCTCAGATCGAAAAACTTACATGAAAGTTGCTCAGAAAAATCCCACGAATCCAACCGTGCCATCTGTTTCCGTGTCGGGACCCTCTACGTAGGTGAACCCGCGACTTTCCATCTGTTCCCGATAGGTGAATAGTGCATATATACCGGTTAATAAATCCAACTTAAATCCTAGAATAACTAAAATGACTTAGACATATCTTTAGGCAACCCTGCACTGCACCGTAGGCATGACATGCTCTGTGTTGCATATGTTTGCTGTGTATTTATTTGTTTCCTCCCCCTCTTCTCTCTCGGTAGACCCCGACACCGACGCTGCTCCGGAGACCGACAACACCACTGACGACCTTGCCTTTGCCGCAGAGCAACCAGGCAAGCACCCCCCTTTGAGCATATGCCTATATTGCCTATTCTTTCTCTCTTATGCTTGCATTAGAAATTGCTGCTGCTACTGCTTTATCTATTCTGATGCATAGCCTGATTTTGTAACCTGCTTTTGATAATTACCTGCTTATCCTAAACTGCTTAGATTAGGCTGGTTAGTAAACCCCAGTGACCCCACTTGTCCCAGTTGCCCCACTGGATGATCGGAAGACTCGACAACCAGGCCCCGGCACCGCACATCACCCCCCTTAGTTGTACGACACTACTGGGTTACTATCGAGTGCCGAGGGTGATACCTCGTCAGCACTTCTGATGTTAACCTTGTAGGGTAGATAATTGGTCATGGTCATCGAGGGTGATTCCTCCTTCACCACTCCCGATATGACCCTGTCGCGCAAAACTTCAAGAGTGAACCTCGAGGGTGATTCCTCCTAAGTTCACCTTGACGGTTACATCGAGTGGGCATCCGTCGAGGGTGATTCCTCGGATTCCCCCTTGGTGTTATGGACACACGGTTACTGTGACTTTACCCCTTGTCGTGGAATAGTCACGGCAGATGTCCTAGTGTGAGGACTTAGTCGTGGAGCCATCGCAATGAGGTTAGTTTAAAGGGGTTAATCAGGACAAAGGACACGGGGAGTTTATACTGGTTCGGCCCCTTGCGGTGAAGGTGAAGGCCTAATCCAGTTTGAGGTGGTATTGCTGGGGTTTCGATGACCAGGGAGCGAATACGCTTAACCTGGCTCTCGATCTGTTGTCTCTTGTCCCTAAACCGCCGCCGGGTCGTCCCTTTATATACACAGGTTGATGCCCGGCGGTTCACAGAATCCCGGCCGGCTCATAAACGTGTCCGGCTCGGTATCCACTTTTTCCTATCTTACAATACAAGTCATATACTTATGGCGGTTTACATCTATGGGCCCTAACTCGCCTTTGGGCTTTGGGCCTTCTTATTAAGTCTCCTTCATAAGTCGTCATCTTCTATGTCTTCATGGGCTTCAATATAGGTAAATCACTATGAGCATAACCCGGCCCCTCCTGGGCGGTTTATGCTCAATAGTTATATCCCCAACATTAGGCCCCAGGTTGATTTGAACTTGTTCATGTCAATCTTCAACACTTAGGAAAATTCCTTCTTCATTACCTTCGCAAAAATTTGTAACTCGCCGTGACATCTGTAACACCCCCAGTGGTTAGCCACAGTAATTCCATTTTGATAATGCCAAGTCAGCATGTTTAACAGTGCATGATCATCATTAGCATCATATTGCATTTCAACTCCTAACTCAAATCCAAATTTAAATGAAAGTGGAAAATAAAAGTTGTCCAACATAAAAACTAAATTGTTCATTAAATGGAAAATATTCCAGAGACCATTCTAAAATTGTAACCAACAAATAATAAATTAATTAAGAGACTCTAACAGTAGCAAAACAGCACTATTTAATCCATTTTCAATTAAATAAAATTCAAATAAAAAGATATGGGCACCAAGCCATTTTATTGCAGTGGTATACAATGCCCTGTGATTTGTGGACCAGGTCACCATTTTTACAAAAGTCATTTGGGTGCCTAAACATTTAACAAAACAATAAAGAAAAAGACAGAAGAAAAAAAATAAAAGCCCCCCGGACCAACTGGGCCGTGGCCGAGCTGGACCACCAGGCCAACCCCAGGCCGGCCCACCCCCTGCTTACTAACCCACTCCCCCTCCCACCGTAACCCTAACCCGACAGCCACTCCCCCCCCTCTACTCTCTCTCTCTCCCTCACCCGATCCAAAACTGGATCGGGATCGGGCCGTCGCCGCACGCCACCGCCCCGGCGCCCGTCGCCGTCGCCGCGGCCCCGCGCCCCCCCCGACGCCGGCGCCCCTCCCCAGCACCACCTGCACCGTCGCCTCCCCTCCGTCGCCGACCCAACCCCGACCTCGCTGCCTCGATCCCATCGCCGCTCGTCCCCGACGCCAACGGCCTCGACATCGCCACCCCGTCCGCCTCCCCGAGCCCACTGCCGCCCCCCTACGCTCCAAAGTGAGCCTCGTCCGCCCCCTCTCTCCCCCATCACCGGATCCGGCCGCGCCTGCACGCGCGCCCCCATCCACGTCGCCGCGGCACTTGCCCTGCTGCTGCTCGACGCCGTGCGGCCGCACGCCGCCCCGCGCCGTCTCGTCCCCGCGCCGCTCGCGCGCTGCTCCGCTCCGGTGCGTGCCCCGCTCGCGGTTGGCCTCGGCCGCTGCCACCGCGCCCGCTGCCGGCTGCTGCTGCTGCTAGTTCCCCCCTTCCCCGGCGCTGGTTGCTGCTGCTGCTGCCTCTGCCTGCTGCCGCGCCGCTCCGCCCCCCCCTCCACCGCTGCTCGCCGCTCTCCGCCCGCGCCTGCCTCTGCACGCGCCCGCGCACGCGCTGCCGGCCGTCGCCGCGCCCCTGCCGCCGCTCGCACACGCGCACGCGCCGCGCCCGCGCCTGACGCCCGTGTCCGTGGCCTCGTGCCACTGACGGGTGGGGCCCCGCTTCCCCTGTGCCGCTGGCCAATGGGCCCTGTTCCCCCTGGCCCAATGACAGCACGGGCCCACGCCCTAAAAACGATTTAAAAGAAATAGAAAATAAATAAATAAAAATAATTAAAATAAATAATTAATTAGTTAATTAATTAGTAAATTAATTAAGTTAATTAATCATGTTTAATTAATCTAATTAATTAGTTAGTTTAATTAATCAGTTAAACTCTAATTTAACCTAACAGTCTATGACATGTGGGACCCACTGGTCCTGACGTCATGCTGACGTCAGCATAACACTGTTTCGGATAATGTTAATTTAAATAATTAAATAAATTCCAGAAATTAATAAAAACTTTAGAAAATCATATTAAATAATCCGTAATTCAGATCGAAAAACTTTGTACATGAAAGTTGCTCAGAACGACGAGACGAATCCGAATACGCAGTCCGTTCGTCCGTCACACGTCCCTAACTATCCGAACATGCAACCGTTCCTCTCCGGTCATCTGTGTGACAAATGTCCGGAGACGGGAAAACATTCCCGGATGAATCCCACCTTCGCCAGTATCACCCGGCACTGCGTTAGGTCACCTCCGTCACCGCGTATTGCCATGTTATGCTTTGTGCTGCACTTGTTCGCTGAGTATTTATACTGTTTCCTCCCCCTCTTCTCTCTCGTTAGACCCCGACACCGACGTCGTCCCCGAGATCGACGCAGCTCCGGAGCCCGAAGACACCATTGACAACCTTGCCCTTGCCGCCGAGCAACCAGGCAAGCCCCCCCCCCTTTGATCATCCCGATATCGCCCATTCTATTTCTCATGCTTGCATTAGAATTGCTGCTGCTGCTGCTTTACCTATTCTGATGCATAGCCTGTTTATTGTATTCTGCTGTTGATAATTACCTGCATATCCTAAACTGCTTAGTTTAGGCTGGGTAGAGACCTATCAGTGACCCCACTTATCCCGACTGCCGCGCTGGACTGTCAGAAGACCCGATCAACGGGATTGAAGACCAGGCCCCGACACTGCACGTCACCCCCTTTAGTTGTAACGACACTGCAGCGTTACTACCGAGTGCCGAGGGTGAAACCTCTTGTAGCACTTCTGGTGTTAACTCTGTAGAGTAGCTATTCGGTCGTGGTCATCGAGGGTGATTCCTCCTTCACCGCTTCCGATAACGACGCCGTCGTACAACACCTCAAGTGTGAACCAAGTGAGGGTGATTCCTCCGAGTTCACCTTGACGGATACATCGAGTAGGAATCCAACGAGGGTGATACCTCGGATTCCCCTGATGTTATGGACACACGGATACTTGGACTTTACACTGTTACTTGGATAGGAGGGTCGACCCTGAGGGGTACCCGCGTGCGCCTGAGAGGCGAGTGTTGTGAAAACGGGTGCCAGTGTGGGGCCCGAGTGGTGAATACGAGGCGCGGCCGGGCATTCTTAACCCTTGCAGCAAGTCCTCGAGACGGGGCGACGGGGTCACATCTTTCGTGAGTCTCTGCTCGTTATCGCAAGCCCTAGTCCATTAACGATTTGGATATTTGATCCGAGCAGGTCTCTGGCCTGATAGCACTAACCATCATGTGGGCATAGTATGGGCGTTCTGCATCGTAGCATCAGTCGAAAGCTTTGTCAGACATCCAGTTCAGCATTGTGGCCGGGTCGGATCGTGCCGTTGGCGCTGGTATCCACCCTGCTCACAACGACCCGGAGGGCGAGGGGCGATGGCCAAGACCCCCTTGCGCTTAGGATGTAGACCGGCGGGGACCTCTCTGCTGAGCCCTAGGTAGGGTTGCGATGTGTCGTTTGACCAAGGCCGGGCATGACCCAGGAAAGTGTGTCCGGCCGGAGTTAATCGAGCGTGTTGGGTAAGTTGGTGCACCCCTGCAGGGAAGAACACTTCTATCGATAGCCGGTCCTACGGTAAAGGACACTCGGAGTTGTATCCTGATTGATACAATTTAGAACTGGATACTTGGATACTATGGCTCTGGGATTGCTTCTCGCAGGGAGTCGAGAAGGGATCTCCGGACGAGGTTGATGACTGTATGGCTCTGGGATTGCTTTCTCGCAGGGAGTCGAGAAAGGATCTTTGGGTGAGGATGAGACTTAATCATACTGCTACATTATATTGTACTGTTCTACTCTCTTCTACTGCTGCAAGACCGCTGAAGATGCTAGTCTTCGATAGGACTAGGCCTTCTCTCTATTCTGGCATTTCTGCAGCCCAGTCCACATATACAACCTCCCTTTGAAAATGTTGCATATGTAGTGTAGATCCTTGCTTGCTGAGTACTTCTGAGTACTCACGGTTGCTTTGTTTTCCTTTTTCTCCCCATATCAGTTTGTCGTGACCAAGATGACGGAGCCCCTGAGACAACTGCCCTGCCGACGATCGCTATTACTACTACCCAGAGGATGGATACTACTATGAGTTGACTGACGACCAGGAGTAGGATCGGAGGGTCCCAGGCAGGAGGCCTACGCCTTTCGATCGTAGTGTTTTACTTCGCCCCGCCTTTCTAAAGGCCTTTCTGTGCTTTCTTTTATATTTGTACACAGATATCTGATGCTTCCGCTGACGCTTGTACGCAAGCTTATGTATTCGAGCCCTCGAGGCCCCTGGCTTGTAATATAAAGCTTGTATGACTTTATTTATGTTTTAGAGTTGTGTTGTGATATCTTCCCGTGAGTCCTTAGGCTTGATCGTGTGCATTTGTGTGTATGATTAGTGCACGATCGGGCCGGGGGCATCACAAGTTCCGGGATCATGATAACCCGCCATGACGTCACCTGTCATTAATTTTATAAACATCCAGAAATCATATATGCATCTCCTTTTTAATGAACCTCCAAAAATCGAGGCGTCAGCCCTGTCACATGTCCAATTTGGAGCTCCTCGATTCCCGCGCATGCCACTTATCCATTCACCTTATAAATAGGGCCAGGGGTCCTTTTCACTTTCCCCCCTCAGCCTCTTCGTCTTCATCGTCTCCCTCGCGACGCACTGCTCGCGAGTCCAGCCGCCGCCATCGACCCTCTCCTCTGCATCACCATTGGCCACTGCATCAACCTGACTTGGTCCAGAGTTTGCTCACGTGCCTCCGCCGTTCAACAGCCTTGGTAAGTTCTTCCTCCTTCCTCCTCCGTAGATCTCATTAGGGTTCGAACGAATTCATGGAGGTTCGGCACTGTTCGTCCCCTGTTCTTCGCTGTAGCATGAGGTTTGATTCAAGCTTCATATTTATTCTGTGCGGCAATAATCCTAGTCCCTTTTTCCTCATCAGAGCATTTCTTTTAGGTAGAAAAATCCGATCTGGACCTTCATAAACTGCTCAAGTACCAGTATTTTAGGTCTGAATATATTTTCATTTTCTGACACGCGGTAGATCCAAAATTGCAATACCAATCTGTGAAACCTGTTTTTCATCACTTAGCCATTTTCCAACTTCAGATCTATACTTTCAATATCCGTGTAGGCGGTTTAACTTCAGAAAATAATAACCTGCCAGGTACCATTAGTCCCCTCTTAAACCGCCAAGTGCTCGTCTTTGTAATTTGATAACATCACTGTCGGGTTTAACATTTATGCTTGCTTCAACACTTTCTGCCTGTTAATCATGAACCTTAAACCGACACAAATCTTTTCCAGGTTATCGTATAAATGGCCAAATCCTTTTATTCCTGTAACTGGGTTCAATCCCGGGTTACAGAAGAAGAACTGAACGGGTGTGTTGCAACCGGCGCTTTAGCGAAAAAGGAAGACATCCACTGGAGAGCCCCCGGTCCAGAAAATCCTCCTGAGCCCAAGGATGGGGAAGTGATCGTTTTTGTTGATCATCTGAGTCGAGGGTTCAGCCCTCCCGGATCAAAAAATTTCCGTGACGTGCTTCACTTCTTCCAACTTCACCCTCAAGATATTGGGCCTAACTCCGTGTCCAATATTTGCAATTTTCAAGTGTTTTGTGAAGCCTACCTGCAAGAAGAGCCCACAGTCGACCTGTTCAGAGATTTCTTCTACTTAAACCGCCGTACTGAATTTACGGATGGACCCAATACTGAACTTGGCGGGGTTTCAATTCAGAAGAGAAAAGACGTCAGCTTCCCTCATGCTAAGCATCATAGCCATCCCAAATATTGGAATCAAACTTGGTTCTATTGCCAAGATACATCTCCAGCTGGCGAGAATCCTTTGCCGGGTTACCGTGCTCACCGGCTTACCGATGCCCATCCATTCCCCCAAAGACTCAATGCAAAGGAACGGTCCAAATATGCACCACAGCTTTCAAAGCTCAGAGCCTTTGTGGCAAACGGTTTGACAGGCATTGATTTTGTCCGTTGCTGGGTATCTTGGAGCATTTTGCCTTTAAGCCGTCGCTCCGGTTTAATGTGTGAGTACACAGGGGATGTGAAAGACCCCCAACGCCACACTGATATTCAGCTGACTGATGCTGAAATTACTGAATCTGTCAAGAAGATGTTGGATGAACCGGTGACCGACTGTAGCAAAACAGGACTTAGTCCTTTTTGCGCTTCAAATAAACCGCCAGCTGTAAGAATTGCCCCACTCCTGCTTTAATCCATATTCTTAATACTCCCTTATGATCTTTTCAATCTTTAAACAGGGTGATGATCCGTTCTGGAAGAAGAAACCGTAGGATAAACCGGCCAAAATACCTCATGTCAAGACCAAGGTCAACAAGAAGCCCGCTAAGAAGAAAAACACCGAGCCTACCGAGTTAAACATTGACGATGATAATCCGGAGTCAGAGGTAGAACTTGATTCACTTGGCTCTTTTTTCATACATCTCATTGACGATGATTTTTATCAGGACGACGCAGAAGCTAGCCGCGCAAATGACGTAGAGGTAACTATTCTCTCATCCGGTTCAGAACCTCTGCCCACACAGAAAACCCGACAAGAAAGCCGGAAAGTAAGATTTTCTCACCCCCTAGCTTACTTGGATCCAAACTTTCTTTTGAAGAAGCAGCAACACGAAGCTCGCCGCACAACCCGGCATAGCGGCCATGTGGTCACTTCTTCCGGTTTACCGAACTCGCCAGTTCGTAAACGCCGCCCAGAGGTCTCTTCTATTTCTGACACATCTTATCCCAAGGCGGGTTATTTCCGACAACCTCTTAATCCGTCTGATTCAAACTATCAGGGAACTTCCCATTCATCCTCTGGCGAGTCCACAGGGACACAAATTCCGACCCTCAAAATTGTTCCTGGGTGAGCATTTTTAACTAACCCCTTATACCTTATGCTTGATCATTATACTAACCTGTTATTTGCGTCTCTGTCAGAGCCAAGGCCAGACCCAGTAAAAAGGCCAAATTGAACAAACCGGCTGATGACAGCGCGCCAACTGATCCGGAAAAGAACCCAGAACAGTTTGAACCAAATACTGAAGCTATTCTTGATGATCCGCCACCGCAAGATCATGAAACCTTTGTTGAACAGATGGAAATTGATCCGATGGGCCATGCTGATAACCCGCCAAGCCCAACTAAGGCTGCTAATGATAAAGCCGATGATGTTGTAGTTACCGGTGTCGGGTGTACAGCCCCAGGCAACCCCACTGCTCTGTCAAAACATAGTGCCAAGGAAGAATTTTCTGCTGTTGACAAGGGCAAGTGGAAGGTGGACTTGGAAAGCTATGCCCACCTGAGCGCCCAAGATATTCATTCTGGGTTTTTAAACCATTTGCACACAAGCCGTGATTATGAAGCCGGTTTACTGAACATGATGAAGGAGCGATATGAGGTAAATGTTGTTAACTCTGCATAAATATTCTTCCCTTAGCCGCCAAGTTTACTGGACATAAAAGAATAGAATGTTCTGCAAACTTTCAAGAACCATATAGATCAACTCCACTAGCCCGCAAGGGCCGGTTTATAATGTCAATATGAACCGGGACTTTAGAATAATAACTCTTCAATTTCGCTTGTGTAGCCCCCAAGGGTCGACTTAACAAATATGTTAAGTTGAGACTAATTATGCTGTAAGGCTCAAAATTCTTACTTAGGACCTTTATAATCCGGTTGACCATCAAGCTGATAGTTGTTATGTGCTTGGGACTTGTAATTTTTTTTTTGATAAGAAGCAATAGACATTAGCCCCCAAGTGCCAAGTATATTACTTGTTATGTGCTTGGGACTTTGAATATGCACTGCTATCTAATTAATTACATGTCTCTTGCAGGCTGATCTTAACAAGAAGGAATCTCAAATCGCCGACCTTCAAGAAAATATCAAGTCGCAACAAGCCGAGACCTCCAAAGCCAAGGAAGGACTGACCAATGCCTTAACAGCAATGGAAAAACTAAAGGAGAGCTTTAAAAACGAGCAGGCAGGTTGGGATACAGAAAAGTCAACTCTGCTGAAGAGGGCTGAGGATGCTGAGGCTGCCCTTAATCCGGTAGCTGAGGAGCTGACTGGCTTGAAACAACAAATAAATGCCATGACCGCTGCCGTATTTGGTAAATAACTTCTTCATAAGCTTTGAACATGTATTATGTAAGAGACTGTCGGTTTACCGATGTTTTTGATGATGCAGGAACTCGCATTGCTCATCTTGGCTCAGATATACGGCAAAAATTGAAAGCTGCCTATACACTTATAGAGCAATTATATACCGGCGTACAACGGGTTATCTGCACAGCTTCCCATAATAAACCGCCCCCAACCTTGATCAAGGAGACGTTGGAAAGGCTGGCGATGATGCTTGCACAGTTTGAAGAGCTAAAGAAGTCAGCTGCCAGGGTGGGTGCTCTTACTGCATTGACTCGGGCCAAAGCTTGGATATCTGATCTTGATCCGGCCGATGTGGGAAACGGCTACCCGAGCATAAAGGAGGACGGGTCAGAGTTTAATAACGATGACCTCAGAGCCTTGACGAGGGAAATGCGCCCATTGGCTAGCCAATTGGCTGAAGAAACCGATCTTTCACATTATCAGTCGATTTATGATGCCAACAACAAGAGAGTTAATGCGCCAACTTATGATGCTCCAAATCTTATTCCTCCAATCCATAAGCATACCTATGCCCCTGATGTTGACCCCTCCACACTTATAAGTGATGAAGCTATATTCAAGGCCTTAACTGGGATTGATTGGACCACCATTGACTTCCAGCCACTGGGTAGAGAGGAGGAAGATGAACCGGCGCTGGACGATCCGCAACCTTCAAGTCAGCCAGGCCAGGACTCGTAAGCCGGGGGCCGGTTTAGCAGCTGCTTTCTTTAAGACTTGTTAAAACAATTATTCTTTTGGGCACCAAACGCCTTGTAATAGGCTAGCTTAAACTCTTGTTTTGTTATGCCATCGTGCATATTTACTTTGCATGACACTGCTAATCCACCATGTTAAGATATGCCACTTATGCTTATAATATTAATAATGTGGAATCTGCTCCTGCATGCAACGGATTAAAAGTGTCCTGGCGGTTTACCGCTGGACGGGTCATAACGCCCAATATAAAACCATGGAAACTAACATAGCTTATACCCAAGGCTGGACTTTCAGAATAACCAAATTTGAAATATATCATACCTGTGATATTTGATCACACTGTTGGTTTACCAAACTGGTGTAGTAAGGGGGAGAACCCAAACTTCGAGCACTGGTAATTATCATAGATTGCTTGGCTTATGAACAAAACCAGGCCGGGTTAATAAACACCGGATATTATCTTATCTCATACTGGCGACTTATAGTCAAAAGCCAGGCCGGGTTAATAAACACCGGATGAATTATGATCATAAAGCATTATAAGCCTCATCAAATAAACCTCAAAAACTATGGAATAAAACAAACGAAAAAATGAGGCTTTTCATGGGCTGCCAGGCCGAAAATCGAGTGCTTTCACGGGCCGCACAACCACTGAGTTAAACCTATATACAAACCTTATAAGATGGACCTCACATGACCAATCATCGTTTTAACTTTGACAAGTTCAGGGTCTGTATAAGATTGACTTGTCAAACGTTCGGCAGGTCATTCCAGGAATACCTGGGCGGAGTGGCTTACAAGGCAGGATAACCCGGGGTTTTAGGTGAATACACCTGGCTTCCAAGCCTGGCTTTTAAGCCTATTACAAGGGTTATACAAACTCTTTGTTCTTTAGAATCAAGGAGCCCCCAAGTAATATTTTTGAGCTATGCTCAAGGGGCACCTATGTTTGAGCTGTGATTTTGCAACAGACTCTCTTTGGTACCTTTAACTTGGGTAGCAAGCCCCCAAGTTTTTTTTCAGTTGGCTTATAAGCCGGTTCAAAGGGTAATCATAACTTCGCTCATAAGCCGGAAGCCCCCAAGTAACCAAAGACTCATTAAGAAAAAACGACAGAGGCCCTGCTTTAGCAGGGGTGCCGGTTTAATATATACATTGTCAAAAATATGTACATCAGAAGAGCCAATGGCTCAGGTGTAGTAAGGCCGAAGATGAGCAATATTCCACGGCCGGCGAGTCTCTTCCTCTGACGTGCGTGAGTCCTTGTGGTCTCGAACATCAATAAGGTAGTATGACCCGTTGTTCAGATTCTTGCTGACCACAAAGGGTCCTTCCCAAGGTGGGGATAACTTGTGCATATCAGTCTGATCCTGGATAAGCCGGAGCACTAAGTCGCCTTCTTGAAAGGTTCTGGTCTTGACCCGACGGCTGTGATAACGACGTAGATCTTGCTGGTAAATCGCCGAACGAGCCGCTGCGAGATCACGCGCCTCGTCTAACAGGTCAAGTGCATCCTGACGTGCCTTTTCATTATCAGCTTCAACGTAAGCCGCCACCCGGGGTGAGTCGTGACGGATGTCACTGGGGAGAACTGCCTCTGCTCCATAAACCATGAAAAAAGGCGTGTAACCCGTAGATCTGTTGGGCGTTGTGTTGATGCTCCATAGCACCGAGGGTAACTCCTCTACCCAACAACCCGGCGTCCTCTGTAAGGGAACCATAAGCCGGGGCTTGATGCCTCTCAGGATCTCTTGATTGGCTCTCTCAGCTTGACCATTAGATTGGGGGTGAGCCACCGACGATACATCAAGCCGGATATGCTCACGTTGACAAAATTATTTCATAGCACCCTTGGAGAGATTAGTGCCATTGTCTGTTACAATGCTGTGTGGAAAGCCAAAACGGAAGATCACCTTCTTCATGAATTGAACCGTCGTTGCTGCATCACACTTACTGACTGGCTCTGCCTCTACCCACTTAGTGAATTTATCAACCGCCACCAAGAGGTGGGTCTTCTTATCCTTGGACCTCTTAAAAGGTCCAACCATATCAAGCCCCCAAACTGCAAATGGCCAAGTGATTGGAATCATTCTCAACTCCTGAGCCGGAACATGAGCTCGACGTGAAAACTTCTGACAACCGTCACATTTTTTGACCAAGTCCTCAGCATCAGCATGAGCCGTCAGCCAATAAAAACCGTGACGAAAAGCCTTGGCTACAAGAGATTTAGAGTCGGCGTGATGACCACAATCTCCTTCATGGATCTCACGCAGAATCTCACAGCCTTCTTCAGGAGAAACACAACGCTGAAACGCCCCGGTAACACTGCAATGGTGCAGCTCTCCATTGACAATTGTCATTGACTTGGACCGCCGGGTTATTTGCCTGGCCAAGGTTTCAT
Organism: Thinopyrum elongatum; assembly: GCA_011799875.1. Taxonomy (NCBI): domain Eukaryota; kingdom Viridiplantae; phylum Streptophyta; class Magnoliopsida; order Poales; family Poaceae; genus Thinopyrum; species Thinopyrum elongatum. The sequence goes on along the minus strand of CM022301.1, from coordinate 112,800,593 downwards.
CCTCAGGTAACTCGCCCCGGGTCATATATGCCAAATATGGAACTGTCCAATCAGGAATAACATGAAGAGCCACCACCAACTAAGCTTCCGGGTCAGGAATAGCCAAATCCTCCTCTGTAGGTAACTTGACCGACGGGTTATGCAAAACGTCAAGAAAGACATTAGGTGGCACCGGTTTACGTTGAGAACCCAACCGGCTTAAGGTATCAGCCGCTTCATTTTTCCTCCGATCAACATGCTCAACTTGATAACCCTTGAAATGACCAGCAATAACATCCACCTCTCGTCGATAAGCCGCCATGAGGGGATCCTTAGAATCCCAAGTACCAGAGACTTGTTGAGCCACCAAATCTGAGTCACCAAAGCACCTTACCCGGCTTAAGTTCATCTCCTTAGCCATCCGAAGACCGTGGAGCAAGGCCTTATATTCGCCTGCATTGTTAGTGCAAGGGAACATCAAACGGAGAACATAACAAAATTTATCACCTCGAGGGGAGGCAAGCACAACTCCAGCCCCCGAGCCCTCCAATTGCCTGGACCCATCAAAGTGAATAGTCCAATACGTGTTATCTGGTTTTTCCTCAGGCATCTGCAGCTCTGTCTAGTCATTGATGAAATCCACCAGTGCTTGAGACTTGATGGCCGTGCGAGGCATATACTTCAAACCATGAGGCCCAAGTTCAATGGCCCATTTGGCAACCCGGCCTGTTGCTTCCCTGTTTTGTATGATATCTCCTAAAGGAGCAGAGCTAACCACAATAATGGGGTGACCCTGAAAATATTGCTTAAGCTTCCGGCTTGCCATGAAAACCCCATATACAAGCTTCTGCCAATGTGGGTATCTCTGCTTGGACTCAATAAGCACTTCGCTGATATAATAAACCGGCCGTTGAACCGGATATTCCTTGCCTGCCTCTTTCCTTTCAACCACAATAGCCACACTGACAGCCCGGCTATTAGTAGCCACATATAACAACAGCGGCTCCTTATCAACGGGCGCAGCTAGGACCGGCGGCTCAGCCAGCTGCTTCTTAAGCGCCTCAAATGCCTCATTAGCAGCGTCACTCCAGACGAAGTCATCTGTCTTTTTTATCATCTGATACAAAGGGATGGCCTTCTCACCGAGGCGGCTTATGAACCGGCTTAGCGCCGCAATACGACCCGCCAGACATTGAACATCATTGATACATGCCGGTTTAGCCAGAGAAGTAACGGCTTTGATCTTCTCCGGATTAGCTTCAATGCCCCTGTTAGACACCAGAAAGCCCAAAAGCTTGCCCGCTGGCACACCAAAAACACAATTGGCCGGATTAAGCATCATCTTATAAACTCAGAGATTATCAAAGGTTTCCTTCAAGTCGTCTATCAACGTCTCCTTCTTTCTGGATTTCACCACAATATCATCCACATAAGCATGAACATTGCGTCCAATCTGATTATGAAGACAATTCTGCACACATCGCTGGTAAGTCGCCTGGGCACTCTTGAGCCCAAAAGGCATAGATACATAGCAGAAGGCTCCAAAGGGAGTTATGAAAGCTGTCTTCTCCTGGTCCTTAACTGCCATCTTGATCTGATGATAACCAGAATAAGCATCCAAAAAACTCAAATGCTCACAACCCGCCGTAGCATCAATAATCTGATCAATACGAGGGAGAGCAAAAGGATCAGCCGGACAAGCCTTGTTTAAATCCGTGTAGTCCACACACATGCGCCAAGTGCCGTTCTTCTTAAGTACCAGCACCGGGTTAGCCAACCACTCAGGATGAAAAACTTCAACAATAAACCCAGCCGCTAAGAGCCGAGCTACCTCCTCACCAATGGCCTTACGCCTTTCTTCATTGAAACGACGAAGAAACTGCTTGACCGGTTTAAACTTGAGATTAATATTGAGAGTGTGCTCAGCGAGTTCCCTCGGTACACCTGGCATGTCAGAAGGTTTCCATGCAAAGATGTCCCGGTTCTCACGGATGAACTCGATGAGCGCGCTTTCCTATTTCGGATCCATATTAGCACTGATGCTAAACTGCTTGGATGAATCGCCAGGAACAAAATCAACCATCTTAGTGTCATCTGCCGATTTAAACTTCAAAACCGGATCATGCTCTGTAGTTGGCTTTTTCAAAGACGTCATATCCGCCGGATCAACATTGTCCTTGTAAAATTTTAACTCCTCCGTTGCACAAAACGACTCAGCATAAGCCGCATCACCCTCTTCACATTCCAAGGCTATCTTTCGGCTCCCATGTACTGTGATGGTCCCCTTGTAACCCGGCATCTTGAGCTGCAGATAAACATAACAAGGCCGTGCCATGAACTTGGCATAAGCCGGCCGTCCAAATAGAGCGTGATACGGGCTGTGAATTTTGACTACTTCAAAGGTCAATGTCTCTGACCTAGAGTCATGATCATCTCCAAAGGCAACTTCCAGAGCTATCTTACCAACAGGGTACACCGACTTACCAGGCACCACACCATGCAAAACTGTATTCGACGGTTTAAGATTTTTATCTGTCAACCCCATGCGACGGAAAGTTTCGTAATAAAGGATATTGATGCTGCTCCATCCGTCCATGAGTACCTTGGTAAACTTATACCCTCCAACCTGGGGTGCAACCACCAATGCTAGGTGACCCGGATTATCAACCCGGGGCGGGTGATCTTCCCGACGCCACACGATGGGCTGCTCAGACCAGCGCAAGTAACGGGGAACCGCCGGTTCAACGGCGTTCACTGCCCTTTTATGAAGCTTCTGATCCCGTTTGCATAAATTTGTGGTGAAGACGTGGTACTGCCCACTATTCAACTGCTTTGGGTTACTCTGATACCCAGATTGCTGCTGCTGATTCCCCTGACCTGACTGTTGATGGTAGCCACCCTGATTGCCTTGATTGCCCTGATTACCTTGGAATCCAGAACTAGAACCGCCACCGCCGTAATCCGGCCCATGAGAACCGGACCCTGAACCACCACCCGGTCCATGATTGTCTTGAAAAAGATTGGAATTTTTATACTCCTTCATGATGTAGCAATCCTTCCAGAGGTGGCCAGACGGTCTTTCTCACGTCCCATGCCTTGGGCAGGGCTGATTTAGCATCTGTTCAAGATTAAAGCCTGACCATCCGGCCCGTGGGGGCGGTTTACCTTTACCACGCTGGCCATTATTCTGTGCATTGGTGTTAGCCACAAAGTCCAAACTATTATCAGCTTTGCGCTTACCATTGCCTCCCTGATTCGCCGGATTATGCTGCTGTCCTCTGGTGCTGCTGCTCTTCTTTCCCTTTCCCGGCTTGTCATCATCAGACTCGGGGTCCTTGGTACCATCAGAGTCAGCGTACTTAACCAGAGCCGTCATTAGCTCTCCCATGTCATTGCAGTGGCGCTTGAGCCGACCCAACTTCTGCTTAAGAGGCGTAAACCGGCAATTCTTCTCCAACATTATGACCGCTGAACCGGCATTGATGCGATCCGATGAATGTAAGATGGTCGAAACCCGACGCACCCAATGGGTTGTGGACTCACCCTCTTCTTGGACACAGGCATCCAGATCCACAATTGACATAGGCTGCTTGCACGTATCTTTGAAATTCTGGATAAACCGGGCCTTTAACTCGGCTCACGACCCAATGGAGTTGGCAGGGAGCCCCTTCAACCAAGTGCGAGCCGTTCCATCCAACATCAGGGGGAAATATTTAGCACATGCCGCATCGCTAACATCTAGCAATTCCATGGCCATCTCATAACTCTTGATCCATGCTTCAGGAGGTAAATCGGCTGTATAGTTAGGCACCTTGCGAGGGCCCTTAAAATCCTTGGGCAAACGCTCATTACGTATGGCCGCCACTAAACATGGCACACCCAAATTCCTAAAGGTTACACATGGCTCCACCGAAGTTGTCGGACGAACCGGAGAAGGTTGACGGGCCGCATATTGCGCCGCCAGCTCGGCCTCTCGACGTGCTCTACCTTGATCCACCACGTTCTGAGCATCAGCACCACCGCCCATCGGGTTATGTCCACGAGGCAGGTTATGGTTCCGCCCATTGCTTGACACAGCTGGTTCATCAATATGCCTACTGTAACTCCGGCTTGGGCGAGGGGTGGAATGAATCCGGCTTTGACTGTAAGAATAAGCCTGCTGCTGAACCAATGCTGTCTGAAGGAGCTCTCTAGCCCTCCGCATCTCAACCGCCGTTGGAGACTCGCCTTCCACTGGGATAGCCGCCAATCGTGACGCCGCAGCGATCATGTTATCCAAAGGGTTAGAGTAATGACCCGGTGGTGTTGGCATGTGTTGCGGCGGGATATTGTTCTGACGAGGCGGATCCGTGGTGCGCGGCTGAACCGGCGCTCCCGTCCCAGGCGCTTCAACCCGGTCCGCCACTGGCGGGTTACTGGTTCCTGCTCCTGGCGTGTTAAAGAAGTTCCTCGCCTCGTAAACCGGTGGCAGGCGAGACTGATGCCTCCTCCTCATGACTTCGTTTGGATCTAGCATGAGTCGGTAAGACTCCGACTGAATCCGTTGTGCTTGAGCATCCAACGTAACTCGCTCCGCAGCCATCCTGGCATCTTCAGCTGCCAGGTCTTCCTTAGCTTGAGCTATCCGATCTCGCAATTTCACGACTTCCGTGTTATGCTGATCTTGATTATCCGGGTTAACCTCCGTCGTCAGCAGTGTTGCCAAGGCGTCTAGTAAACCAGACAAGACTTGAGCTGGCGGGCGCGCAGGGCCTCCTGCCCTGGCTGCCGTCGCCGCTGCTGACCCGGAAATCAATGCCGCTGCAGTTGAAGAGTGTTGCACTGGCTGTGTACCGGCCATGAAGATTGCAACCCGGTTCGGCGGCTCGTAGGGGTCCGGAATACTATCGCCATCGGAACAGCCCCCAAGCCGACCGTCTTGCAATTGGTACAATGACTCGGTTTCACCGGTGGATGACTCGCCATCAGAATAGACAACTGTCTCACTGTCAGATACCGATTTATCCCCAGATTCCGCACCATTGATGAATCCCACGAAGGCACGACTCATGGCGGGCTGAACTCGGGCGGGTTTTGCACGCTGAGCCGTCTCGATGATGTCGGTGCAGGTGTCCGGCTCAGGGCCCGGTTCGCTGATCTTGCCAATGAAGACGTGAATTCCACCGAAGGGGACCCGGTACCCGTACTCAATTGAGCCGGCCTCGGGGCCCCAGCCTTCGTCGTCGATGTAGAGCTTGCCGCGACGACTCTTGGTCATCCGGCCCACAGCGTATCCCTTGATCCCTTCGAAGTTGCCCTTCAAGAACTCGAAACCACCGTGCGCGGGCCCCACGGTGGGCGCCAACTGTCGTGGAATAGTCATGGTAGATGTCCTAGTGTGAGGACTTAGTCGTGGAGCCATCGCAATGAGGTTAGTTTAAAGGGGTTAATCAGGACAAAGGACACGGGGAGTTTATACTGGTTCGGCCCCTTGCGGTGAAGGTGAAGGCCTAATGCAGTTTGAGGTGGTATTGCTGGGGTTTCGATGACCAGGGAGCGAATACGCTTAACCTGGCTCTCGATCTGTTGTCTCTTGTCCCTAAACCGCCGCCGGGTCGTCCCTTTATATACACAGGTTGACGCCCGGCGGTTCACAGAATCCCGGCCGGCTCATAAACGTGTCCGGCTCGGTATCCACTTTTTCCTATCTTACAATACAAGTCATATACTTATGGCGGTTTACATCTATGGGCCCTAACTCGCCTTTGGGCTTTGGGCCTTCTTATTAAGTCTCCTTCGTAAGTCGCCATCTTCTATGTCTTCATGGGCTTCAATACAGGTAAATCACTATGAGCATAACCCGGCCCCTCCTGGGCGGTTTATGCTCAATAGTTCTATCCCCAACACCCCTGAACCATGTTAGAAATGGGTCGGCCCCGAGGGGGACCCGCGAGAGTTACTTTTACTGCAGGACTGGAGGGACAGGCGGTACTGTCGTGGCCTTATCATGGCAGATGTCCTAAAGAAAGGACTTAGTCGTGGAGCCATCGCGACGGGTTAGCTTAAAGGGGTTAAAGCGGACAAGGGACGCAGAGAGTTTATACTGGTTCGGCCCCTTGCGGTGAAGGTAAAGGCCTAATCCAGTTGTTGTGGAATTGCTAGGGTTTCGATGACCAGGGCGCGAATCCGCTATGCCTGGCTCTCGAGTTGTTGTCTCAAACCGCCGCCGGGTCGTCCCCTTATATACATGGGTTGACGCCCGTCGGTTTACAGAATCCTGAGGCCGGCTCATAAACGTGTCCGGCCCGGTCTCTACTCTTTTCTTATCTTACAAGTTACATATAATATGGCGGTTTACACCTACAAGCCCTTAATCCGCCTTTGGGCCCTGGGCCTTCATAAAGCGCCATACTCCTTGTCTTCATGGGCTTCAAATTTAAATAACTCATTATGGGGATAACCCGGCCTCTCCTGGCCGGTTTACGCCCAGTAATAATACCCCCAACATTAGGCCCCAGATTGATTTGAACTTATTCACATCAATCTTCAATACCTGACTTGTCACAATCTTGCATCACTTGTCTGATAAACCTTGCTGTAACCCGCCATGACGTCAGCTCACAGAATTTTCTTAAACTGCCATGACGTCACTTCACATTAACCTCGCACGTGGCCCAGAACATCTTAACTGATCTTTATCTTAATAACCATCCCGAGAATCGAGGCGTCCATATACCCATATGATGATTTTGGCCTCCTCGATTCCCGCGCATGCCTTGTATCCACCCCCTTATAAATAGGGACAGGGGTCCTTATCATTTCCCCCCTCGTTTCCTCCTTCGTCTTCCTCCTTCGCACAGCCGCACCAGCGCTCGAGCTCCGCCGCCGCGACCTCCGACCGCCGCATCAACGCAGGCCGCTGCATCGACCTGATCGGACCAGAAAACCGCGATGCCTCTCCGCTGTTCCTTTCATACTGGTAAGCCTTCTCTCCTTCCACCCTAGATCTTATCATTAGGGTTTGTACTCATCGGAGTTCTTCGAAGTTCTAGAGCTGTTCTTCCCTGTTCTTCTCAGTAGCGCAAATGGCAAGTTAGATCTGATATTTTCCGGTGCCTTTGTAGTTAAAGCTCCCTTTTTCCCCATTAGAGCATCCCTTTCATACAGAAAAACTCATCTGAACCTGATGAACTGTTTAAGTACCTGAAGTTTAGGTCTGAGTATATTCTAGTTTTCTGTCGCGCTGCAGATCTGAAATTATCATATCACTTTGTGAAACTTGTTTTTCCCTCACTTAGGTATTTTAGATCTGTATCTTTCATACCAATATAGGCGGTTTAGCTTTGTCAAAGAACAATAATCCGGTAGGCATCATTAGTCCCCTCTTAAACCGCCGATTCACTGATCTTTGCACCTTCTCCACTGTCAGACTCCGGTTTAGTAATACCAAACTCCGGTTTTACAATATGTATATACCTCTGCTTCTGCTTATCTTGCATTGCTTTATGCTCGCCCGTCATAAATCTTAAACCGGCAATAAATGTGTTTTAGCTTCCCATTGAAATGGCCAAACAAGTTTACGAGTGCAACTGGGTTCCTTCCCGGGTTACTGAAGAGCAATTAAACATATGTGTCACAACTGGAGCTTTAGCCAAGAAAGAAGTCATCCACTGGAGGGCCCCTGGTCCGGAAAATCCTCCTGAACCCAAGGACGGAGAAGTAGTTGTATTCACTGACCATCTGGGTCGAGGCTTTAGCCCTCCCGGTTCAAAAATTTTCCGGGATGTGCTGGCCAGCTTCCAACTCCACCCTCAAGATATTGGACCAAACTCTGTGTCCAATATTTGCAATTTCCAAGTATTTTGTGAGGCCTATCTTCAAGAGGAACCCACAGTTGAACTGTTCAGGGATTTCTTTTACTTAAACCGTCGCACGGAGTTCACAGACGGACCCAACACTGAGCTTGGTGGAATGGCAATTCAAAAGAGGAAGGATGTTAGCTTCCCTCATGCCAAGCTTCATAGTCACCCCAAGGACTGGAATCAGACTTGGTTTTACTGCAAAGACACATCTCCAACTGATGAAAATCCTCTGCCGGGTTACCGTCCCCACCGGCTTAGCAACACTCATCCCTTCCCTCAAAGGCTGACTGCCAAGGAACGGTCCAACTATGCACCACAACTATCAAAGCTCAGAGCCTTTATGGCAAACGGTTTGACAGGTGTCGACTTTGTTCGCTGTTGGATAACTTGGAGCATTCTGCCCTTAAGCCGGCGCCCCGGTTTAATGTGTGAGTACACAGGGGATTTGAAAGACCCTCAACGACACATCGACATTCAGCTAACAGAAGCCGAAATTACTGAGGCTGTCAAGAAAATACTAAATGAACCGGAAGCTGTCTGTAGCCAGACCGGGTTAAGCCCTTTCTGCGTCTCCAACAGGCCGCCCACTGTAAGAATCACAACTTTCTTGTTTTAGCTTACCCCTTTTCAAATAGTCTCAAAATTTTGTCCATCTTTCACAGGGCGATGACCCATTCTGGAAGAAAAAACCACAGGATAAACCGGCCAAACCACTTCGCCCGAAGACCAAGGTCACCAAGAAACCTGCCAAGAAGAGGACCATTGAATCTTCTGAACCAAATGCTGATGCGGATCTGGCTAATCCGGACTCAGAGGTAGAACTTGACTCTCTCGATTCTTTCTTCATACACCTTATTGACAACGACTATTATCAGGACGACGCCGAAGGCAGCCACGCTGATGATGCAGAGGTAACTATCCTTTCTTCCGGTTCAGACCCTCTGCCAACACAGAAACTCCGTCAAGCAAACCGGAAAATAAAATTTTCTCACCCCTTAGCTCACTTGGACCCAAACTTTCTTTTGAAGAAACAACAACACGAAGCCCGCCGCACAACCCGGCACAGTGGCCAAGTAGTTACCTCTGCCGGTTTACCAAACACTCCAGTCCGGAAACGTCGAACAGAGGTCTCTTATACTCCTGATATTTCTTGCCCCAAGGCGGGTTGTTTTCGACAGCCCCTTAATCCGTCTGATTCAAATTATCAGGGAACACCTAATTCGTCCTCTGGCGAATCAACGGCCACACAACTTCCAACCCTCAAGACGGTCCCTGGGTAGGTTATGCTTTAATCTTATCCTTAATGTGTTATGTTTGCATACTGTACTGATCTTTATGCTTGTTCTTCTCAGTGCCAAGCCTAGACCTAGTAAGAAGGCCCGGTTAAATAGACCGTCTGATGACAATGTGGATATTGAACCAGAGAAGACTCCAGATCTGGAAAGAACAAATACTGATGTTACACATGATGATCCACCGCCTCAAGATTATAACTTCATAGTTGAACAAACAGAAGTTGACACCACAGGCCACACTGATAAACCAACTAGCCCAGCTCGCGCGGATGATAAGTCGGCCAACCCAGCTAAGGCTGCTGATAAACCGTCAACTCCCGTGAAGGCTGCTGATGATAAAGAAGATGATATTATGATTACTGGCGTCGGCCACACCGCTCCTGGCAATCCTGTTGCTTTATCGAAGCATAGTGCCAAGGACGAGGTTTCTGCTATGGGCAAAGGCAAATGGAACACAGATTTGTCAACCTATGCTCACCTCAACGCCCAAGACATCCATTCTGGTTTTTTAAACCGCCTGTACACAAGCCGTGACTTTGAAGCCGGTTTAGTGAATCTAATGAAGGAGCGATATGAGGTAACTGCATAACTGCTTCTCTCTTGTGTTCAATTCCAAATATTAACTCCAGTAGCCCCCAAGTGCCGGTTTATGATAGTCATCTAAACTGGGACTTTGTAATATCTCAACTTTGCATGCTTAGCCTCCAAGGGCCGGTTTAACTGATGAAGATGAACCGGGACTTTTAGAAGAATACTCATAATGTCACTTTGAATCAGCATACATTAGCCCCCAAGTGCCAAGAGTAATACTTGTATTGCACTTGGGACTTGCAGAAATTTCTGATTACGAGCAAATATGCATTAGCCCCCAAGTATAAGGTGCATGACTTGTTATGTGCTTGGTACTTCAAATATGCACTGCCAATTCATGATATGTTTGTCTCTTATAGGCTGAGCTGAGCAAAAAGGAAACTCAAACCGCTGATCTGCAAGAAAACATCAAGTCCCAGCAGGCAGAAACCTCCAAAACCAAAGATGAGCTTACCAGTGCCTTAGCCGCTATGGAAAAGCTGAAGGAGAGTTTCAACAAGGAGCGGGCAGATTGGGACAAAGAAAAATCCGCATTGCAAAAAAGAGCCGAGGACACAGAAGCAGCTCTCAAACCGGTTGTGGATGAGCTAACTGGTGTAAAGCGGCAAATACATGCCATGACTGCTGCTGTGTTTGGTAAATATCCTGGCTTTAAATTTTCAACATATCATCCCGTACATTGCCGGTTTACTGATGTTTGTAATGGCGCAGGAACTCGCATTAGTCATCTGGGCTCTGACGTACAGAAGAAGCTGAAGGCTGCCTATACTCTTATAGAGCAGTTATATACCGGCGCGCAACGGATCATCTGCGCTGCTTCTCACAACAAGCCGCCCCCAACTTTAATCAAGGAGACCTTAGAAAGGTTGTCAATGCTGCCTGTCCGGGTAGAAGAGCTAAAGAGATCTGCTGCCAGGGCTGGAGCTCTGACCGCACTAACCCGGGCAAAAGCATGGGTGCCTGATCTTGATCCGGTGGATGTGGCTAAAGGCTATCCAAGCTTAAAAGAAGACGGATCAGAATTTGGCCATGAGGACCTCCGAGCAATAAACCGGGAAGTACGTCCACTGGCTTGCCAACTGGCTGAAGAAACTGATCTTTCATATTACCAGGCGAGTTATGATGTCAACAACAAACGGGTTGCTGCACCAACCCCTGAGGCTCAAAATCTTATCCCGCCAATCCGTAAGCACACCTATGCCCCTGACGTTGAACCTTCCACACTTATAAGCGATGAAGCTGTGTTTCGAGCCTTAACTGGGATCGATTGGGCCACCATTGACTTCCAGCCGCTGGGTAGAGAGGAAGAGGATGAACCGGCGCAAGGCGATCCACAACCGTCAGGGCAGCCCGGTGACGAGTCATGATCCGGAGGCCGATTTAACCTTTCGCGTGCTGCAATACTTGCCAAAAAACAATTATTCTTTTGGGCACTGAAACGCCTTGTAATAGGCTAGTTTAAACACTTGGTCTGCTATGCCATCGTGCATATTTTCTTTGCTTGATACTGTTAATTCACCATGCTTAAGATATATGATGTTCATAATCCAGAGCGATTTATTCAGGCTGTTCCTGCATACAAAAAGTTGAACTTGTCCTGGCGGTTTACCACCGGACGGGTCATGATGCCCAAGCATATAGCCTGGGTTTATAAACAAGGCTGTTAAAAATAATCAAATATGAAAATAAATGATACCTGTGACATTGAATCACATCGTAGGTTGACCAACTTTTGTAGTAAGGGCGATACCCCAAACATGAGTATTGATAACTCCTTCCATACTGTGCCGGTTTATGATAAACCCATACCGGGTTGTGAAAAACACCGGATTCCTCATATATAATACTGGCGACTTATAGTCAAAACCAGACCGGGTTAATAAGCACCGGAATATGACTAATCATGTACTGACAACTTGTAGTTGAAAGCCGAGCCGGGTTGACTAACGCCGGTTTACCAAAATTATCATAAATCTCATCAAAGGAGAAAAAACTTGGCAAATAAAAGCATATGAAAACTTGTAGTCGAGGCTTTTCACGGGCTGCCAGGCCCCAAATTCGAGGCTTTTCATGGGCTGCCAGGCCGCTGAGTTAAACCATTTTACAAAGCCTTTTAAGATGGACCTCAATCTTTAACCAATCGTCGTTTTAACTTTGACAAGTTCAGGGTCTTATGAGATTGACTTGTCGAAGTTCGATGGGTCATACCAGGTTTACCTGGACGGAGTGACTTACTTAAAAACAGGCAGGTTAACCCGGGGTTTTAGGTGTATACACCAGGCTTCCAAGCCGTGGCTTGATAGCCTATTACAAGTGTAGATTCTTTGTTCATTGCGATAGCAAAGAATCCCCAAGCAATATTTTGAGCTGTGCTCAGTGGGTGCCTATGTTTGAGTTGTTCTTCTGGAACACTCTCTTTGGCCTCTAAGTAATTTTTCTTTTTGGCTCTGAGCCAATCAAGAGGTGTAGCTATGGTTCGAGTATGACCAAGCCCCCAAGTGATTTTTCTGGTGGCCTTGCGCCTATCAAGAGGTGTAGCTAAGGTTCGAATACGACCAAGCCCCCAAGTGATTTATATATATGGCTTGATAAGCCGAATCAAGGGATAAACCGGACGCCGCTTTATAAGCAGAAATCTCCATGTAACCACACCTGATGTAAAAAACAATAGATATCCCGCTTTAGCTGAGGCTTCGGTTTACTATATTGATCATAATATATACATTGTCATAACTATGTACATGGTAGAGCCTAGGGCTCAGGTATAGTAAGGCCGTAGATGAGCGATATACCACGGCCGGTGGGTCTCCTCCTCCGATTTACGTGAGTCTTTGTGCTCTCGAACATCGATTAGATAGTATGACCCGTTGTGCAGGTTCTTGCTGACCACAAAGGGTCCTTCCCAAGGCGGGGATAACTTGTGCATATCCGACTGATCCTGGATGAGTCGGAGCACCAGATCACCTTCTTGAAAAGTTCTGGTTCTAACCCGGCGGCTGTGATAACGACACAGATCTTGCTGATAAATCGCCGAACGGGCTGCTGCAATGTCACGCTCCTCATCTAACAGGTCAAGTGCTTCCTGCCGTGCCTTCTCATGATCAGCTTCAACATAAGCCGCCACACGAGGCGAGTCATGACGGATGTCACTTGGGAGAACCGCCTCTGCTCCGTAGACCATGAAGAAAGGTGTGTAACCCGTAGACCTGTTGGGCGTGGTATTGATGCTCCATAACACAGAAGGTAGCTCCTCCACCCAACAACCCGGCGTCCGTTGCAAAGGAACCATAAGCCGGGGCTTGATGCCTCTCAAGATCTCCTGATTGGCTCTCTCCGCTTGACCATTAGATTGGGGGTGAGCCACTGAAGATACGTCAAGCCGGATGTGCTCACGCTGACAGAACTCTTTCATAGCCCCTTTGGACAGATTAGTACCATTATTGGTTATAATGCTGTGTGGAAAGCCAAACCGGAAAATCACCTTCTTGATGAATTGAACCGTCGTAGCTGCATCACACTTACTGACTGGCTCTGCCTCCACCCACTTAGTGAACTTATCAACCGCCACCAAAAGGTGGGTCTTCTTGTCCTTGGATCTCTTAAAGGGCCCAACCATATCCAGCCCCCAAGTTGCAAACGGCCAAGTAATTGGAATCATCCTCAATTCCTGGGCCGGAACATGAGCTCGGCATGAAAACTTCTGACAACCATCGCACTTTTTCACCAAGTCTTCTGCATCAGCATGAGCCGTCAGCCAATAAAAACCGTGACGAAAAGCTTTAGCTACCAGGGACTTTGAACCGGCATGGTGACCACAATCCCCTTCGTGGATCTCACGCAGGATCTCACGGCCCTCTTCCGGAGATACACAACGTTGGAACGCCCCTGTTACACTGCAGTGATGTAATTCGCCATTGACAATAGTCATTGACTTGGATCGCCGGATTATCTGTCTTGCCAAAGTCTCATCCTCTGGTAACTCGCCCCGGTTCATGTACGCCAGATACGGGACGGTCCAATCCGGAATAACATGAAGTGCTGCCACCAATTGAGCCTCCGGATCAGGAACAGCGAGATCCTCCTCTGTGGGAAGTTTAACTGACGGATTATGCAGCACATCCAAAAAGACGTTGGGTGGAACCGGCTTACGCTGGGAACCCAAACGGCTTAAAGCGTCCGCCGCTTCATTCTTCCGCCGGTCCACATGATCAACCTGATAGCCTTTGAAGTGACCTGCAACAATATCCACCTCTCGACGATATGCAGCCATGAGCGGATCCCTAGAATCCCAAGTACCAGACACTTGTTGAGCCACCAGGTCCGAGTCACCGAAGCACTTAACCCGGCTTAAATTCATCTCCTTAGCCATCCGAAGACCGTGGAGTAAGGCCTCATATTCAGCTGCATTGTTAGTGCAAGGGAACATTAAACGGAGAACATAACAAAACTTATCACCTCGTGGGGAGGTTAATACGACTCCAGCCCCCGAGCCCTCCAATTGCCTGGACCCATCAAAATGAATAGTCCAATAAGTATGATCCGGCTTCTCTTCTGGCACCTGTAACTCTGTCCAATCATTGATGAAATCCACCAATGCTTGTGATTTGATTGCCGTCCGAGGCACATAATTTAACCCGTGAGGTCCAAGCTCAATGGCCCACTTGGCAATCCGGCCAGTCGCTTCCCTGTTCCGGATTATTTCCCCCAAAGGAGCAGAGCTGACCACAGTGATGGGATGACCCTGGAAATATTGCTTAAGCTTCCGGCTTGCCATAAAAACTCCATACACCAGCTTCTGCCAATGTGGGTACCTTTGCTTAGACTCAATAAGTACCTCACTGATGTAATAAACCGGCCGTTGAACCGGATACTCCTTTCCGGTCTCCTTGCGCTCCACCACAATAGCCACGCTAACTGCCCGGGCATTGGCAGCCACATATAACAGCAAGGGCTCTTTATCAACAGGAGCAGCAAGGACAGGCGGCTCGGCTAGCTGCCGCTTTAAATCCTCAAACGCTTCATTGGCGGCGTCGCTCCAGATGAAATTGTCCGTCTTCTTCAGCATCTGATATAAAGGGATAGCCTTCTCCCCGAGGTGACTGATAAACCGGCTCAAGGCTGCAATCCGGCCTGCCAAGCGTTGAACATCATTGATGCACTTCGGTTTAGCCAAAGAAGTTATGGCCTTGATTTTCTCCGGATTAGCTTCAATACCCCTGTTAGACACCAGAAAGCCCAAAAGCTTGCCTGCCGGTACACCAAAGACACATTTGGCCGGATTAAGCATCATCTTATAAACCCGGAGGTTATCAAAGGTCTCCTTCAAGTCATCTATCAATGTCTTCTTCTCTCTGGATTTCACCACAATCTCATCCACATAAGCATGAACATTGCGGCCGATCTGATCATGAAGACAGTTCTGCACACAGCGCTGATAAGTCGCCTGGGCACTCTTTAGCCCAAAGGGCATAGACACATAGTAGAAGGCTCCAAAGGGAGTTATGAAGGTTGTCTTCTCCTGGTCCTTAACTGCCATTTTGATCTGATGGTAGCCAGAATACGCATCCAGAAAACTCAAACGCTCGCAACCCGCCGTAGCATCAATGATTTGATCAATATGAGGGAGGGCAAAAGGATCCGCTGGACAAGCCTTGTTCAAATCTGTGTAGTCCACACACATACGCCAAGTGCCGTTTTTCTTAAGTACTAGCACCGGATTAGCCAACCACTCAGGATGAAACACCTCCACAATAAAGCCAGCTGCCAAGAGCCTGGCCACTTCCTCACCAATAGCCTTGCGTCTTTCTTCATTGAACCGGCGGAGAAACTACTTGACCGGTTTAAACTTGGGATCAACATTAAGAGTGTGCTCAGCGAGTTCCCTCGGTACACCTGGCATGTCAGAAGGCTTCCACGCAAAGATGTCCTGGTTCTCACGGATGAACTCGATGAGCGCGCTTTCCTATTTCGGATCCAAGGTAGCGCTGATGCTGAACTGCTGGGATGAATCGCCAGGAACGAAATCAACCAGCTTAGTCTCATCAGCCGACTTAAACTTCAAGGCCGGATCATGCTCTGTAGTTGGCTTCTTCAAGGAAGTCATATCTGCCGGATCAACATTGTCTTTGTAAAACTTCAACTCCTCTGTTGCAGAAACCGACTCCGCATAAGCCGCATCACCTTCTTCACATTCCAAAGCGATCTTACGACTCCCGTGTACCGTGATGGTCCCCTTATGACCCGGCATCTTGAGCTGCAGATAAACATAACAAGGCCTCGCCATGAATTTAGCATAAGCCGGCCGCCCAAACAGGGCATGATACGGGCTCTTGATTTTCACCACTTCAAAGGTCAATGTTTCTGATCTTGAATCATGCTCATCACCAAAAGCAACCTCCAGAGCTATCTTACCGACCGGATACGCCGATTTACCAGGTACCACACCATGGAAGACCGTGCTGGACGGTTTAAGATTTTTATCTGTTAACCCCATGCGACGGAAGGTTTCATAATAAAGGATATTGATACTACTCCCCCCATCCATGAGTACTTTAGTGAACTTGTAACCTCCCACCTGAGGTGCCACCACCAACGCCAGATGACCCGGATTATCAACCCGAGGTGGATGATCCTCTCGACTCCACACAATGGGCTGTTCAGACCAGCGTAAGTAACGGGGCACCGCCGGTTCAACGGAGTTCACTGCCCTTTTATGAAGCTTCTGATCGCGCTTGCACAGGCTGGTGGTGAAGACATGGTACTGTCCACTGTTTAACTGCTTCGGGTTGCTCTGGTAACCCGACTGCTGCTGCTGCTGTTGGTTCCCCTGATGATTATAACCACCTTGGTTGCCTTGATTGCCTTGATTGCCATGTCCACTTTGATTACCATGGAACCCTGAACCGGAACTGCCTCTACCATAACCCGGCCCATGAGACCCGGGGCCTGAACCGCCAGCTGGTCCATTATCATTCCGGAAAAAATCTGAATCTTTGAATTCTCGCATAATATAACAATCCTTCCAGAGGTGCGTGGCCGGCTTGTCCCGCGATCCGTGCTTTGGGCAGGGCTGGTTCAACAGGTAATTCAGGCGCTCTGGATTGGGACTTGGTTCTCTTCCGCGCGAGGGCGGTTTACCCTTCCGACGCTGACCATTACCCTGCGCGTTGGTATTAGCTACAAAATCTGAGCTGTTATCCGCTTTACGTTTACCGCTGTTTCCATGCCCCGCCGAGTTATGCTGCTGCCCTTTGGTGCTGCCACCCTTCTTTCCCTTTCCTGTCTTGTCATCATCAGATTTAGGGTCCTTGGTACTATCAGAGTCAGCGTATTTCACCAGAGCTGCCATAAGCGTCCCCATGTCATTGCAATGGCGTTTGAGCCGTCCCAGCTTCAGCTTAAGAGGCGTAAACCGGCAATTGCCTTCCAACGTCAAAACGGCCGTATCAGCGTTGATGCGGTCCGATGAATGCAAAATCTCTGAAACCCGGCGCACCCAATGGGTTGTTGATTCTCCTTCCTCCTGGACACAGGCAGCTAAATCCATAATTGACATGGGCTGCTTGCACGTGTCTTTGAAATTCTGAATAAACCGGGCTCTTAGCTCGGCCCATGACCCAATGGAGTTAGCTGGTAGGTTTTTCAACCAAGTGCGAGCTGTCCCTTCCAACATCATGGTGAAGTACTTAGCACATGCCGCATCATCTACGTCCAGCATCTCCATCGCCATTTCATAACTCTCCACCCACGACTCGGGGGATAAATCAGCAGTGTAATTCGGCACTTTACGTGGGCCCTTGAAGTCCTTGGGCAGCCGTACATTGCGTAATGCTGGGATGAGACACGGCACCCCCAAAGAGCTGGAGGTAACCCCTGGTTCCAACGGAGTTGTTGGACGAACCGGAGTAAGCTGACGGGCCGCGTTCTGTGCTGCTAACTCAGCCTCTCGACGTGTCCTAGCACGGTCCACCACATCCTGAGCATCAACACCGCCACCCGCCGGGTTATGGCCTCGTAGCGGATTACAATTGCGGGCACTGCTAGACACAACCGGTTCATCAACATGCCTGTTGTAACTCCGGCTTGGGCGGGGGGGTGGAATGAATCCTCTCGCGACTGTACGAATAAGCCTGTTGCTGAGTCAAAGCTGTCTGAAGGAGCTCCCTAGCCCGTCGCGTCTCCACCGCTACAAGGGACTCACCATCGACCGGAAGAGCTGCCAATCGTGAAGCGGCCGCGACTATGTTATCCAAGGGGTTGGAATAATGACCCTGAGGTGTGGGCACATGCTGGGATGGGTTATTCTGAAGAGGCGGATCCATTGTGCGCGGCTGAACCGGCGTCCCCGTTCCAGGCGCTTCTACCCGGTTTACCACTGGCTGGTTGCTGGTACCGGCCCCTGGCGTATTGAAGAGGTTCCTGGCTTCGTAAACCGGAGGCAGGTGAGACCGGTACCTTCTCCTCATTACATCATTGGACGCGTTCTGATCCAACGTAAGCCGATAGGCCTGTGCATCTAACTCGGCCCGCTCTGCAGCCATCCTGGTGTTTTCAGCTGCCAAATCCACCTTGGCTTGGGCTATCTGATCCTTCACCTTCGCCACTTCTGCGTTGTGCCGCTCCTGATCCGCCGGGCGGACTTCGGCCGCTAACAGTGCTGCCAAGGTGTCGAATAAATCGGACAGAGCCTGAGCCGGTGATGGCGCAGGGCCTCCTGCCCCAGCGGCCGTCGCCGCTGCTGAACCGGAGATCATCGCCGCAGCGGTCGAAGATTGTGGCGCTGACTGCGTACCGGCCATGAAGATCACAACCCGGCTTGGCGGGTCGAGAGAGTCTGGAATACTGTCGCCATCGGAACAACCACCAAACCGGCCATCTTGCAGCTGGTACAATGACTCGGTCTCTCCAGTAGATGACTCGTCACCGGAATAAACAATGGTTTCGCCATCATACTCCGATCCATCTTCAGATTCCACTCCGTGGATGACTCCCACGAAGGCATGCTTCATGACAGGCTTAACCCGAGCAGACCTCGCACGCTGAGCCGTTTCGACGATGTCGGTGCAGATGTCCGGCTCAGGGCCCGGTTCGCCAATCTTGCCAATGAACACGTGAATGCCGCCGAAGGGGACCCGGTACCCGTACTCAATCGAGCCGGCCTCGGGGCCCCAGCCTGCGTCGTCGATGTAGAGCTTGCCACGACGACTTTTGGTCATCCGGCCCACAGCGTATCCCTTGAGTCCTTCGAAGCTGCCCTCTAAGAACTCGAAACCATCGTGCGATAGCCCCACGGTGGGCGCCAACTGTCGTGGCCTTATCACGGCAGATGTCCTAAAGAAAGGACTTAGTCGTGGAGCCATCGTGACGGGTTAGCTTAAAGGGGTTAAAGCGGACAAGGGACGCAGAGAGTTTATACTGGTTCGGCCCCTTGCGGTGAAGGTAAAGGCCTAATCAAGTTGTTGTGGAATTGCTAGGGTTTCGATGACCAGGGCGCGAATCCGCTATGCCTGGCTCTCGAGTTGTTGTCTCAAACCGCCGCCGGGTCGTCCCCTTATATACATGGGTTGACGCCCGTCGGTTTACAGAATCCCGAGGCCGGCTCATAAACGTGTCCGGCCCGGTCTCTACTCTTTTCTTATCTTACAAGTTACATATAATATGGCGGTTTACACCTACAAGCCCTTAATCCGCCTTTGGGCCCTGGGCCTTCATAAAGCGCCATACTCCTTGTCTTCATGGGCTTCAAATTTAAATAACTCATTATGGGGATAACCCGGCCTCTCCTGGCCGGTTTACGCCCAGTAATAATATCCCCAACAGGTACCGCCCAGTAGAGGTGGACCTGAGTTCCCGACAGTCTTTTGCGAGATGGGTTGACCTGGACGGTGCCCGAGTGATGAATACGAGGCGTGGCCGGGCATTCTTAGCCCTTGCCGCAAGTCCTCGAGACGGGGCGACGGGGTCACATGATCGTGAGTCTCTGCTTGTTACCGCGCTCCTAATTCACTAACGATTTGGATATTTGATCCGAGTGGGCCTCTGGCCCGATAGCACTAACCATCACGTGGGAACAGTTATGGGCACTCTGCGTCGTATGCATCAGTCGGAGCTTAATGGACGTCAGCGACTGAGCGGCGCGCGCTGGGTTGGACCGCGTTAAGCAACCGCCTTGATAGTGTGGGTTGCTAGGTTTGCTCACCGGCCGCGTTCGCAACGTGCAGGAGTTCCCGGGGTGATGGCCCAAGACCCCTGGGCGCATAGGTTTAGTCCGGCGTGCTGACCTCTCTGATAAGTTTTCGGTCGGGTTGCGGCGTATCGTTTGGCTAAGGCCGGGCATGACCCAGAAAAGTGTGTTCGGCCGGAGTTAATCGAGCATGGTGGGTAAGTTGGTGCACCCCTGCAGGGAAGAACTGATCTATGCATAGCCGGATCCTCGGTAACGGACGCTCGGAGTTGTATCCCGATCGATACAACTAGAACTGGATACTTGTGATGAGAAATGGATATTATGGCTCTGGGATTGCTTTCTCGCAGGGAGTCGAGGAAGGATCTCTGGGTGAGGTTAAGACTTATTATATGGATATTATGGCTCTGGGATTGCTTTCTCGCAGGGAGTCGAGAAAGGATCTCTGGGCGAGGATGATGACTACTACTACTTTATATTATGTTTTTTTGTACTCTTCTAAATGCTGCAAGATGCTCGAAGACGCTTGAAGATGCTGAAGATGCTAGTCTTCAATAGGACTAGGCCTTCTCTCTATTCTGGCATTTCTGCAGCCCAGTCCACATATACAACCTTTCTTTGATAATGTTGCATATGTAGTGTAGATCCTTGCTTGCTGAGTACTTCGGATGAGTACTCTCGGTTGCTTTGCTTCCTCTTTTTCCCCATATCCATTTGATGCAACCGGATGACGGAGCCCCTGAGACCGCTGCCCCCGCCGACGACTACCACTACTACCCCGAGGGGGGCTACTACTACGAGTTGGCTGACGACCATGAGTAGGTCCGGAGGTCCCAGGCAGGAGGCCTGCGCCTTTCGATCGTAGTGTTTTCTTTTGCCCCGCCTTCTTAAAGGCCTGTCTGTCTCTCTTTTATATCTGTACTCAGATATCTGATGCTTTCGCTGAGGCTTGTAAGCGAGCTTATGTATTCGAGCCCTTGAGGCCCCTGGCTTGTAATATAAAGCTTGTATTATTTTAATTTGTGTCTAGAGTTGTGTTGTGATATCTTCAAGTGAGTCCTTAGGCTTGATCGTGTGCATTTGCGTGTATGATTAGTGCACGATTGAGCCGGGGGCATCACAGGTTGGCATCAGAGCCGACTGCCTGTAGGAACCCCCTTTCCAACTCCTTGGCCGAAGTTGAGTCTAGAATTTCAAAAACTATTTTACTAACTTGGCTGTGTGGCTTACGGGCCCATGTCGCCGAATGGGTGGTATTAGGATCTTTTTATTCCTCGTCTATACTCTGTGACTCTGATCTCTTGTCTATTCGGATTAAAAGATTTTACTAACTCAGACATTAGGATCTCGTAACCTTTTCCTCCCGGAGAGCCCCTCATGCCAGATGATCGCTTGGTTCATCAGAAGACTCCGAAGATACTCCTCGAAGTTCCCTAGACCCTTGTGCCCACTATCTTTGCAATTCCTGACCACCGATAAATCCCCGTGGATAACATCCTTTTCGTTGTACCCTCATCCCCAGTTGCTCCTGTTGTTACAAGTTACCCCTAATACTCTCCGTTGTTCCGAGAATCCTTGTGTCTTCTGCTTTGCAGCCTCTTTTCGCACTGCAGAAAATTCACTTAATCGGGATCCGTTCATCCCCAGTTGTTCTTATGCTTTCCAAAATACTTGGAAATGCTATCTGATCTTCCGAAAATCCTCTGCAGCCTATTGCTCTTGATTCTCCTTGCCTGCTTGCATTAGGATTAATTCCATATGTCTAGCAATATTCTTTAAAATTCTTTGTGATTGTCATTCTGTTCCTATGGATTCAACGTGTGTGCGGATACTCGCAATCATCAATTAATCCTTGGAAATTTTCTTTCCGGCTCACACATCGTTCCGGATATGAGCTGGTTCTCGGCTAATCAAACTACCATCGATTGGGCCCCTAAGTCTATTCTTCTTATCCACCCTTGATCAGAGCGTCTGCTTCTGATCCTTCGCTTTGGAAATCATAATTCCTTTGAATTTAAGCGTCAGACTATTCAGATGTTTCTATAAGCCAATGCCTTTGCATCCCTTCTTCCTCTGATTGACTACCGATACTCACATCAACTCCGTCGTGAATTGCCAGATCCATTGTTGGGTTGCTATCCGACAGTGTCCTTCACTTCCAAAATTCTTGTGAGTTGTTTCCCTGATACATAATGCCTTTGGTAAAATTGTATCCTCTCCTTTTGTCAACCATGCTCTGCTGTCGAGCTTGTGTTAATTACTCCTGAAGTTCGTGGTATATGTTCCTAAGATGCCCCGATGGGTTGAACCTATACCTTCCATAATCCGTGTGAACCCGAGTATTTTCACGAGTCATACTCCTCTGGTGTTTTGCCAGATAAAATTATCAACTTTGCAACTTCATCAAAAGTGAGCAGTGAATGAAAGATTATGCATTGAAGAAGTGGGAGTCGACCTTGAACTTTGTGTTCATGCCCATAGACACGATGAAGAACTTATCATGGAAGCTGCTCGTAAAAATAATAATCCCTTGATACAAATTCATCTTGTATCTGTGAATTGATCCTTTGCAATCATGGTTCCGACCATATGTTTCCCTTGATTCAATCTCCCGGACAAGTTAAAATACTTGCCTTCTGCAGATCATTTCACCTGTCCACCCTCTATTCTGATCTACCTTCAAGTATTGCCCCATGTTATCTCCAGGATATTGTGTCATTGCACTACCTCTTGTGAATTCTTATTGGAATGATACTCCATCACATCATTCCTAGCCTGATCGGCTATACCATTATCGTGCTAATTTTAATTGTGTTACCTGGTCCTTATTCCCAGAGCACAACTTTTCGACGATGAGCGAAGCCTATGTCGATCTTCCTCATCTTACCATTTCACCTCGAACAACAAGCTTGATTTCGAACTTGTGTCGTATCCGTGCTTTCAATAACGTTTCGCTGCATCATCCTTTTGCCGGATGCCGTCATTGTTCAATTGCATCTTCATAGAGCCTCTCGACAAAATTTGTCGTGATCACCATAAATATACTGACTTGCTCTAAGATATCAAATGAATTCTTGATGCGAAATACCATCCTTGCCCCCGATGATTTGTGTTATCATCGACACATCCTTGACTTCCTTCCAACACATACTTGGTCATGTTTTCCTTATACCTTGATTTCTTTGCTATCCCTGAAATTGTTCGATTGTATCCTTTGTGAACTTCCGAGTCAATCTTTGCTCGAAACACCATAATAATGCTATCTCGAAGCATGTCTGTGGTACTCCGATTTTCAATAAGAACATTGAAGCACAATGCTAAAATTTTGTTATCAATTATCCAAACACCATTGTATGGGTAATGTCATGAAATTTCTCTCCCCTCACCTAAAGGGTTTTCTACTTAATATCCTGTCAGGTATATCATGTTCTGCTTTCCTTGGAAAGGATATACTCCTAATTCTTATGAATAGACACATTCTTCCTTTTCATTATCTGTTTAATCCGATAATTTCATTTTCCTTTCCATTGGTTTGTTTAACCTTTCTTGTGATCTATATGATATAAGCAGAAATAATTCCCTGCTTATAAAACACTTCGATGGACAACCTTGTCAGTGAGACCCTGTTATTATTGCTGATGACATTCCGGTAACCACTGATGGACGAGAACTTTGCCTATTGGTCCGCCTCGTTCAACGAGCAGGAAAATGGTTCTCTTCGTCCCTCGCCCTTGGTACCGATGTTGTTGCCGACATAACTGACAGGCTATTCTCTGACATACATTATTGTCGTGACCGGTAAGATGCCACCGTTCTCCCTACTTTTGATCGACACCCCTCCACAGTTCCACAGGATCGGAACCTGACTCTCCTGTACAACCTTGATTCCGAAATATTCTTTTCATATGACTTTGTGTGTTATCACGAGTCACCCTCCGAGAGATGATCTATTCCCGATGCTCTGAACCCCCTTCTCACACTTTGTTCAGGTATCGAACGTTTGTCCATTCGCTTGAAACTTCCTATTGTACCTTCATACTTTGCTCTCGATGTTTTCCTAAGTTTCAACTCGAGGGATACTTCTGCCACATTTCCTGAAATGTTCATCAGATAGTTAACCCTATAAGGGTCAGTTCTCCCGAAGTTACTCTTTACTTCCCCACTTAAATCTCGGAACGAGATTTCTTGTAGTGGAGGAGATTTGTAACACCCCCAGATCTTTACTCTGTCATTAACCTAGACAACATGCCTTGGCATCATGATCATCATCATCAAATTGCATTTAGGAAATAATCCAACTTAATTCAAATTTAAAATGCAAGTCAAATTAATATTTCTTCAGATTGCAAAGCTAAAATGTTCATAATATTTCAAATAATCTAGAAGCAATTATAGGAAGGCAATCTACATTAACTAAACTAGTTAGGTGACTCAAACATCAAGAAACAACCTCAAAAGAGTAATATAAAGTGCCATTTCAATTACTAAAAATTCATATGAAATCAAAACTTGATCAAACCAATTTCTGGTGGTAGGTAATATTGCAGCATAACATTTGGACCAAGTCTCATATTTTACAAAAGTCATTTAGGTGCCAAACAATTTGCAAACCAAAAATAATAAATAAAACAGAAATAAGAAAAAGAAAAAGGCCTAGACCTACTGCTGGGGACTGGGCCTAAGTGCACAGTGCACTCAGCCCAGCCCACCAGGCCCATCTCTCCCTCCTTCCTCTCTCTCTCACTGCGTGTCACCGCAGCTGTGGACGCGAGCGCGCGCTCTGGCCGCGCGTCGACAACGCGACGCCCACCGACGCTGAGGGGATAAGATCCCCCTCATCCACTCCTCCTGGACCTCTCCGTCCATTCTTCCCCTTCCTCCTCGCCTCTCCCCCTCGTTCCCCATCGACGCTCGAGCGCGATTGCCGCCGTCCTCCATCGTTGCCGCGGCCACCGGCGGCCCCGCTCCCGCTGACCCTGTCGGTGAGCTCCGCCGGGGTCGACTCCTTCGACTGGTGGCCTCAGCTGGAGCTGGGAGGCACCGAAGCACCGGATCCCCTTCGTCCCCATCTCCGACTGCCGCCGTTCTTCACCGACTCCGGCGACGTCCTCTGCTGCTACAAAGCTGTCGCCGGCCTCCGTGTGCCACAACGTGAGCTCCACTCCATCCTCTCCCTTCTCATTCCGCGCCTCTCTGCGCCCCTAGCCGTAGCCGCCGCTCGGACCCGAACGCGCCGCCGCCGTGCGCCTCGCCGCCGTGGCCACAGCCACTGCCACGCTCGCCTGACCGCTCTGGCGTGATCCTCAGGCGACGTAGACCCCGTGTAGCTAGTTAGGTTGCCCGTTCGCGCGCTCAAACGCCGAGCCCGACGAGCTCGTGCTTCGGTCTCCGCCACAGCTCGTCGCTGGCGCCGTTCCCGTCCGAGTCCGGCTGCACCACCGCCACCAATCGACGCGGCACGTTCGACTCGTTCGAACGAGCCCAGCCGCGCGCCGAATGGCGCCCTGTAGGCGATTTCCGGCGTCTTCCGTGGCCCTTCGCCGCGTTTGGAGGTCGCCGGCGGCGAAACGCCGGCCACCGCCGACGTGGCTGGCCTGGGGCCACCCCAGAGCCACTGCCAGTGGGCCCCGCGGGCCCCAGTTGACTGGGTTGACCCAGTCAACTGCTGACTGGGCAACTATGACCCACTGACATGTGGGGCCCAGCCGTTTAAACGTTTTAAAATAAATAAATAAAACACTAATTAATCTGTTAATCCTAATTAAGTTAATTAGTTAACTAATAGACACAAACAGTGGGACCCAGTAGATTAATTAGTTAATTAGGTTAGTTTAACTCTGTTAAAACCCCCACTGTCAATGACAGGTGGGTCCCACAGGTCAGGTTTGACCTGGACCAGGCGGTTTGACTCGCTGACGCAGAAGTGACATCATGCTGACGTCATAATTCACTTTTAGTAATTCTGCTAATTTAAATAATTCAGAAAATAGCTAAAACTTGCAAAAATCATATAAAATAATCTGTAGCCCAGATCGAAAAACTTTATACATGAAAGTTGTTCAGAAAAATCCCACGAATCCAACCGTGCCCTCTGTTTCCATGTCGGGACCCTCTACGTAGGTGAACCCGCAACTTTCCGTCCGTTCCCGGTAGGTGAATAGTGCATATATACCGGTTAATAAATCCAACTTAAATCCTAGAATAACTAAAATGACTTAGCCATATCTTTAGGCAACCCTGCACTGCACCGTAAGCATGACATACTCTGTGTTACATATGTTTGCTGTGTATTTATTTGTTTCCTCCCCCTCTTCTCTCTCGGTAGACCCCGACATCGATGCTGCTCCAGAGACTGACGACACCACTGACGACCTTGCCTTTGCCGCAGAGCAACCAGGCAAGCACCCCCCCTTTGAGCATGCCTATATCGCCTATTATTTCTCTCTTATGCTTGCATTAGAAATTGCTGCTGCTACTGCTTTACCTATTCTGATGCATAGCCTGATTTTGTAACCTGCTTTTGATAATTACCTGCTTATCCTAAACTGCTTAGATTAGGCTGGTTAGTAAACCCCAGTGACCCCACTTGTCCCAGTTGCCCCGCTGGATGATCGGAAGACTCAACAACCAGGCCCCGGCACCGCACATCACCCCCCTTAGTTGTACGACACTACTGGGTTACTATCGAGTGCCGAGGGTGATACCTCGTCAGCACTTCTGATGTTAACCTTGTAGGGTAGATAATTGGTCATGGTCATCGAGGGTGATTCCTCCTTCACCACTCCCGATACGACCCTGTCGCGCAACACTTCAAGAGTGAACCTCGAGGGTGATTCCTCCTAAGTTCACCTTGACGGTTACATCGAGTGGGCATCCGTCAAGGGTGATTCCTCGGATTCCCCCTTGGTGTTATGGACACACGGTTACTGTGACTTTACCCCTGAACCATGTTAGAAACGGGTCGGCCTCGAGGGGGACCCGCGAGAGTTACTTTTACTGCAGGACTGGAGGGACAGGCGGTACCGCCCAGTAGAGGTGGACCTGAGTTCCCGACAGTCTTTTGCGAGACAGGTTGACCTGGACGGTGCCCGAGTGATGAATACGAGGCGTGGTCGGGCATACTTAGCCCTTGCCGCAAGTCCTCAAGACGGGGCGACGGGGTCACATTATCGCGAGTCTCTGCTCGTTACCGCGCTCCTAATTCACTAACGATTTGGATATTTGATCCGAGTGGGCCTCTGGCCCGATAGCACTAACCATCACGTGGGAACAGTTATGGGCACTCTGCGTCGTATGCATCAGCCGGAGCTTAATGGACGTGAGCGACTGAGCGGCGCGCGCTGGGTTGGACCGCGTTAAGCAACCGCCTTGATAGTGTGGGTTGCTAGGTCTGCTCACCGGCCGCGTTCGCAACGTGCAGGAGTTCCCGGGGCGATGGCCCAAGACCCCTGGGCGCATAGGTTTAGTCCGGCGTGCTGACCTCTTTGTTAAGTTTTCGGTCGGGTTGCGGCGTATCGTTTGGCCGAGGCCGGGCATGACCCAGAGAAGTGTGTCCGGCCGGAGTTAATCGAGCGTGGTGGGTAAGTTGGTGGACCCCTGCAGGGAAGAACTAATCTATGCATAGCCGGATCCTCGGTAACTGACGCTCGGAGTTGTATCCTGATCGATACAACTAGAACTGGATACTTGTGATGAGAAATGGATATTATGGCTCTGGGATTGCTTTCTCGCAGGGAGTCGAGAAAGGATCTCTAGGTGAGGTTGAGACTTATTATATGCATATTATGGCTCTGGGATTGCTTTCTCGCAGGGAGTCGAGAAAGGATCTCTGAGCGAGGATGATGACTACTACTACTTTATATTATGCTTTTCTGTACTCTTCTAAATGCTGCAAGATGCTCGAAGACGCTTGAAGATGCTAGTCTTCGATAGGACTAGGCCTTCTCTCTATTCTGGCATTTCTGCAGCCCAGTCCACATATACAGCCTTTCTTTGATAATGTTGCATATGTAGTGTAGATCCTTGCTTACTGAGTACTTCGGATGAGTACTCACGGTTGCTTTGCTTCCTCTTTTTCCCCATATCCATTTGATGCAACCAGATGACGGAGCCCCTGAGACCGTTGCCCCCGCCGACGACTACCACTACTACCCCGAGGGGGGCTACTACTACGAGTTGGCTGACGACCAGGAGTAGGTTCGGAGGTCCCAGGCAGGAGGCCTGCACCTTTCGATCGTAGTGTTTTCTTTTGCCCCGCCTTCTTAAAGGCATGTCTGTCTCTCTTTTATATCTGTACTCAGATATCTGATGCTTCCGCTGACGCTTGTAAGCGAGCTTATGTATTCGAGCCCTCGAGGCCCCTGGCTTGTAATATAAAGCTTGTATTATTTTAATTTATGTCTAGAGTTGTGTTGTGATATCTTCAAGTGAGTCCTTAGGCTTGATCGTGTGCATTTGCGTGTATGATTAGTGCACGATTGAGCCGGGGGCGTCACAGAGGGGCCACTGATGGATCACAAACCAACCTATATTACGCAGTTTAGGATAAGCAGGTAAGGTACAAGAGTAGGTTACAAAAGCAGGCTATGCATCAGAATAGGAGCAATCAATTACAGTAGCAAAATCTAATGCAAGCATGAGAGAGAATGGAATGGGAGATGTTGAAATGATCAAGGGGAGTTTGGTTGCCTGGAAGCTCTGCTGAAAAGGATGAAGGGTCGTCGGTGACGTAGTCGATCACAATGGCAACAACAGCGGTCTCGGGGTCTACCGGAGAGAAGAGAGGGAAGAAACAATAAATATAAAAGTAAATAGATGCATCACTAAGCATGGCATGACGATATGCGGTGCTAGAAGTGATATAACGCAGTACTAGGTGATACAGACGAAGGGAAAAACATCCGGAAATGTTTTCCCAAAGTTTGGCATTTCCAGACAGATGAAACGAGGGGGACGGTTCCATGTTCGCTATGCTAGAGGCATGTGACAGACGAACGGAGTGCGTATTCGAATTCGTCACATTTTTCTGAGCAACTTTTATATATAAATTATTTTTATCTGACTTACGGTTTATTTTCTATTAAAATTTTAAGTTTTAAACCTTTTTCTGGAATTTCTGGAATTAAAATAAATTCGAAATAAAAGGTTAAATTGCTAAGTACACCCGAAAGTGTACCCAGCCAAAAGCTCTATTAAGCTGACAGAGGGGCCACGGGACCCAGTCAGCTGCCCACTCAGCTTTGACCGCTGACTGGTCAAATTTACAAATGGGCCCCGAGTGTCATAGACACAGGTAATTAACCGAGTTTTGAAACATTTTAATTAACTGAAATAACTAGTGGGGCCTACTGTCAGTGAGTCTATTAAGACAATTTTATTTAAATCTTAAACCTAATGCTACAGTGGCATGGCCCGCACGTCAGAGTGTTAGGGGGTAATTAACGGTTGGTTTAGCCCCTAATCACGGCGCCACGTCGACAGCCGACAGGGTAGCCGCCGGCGACCTCAAGCCGCGGCCAGGCGCTCGGGGGATTCACGGGAGGGCCAGCCGAGGGCAGCAGGCGGCAGCCCGCACTCGCGCGCATCCCCGTGATGCAACAGGCGGCCGCGGGGGCGGCCGGAGTTCGGCGGGAGCGAGCGGATGGCGGCGGTCGGAGTGCGGAGGCTGGGGCGCGGGGCTGCGGCGAGGCGGGGCGCGCGGCGACGCAGGCTATGATAGGGGGAGCGGATGGACCCGCGGGAGCTCCGTCGGCCGAGTAGAAGGCAGCGGCGGGGTGCTGTGACTGCGGCAAGTACAGGGCGGATGCGGACAGGGAAAGCGGTGCGCGCCGCGTGCGTGCGCGCGGGGCGTAGACGTGCGTGCGGGTGGTGGTGGGAGCGCGCGGCCTGCAGCAGCAGCTCGCAGGCACGGTCCAGCTCGCGAGCTCTGATGCGGTTACGCGAGGATGACGACGGCGGTTCGAGGTGGGGAAGAGCACGGGGAAAGAGGGGGGAGATGGAGCAGAGCTCACAGTGAAGCGGGTAGAGGGCTCAGGGGAGCTGGGGGAGGTCGAGGATGTAGATCGACGGCGGGGCAGATGCGGCGGCCGGGGTTGCGAAAGACGATGCGGGTGACGCCGGCGTTGTTTCCCGGCCTCGATCTGTTTGCGTGCCTGACGAGGAAGAACCACCGGGGCTCCTGGGCATCCTCCATTGGCGCGGGGAGCTTGGTGGACGCGGCAACAACGGCGATGCAGCCATGGGCGCCTCAGGCAAGAAGAAGAGAAGGGGGGACGAGTGAGGGAGAGGGCGGCTAGGCTGGGCCTGGCACTGTGTGTGTTGGGCCTGGTGAGTGCATTGTGCCCCCTTTCTATTTTCCTTCTTCTTTTTATTTCTTTTCTGTTTCAATTTTACCTTCTGTTTTGAAATTTCTTTTCACACCAAACAACTTTTGTAAAAGTGCAAATGGTCTCAACAATCATTAGGCAATATATATCACTGTCACAAAAAGTTTGAGGAGCATTTGAAATCATTTGAAATTTGTTTAAATGGAATTGTATCAAATAATGATGTTAGGGCACTGTTTTATATTGGTTTGAAGCATTTTAAAGATTTAAATAATGTTGTTTTCTAATTTTCAGTTGCTCAGTGATTAATTTCTAACTTTTGAACAATTTATTTTTGCAGTTTGAATAAATAATAATTAGGCTTGTATTTTGAGTTTGAAATTGAGTTGGATTATTACCTAGATGCAATTCAATAGAGATGATCATGTTGACATGGAAATTTAATTTGCTTGATGATAGGATTAAGATCTGGGGATGTTTCAGCCACACACGCACATGCCCACACTAGGGCCCACTCACTAGTCACACGGTGGTGCTTGGCACGGCCGGTGTGACATTCTCCCCTCCTTGAGACGGAACACCCTCCTCAGCGAGTTCTTCGGTCTAGATGGCCGCCGCTGGGTAGCGTCGGCGTAGCACCTCGTGATCTTCCCAGGTACTTGTTGGAGGTGATGTATCCCACTGCACTTGTATCTGCACCACCGGGGCGTCGCCCAGCTTCAGCATCTTTCTGTCCAGGATGGTTGTTGGTGTGGACTAAACTGCACACAAATCTGTGGTACTAGGAAGTTCAGAAAACACCGGAGTGTAGTTGGGGGTGAACAGCTTCAGCTGCGAAACATGGAAGACAGGATGGATGCGGTTGTCCGGGGGCAGATCCAGCTTGTATGCGGTCGGGCCGATCTTGTCGAGCACTGACAATGGCCCGAAATACTTGAAGGCCAGTTTGGCGTAGGGATGACTGGCAATCGAACGTTGCACATACGACTGCAGTTTCAGCAAGACTTGCTCTCCCACCTGGAAGGAGCGCTCAGTTCGATGGGCATCAGCAAACTTCTTATACTTGGTCTGAGCTCGAGTCAGCTGATGATGGAGGCGCTCCTTGTGGACTGCCCAATCCCACACCTCACCGTCCGGCATAGCAGGCAGTGACGCTGGCCAAGTGGCCATACTACCCATACTTGTTTCCACCCCGTAGAGAGCTTTGAAGGGAGTGCAACCGAGGGAGGAGTGGAAGGACGAATTGTACCAGAATTCCGCCGACGGAAGTCAATGGCGCCAGAGCTGTGGCATGTCGTGGACCGCACACCGCAAGTACATCTCCATGCACTCGTTCACCCTCTCGCTCTGTCCGTCGGTCTGTGGGTGGTATCCGGAGGAGTATAGTAGTTTGGTCCCCACCCCAGCGAGTAGCTCACACCGTAGTGCACTGGTGAACACCTTGTCGTGGTCCGAGATGATGGACGTGGGAATGTCGTGGAGCTTGACGATGCTATCCCAGAAAGCCTTGGCCACTTTAGATGTCGTGAACGGATGTCGGAGTGGGACGAAGTGGGCAAATTTGGTGAAACGGTCCACTACCACCATGATGGTGTCGAAGCCTTCTGATTTGGGGAGTCCTTCGATGAAATCCATCTTCAAATCCTGCCAAGGTGTTGTCGGAATTGGCAAGGGTGCCAGCTTGCATGCTGGTTTGTGCAGCTCGTGCTTTGCTTGCTGGCAGGTGGTACATTGCCTTACATAGTCTTCCACTGCTAACTTCAAGCCCTTCCACTCTAATAGCTTCTTGACGCGGTGATAAGTTGCTGTTGCGCCGGAATGCCCCCCGATGGCACTGTCGTGTAGGGCGCTCATCAATTTGGTGCGCAGTGCTGTGTTGGCACCGATCCATAGGCACCCGTGGCGACGGATCATGTCACGATACAGTTCGTAGTCGTTGCCACCCGGGCTGTGCATCGCCAGTTGTTGTAGCATGTCTTGGGCTTCAGGATCTGTCTCGTAAGAGTTTGCCACTTCCTAGATCCACGCCGGTTGGCAAAGGGATAGGGCGTTGGCCTAAAGTGGTTGCCCACCCGTGACAACGCGCCGGCAGCGCTGTTGTCCACGCCGCGCTTGTACTGAAATTGCAACCCAACAAGCTTGGACATGGCCTTGCGCTATAGCTCCGTCTCGAGGTGCTGATCGCCCAGAGTATAGAGGCTCTTGTGGTTCGTAACGATGGTGAATGGACCCCGCTATAAGTAGGGCCGCCATTTATCCACTGCCATTGTGACGGCAAGGAATTCCTTTTCATATGTGGAGAGCTTCTGGTTGCGCACGCCCAATGCCTTGTTGTAGTACGCGATCGGGTGGCCCTCTTGAATGAGGACGGCGATGATGCCCGTGTCGCACGCGTCTGTCTCGATGGAGAACGGCTTGTTGAAGTCCGGGAGGGCGAGCCCGGGCGTGGTCACCATCGCCTGCTTGAGCGTGTCGAAGGCACGCTGGGCCTGCTCGGTCCAGGAGGACCCCTTCTTGGTAAGTTGCTGAGTCAGCGGCTTGGCGATAATCCCGTAGCGTGGGATGAACTTGCGGTAATACCCCTGAGACCGAGGAACCCACGGAGTTCTGTGGAATTTGTTGGTGTTGGCCCCTGCTCCATGGCGTGAATCTTCTCGGTGTCGGTGGCGACGCCCTCCTTTGAAATGATGTGTCCCAGGTAGCTGATGTGGTCCTGGGTGAACGAGCACTTCGACAGCTTGGCGTAGAGTTGATGCTTGCGGAGGAGCTCGAGGATGATACGCAAGTGCTCAACGTGTTCCTCCAAGGTCTCGCTAAAAACAAGGATGTCCTCAAGAAAAATGATGACAAACTTACGAGTATATTTGGCGAAGATGGCATTCATCAAGCATTGGAAGGTAGCCGGAGAGTTCGTCATGCCAAAGGGCATAACCCTGAACTAAAAATGTCCATGGTGCATCTTGAACGCAGTCTTGAGCTCGTATTCCTCCTTCATGCGAATCTGGTGGTAACCGGCCTGGAGATCCAACTTAGAGAAATAAGCCGCACCGACCAGCTCATCGAGGAGTTCGTTGACAATTGGCAACGAAAACTTGTTCTTGACTGTGACATCATTAAGGCGCCGGTAGTCGACACAAAACCTCCATGTGTCGTCCTTCTTCTTGACCAGAAGCACTGGTGCTGCGTACGGACTGACCGACTGGGTGATCACCCCAGAATCTAGCATTTCTTTCACTTGTCGTTCGATTTCATCCTTCTGGAGTGGCGAGTAGCGATAGGGGCGCGTATCGCCGGCTGTGCTCCCTCGACCAGAGTCACCGCATGGTCGTAATGGCGGTGCGGAGGCAGCCCCTTGGGTGTGGCGAACACATCCGTAAATTCTTCGAGGAGATCACTGATTGTAGTGAGGGTTGGCTTGCGCGCTCTGGGCATGGCCGACTGCATGTCGACCATGGCCATGGCCCAAATGTCATTGCCCGTGATCAACTTGCAGAGCTCCGCAGGTTCCACTCCAGCCAAGGTGGCTGTGGGCTTGGGTCGAACACCTTGCTGGGTGACCGTCTCGTCCGCGTGGTCGAAGGAGACAAACTTCTCCTGCCAATGATATACCATGGGGCTGTGTTGAGCGAGCCAATCCATACCCGAAATGCCGTCGTAGGCGCTGGTGTCCAGCTCGTACATAGGTGTGGAGAACGTATGGCCCTACATCCACCACTTGAGGTCAGGAACTTGCCGGTCGCATTGGAGACTATCGCTGTTGGCGACTCGCACATCCAGCGGGTTGATCGCCTGGATGGTTGCCCCTACTCGCTCCACGAAGGACTTGTTGACAAAGCTGTGCATGCTCCCGGAGTTGAGCAGTAGCAACATCACTTGGTTGCCCACGAGTGCGCGCAAGCGAATGGTGCTGGGCGCGTCAGAGCCATCCAGATCATGCGCGGAGATAGTGCAGCACTCCGGTGGGGGTGGCAGTACGGTCGCTTCAGGCTCATCGAGCAGCTCCAGTGCGCGTATGGCGTCATTGGAGATCATCTCGCCATAGGCGCCCACTTGGATGGTGACTGTGACGCCCCCGGCTTAATCGTGCACCAATCATACACGCAAATGCACATGATCAAGCCTAAGGACTCACTTGAAGATATCACAACACAACTCTAAAACATAAATAAAGTCATACAAGCTTTATATTACAAGCCAGGGCCTCGAGGGCTCGAATACATAGCTCGATGGCATACAAGTGTCAGCGGAAGCATCAGATATCTAAGTACAGATATAAAAAGAAAGACAGAGAAGCCTTAAGAAGGCGGGGCAAAACAAAAGCTACGATCGAAAGGCACATGCCTCATGCCTGGGACCCTCCGAACCTACTCCTGGTCGTCGGCCATCTCGAAGTAGTAGCCATCCTCGGGGTAGTAGTAGTAGTCGTCGGCGGGAACAACTGTCTCAGGGACTCTGTCATCTGGTCACGACAAACTGATATGGGGAGAAAAAGAAAGCAAAGCAACCATGAGTACTCCGAAGTACTCAGCAAGCAAGGATCTACACTACATATGCAACATTATCAAAGGGAAGTTGTATATGTGGACTGGGCTGCAGAAATGCCAGAATAGAGAGGAAAGCCTAGTCCTATCGAAGACTAGCATCTTCAGCGGTCTTGCAGCAATAGAAGAGAGTAGAGCAGCACAGTATAACATAGTAGTGGTTGTGTCAAGTAACAGTCTCGCCCAGAGATCCTTTCTCGACTCCCTGCGAGAAAGCGATCCCGGAGCCACATATCCAGGTACCATCCCAAGTTCTAGTTGTACCGATCAGGATACAACTCCGAGTGTCCTTTACCGTAGGACCGGCTATCGATAGATGTTTTCTTCCCTGCAGGGGTGCACCAACTTACCCACCATGCTCGCTTTAACTCCGGCCAGACACACTTTCCTGGGTCATGCCCGGCCTCGGCCAAATGACACACCGTAGCCCTACCTACAGCTTAGCAGAGAGGTCCCCGCCGGTCTACCTCCTAAGCGCTCAGGGGTCTTGGGCCATCGCCATGTGCACTCCGGGTCATTGCGAGCAAGGCGAATCTCGGTACCACCTCTATACATGGATGGCGCTGGCCCAGCCGTGCCACAATGCTGAACTGGACGTCTGACAAAGCTTTCGGCTGATGCTACGATGCAGAGTGCCCATAACTATCCCACGTGATGGTTAGTGCTATCAGGCTGGAGGCCTGCTCAGATCAAATATCCAAATCATTAGAGGACTAGGGGCTTGCGGTAACGAGCGGAGACTCACGATCGATGTGACCCCGTTGCCCCGTCTCGAGGACTTGCTGCAAGGGCTAAGAATGCCCGGCCGCGCCTCGTAAAATAAATCATGGGTAACTATCCATCATTCGCGGGTACCCCTCAGGGTCGACCCGCCTTTCCAAGTATCAGTATCCACGGTAATGTAAGACATCCGTGTGGCTACCATATCAAGGGGGAATTCGAGGCATCACCCTCGTTGTACTCCCACCTGATGTAATATCAAGGTGGACGTAGGAGGAATCACCCTCGAGGTCCACACTTGAGGTGTTGCACGACTTCGTCATTATCGGGGGTGGTGTAGGAGGAATCACCCTCGCTGACCACGACCGAATAACTAACCTACAAGGTTATCATCAGAAGTGCTGACGAGGTATCACCCTCGGCACTCGATAGTAACCCAGTAGTGTCGAGCAACTAAGGAGGAAGTGAGGTGCGGTGCCGGGTCCTGGTCTTCGATCCCGTTGATCGGGTCTTCTGATACTCCAGCAGGGCAGTCGGGATAAGTGGGGGTCACTGATGGGGCTCTACCCAGTCTATTCTAAACAGTTTAGGATGAACAGGAAGGTATCAACAACAGGTTACAATAAACAGGCTATGTAGCTGAAATATGATAACAGTAACAGTAGGAAATTCTAATGCAAGCAGGAGATATTAGAATGGGCGATATCGGAATGCTCAAGGGGGGGGGGGGCTTGCCTGGTTGCTCGGCGGCAAAGGCAAATCGTCAGGGGTCGTCGATCTCCGAAGTTGCGTCTGTACCGGGCTCTATCGAGAGAGAAGAGGGGTAGGAAACAGTATAAATACAAGGCAGACAAAAACAATCACATAGCAAGGCACGGTAATACACAATGCAGGGGTGTCCTAGTGCTATGCTAAGTGCTACGGACGGAGCGGGAATTTACCGGGAAAGTTTTCCCGGTTCCGGACGTCTATCAGACACATGAACCGGAGAGGAAAGTTCCATGTTCAGGTGATTAGGGGCATGTGACAGGTATGAGGAGGGCATATTCAGATTCGTCTTGTTTTTCTGATCGATTTTCATATATAAATTATTTTCATCCGAGTTACGGTTATTTTTCTATGATTTTTCAAAGTTTATTCAATATTCTGGATTTTCTGGATTTAATATTAATTCGAAAATATTTTAATAGAAAATGCTATGGGTACCCACTAATGCACCCAGCAGAGTGCTGGTGTGGCTGACAGTGGGCCCAGTCAACTGCACAGTCAGCAGTTGACTGGGTCAGCGTTGACTGGACAGTGGGTCCAGTGGGACCCACCTGTCATTGACTGGGTCCAGCCCAGTCAGCTGGTTGATTGGTCAACTAGGTCCAGTGGGACCCAGTGGTCAGTCTCTGTTAGTTTAACAGGATTTTAAATTAACCTAATTAGCTAATTAGCGGGGTGGGGTCCAAATGTCAGTGTTAGTTAGTAGTTTAGTCAATTAGCCCTAATACTAATCGCTACAGTGCACGGGCCCACATGTCAGTCTCTCAGAGACGGGGCCCAGCCTTCCACGTCGGACGCCAGGTGGACGCCGGCCACCGGAGCTCTTCGGCGAGGCCGCACGACGGCGAGAACTCCGGCGAGCCCGGATTTTGGCTGCGGCGCATCATTTTGGGCGCGGTTGAGTGCTCTGGAACGGCCTCTCGATCCCGCGCACACCGGTGGCCTCGGTTGGTCACAGGGAGGGCTACAGCGTCATCGGTGACCACCGTGGCGGACGCCGGAATCGGTCATCAATTGGGCTCGGGCAAAACAGCGACGGGAGGAGGCGAGGCTGCCCGCGTTCGACTCCTAGCAGCACACTGAGCACAACGGAGTGCTCAGTTGTGCACGAAAACAACTACAGCGACGGCGGCATCGATTGCGGCGGAGCTGAGCTCGGCCATGGCGGGCGCGGTGGCTATGGGCGGCGTAGGGCAACACAGAGTGGGGGAAGATGGAGGGGAAAGCTCACCGGGCGGCCAAGAAAGGCCCTCGATGGCTTAGGAGCTGCAGAGGAGCTCGCGGTCGACGGGGATCGCCGGCGACAAAGAGGGTGAAGTCGAGGTCAATCTCCTCTCTGCGGTCCTCCCCGAGCTCGATGGCGAGGTGCAGAAGAAGGAGTCAAGCACGGCGGAGTCGATGGGCTCAAAGGGGCGACGATTGGGAGGCCGTGGCCGCACTAGTCCACGGCCATGGCGGTGGCGCCGCTCAGCTGTGCTCGCCGCGGCGGATCTGGGGCGAGAGGGGAGGAGCTACGAGGGGAAGAGGACGAGGGCGAACCCTAGGGTGCCGGGGGTGATCTTATCGGCGCCGGGAAGCCGCGGATGGGCGACACGGTGACGGGCGTCGGCGTGTCGGCGCGGGTGCGCGACAGCGCATGATGAAGACGACGATGCGGCTAGGTGGGCTGGGCTGCTCCTGTTTGACTAGAGCCCAGCGCCACAATAGCAGTTAGGCCCTTTTTTTATTTTTCTATTTTCTGTTATGTTTTCTGTTTTCCTTCCTGTTTTGCAAATTCCTAAGCCACCAGATGACTTTTGCAAAATATGTGACTTAGCCCAATAATTGTAGGGTATTATTAGCTAACACCAGAAATTGGTTTGGGTAAAATATGATTACATTTGGATTTTCCATAAATGATTTGGCATTTAAATAAGCAGGAATTGTTCTATTTTATTTGCTACTGTTCATATTTGCATAAGAGTGATGTTGTATTCCTTAACAAGTAAATGTTATGGAATATTTGCTAGCAGATGAACATTTTTGCAGCAACTTTTGAACAACTTTATTGTTCAGTTTAAGTTTGAGTTGAAATTTGAATTGGATTTTGAAATGGATTATGACACTAATGATGATCAAGCATTGTTGAACATGATGACTTGGCATTATCAGAAGGCAATCACTGTAGCCATTGCATAGGGATGTTACAATTCTCCTCCACTAAAAGAAATTCTCGTCCCGAGAATTCAGGAGGTAGAAGGAAATAGGTCGGGGTATTCCTTGCGAAGATGATCCTCGCGTTCCCAAGTGGCTTCATCTTGAGTATGATTAGACCACTGCACTTTCAGGAACTTGGTAACCTTCTGACGAGTCCGACGTTCAGATTCATCGAGAATGCGGATCAGATGCTCCTTATAAGAAAGATCATCTTGCAATTCGAGCATCTCGTGATCCACTCCGCGGTGCGGAGATTCCTTGAAGCATTTACGAAGTTGCGACACATGGAAGACATCGTGGATATGAGAGAATTGTGGCGGCAACTCCAATTTGTATGCCACCTGACCACGTCTAGCAACAATGCGGAAAGGACCAATGTAGCGTGGAGCTAACTTGCCCTTGATTCCGAAACGGTGAGTGCCCTTCATAGGAGTGACACGCAGATAAGCTTGATCACCAGGTTGGTAGACCAAACCCCATCGTTTGCGATCATAGTTGCTCTTCTAGCGGTCTTGAGCCGCCTTGAGGTTTTCTCGAACGATACGGACTTGCTCTTCGGCATGTTGAATAATATCCGGACCCACGAGTGGTCATTCCCCAGTTTCTGACCAATTCAGAGGGGTTCGACACTTACGTCCATATAGTACTTCGAATGGGTCCATTTTCAAGCTGGCTTGATAGCTGTTGTTATAAGAGAACTCGGCATACGGGAGAGATTCTTCCCACTTCTTGCCGAAAGAAATAACACAAGCTCGCAGCATGTCTTCAAGCACTTGATTTACTCGTTCGACTTGGCCTTGGGACTGGGGGTGATATGCTGAACTCCAAGTGATATGAGTTCCCATAGCTTCTTGGAAGCTTTCCCAGAACTTTGAGGTGAAAAGACCGCCACGGTCCGAACTAATCTCCTTCGGAATGCCGTGGAGTGAAACAATTCTGGAGATATATAATTTTGCCAACTAACTAGCAGTGATCGTCTCCTTGACAGGCAAAAAATGTGCAACTTTAGAGAGTTGGTCGACGACGACAAGAATAGCATCGTGACCCTTCTGTGACTTGGGAAGGCCAGCAATAAAATCCATTTGAACCTTATCCCATTTCCATAAAGGAATAGGAAGGGGTTGCAGAATTCCAGCAGGCTTCTGATGTTCTGCTTTAACGCGACGACACACATCACATTCAGCAACATAGCGAGCAATATCGTGCTTCATTCTAGACCACCAGTACCTTTGACAGAGATCACGATACATCTTGGTGCTACCCGAATGAATAGACAACGGGGTATCATGTGCCTCCTTCATGACCTTGTCAGTCATAAGCTCAAAGCGAGGTACCACAATGCGGTCTCTGAAGTACAAGGTTCCATCTTCAGACAGCGAGAAATCCCTGTAGTTTTCAAGGTGAAGATCTTTCTTCATCAAATCAACTTCAGCATCTTTAGCTTGTGCACTCTTAACAGCCTTCTCAAGGTCTGGTTCAACAACCAAGGTTTTTAAGTATCCTTGAGGAACTATCTCGATATTTAACTTTCGAAGCTCTTTATACAAAAGTGGTTGTTGTAGCTGGACTTCAAGTTCACTGCAGTAGGATTTACGACTCAATGCATCAGCCATTACATTAGCCTTGCCAGGGGTATAAGAAATACCCAAATCATAGTCCGCAATGGTCTCCATCCATCTTTGCTGACGGAGGTTTAGAGATGGCTGAGTGAACAAGTACTTCAGACTTTTATGATCCGTGTAGATCTCACAATGATTACCGAGGAGGTAATGTCGCCACAACTGCAGTGCATAGATGACAGCAGCTAGTTCTAGATCATGTACCAGATAATTCTCTTCATGCGGGCGCAACTGATGAGAGCCATAGGAAATCACTTTACGCTCTTGCATTAGGACACAGCCTAATCCTTCACGGGATGCGTCACAATAGATCACGAAATCTTTGCGAGAATCTGGAGGAGCTAGCACTAGGGCAGATGTCAGCTTGTCTTTGAGTGTTTGAAAACTTTCCTGACATTTTTCTGTCCATTCAAACTTAACACCTTTGTGAAGCAGATCAGTCAGAGGCTTAGCAATCTTTGAGAAATTCTCGACAAAGCGACGACAATAGCTTGCAAGGCCAAGAAAACTTCTGACTTGCTTGACATTCTTCGGAGGAGTCCAGTCAAGAATAGCCTGAACTCGTTCTGGGTTAACTGCAATGCCATCTTTGGAAATTACATGGCCGAGATATGTCACTTCAGATAACCAGAACTCGCATTTTGAATACTAGGCATACAGCTGATGCTCACGCAACCTTTCCAGTACAAGCCGAAGATGTTCGGCATGTTCTTCTTCATTCTTTGAATAGACCAGAATATCATCCAGATATACCACGACGAATTTGTCGAGATAATCCATGAAGATGTAATTCATTAACCGGGAGAAGGTAGCTGGAGCATTAGTCAAGCCGAAAGACATGACAATATACTCATAAGAACCATAGCGAGTAACGAATGCTGTCTTCGGAATATCCTCTTCACGAACTCAGATCTGGTGGTATCCCAATCTCAAATCAAGCTTAGAGAATACTGAAAAACCGGCAAGTTGATCATACAAATCATTGATCCGAGGAAGCGGATATTTGTTCTGGATTGTTGCTTGGTTGATAGGTCGGTAATCTTGAAACAACCGATTCGTACCATCCTTCTTCTTTACAAAGAGGGAAGGTGCTCCCCAAGCAGAGGAACTGGGGCGGATGAAACCCTTCTTAAGTGACTTATCGATTTCTTCCTTAAGCTCGAGAAGGTGGTGCGGAGGCATCTTATAAGGGCGCTTCGCAATAGGGGTAGTGCCAGGCTTCAAGTCGATGACAAACTCGACAGCTCTAGCAGGGGGTATTCCTGGAAGTTCTTTTGGAAAGACATCTTGGAAATCACGAACAACTGGAACGTTCTCGATGCCTTCAAGAGGTGAGGCATTCAATGCATTCAGAGCATAAATCTGGCTCTCAGCGTCCTGGACTATCCGGGCGGAGTAGTTGATTCTCTGACCGGAAGGGTGTGTGAGTTGGACTGTCTTAGTAGCACAGTCAATCAAAGCTTTATGGGCTGTCAACCAATCCATACCAAGAATGATGTCAATGTTCGAAGGTCCGAGTACAATGAGAGAAGCCGAAAAAAGTAGACCTCCAATCTTGATTTGATTGAGAGGGCTTACCATTGAGGTCTGCCACTTGGACCCCGGGAATTGAACCGATAGAGGAATGGATAACTTTTCCATGCCTAACCCATTTAACTGTGCAAACTGTTGTGACACAAAGGCATGAGATGCTCCTGAATCAAAGAGGACAGTTGCTGGCACTGAATTGACGAGAAGGGTACCCATCACAATCTTTGGGGCTTCACGAGCTTCTTCCATTTTGATATGAGTGACTTGACCACAATTCATAGCAGGCGGCCTGACACCATAGCTTCTGTTGCGATGGTTCCGACGGCCCTTTTTACGGCCATTAGTAGGACGTGATGCATTTTGCGACTGATCCGGGCGGCAGTTGATAGTACGGTGCCCTGGCTGTCCACATTTGCGGCATAAACCATCATTATGGGGGGGAGCCATATTATTGAGCTGTCCACCCTAAACCGTTAGCTGTCTCGGCGGTGAAGGTAGACGAGGTGCAACATATGATGGCCTGGGTACAGGGGCAGGTCGGTGATGGACATTGTGCGGAATCCACACTCGACGTTTCTGAACAGGCTGACCCGAAGATGAGCCAACATCACGGGTGCGTTTGAGCGACTCCTGATACTTAGCCAGACCAGTTTCAACTTGGTAGGCTTGAGTGACAAGCATCGCAAAGTCCTCACAATCAAGGACAAGAAGTGCGAGCTGTATATCGGAACGCAGTCCTTCACGGAATTTCTCCTGCTTGCGAGCGTCAGTGTCGACATCATCTTTAGCATAGCGGGATAATTCGAGAAATTTCCTCTGATATTCATCCATAGTCATTGTGCCCTGTGAGAGTTTGCGAAACTCCTGCTTCTTCTGGTCGATCAGACCTTGAGGAATGTACCGTGCATGAAAGGCTGACTGAAATTCCTGCCAAGTGGTTACAGATTCAGCAGGCAACATACTCTTGTGGCTTTCCCACCATTGAGCAGCGGTACCCTTCAAGTGAAGTGTCGCAAAGGTGACATAAATATCAGGGGCCACATTAGCTGACTCCATCTCAAACAGGATGTCACGAAGCCAATCATCAGCATCCATAGGATTGGTAGAGTTG
The DNA here is from genome assembly GCA_011799875.1 of Thinopyrum elongatum. Lineage (NCBI taxonomy): Eukaryota > Viridiplantae > Streptophyta > Magnoliopsida > Poales > Poaceae > Thinopyrum > Thinopyrum elongatum. The sequence goes on along the minus strand of CM022301.1, from coordinate 112,757,894 downwards.
CGGAAAATAGATGGATTGAGGCGAACGAATTCTGAGTTGGGAATTGAGCCAATACTCCGGTCATAAACTGACGGTTAAGCTCAAACTGCTGACGGTTGAGTTCAAACTGCTGCATCATTGCCGCAATATAGCGTGGAGGTGGAGGATCGTCAGCCATCCTGCCAAATTAACAGGGGCATTTTAGCAAGAAAAATTGCAGGTGTAAGAGGTCATTCATGATGTAACATGAGTAATAAACAAGGAGGCATCAGGTGCATATTAGTAGTCATTAAAGACATACAGAACGATGCACGGAGTTGGACTCAAACGGCGGTAGGAGTTCGGAAACGCACGCAGCTAGACAAGCTAGGCGGCGCGCAGGCACACGGTAAGGAAGTACACAACAAGGTATAGCAAAGGCTACATCAACATCGGAGAAAACCGTTGGAGCAAGGATTCTGCAAGTGACAACACAGGGTGCCCTCGATAAAAGGATCCTGTAAGCAGAACCTGGCCCACAATCTTGAAGCAAGGGGGTAATTTCAGAACTCCGGGTGGATGTGATCACGAGAACCTAATGTTGGAGTTAGTAAAAAAAAATAACCCGAATAGAAGAGAGATCAGAGTCCCAGAGTATAGACGAGGAATAAAAGATCCTAATACCACCCATTCGGCGACGTGGGCCCGTAAGCCACACAGCCATGTTAGTAAAACTGTTTTGGACCGCTAGACTCAACTTCGGCCAAGGAGTTGGAAAGGGGGTTTCCTAGAGGTAGTCGGCTCTGATACCAACCTGTGACGCCCCCGTGTCGGTGTACTAAGTATTGGGCCATTAGTACCCCGTACTTGTGCACGGGCAGTTGTAGCCATACTCGCGGCCAGGCTTGTCGGGGAACAGTTGGAGGTTAATTCAAGTTATCGAAGGAACACCCAAGTCAAGGATCTGGGGATTAGCAGATAAGAAGAACTGAAGACCGAAAGCCAGCCTCCCCGGCAAGATCTTGCCGGGGTGGCCTGCGAAGCCCGCCAAGATTTCACGCCCGGCAAGGTTTAGCGCCCGGCAAGATTCAGCGCCCGGCAAGATTCTGCCACTGTGCCACCGCTTCAGCACAGCAGCTAGCCTGACATTCTGGGTCCTTCTCTGGATGCGTGGCAACGCGCCAGTGGAGGAGAGCTTAAGCGGTGCTGATGGGATGGCTCCTTTTTCTATCCCCAAGACAATGAGGACACCTAAACGGACACCTCATGGTGCATTAAAAGCATTCATCCTAATCCGTCAGTGGTTAGGTATGATAACCCTGTAGCTACTTTACACCTCAATGTATGTACATTTTGCCACTGTGGTGACCCCTTTGGACGTATAAAAGGAGGCCCAAGGCAACTGCTACAGGGGAGAGGATCTTCTGGCCCATTCTGCATGCGTAGCTGCTCTTTGAACATACTGTTCATCGCAAGCGGTCCTGGAGCCTGGGCTCAAGAACACTCTTAATAAAACAAGGTAGGAGTAGGGTTTTACGCTGATTAGCGGCCCGAACCTGGGTAAAATCGCCCCGCGTCGATCGTTGGTTCTGCTCTTTGTGCATACCTCTCTCCCTGCCGAATCGTAAAGGGGTCCCTTGGGATCCCATAGGTGTTGCACGCCGACATCTTTGGCGCGCCAGGTAGGGGGAAGAAGGTTGCGCGAACCTGATCCAGTGATCGGCGCCTTAGTTTCTTCATCGTCTTCATCATTATGCCACCCAAGAAGAAGAGCGCCGCAATAGCGCAACCATCTACATCCGTCTTGCCTGTGCCTTCGCGTACGTGTGATGGTGTGGATGCAGAAGGAAGAGGTTTAGAGCCTCCACGGTGTTCCGGTGATCCAAGCCAGGCGAGCGGCGTCGTTCGCAGCGGCAGCGGCAACCCACATGCCACTGGATCTAGAGATGGAGCTGTGCTGCCTACGGGCGGCGTGATGAACTCCAGAGATCGGAGGACGCCTTCTAGGACTCCCGCGCCGGCGCAAGCGTCACGGCCTTCCCAGGTCGTGTGCGATGAGCAGCGCCATGGCGCTGGTGGTTCAGGACGTCCCCATGAAAGGACTTCTGCGCATCGATCCCAAGGTGCGCAGGCCTAGCATGCACGTCAAACTGCTGGTGGAAGTGGTGCACGGTCGTGTGATCGTGACGGTGCTCCTTCTAACGTTGTTAGGAGTCAGAGCACCTCACGTACATCGCACCTGTCGCCGCCGCCTACGCCAGCGGAAGCTTTGGCACGTGCGCAGCTACTCCTCGATTTCCCTCCTGCTCCGGAGAAGATGGAGGAGTGGTGAGCTACTATCCAGAGCCTCATTGGCTTCGCCAACAAAGATGGGCCGCAGGAGGCAGGGCCCTCACAACGGCGGTCCATCGATCCGGCGCGAGCCGATAAGGAGAAGACCGGGGGCGGTGCAACCACGGTGCACTCCCCTCCACGACACCAGCCGCGGTCGACAACCCGACGGACTGATGGCCGTGATGATGATTCCATGGCGTCGTCCGATCCATGGATGCGCCGCGACCAGCGTCAAGTTCTCCAGGAACGAAGCAAAGAGGACGCTCGAACTACCATCGAGCGGCAACGAGAAGCACGCCATCAATCTGATAAGCGCGTAGGGCCCGCTGTCGACAAGCCTGCGCCAGGGGACGCAGGCGACTTGCCTTACGAGGTAGGTACTCCAGCGTTTACCCGTGAGCTGCGGCAAGTCCAGTGGCCCAATTCCCAAACCTTCAAGCCAGAGGTCCCGGAGAAATATGACGGCAAGACTCACCCCTCGGAGTTCTTGAGCATCTACACCATTGCGGTGCAGGCTGCCGGGGGCCGAGATGACAAGATACTTGCCAACTACTTCCCGTTGGTGATCAAACCCAACGTCAGGTCGTGGTTGATGCATCTGCCGGAGAATTCCATTTCTTCTTGGTCAGATCTATGCCATCAGTTTGTTGGCGCCTTTGTTGGAGGCCACCAAGCTCCTGGCCAAGAGAGTGATTTGCATCTCATCCCTCAGAAGGAGGGCGAACCCCTGCGCAAGTTTATCCAGAGATTTAGCCGAGTGCAATACAATATTCCTGACGTTCACCCTGCCGCTGTTGTTAGCGCGTTTCATCAGAACGTGCGTAACCGCAAAATGTGTGAAGAGCTGGCGATGAACAAGGTCAGGAGTATTGCCGAGCTTTACGCTTTGGCCGACAAGTGCGCTCGGGCTGAAGAAGGGAGGAAACTCCCTGGCGAGGCTGTTGGCGCAGGGGACGAGTCAGAAGATGAAGACGCTGCAACCCCACCAAAGAAAGGCCGACGGCGGAACAAGAAGCGCAGAGGAAAGGACGTGCTTGCTGTCGAGGAATCCGGCAACCCCGGCACCGCCAAGAAGGCCAAGGTTGACGACCCCGGCAAGGAAGTTGCCGGGTGCACCTCCTGCCAGGCCTTGGCGGCCGCCGACAAGTCAGAAAGCTCTGGCAAGCAGTATTGCAAGATCCATCGCACCAAGGGCCACGATCTCCAAAACTACCGGCAAGTTGAGCAGCTTGCCGAGAAGCAGAGAGCTGAGTATGAGAGACGAGACAAGGAGAAGGCCCAGGATGGTGCTGAGGGGTCCGGCAAGAAGCGCGATGGCCGAGGGGGTCACCGCGGCAAGGCCAAGCAACAGAGGGAGAGGCCCGCTCGAGGCCGTGACAAAGAAGAGGGTGATGATGATGATGAAGAAGATGATGAGTCCAGTGAGCAAGAATTTCAAAAAGCTACAGAGGCCATGTGTATCGATGGAGGCGCCTCGTTGCATTCTTCCCACCGTCGACTTAAACAGTGGGTGTGAGAGGTTAATGCAACGGAGCCATCGTTCGATGCGCGTAAACCCCTGAAGTGGTCCAACACGCCTATCATTTTTTACGCCGAGGATCACCCTGATTGCACAACCGCGGTCGGGTGCTTGCCATTGTTGGTCTCACCGACAATCCGCAACCTCAAGGTGACGAAAATGCTAGTTGACGGTGGGGCCGGACTGAACCTAATCTCGCCGGACGTGCTCAAGAGGCTCCAAATTCCTGATGAAGATCTCGAAGAAACGGGCACGTTTCAAGGGGTCAATCCAGGAAGGACCCAGCCAAAGGGCAAGATTACGCTACCGGTGACATTTGGTAGCGAGCTCAACTACAGGACAGAGAAGGTAGTGTTTGATGTCGCCAAGATCCCTATGTCATACAATGGGATCCTTGGCCGCCCATCGCTGGCTAAGTTCATGGCGGCATCACACTATGCGTATAATGTGCTGAAGATGCCCGGGCCGTTGAGTGTCATCACTATTCATTCCGACAAAAAGGATGCGCTCATCTGTGCCGACCAACTCTACCGGGAAGCAGTTGCAGCACCTACCGTCAAGGCATCTGCTCCTGCCGCTGGAACTCCCGGGGGGAAGAAGAAGACCGGCAAGAATCTTGGCGCAAACTCCGGCAAGCGCACCTCCTCGGAGTGCTGCGCTTCCGTTGAGGATGCACCAGAGAGTTCCACCGACAAGAACAAGAAATCCAAGGCTGCTCCACCAGAGACCAAGAAGGTGCCCGTCAGGGAGGACGGAACGGGAGGAACTTTCACCATAAGTTCCACCCTAGATGACAAATAGGAAAGCGCGCTCATTGCCTTCCTGCGGGGAATGTCGACGTGTTTGCATGGCAACCGTCTGGCATCCCCGGTGTTCCCAGGGAGGTAATTGAGCACCACCTTGCTGTCTGTCCTCACGCGCGGACCGTCAAGCAGAGGGCTAGAAGCGGCAGGATTGGTCAGAGGAGTGCTTCACCCAACGTGGTTGGCCAATCCGGTTGTAGTGCGCAAGGCAAATGGGAAATGGAGGCTGTGTATTGATTATACAGACATCAATAAAGCCTGTCCAAAAGATCCCTTTCCCTTGCCGCGCATCGACCAGATTGTGGACTCCACTGCTGGTTGTGACCTACTGTCGTTCCTTGATGCCTATTCAGGGTACCATCAGATCTTCATGGCAAAAGAAGATGAAGAAAAGACCGCATTTATCACCCCATGTGGTACGTATTGTTTTATACGAATGCCTTTCGGGTTGAAAAGTGCTGGTTCTACATTTGCGAGAGCGGTCCAAATTGGTTTTGAGCCTCAGCTCCATAGAAATATGGAAGCATACATGGATGACATAGTGGTCAAAACCAAGGACAAAGCGACGCTCGTACAAGATCTAGAAGAAACATTTGCAAATCTGCGCAAGATCAACTTAAAGCTCAATCCTGAGAAGTGCGTGTTTGGTGTCCCTTCCGGCAAGCTTCTCGGGTTCTTTGTATCTCAGCGAGGGATCGAAGCGAACCCCGACAAGATCAAAGCTATTGAGCAGATTGAAGCGCCAAGACGCGTCAAGGATGTACGTCGTCTTGCCAACTATGTTGCTGCCCTAAGCAGGTTTATTTCCAAATCTGCTAAGCGCGCCCTGCCCTTTTTTAAAATTTTGAAGAAGGCAGGTCCAATGAAATGGACTCCGGAAGCGGAGGCTGCGCTGCAAGATTTGAAGAGATACCTTTCTTCTCCGCCAACACTAGTCGCGCCTAAACCACAAGAGCCGTTGCTGCTGTACCTGGCAGCGACAAATCAAGTGGTTAGTGCTGCATTAGTGGCGCAGAGAGAAGCTGATGAGCAGGCAACACCAACGGCAAGACCGCCAAGTGACGCGGCAGGATCTTCCCCGGCAAGGATTGGTCCCGGCAAGACAGGATCTGCGCAGTCAGAAGAACCAGTGCAAAAGAGAAAGATGGTGCAGTGCCCAATTTATTTTGTTAGCTCCCTTTTGCAAGGAGCTAGATCAAGATACTCTGGTGTGCAGAAGTTGCTCTTCGGCCTCCTTATGGCCTCGAGGAAGCTGCGCCATTATTTTCAAGCACATGAAATCACCGTCATCACTCGCTTTCCGTTGCAACGGATTTTGCAAAATCCAGAGGCAACCGGCAGGATTGTGGAGTGGGCATTGGAATTGTCAAGCTTTGGTCTCAAGTTTGAAAGTACTTCGACAATTCAGAGCAGGGCCTTGGCAGAGTTCATTGTGGAATGGACCCCAACGCCAGACGAAGAGGTTCAAGAAACGACTCTCCCCGGCAAGGAAATTGATCAAGAATGGGTTATGTACTTTGACGGGGCTTTCTCGCTGCAAGGCGCCGGTGCTGGCGTGCTGCTTGTCGCACCCACGGGAGAGCACCTCAAGTATGTAATCCAGATGCATTTCCCACGGGAGAGTTCGACAAACAACACTGCGAAGTACGAAGGGCTGCTTGCCGGTCTCAGGATCGCGGCAGACCTTGGTATCAAGAAGCTCATCATCAGAGGCGATTCGTAGCTTGTTGTCAGGCAAGTTAACAAGAATTATCAGAGTCCATTGATGCAAGCTTACGTGGATGAAGTGAGAAAAATGGAAGAGCGCTTTGACGGTCTGCAAATGAAGCACATTCCTCGTGCCGAAAACAGTATTGCTGACGACCTGTCAAAGCGCGCTGCTCTCAAGTTGCCTGTGGAACCAGGAACTTTTGTGCTCCATTTGACTCAACCATCTGTGGCGCCATCAATGAGGCAAGAAAAGAGAAGAAAGTCGAATTCTAGGCAGTACTTTCCAGCAGAGCTCCCTGGAGCCGCCGACAAGGAACTTGCCGGAATCAGCGACAAGCCTGTTGGGGAACAACAGGCTCCGGCGGAACCTCACGCTTTCGCCGTTGAGACAAATGTTCCCCTGGCAGAAGAAATGCCTTTAGTCCTAGCTGTCGAGCCCCAGGCTCCAGCATGGGCACAACACATTGTCCATTTCCTTCAGACAGGAGAACTCCCTGAGGAACAGGAAGAAGCGGAAAAAGTAGCCCGTCAGTCTGCTATGTACTAGTTCGTCGACGACGTCCTGTACAGAAAGAGACCAAACAGTGTGAAATTGAAGTGCATTCCTCGGGAGGATGGACTAGAGCTGTTGGCAGAGATACATGGAGGCATATGTGGCTCTCACATAGGATCAAGAGCACTTGTCGGGAAAGCATTCCGGCAAGGTTTCTTTTGGCCCACCGCTCTCCAGGATGCAACTGCACTAGTAACCAAGTATGAAGCGTGCCAGTTTCATTCGAAGAAATCACATCAGCCAGCTCAAGCTCTTCAGACGATCCCTCTCTCCTGGCCATTTTCGGTCTGGGGGCTCGACATACTGGGCCCCTTCCCCCGTGCTACCGGGGGCTTTGAGTACTTGTACGTTGCAATCGACAAGTTCACAAAGTGGCCGGAGGTGGAAGCGGTGAGAAAGGTGATAGCACAATCAGCCGTCAAGTTCTTCAAAGGAATAGTTTGCCGTTTCGGTGTGCCCAACAGGGTCATCACCGACAACGGCACGCAATTCACAAGTCGCACCTTCATGCAGTACGTCCAAGACCTTGGCGGCAAAATTTGTTTTGCCTCTGTTGCTCACCTGAAAAGCAACGGCCAAGCAGAGAGGGCTAATGCTGAAGTGCTGCGCGGTCTCAGGACCAGAACTTTTGACAAGCTGAGAAAATGCGGAAGACGCTGGATTGATGAGTTGCCGGCGGTTCTTTGGTCAATCAGAACGACACCAAATCGAGCCACCGGCCAGACGCCCTTCGCTCTGGTCTACTGAGCGGAAGCAGTTCTCCCCACGGAACTCATATACGGATCACCTCGAGTGCTCGCTTATGATGAGCTTGAGCAAGAGCAACTGCGGCAAGATGACACTGTGCTCCTTGAGGAGAATCGTCTTCAGGCTGCTGTGCGAGCTGCACGCTACCAGCAAGCTTTGCGCCGCTACCATAGCCGCAAAGTTCATGCCCGAAGTCTTGAGGAAGGCGACCTTGTTCTTCGACGGATTCAGTCCGCCAAGAATTCAAACAAGTTGACGCCGAAGTGGGAAGGCCCTTATCGGGTAGTACGAGTCACCAGGCCCGGCGCTGTCTGCCTGGAGACCGAAGATGGCGTTCCAATGAGCAATTCCTGGAATATCAAGCATCTTCGCAAGTTCTACCCATAAGGCGCGGTTGCCGGGGGCCCCCGGCAACCACCTTCTTGTACAAGTCTTGCCGGCAAGGCATGTAATCCTTTGTACAAAGCCAGGCGCAGACCCTGAGCCCAGATGAATAAGTTTAAGTGTTGCGCATTTCCTTATCGATTTCCATGTTCATATATATATATATATGCATGCTTGTCTAAGATGTTGTATGACACTTGTTCCCGGTAAGTACTAATGAACCGCCAAGGTTCCATATCTTTATTTTCTCTTCTTTCTTTTTCTCAAAAGATAGAAGGATTCCTCGTGCGCACGTTTGCCGGGGGGGAGGAAGATATGAGTACCAGTGGGCGACATTCAGAATTGACGCCTTACCGGAGGAAGAACAGCGACAGAAAGCTAAGTTATAAAACTTTAAGCAAGTTTCTTTTATTATGAAGTTATTTTCCTTAGATGATTTTGACTTTTGTATGGAAAACCTGCACGCGAAGGAATCCTTGTCGTAATCGGTTGCGCTCTTATTTTGTTTCGAGTCTGCTCAACAATTTAAGTTGCTGCACTGAGAACGCCAAGGTGTCTTGCCGGCCGCTGCACCTCCAGCAGGCTGCTGAAGTCCCGCACCCAGCGCTCGCGGCAGGTTGCGCGCCGGCAAGTTTTCAGTAAGCGTAGGGTGTACTCCGCACATAAAGAAATCAGATAAGGGAAATAGCATGCATACACCCAAACATACGCAAGTTATATTACATCAATAAATTGTCGCAGTTCTAACATAAAACTTGATTGTCTTTTGGCATGGAATGGTGGCGACAAAGGAAAAATGAGGCGGCTAGTCCCTGCGTTGGCCCTCGATCGTCTTGATCGAATCTACCTTCTCGAGGATGGGCGCGACAAGCTCCTCAAGTGCTTTGAGATCTGCATCCTTCGGCAAGTGGCCGAGCACGTTGGAGAGATCAACGCCAGGGTTATTATGCACCACTTTGACGAGTACCTTGCGGAGGACGGCCCGGCAAAGTTTGCGGGATTCATTGGCCAGTTGAGTTGCTCGGTTGGACTGTAGCACCTTCAAAGCGTCAATGATGCTTTTGAAGAACATGGTCAACCTTGCACTCGAAGATATCCTTTCTTCGGAGGAATACCTGAAGTTTTGCAGGCCATCCTGGCCCATGGTTGACAATTGTGCTGTGAGCCTTTCCGCGGCGTCGACAAGGTGATCAATCTAGATTTTCACCCCCTTTTCATAGTCAACTTGGGCGGCGGCAGCGCTCTTAAGCAAGTTCCTCTCTTCCTGAAGATCTTTGCTTAAGGCCTTCTCGCGGGCCCTGCCGTCCTTGAGGGACTTCTCCAGCGTGGTCAGCTTTAGCTTCAGATCGGCAATGGTCTCGTTGGCTGAAGAGAGCTACTTGGTCTTGTCGGACATGGCAACTTGCATCTCCGCCAGGCTGTGGAGAGTTTTCTACCTGTCCCCTTTGAGCATCGAGAGCTCCTTGCCGTGTTCTTCAAGATCCATCTCCAGCTTCTTCACTTTGTCGCTCAGCTCGTTCTTGGCGGCCTCTGCAGCCTCGGCAGCATCAACGGCCTCCTTGAGCTTGCCGGCATGATCTACAGTTAGAGCTTCGAGCGCCTCCTTGTGCTTGTGCTCCAGCTCCTGGATCCGCTGCGCGACAAGCTTATCGATCTCCTCATCTTTGCCGCGAAGCTTGGCGGCGAGCGCCTGCTCACGTGCGACAAGATCTTCCTCATGGGCATCAAGTGCAATGCGACGCTTCGTCAGGAGAGCATCTTCAGCGGCAGTTCTTTGTGTAGCTTCCTCTTGTGCCTTCTCCATGTCGGATTGTTTCAAGAGGAGCTCCGTCCAGCTTTGGCTCACTTGTTCCCGGCTGGCAGTCAACTCCTGAAGAGCCTCAGCATACCAGATTTGCATCTGCTCAACGCGCTTCTGAAGGCCTGCTTCGGTTGCTTCGACAACTGCCATTCTGGAATCTGCCTTCTCTTTTCGAACCCGGTGGAGTGCTTGTAGCTTGCGGAAATTTTCGCCCATGGCCTGGAGGAGCTGATCTTCTTCAGATTTGCCACTGCTGGCGCTTGGATCATCAACGATTTCGAGCCCAGTAGTGGCAATGATTTCTTCATCAAAGGTTTCCCCTTCGGTCGGCGTTTCAATATTTGCCGTGCCCAGCAAGTTGATGAACAGGTTGTCGCCAACCTTGAGATATTTGCTCGATGAGGGAGCTTCGGATGTCGATGGTTGGTCCTCGATGTTTGTCTCGCCGGTGTCTGGGGGCTCTGTGGCCGATGTAGCGCCTGGCGCTCCTGCGGCAGGAATGCCGTCAGTGTGGTCATCAGTCTCCTCGCCGGCCCTCTCGGCATGATCCTTGGCGGTTTCCTCGACGATAGTTTCGCCGACCTCGACAGTGGCGTCCTTGGCGGCCTCGCTAGTGGCGATCCTGTCAGCTTCGGCGGCGGCGTCTCTGGCGGTCTCCTCGATGACAATGTCGATGTCCATGTGTTCCATCACAGGGAATTCTGGAGGACAAAGGAAGGAAGCAAAATAAGATCAAGATTGAAGTTCAAGAAGACAAAAAGAAAGAAAGATAAAGAAAAGGATAGCAAGCGCTCTAAGGCAAACAGTTACCTACGTCGAGTTGTTGAGAGGTGGCCTCGCCCCTCCCGGCAACGTTGGCTGCCGGGGAAATGTTGCCGGTACCCATGTGTACCGGCTCCTCCTCAACCAAGATAGGCTCATCGGTGGTAACTCTTGCCGGGGAAGCGCTTGTGGGCGGCACGGTTGACGGAGGCGGCACGACGGGGGTGGTTTCCACCTCTCCCTATTGCTGTTCTTCTCCTACAAGCCCAAAGATATTAGCGGCAAGGGTAGAAACCTCAGCGCCTGCCGGCAGGAAACGAGTGGAGAACTCACGCTGGGGGCTGCGCTGGGGGCTGCGTTGAGGGCTGAGCCCCGGACTGACGACGACAATTTCCGGCGTGCTCGTAGTGCCGGCCGGGGGCTTATCGCCCGTGGAAGTCCTCGACCTCTTCGCCGCCCTTTCCGCCAAGGTTTCTGCATCGCTGCAGAGACAAGACAAAGCAAGGCTATGAGGTTATTCCGAAATTTGGGAGATAAAGGCTATGACAGGATACTTACTCTTCCTCTTCTCGTTCCAGGCTAAAACCGGAGATGTCGAAATCGACCTCCGTTGCAATGTCCGTGCGAGGGGGCGGAGGGGTCCTGGGTCGCTTGGCTGTAGCAGGCGCAGGAGACTGGCGTGGTTCTGCCACCTCAACCTCCGGTGTGGTCGTGTGAGACGCCCCTGCCGTCTCAGTAGTTGCCGCAGGAGTGGGTCTCGCGCGCCACGCAGGTTACTGTCGGACTCCTTGCCGCGGCGCAGTCTTGCCGGCCGCCTTCTTGCCGGGAGCCTCGCTGCTCGAAGAGGGTTGGCTTGCCGGGATGCCAGAAGCGGCGTTTCGAAGAACACGCTTGGCCTTCTTCAAAGCTGTGGGCTCCTCCTGCGGCTCTTCTTCGGCTACATCCTCGTCGGACGAGCCCTCAGCGGCCGCGCTGCTCTGTTCCCCGGCAGCCTCAGCCTCCCTGGCAAGATCTTCTTCCATCACAACATCCGCGTCGCTGGTTTCCCATTCTGTGAAACCGACGCTGCCGGCCTCCGCGGCAAGATTTGCCTCTTCCACCCTAGTGGCAATATATGCCACTTCTTCGTCGGTGGTGGCGCGAATGAGGTCCGTCTCTTCCCGGATGGCCCTCTCCGACAAGTTGTCGAAGAACTTTTGTGCTTCCTCCTCGGTTGGCTCGGCCCAAGTTGCATCAAGGCCATGGGCGTTGAACATTGGCATGAAGGCAATGATTGACCCCAGGGCGGAGTTGTTGCGCAAAGGGACAATTCTTGCCGGCAACCGATGTTTGTCATCACGCTGGAATAATTTGTGGCGGAGAGCGCCGAGCTGCATGGCCGTCAAATTGTTGTTCAATCCAGGGCGCAGCCTCATGATATCCGTTGCGTTCCAGTACTCCCAAGCTGGTCTTCCCCTGCTCTGTAGGGGGGCGATACGGCGGCGGAGGAAATCGAAGCCAATCATCTCCATTGTGAGCCCGGCAGCTTTCAGGCGAAGGATCCTGGTGGTGGCGATTGTGAGCCTCTCGTCCTCCGCGGCGAGATCGCTCCAGTCACTACCGCGGACCACCATCTGCCGTCGAGGCGAACAGAACGGATGGGGATCTGCTTCCTTGATCCAACACCACTCAGACCGCCATTCATCCCACTTCTCGCGGTAAACCCCATATGGGTATATCTCTTTATTCCAAGCCCGTGGAATCCAAGCGATAGAACCGGAAAGAGCCTCCCCCTTTTGGATGCGAGGAATAAACTAATGGCGGAAGAGGGCGGTGTTGGGAGCTACTCCGGCAAAGTTTTCGCAAAGATGAGTGAAGACAGACATGCACATTACGGCGTTTGGCGTAAAATCAAGAAGATGGAAGCCGTAAGTGTACATAATGTCGTTGAAGAAGTCAGAGAATGGAGGACAGAGTCCGCAATAGAAATAAGCGGTGAAGAAGTGATATCTGTCAGGCCCGCTTTTGGAACAAGAACCTGGAATCACGCGAGTTGCGGGGTGAGCTTGCGTCTCCTTCGCCCACATGCACTGATACCCATTCTTCAAGGCCCTCGCATCGAGCGTCGGAGCGAAGACGACGTACTTCTTCCGCATCTTCACCAACTCGCTCTCCGGGACATTGGCCTTCGTCCCCTTGCTCTTGCCCTTGCCCTTGCTAGCCTTGGGCGGCATGGCGGTTGCGAAGGCGGAGGCTGAGGATAGATCGGGTGCGGAAGCAAAGAGCGGATGAGGGGAAGTCTGGCTTTGAGCTCGAGAAGGGGGAAGATAATGGCGGAGTCCAGATTGAGAAGAAGAGGGGATAAATAGGCTGCGCCTCTGCAGTTTCCCTTTTTATGGGGAAGGGGCGAGGCCGTCTCTTTTACTCCCCAATGTGAATATGCCTCTACACGTGCGCTGCAGTTGCAGCCTTTCAGCGAACGCTTCCCACGTTGCGCACTTAGCGCGCGTAGTGGGGGGCACAGTAAGCGGGATATTTACGAGCAGTTAATCCCCTGCCACGCGTGCCCATGCACTGTTTGGGCCTAGCCCAACAACGCCTCGCACTCGTGTGTGGCCTAGGCCCGGGGGCTCCTGTCGGTGTACTAAGTATTGGGCCATTAGTACCCCGTACTTGTGCACGGGCAGTTGTAGCCATACTCGCGGCCAGGCTTGTCGGGGAACAGTTGGAGGTTAATTCAAGTTATCGAAGGAACACCCAAGTCAAGGATCTAGGGATCAGCAGATAAGAAGAACTGAAGACCGAAAGCCAGCCTCCCCGGCAAGATCTTGCCGGGGTGGCCTGCGAAGCCCGGCAAGATTTCGCGCCCGGCAAGATTCTGGCACTGTGCCACCGCTTCGGCACAGCAACAAGCCTGACATTCTGGGTCCTTCTCTGGATGCGTGGCGACGCGCCAGTGGAGGAGAGCTTAAGCGGTGCTGATGGGATGGCTCCTTTTTCCATCCCCAAGAAGATGAGGACACCTAAACGGACACCTCACAGTGCATTAAATGCATTCGTCCTAATCCATCAGTGGTTAGGTATGATAACCCTATAGCTACTTTACACCTCAATGTATGTACATTTTACCACTGTGGTGACCCCTTTGAACGTATAAAAGGAGGCCCAAGGCAACTGCTACAGGGGGGAGGATCTTCTGGCCCATTCTGCATGCGTAGCTGCTCTTTGAACGTACTGTTCATCGCAAGCGCTCTTGGAGCTTGGGCTCAAGAACACTCTTAATAAAACAAGGCAGGAGTAGGGTTTTACGCTGATTAGCGGCCCGAACCTGGGTAAAATCGCCCCGCGTCGATCATTGGTTCTGCTCTTTGTGCATACCTCTCTCCCTGCCGAATCGTAAAGGGGTCCTTTGGGATCCCATAGGTGTCGCACGCCGACATGGACTAAGCTAGAATCTGCAACATTTTATTCAAAGGAGAAGACAAAATAATATGGGCTCTTTGTTAGATCAACAATAATGCATACGAGAGCCACTCAATATTTTCATTGTTGTCTTCTCCTTGGTACGACTCAACAAAAAGAAAAGAATTTCGAGAGAAACACATTGAAATATTTTTGGAGTTTTTAGTTTTTCTTAAAAAGGGAAACAAATTAAAAAAAGAAAAACAAGAACGAGAAAAACTATTTACACGGGAAAGTTCCCAACAAACAAAATAAGAAATAAGAAATCTTTTTGGGTTATCTTTTAATACTACAACTAAATCAAACTAGAAAGAAAAACCGAAAAGAAGCAAGAAATATTTTCTTTTTGGATTTTCTCAAAGTTTTTCAAACACACAAGAAGAGAGCGAGCAAAAAAAACTAACATGGATAATACAATGAAAAAGTGTGAACACCGACAATTGAAATAAAATGTGTGAACATGAATGTAATGTCGATGGAAATACGTACTCCCCAAGCTTAGGCTTTTGGCCTAGCTTGGTAATCACCACCCGTAGTAGCCATCCGGTCCCATGTGAAAGTGCTGAGGCGGCGGCACCTGAGCGTCCCACTCCTGGGGCTCCTCCTCTGCCGCCATCTGGTTGTTCTGGTAGGCAATAATGTTCGTTGGTAGGACAGTGTATCCGTTCCTGGCAACATAATCAAACAAAGCAGCTGCAGGCAATGGGATAATATCACGTGTATTCTCACTGAATACCAAATTATAACGAATATTGTTAAAAGAATCAGCAGCAACAGTAAATTGTTGATCCACCATCACCTGGTGATCTAGATAAACTCGGGGCAAAAGATAGTCATGGTGGCGTATCTGAACATTAAAGTGACTCGCTAAGCGAGTGGCATAAATACCACCATGGATTTTGCCCTTAGTTCTATTAAGGTGTAGACGACATGCAATAATAGCTCCTAGGTTAAAGGTGCGATCATTGTGAAGTGCACGGTGTAAAATGGCGATGTCAGGAGCACTAAGTATACTGCCCTTCTCCCTAGCAATCAAACACTTCGCGATAAATAAAGCAAAGTAATGCACAGAAGGAAACTGCAGACTAGTGGCTGTGGCTTTCGACACACCCCTTCCCTCACCCACTGTCAAAGTGAGGAGGAAGTCCTCAAACTCTGCTGGTCTAGGCTCTCTTAATTCCCCGTCAGAGGGAATCAAACATATCTCACAAAATTCAGTGAGCGGTATTTGGCAGGTTTCAGAATAAAAATTAAACCGCACCGCAGAGGTTCATGCCTATTCAGAAAATATTTTTTTTGCACAAATGAGTTCGTGAGGATGTGGTGTTGGTCACACTCATCTGCGAGGAAGTTGGTTAACCCGACATGTGCAATGAATTGGGCAAACTCTTGATGGAACCCAGCCTCGTCCATGAAGGCATTACGTGGCCATTCGCACGGCCGCACCTCCGTTGTTCTCGAAGTGTTGAGGTCTGATACGTCTCCTGCGTATCTACTTTTCCTAACGCTTTTGCTCTTATTTTGGACTCTAATTTGCATGATTTGAATGAAACTAACCCAGACTGATGCTGTTTTCAGCAGAACTACCATGGTGTTGTTTTTGTGCAGAAATAAAAGTTCTCGGAATGGAACGAAACTTTTTGGAGAATTTTTGTGGATAAAAGAAAAATACTGGGGGACCTAGGTGAGCACAAACCACCAGGGCGCCCCCCCCATAGGCGAGCCCAGGTGGGTTGTGCCCACCTGGTGGTCCCGCAGACCCTGACTCCGACGCTATAATATCCTATTTTTGGAGAAAATGTCGGGGAGAAAGAATTATCACGTTTCATGATACGGAGCCTCCGCTACCTCCCGTTCTTCGTCAGGAGGCCAGATCTGGAGCCCGTTTGGGGCTCCGGAGAGGGGGATCTTTGGTCTTCGTCATCACCAACCCTTCTCCATCGCCAATTCCATGATGTTCCCCACCGGGAGTGAGTAATTCCTTCGTAGGCTCGCTGGTCGATGAGGAGTTGGATGAGATTCATCATGTAATCGAGTTAGTTTTGTTAGGGCTTGATCCCTAGTATCCATTATGTTCTGAGATTGATGTTGTTATGACTTTGCCATGCTTAATGCTTGTCACTTTGGGCCCGGGTGCCATGATTTCAGATCTGAACCGTTTATGTTATCACCATTATATCTATGTTCTAGATCCGATCTTGCAAGTCATATTCACCTATTACGTGTTATGATCCGTAAACCCCAGTGTGTCAGTAATTGGGATACTTTCCGGGGATGACCGTAGTTTGAGGAGTTCATGTATTCACTATGTGTTAATGCTTTGTTCTGGTTCTCTATTAAAAGGAGGCCTTAATATCCCTTAGTTTCCTTATGGACCCCGCTGCCACGGGAGGGTAGGACAAAAGATGTCATGCAAGTTCTTTCCATAAGCACGTATGACTATTTATGGAATACATGCCTACATTATATTTATGAACTGGAGCTAGTTTTGTATCGCCCTAGGTTATGACTGTTATATGATGAATATCATCCGACGAATTCACCGATCCAATGCCTACGAATTTTCTACATATTGTTCTTGCTAAGTTACTACTGCTGCTATTACTGTTATACTTGCTACAAAATCATTGCTATCACTGTTACCGTTACTGCTACTATTATCACTACTACCAAAACTATCATATTACTGTGCTACTGATCATATTGCTGTAGATAATTAATCTCCAGGTGTGGTTGAATTGACAACTCAGCTGCTAATACTTAAAGTATTCTTTGGCTCCCCTTGTGTCGAATCTATAAATTTGGGTTGAATACTCTACCCTCGAAAACTGTTGCGATCCCCTATACTTGTGGGTTATCAAGACCTTTTTCTGGCACCGTTGCCGGGGAGCATAGCTATATTTTTTGAGTAGCTTGGGATTATTATCTATTTATCACTATGAAAAATCTGAAGGATACCAAGACTAAGATTTTTCTCTCTAAGACGAGGGGAGGTAAGGAACTGCCATCTAGCTCTGCACTTGATTCACCTTCTATTTTGAGTAGACTTGCAACACCACCACATGCTATTAATCCTGATATGTCGCAAGTTATTGATGATGCTACTTCTGCTATGACTGCTACTCATGATGATGCTAGTACTTTGCTTGATGATAATATGCCACTAGGTGAATTTCTTGATGAACAAATTGCTAGAGCTAAATATATTGAGAATGTTGAAACTGATGAAATTATTGAAACTGATGAAGTACTTGAAACTGAAAATCTTGAAACACCTATTAGGCCTAGCTCTCCTAGATATGAATTGCCTAAGATACCTGAAGGTTATGTTATGGATGAGGAGACAGCTAGAGATTTTCTTGCTTGCAATGATAGAGATGATCTTAAGAAATTATTATGCAAACTGGAATAAAAATCTTTGAATGCTAGAATGAAATGTGATCCTAAGTTTGCTACTTCACCTATCTTTGTTGATGATAAGGATTATGAATTCTCTGTCGACCCAGAGTTAATTACTTTGGTTGAATCTGATCCTTTCCATGGCTATGAAACTGAAACTGTTGTGGCACACCTTACTAAATTAAATGATATAGCCACCCTATTTGCTCATGATGAGAAGATTCGCTACTACTATATTTTCAAATTATTTCCGTTCTCATTAAAGGGTGATGCTAAGATAATGTACAATACTCTTTCTCCTGGTTGTGTGCGTAGTCCCCAGGATATGATTTATTACTTCTCTGAAAAATATTTTCTGCTCATAAGAAACAAGCTGCCTTACAAGAAATATTTAATTTTGTGCAAATTGAAGAAGAGAGTCTCCCACAAGCTTGGGGGGGCTTCTCCAATTGCTTAATGCTTTTCCTGATCATCCTCTTAAGAAAAATGAAATACTTGATATCTTCTATAATGGACTGACCGATGCTTCTAGGGACTTCGTAGACAGTTGTGCTGGTTGTGTTTTCAGGGAACAAACTGTTGAACAAGCTGAGGAATTATTGAATAGTATATTGAAAAATTATGATGATTGGACTCTTCCTGAACCACCGCCTAAACCCACTCCGAAGAAGAGGGGTATCTTATATCTAAGTCCTGAAGATATGCAAGAGGCAAAGAAAAGTATGAAGGAAAAAGGTATTAAAGTAGAGGATGTTAAAAATTTACCTCCTATTGAAGAAATACATGGACTTGACACACCACCACCAAAGGTGGTAGAGTTAAACTCTTTAATGAAATTTGATGAAAGTGACGTCCCTTACAATAAACATCCTAGTCACTGCCTTTATGAGTTTGACAACTACATTAGAAAACAAGATCACTTCAATGAAAATGTTATGAAACAATTGAGATACAACTCCAATATGATTGCTCGCTTGAGTGACTTGTTATTTAGAATCTCCAATGATGTTAGAGGTGTAGGAAAACATGCCTCTATGGTTCAAACTCAACTAGAACAATTTGCTAAATCTCAAAGAGAGTTGCTTGATGAAATGAATAATAATATAAATGACTTTGATGTTAGAGCAGCAACTAGAGGAGGTAAAATGACTCAGGAACCACTTTATCCTGAGGGACACCCTAAAAGAATTGAACAAGACTCTCAAAGAATCAACACTGATGCACCTAGTTCTTCTAAAAAGAATAAGAAAAAGAAAAATGATAGGACTTTGCATACCTCTAGTGAACCTGAAGTAGAAAAACCTCCTGATAATGATAATGATGTTTCTATTTCTGATGCTGAAACTCAATCTGGTAATGAACACTCATCTAGTGATAATGAAAAGGATAATGATGATGTTCACGAAGACACTCAACCAGACAATGATAAACAACCAGATAATGATATTGAAATAGAACCAGTTGTTGATCTTGATAACCCAGAACCTAAAAATAAAAGATATGATAAAAGAGACTTTGTTGCAAGAAAACATGGAAGAGAAAGAGAACCATGGGTTAAAAAACCCATGCCCTTTCCACCTAAATCAACTAAGAAGAAAGATGATGAAGAATTTGAACGCTTTCTTGAAATGCTTAGGCCAGTCTTTTTGCGCACTCGCTTGACTGATATATTAAAGATGGCCCCTTATGCAAAATATATGAAAGACATCATCACTAATAAGAGAAAAATACCGGAAGCTGAAATCTCCACCATGCTTGCTAATTATTCTTTTAAGGATGGAGTACATAAAAAACTTGGAGATCCAGGAATACCAACTATACCTTGCTCCATCAAAAGAAATTATGTCAAAACTGCTTTGTGTGACTTAGGAGCTGGTGTTAGTGTTATGCCTTTCTCCTTATATAAAAGACTTGATTTGAATAAACTCACACCTACTGAAATATCTTTGCAAATGGCTGACAAATCAACTGCCATACCTATCGGTATTTGTGAGGATGTGCCCGTTGTTGTTGCAAATGTTACTATCTTAACTGACTTTGCTATACTTGAGATGCCCGAGGACGACAATATGTCGATTATCCTTGGTAGACCCTTTTTGAATACTGCAGGGGCTGTTATTGATTGCAATAAAAGCAAGGTCACTTTTCATATCAATGGTAATGAACATACGGTGCACTTTCCGAAGAAACAATTCCAAGTGAATGGTATTAATGTTATTGAAAGATCTTCGACACTCACTATTGGAAGTTTTCAACTACCTTTACCTATTGTCAAAAAGAAAAATGAAATGCTTATTGTGGGGGACATGCATATTCCCATTGAGGTAACTTAGTGTTTTACGAAAATTCTTCGATTTCATGCTAATCGAAGTTGGTTGTTAATAAGACTTGATCAACCTTATTAATGGATAATTTTTGAGAGGTATGAAGTTGATGAATTTAGTAAGCACAACCTTCCGCTCCCAACTTCTGTTTTCTGTTTTTCTTAGTTAAATAAAATAAAATGCCATGTTTTGTCTGTTTTCTGAATTTCCCGTGCAATAAAAAAATTGACCCAAAAATAAAAGTTCTCAGAATGCCCTAAAAATTTAATATGATTTTTTCTGAATATTTCTAAATTTTTAGTACAGATAACATCAGAGAGGGGTGCACCAGGTGGGCACAACCCACCTGGGTTGTGGGCCCCATGTGGGCCCCCTCACTTATCTCTTTAGCCCATGTCATCACCACCTCCAGAAAAAATCACCATTTCTCTCTTTCTCGTGTTCTTGCTCTCAACCCCGCGGATTTCGATCTCTTTGCTCGAAGCTCCGTTTGCGAAACTGTTTTGGGGGATTGCTACTTGGTATGTGACTCCTCCATTGCTCCAATTAGTTTTTGCTTTAGTGGATTATATTTTGAATAATTAGCTACTCTTGGTGCTGCTGTAGATGAGCTTGCATGTTAAATTCTTAGAGTTCTAAGTAGTTTGAATGCTTAAAATGGCCTCTATGCATCCTTATGAGTAGTTGCTATCATTCTTGTTACGTTTTGTTGACAAAATTTTGTGACCCAATTTTTTTCTTCAGAAATTTGTACGCAAATAAAATGTACTTCTTTGGAAGGATTTCTTCGAGGAGGAGGTCCTCGGAGGAAATGTCTAGCAGTGGCTCAACTCGTCTGTCTTATGTTGAACCAAGTGCAAGTTCAATACGGGATGCCGCTATCAAATCATGCTTATGGTCGTGCGACGATTTCATGGTGAGTGCATGTATTAAAGAAGAATTTGAGCAATATGTTCACAACGCTGAGCTTGGTCTCTACATTGAAGATAAGTGCATCCAGCATCTCAGCCTCACAGAATCGTTTACTAAAGAATTTAAATTCCACCCTCGTGAGTCTAGAGTTTCATTTAAACTTTATGACCGTCCAATTACCATGCCTCTAGATGCGTTTAGTGGTGTGTGTAAAATTTTGTTTTGGGGTTCGCTGGACGAGCCACCAACATCTGACTATGAGTCATTCTTGATCAATCTTTGTTACGGCGAGGACAGAGGAGTGACACAAGGTAGAATAAAAAGTATCCATTTCCCTTCAATTCAATACTTTGCCTTGTTTAATGGCAAATGCATCGTAGGCAAGCAAGATTGTAGTACACTTTATGCTCCTGACTTGAGCCTCATACACACTGCTCTCACCGGTATTAAATGTTATAACCTTGGAGCGATTGTTGCACGCAGACTGCAACACAACACTGGTAGTGGATATTTTTATGGTGTGATTTATGCTTCACGTTTAGCAAAGGAGCTGGGTGTATCACCTTGGCCTAATGACCCTATCCTACCCACTCAGCACTTAGACTTTGAGGCCATGAAGCGCCATAAGTTCCTTAAGGAAAAAATCAATGATTATACTTATAACTTATGGTTCAATAAAAATCCATTATGCATACCTTTTTGCCTGCGCCTGCTCTCTTTGATTTTCACAGCAAAGGAATGTATTATGTTTTTGAGAACGAGGCCCGTGCGCACAACGCGGAGGTCGTGGCTGCTCGGCAGGCCGAGGAGGCTGCACCAAGAGCTTCCGTGAGCTACCACTCTGACTATTATGCTGGTCGCGGATGGTGATTACCAAGCTAGGCCAAAATCCTAAGCTTGGGGGAGTACGTATTTCCACCGACATTACATTCATGTTCACACATTTCATTCCGGTTGTCGGTGTTCACACTTTTTCATTGTATTATCCATGCTAGATTTATTTTTCTCGTTTTCTTCTTGTGTGTTTGAAAAACTAAAAAAAATCCAAAAAATGTTTCTTGCTTCTTTTCGGTTTTTCTTTCTAGTTTAGTTAGTTGTAGTATTAAGAAGAAAGCCTAAAAAGATTTCCTTGTTCTTCTCTTGCTTGTTGGGAGCTTTCCCGTGTAAATAGTTTTTCTCATTTTTGTTTTTTCTTTCTCTTTAATTTGCTTTCTTCAAGAAAAACTAAAAACTCCAAAAATATTTTAGTGTGTTTATCTGAAATTGTTTTCCTTTTATTGAGTCATACCGAGGAGAAGACCACGATGAAAATGTTGAGTGGCTCTCATATGCATTGATATTGATCTAACAAAGAGCCCATATTACCTTGTCTTCTCCTTTTTGAATAAAATGTTTGCAGATTCCAGCTTAGTCCACGGCACTCTTGCACTATTATTATTTTCATATCATTTGGTCGTGCAAGTGAAAGGCAATAATGACGATATTTGATGAACTGGTTGTGGCAGAGAGAAACGGGTATGAACTCAACTTGTTCTATTTTTGTAAATATGTTTAACCTAGTATCCATGATTCAGCATATTATGGTCAAATATGTTTGCAATGACAATTAGAGATTATAGTTTCTCATGCCATGCTTAAGTAGCTAGGAGTGGATAATGATTTATCTTGGATTTCAACATGCATTAAAATGATTGTGATGTGGTATGATGATATGGTATCCTCCTTTGAATGTTCAAGTGGCTTGACTTGGCACATGTTCATGCATGTAATTGAATCAAAACCAACATAGCCTCTATGATATTTATGTTCATGGTGTTCATATCCTACTCATGCTAGTATCCAATATTACTTATGCATAATGCATGTTCATGACAGTTTTTGCTCTCTAGCTGGCCGCTTCTCAACCTATTTGCTAGCCTTCGCCTGTACGAAGCGGGAATACTGCTTGTGAATCAAAATCCTAAAACCCAAGTTATCCTAGATGAGTCCACCATATCTACCTATATGCGGTATTACCCTGCCGTTCTAAGTAAATTTGCATGTGCCACCTCTAAAAACTTCAAATAAACATTCGTTTTTGTGTGCTTGGATTGTTCATAGAGCGACAGGGGGTAGTCAGTATCTTCCATGCTAAGTGGGTTATCCTCATGATGAGTGTTTATTCACTCGTCCTTGCACAAGAGGGGTGGTAATAGGGATTCCCAGTCCCGAAATCAAAAATTGCAAATAATTAAACAAAACTCCCCCATGAATGAGGTTAGTATGGACGGTACCCGTGGATTCGGCTAGCCGTGGAGTGTGTTTGTTGGTGGAGGGGGAGTAAACCTTTACTTTTATCGCTTGGGAACCGCCACTAATGTGTTTAGCATGGAAGATATTGATAACTTTTGGTCGTGACGTGAACAGGAAGGGTGCATTTCTCAAAATTTCGTTTATCTCTGTTTTAAAAATCTGAGCTCTGGCACCGCTGCAAATCACTGCTTCCCTCTGCAAAGGGACTATCTATTTAATTTTATGTTGTGTCATCACCTTCTCAAATAAGCGCCAGATCTGAGAGCACTATTGTCATCCTCATGCATTGTGTATAGCTAATGTTGGCTGCATCATGACTGGATCTTTTCTACCATGAATTACAATGTTTAGTTGCTGCTTAAACTTTGGATGTGCTCTGCATTTATGTTTTGCTGTCTCAGAAAGGGCTAGCGAGATACCACTGTTGTCATATTATATCACGATTGTTTTGACAAAGTGTTGTCATTTGAGATATTTTATTATTGCTCGCTAGTTGCTTATGCCATTGATATGAGTTAATATAATTTCTAAGAGTTATTGTTGACATGGTTAGTTATAATCTTTGCTGAAAACCTGGGTGCTACTTAAGCTTATTTATGTAAACAAGAACAAAAGAGTTTGTAAAATTTTTTCTTTTTCACTTTCAGTTTATCAACTGAATTGCTTGAGGACAATTAAAGGTTTAAGCTTGGGGGAGTTGATACGTCTCCGGTGTATCTACTTTTCCTAATGCTTTTGCTCTTGTTTTGGAGTCTAATTTGCATGATTTGAATGAAACTAACCCGGACTGACGCTGTTTTCAGCAGAACTACCAAGGTGTTGTTTTTGTGCAGAAATAAAAGTTCTCGGAATGGAACGAAACTTTTTGGAGAATTTTTGTGGAATAAAAGAAAAATACTAGAGCCAAGAACCACCGGAGGGGGGGGGGCCCTAGGTGAGCACAACCCACCAGGGCGCGCCCCCTTCCAGGCGCGCCCAGGTGGGTTGTGCCCACCTGGTGGCCCCGCAGACCCTGACTCCGACGCTATAATAACCTATTTTTGGAGAAAAAAATTAGGGAGAAAGAATTATCGCGTTTCACGATATGGAGCCACCGCCACCTCGTGTTCTTCGTCGGGAGGCCAGATCTGGAGCCCGTTTGGGGCTCCGGAGAGGGGGATCTTCGGTCTTCGTCATCACCAACCCTTCTCCATCGCAAATTCCATGATGCTCCCCACCGGGAGTGAGTAATTCCATCGTAGGCTCGCTGGTCGGTGAGGAGTTGGATGAGATTCATCATGTAATCGAGTTAGTTTTGTTAGGGCTTGATCCCTAGTATCCATTATGTTCTGAGATTGATGTTGTTATGACTTTGCCATGCTTAACGCTTGTCACTTTGGGCCCGGGTGCCATGATTTCAGATATGAACCGTTTATGTTATCACCATTATATCTATGTTCTAGATCCGATCTTGCAAGTCATATTCACCTATTACGTGTTATGATCCGTAAACCCCAGTGTGTCAGTAATTGGGATACTTTCCGGTGATGACCGTAGTTTGAGGAGTTCATGTATTCACTATGTGTTAATGCTTTGTTCTTGTTCTCTATTAAAAGGATGCCTTAATATCCCTTAGTTTCCTTATGGACCCCGCTGCCACGGGAGGGTAGGACAAAAGATGTCATGCAAGTTCTTTCCATAAGCACGTATGACTATTTACGGAATACATGCCTACATTATATTTATGAACTAGAGCTAGTTTTGTATCGCCCTAGGTTATGACTGCTATATGATGAATATCATCCAACGAATTCACCGATCCAATGCCTACGAATTTTCTACATATTATTCTTGCTAAGTTACTACTGCTACTGTTACTTTTATACTTGCTACAAAATCATTGCTATCATTGTTATCGTTACTGCTACTATTATCACTGCTACCAAAACTATCATATTACTGTGACATTGATCATATTGCTGCAGATAATTAATCTCCAGGTGTGGTTGAATTGACAACTCAGATGCTAATACTTATAAGTATTCTTTGACTCCCTTGTGTCGAATCTATAAATTTGGGTTGAATACTCTACCCTCGAAAACTGTTGCGATCCCCTATACTTGTGGGTTATCAAGGTCGTTGTCCGATGATTCTCCAATGACTCCCTTGGCACTCTTTTTGGAGGAATACTTCCGGAAGATATTCATCTTTTCTATGAACAAAATTCAAGTAGCAATCCCCCAAAACAGTTTTGAAAATGGAGCTTCGAGCAAAGAGATCGAAATCCACGGGTTTGGGAGCAAGAACACGAGAGAGAGAGAGCTGGAGTGATTTTTTTCTAGAGGTAGGTGATGACATGGGCTAAAGGGATAAGTGAGGGGGCCACGTGGGGCCCACTACACACCAGGGCGTGCCTGGGAAAGCTGGCGCGCCCTGGTGCCTAGTGGGCAGCAGGGGCACCCCCCTGTGATGTTATTTGTATAAAAAATTCTTAAATATTCAGAAAAAAATCGTGTAAAAATTTCAGGTCATTCTGAGCCTTTTATTTTTGGCCACCTTTTTATTGCACGGAAAATTCAGAAAACATGATAAACATGGCATTTTATTTTATTCAACTAAGAATAACAGAAAATAAAAAGTAGGGACAGAAGGTTGTGCTTACTAAATTCATCGACCACATGCCTCTCGAAAATAATCCATTAATAAGGTTGATCAAGTCTTATTAACAACCACTTTCGATTAGCATGAACCTGAAGAATCTTCGTAAAACACTAAGTTACCTCAACGGGAATATGCATATCCCCAACAATAAGTATTTCATATTTCTTTTTGGCAGTAGGCAAAGGGAGTTGAAAACTTCCAATAGTAATTGTCGGAGATTTTTCAATAACACTAATACCATTCACTTGAAATTGTTTCTTCAGAAAATGCACCGTATGCTCATTACCATTGATATGAAAAGTGACTTTGATTTTATTGCAATCAATGACAGCCCCTGCAGTATTAAAAAAGGGTCTACCCAGGATAATCGACATGTTGTCGTCATCGGACATCTCAAGTATAACAAAGTCTGTTAAGATAGTAACATTTGCAACAACAACGGGCACATCTTCACAAATACTGATAGGTATGGCAGTTGATTTGTCAGCCATTTGCAATGATATCTCAGTGGGTGTGAGTTTATTCATACCAAGTATTTTATATAAAGAGAAACGCATAACACTAACACCAACTCCTAAATTACATAAAGCAGTTTTGACATAATTTCTTTTAATAGAGCATGGTATAGTTGGTATTCCTGGATCTTCAAGTTTTTCAGGTACTCCATCCTTAAAAGAATAATTAGCAAGCATGGTGGAGATTTCAGCTCCAGGTATTTTCCTTTTATTAGTGACAATCTCTTTCATGTATTTAGCATAAGGGGCCATCTTTAAAATATCAGTCAAACGAGTGCGCAAAAAGACTGGCCTAAGCATTTCAGCAAAGCGTTCAAATTCTTCATCATCCTTTTTCTTAGATGGTTTAGGTGGAAAAGGCATGGGTTTCTGAACCCATGGATCTCTTTCTTTACCATGTTTTCTAGCAACAAAGTCTCTTTTATCATATCGTTTATTTTTAGGTTGTGGGTTATCAAGATCAATAACAAGTTCTATTTTAACATCATTCTTTGGTTCTTTATCATTTTCTGGTTGAGCATCTAAATGAACATCATCATTATCATTTTTATTATTACTAGGTGAATGTTCATTACCAGATTGAGTTTCAGCATCCGAGATAGAAACATCATTATTATCTTCAGAAGGTTTTTCTATCTCAGGTTCACTAGAAGTATGCAAAGTCCTATCATTTTTCTTTTTCTTTTTCTTTTTCTTTTTAGATGGACTAGGTGCATCTGTATTAATTCTTTGAGAGTCTTGTTCAATTCTTTTAGGGTGACCTTCAGGATAAAGTGGTTCCTGAGTCATTTTGCGTCCTCTAGTCATTACTCCTAACAGCATAATCATTCATATTATTGTTCATTTCATTAAGCAGCGCACTTTGAGATTTAGCAACTGGGTTCTAACAATAGAGGCATGTTTTCCTACACCTCTAACATCATTAGTAATTCTAAATAACAACTCACTCAAGCGAGCAATCATATCAGAATTTTGTTTTAACTGTTTCGTCAAATTCATACAAGCATTGACTAGGATGTTTATTGTAAGGGATATCACCTTCATCAAACTTTAAAAGAGAATTTACATCTACCACCTGTGGTGGTGGTGTGTCAAGTCCATGTATTTCTTCAATAGGTGGTAAATTCTTAACATCCTCAACTTTAATACCTTTTTCCTCCATACATTTCTTTGCCTCTTGCATATCTTCAGGATTGAGAAATAATATACCCCTCTTCTTCGGAGTGGGTTTAGGCGGTGGTTCAGAAAGTGTCCAATCATCATAATTCTTCAATATATTATTCAATAATTTCTCAGCTTGTTCAATAGTTCGTTCTCTGAAAACACAACCAGCACAACTATCTAGGAAGTCCCTAGAAATATCGGTTAGTCCATTATAAAAGATATCAAGTATTTCATTTTTCTTGAGAGGATGATCAGGCAAAGCATTAAGTAATTGGAGAAGCCTCCCCCAAGCTTGTGGAAGACTCTCTTCTTCAATTTGCACAAAGTTAAATATTTCCTGTAAGGCAGCTTGTTTCTTATGATCAGGAAAATATTTTTCAGAGAAGTAATAAATCATATCCTGGGGTCTACGCACACAACCAGGAGCAAGAGTATTGTACCAAATCTTAGCATCACCCTTTAATGAGAACGGAAATAACTTAAGAATATAGTAGTAGCAAATTTTCTCATCATAAGCAAAAAGGGTGGCTATATCATTTAATTTAGTAAGATGTGCCACAACAGTTTCAGTTTCATAGTCATGAAAAGGATCAGATTCAACCAAAGTAATTAACTCTGGGTCGATAGAGAACTCATAATCCTTATCAGTAACAAAGATAGGTGAAGTAGCAAACTTAGGATCACATTTCATTCTAGCATTCAAGAATTTTTCTTTCAACTTGCATAATAATTTCTTAAGATCATCTCTATCCTTGCAAGCAAGAAAGTCTCTAGCTACCTCTCCACCCATAACATAACCCTCAGGTACCTTAGGCAATTCAAATCTAGGAGAGCTAGGTCTAATAGGTCTTTCATAGTTTTCAATTTCAAAGACTTCATCAGTCTCAGTATTTCATCAGTTTCAGTAATTTCATCAGTTTCAGCATTCTCAATATCTTTAGCTCTAGCAAGTTGTTCATCAAGAAATTCACCTACTGGCACATTATCATCAAGCAAGGTACTAGCATCATCATAAGCATCATTCATAGCAGAAGTAGCATCATCAATAACTTGCGACATATCAGAATTAATAGCAGGTGGCGGTGTTGCAAGTCTATTGAAAACAGAAGGTGAATCAAGTGCAGAGCTAGATGGCAATTCCTTACCTCCCCACGTCTTAGAGGGAACGATCTTGGTTCTGCTATCTTTCAGATTCTTCATAGTGATCAATAGATATAAATCCCAAGTGACTCAACAAATATAGCTATGCTCCCCGGCAACGGCGCCAAAAAAAGGTCTTGATAACCCACAAGTATAGAGGATCGCAACAGTTTTCGATGGTAGAGTATTTCACCCAAATTTATAGATTCGACACAAGGGGAGCCAAAGAATATTTGTAAGTATTAGCAATTGAGTTGTCAATTCAACCACACCTGGAGATTAAATATCTGCAGCGAAGTGATCAGTAGCACAGTAGTATGATAGTTTGATAGTAGTAGTAGTAACAATAGCAGTGGTAACGGTAACAATAGTAACAGTTTTGTAGCAGTTGAAACAGTAGCAATAGAAATAATAACGCAGCAAAGAACAATATGTGAAAAACTCGTAGGCATTGGATCGATGATTTCGTTGGATAATATTCATCATATAACAGTCATAACCTAGGGCGATACAAAACTAGCTCCAGTTCGGCAATGTAATGTAGGCATGTATTCCGTAAATAGTCATACGTGCTTATGGAAAAGAACTTGCATGACATCTTTTGTCCTACCCTCCCATGGCAGCGGGGTCCATAAGGAAACTAAGGCATATTAAAGCCTCCTTTTAATAGAGAACCGGAACAAAGCACTAACACATAGTGAATACATGAACTCCTCAAACTACGGTCATCACCGGAAAGTATCCCAATTGTTGTCACCTTGGGGTTTACGGATCATAACACATAATAGGTGCATATAACTTGCAAGATCGGATCAAGAACATAGATATAATGGTGAAAACATAAACGGTTCAGATATGAAATCATGGCACTCGGGCCCTAATGACAAACATTAAGCATAACAAAGTCATAGCAACATCAATCTCAGAACATAGTGGATACTAGGGATCAATCCCTAACAAAACTAACTCGATTACATGATGAATCTCATCCAACTCCTCACCGACCAGCGAGCCTACGAAGTAATTACTCACTCCCGGCGGTGAGCATCATGAAATTGGTGATGGAGGATGGTTGGTGATGACGAAGACCGAAGATCCCCCTCTCCGGAGCCCCGAACGGGCTCCAGATCTGGCCTCCCGATGAAGAACAGGAGGTGGCGGCAGCTCCGTATCGTAAAACGCGATGAAACTTCCTCTCCTATTTTTTTCTGGAAAAATAGGATTTTATAGTGTCGGAATTAGGGTCAGCGGAGCCTCGTGGGCCCCACTACCCACCAGAGCGCGCTAGAGGGGGGTGGCGCGCCCTGGTGCCTTGTGGGCAGCTGCCCCCCTCCAGTGGATCTTGGTTCCAGTAATTTTTTTTATTCCAAAATAATTCTCCAAAAAGTTTCGTCCAATTCCGAGAACTTTTATTTCTGCACAAAAACAACATCATGGTAATTCTGCTGAAAGCAGCGTCCGTCCGGGTTAGTTTCATTCAAATAATGCAAATTAGAGTCCAAAACAAGAGCAAAAGCATTAGGAAAAGTAGATACGATGGAGACGTATCATCTACCCCTTCTCACTTCTCCTTCTCCTCCTCCCACTTCCCCTTCTGGTTCCTAGTCATCCTTTTGGTCGGAGCAAGGCCTACTTTTTTGGATCACCATCTTCATCTACAATGGGCATGGTGGCGGTCTTGACGGAATTGACAATGACATTGAGCCACTCCGTGTGCGCATTCAACTTCAACCAACAATGCATGAAGAAGAAGTATTTCTTCGTCATCTTTAAGAACAATGTGACCGCGCGCTAGCCTAGACAGAAAAGACATGATTAAGTACTTACATATCCAACCAAATGACCAACACTTGTTGCATATCCGGCCAAATGACCAACACATAGAGCATATCCGACCGAATGACCGACAAATATAGAATAACGAATAACAAAAGACTTACGATCTCTTGGAGTGTCGTGGCGCTTGGCCACCAGATTTGCAATTGTTTGTAGAAGCCACAATACTTGCTAGTGGCCTCTTGAATGGTGTACCATCGATTAGTGAGCGACTTCGAGTTAAGCTTACGGATCACTTCCGTACGATACAAATCATTAGTGTTTGTGCTCACGGAAACAAGCATGCACACTTGTCCAAAAGGTTCCGTCCCTTTGCTCTGTGCCATGAATCGGATCAATGCTTGTGGCCAACCATGTATCATCCAAAAATTCGTCCTCCTTCAAGTTAAAATTTCCCCTCTTTTATTCTATGGGTCCGCATCTGGCGCTCAGATGTCCTCCGTATCACCGTCTGGTTGGTCGCCATCCGGCTGCTGGGTGTGCGTCTGCTGGGTGCCCAGCATCTGGGTGTGCGTCTGCTGGGTGCCACGACTTGGAGTCCTCCACTTGCCCGCCTTCATGGCCATCGCTGTCGTGGATCATGTTCATGAGTGTCTCCCCCTCATCCACAGTTGCGCCCGGTTGAGACATTCCGGCAAATAGAGACCGGGCACCGAAGGCCAAGAGAGCCGCATCCGCGAACGGACAAGCGCCGATGACTACGGCTCCGTGAAGGTGTACTCTGTGTTAAGGTCGACGTTGTACGACAGTGATGGCCACGATGATTGTGGACGCGGACTGCTGCTGCGGATCGAGTTGCGGGGTGGTATAGTAGTATGGCGGATGCAGCTGCGCCAACCACGGCAGGGACGGCGATTGCACGACCGGCGATCAGTGTAAATGCACATGGACATCATGCTTCTCAGGATCATACTCATGCAATACAAATGCGCACCAAACTCAGTTTACCAAACTTCCCACCATTGCAACCACATGCCTACATATATAGCTCTCTCATGCCTTCAGGAGCTATCTGTAGAGAGTGCCAAGGTATTACTCTTGGATGGAAAATTTTCTTGCAAGTTCATTGTTTCCTTGACATTCCCAAATAGCTCCTGAGCAATCTGTGAGCTAATGGAGGGAAACAAGAGAGAGGGCAAGCACTTCTTCCTATCAGTGGCGAGCAAACTTCTTGCTTGTATTCTCGCATGTTCAAATTTTGCTTTAGCGTAGATTACCCATTGTGAGGCTAGCGATGGGTCGGCAGCAGCTTCCCTGTTACAGAAAATTTGCTGATGATGCTTCCTTTGCGACAACAACCTTAGCCTGAAAACGCAGGGACCTACAATCGGATGTAGTACTAATTTAAGTTACTTCTCCATGGTGCTCATGGTTCGAGCCAGTCGCGACTGTCTGCATCACCGGCATCCATAATGAGCCGATGAGAATTTCAGAGATAATCCTCTTCTTCTTGGGACAAAAAGTGGGTGGCTGATTTCAGGATCAGGAGTAATAATAAAGTAAAAAGCAGACACTTCATTAGAGATTTTGGGAGGGTGAGCTTTTCTCCAAGGTTATGCTTATTCTCTTTTTAACGCGCAGCCTTTGTATCGGTTGATGCACGCAGCCATGTGGCTATGCGAGGTCTATCATTATGTCGACTCAATGGAGCTGAAGCGAACTGTCAATATACATTTGTTGCGGCAGAGTTTCGGTCCATTTGGTCATCTTGTTGTCAGTTAGCCGATGCCAGTAAATGAGAGATAAATTTTATTCTAACATCTAAACTGACTGTACTGATGCATGCTATTATAACGATGAAACACGGAAGACTTTTGAGTATCTTATAAATTCATAGTTAGAAGATCTGGTGTGACACATCATTGAGTAAAAATATTTATTTCTATAAATATCTTATGTGCATTCGTTACAAATAACATCTCATGAGCATTCGTTACAAAATATATCCTATGAACAAACACTGAACCCAACAGAGATGCGTAGAGAAGTATGTGCTGATGTGCGCAATTGGTTTCTGCTGATGGAGTGGATATTCTACAATCATCATAGTTTTCCAGCTTATAGAGAACATTCACTGAGCTAATAAGAGCTTCGAACACTTGCCAAGAAGGTATCACAAAGAGATGCTCAAAACAGCATTTTTCTCTTCTGAACCGTCAATTGGCACCGCCTGAAATTCAGAGTATCTCAATGTTCACTGTTGCTTTATTTTTCAGAAATGAAAATGGTTAGGTTTCTACCTAATATCCGCACCGACTAAAAATTTGTCATGGCACTCCATGGAATAGGCACTGCAGTGTCATATAAATTTCTTCGCCCTTAATTTCTGGTGAAATGTTTTTGGTAGGCACCACGTAGAACAAAAATTGCACTTAATTTCTTTTTCACTGAGAAGCACAGAAGAGCACCGGATCTTTAAGCAACCGTACTAACATAATCACACTCAACTCATGTCCTCCCATGACAAAATGGCAAGCTCACAACTCTAGAATGACCCAGACATATTCCCGCATTTCTCCATGCTTTGATGAACTTCCTTAGGAACAGTACTATATATATTAGGGAATGCTAGTTACGCCCTCCTTGGATGTGGAAAATGTCATGCAAATTTACCTTTTTGTTTAGCCCTCTATTCCATCTTTTTACCTCTCTTGGATATTGGAGGGAAACCAAACAAAGCGGCGACATTTCTTCTTGTTCATGCTAATCAAGGACAAACAAGATTTGATACATGGCTGAACCGAGCTTCAGCGCATGACATGAACCAGGTGACTATGTCTCGTTGGCTTCCTTTTGGCCGGGAAGAGACCGAGTATTATCTTTTTCACAAACATGTTTACTTGTGTGTAACAATGCCATTGCAAGCGAATGCACATTGATCACAACAGTTCAATCCTTTTGGCCGGGAAGAGACAGTATTATCTTTTTGACAAACATGTTTACTTGTGTGTAACAATGTCATCGCAAGGGTCAGAAACATGATCACAACAATTCGAGGAGTAACTAAGAAACATCGTGTAACTGGGCACTGTTTTTCTGGGCACTGTTTTTCTTGCTTTAGAGCCGAGAAGGGCTTGAAACATCTGCTCTCCAGTATTCCATAGTTCATAATCTGCCTTTTCTGAATCGTTGCTAGAAGCTATTTTTGAGAAGATCTCACTATTCATTTTGTACCAATCCACTAATGAAGGAGGGGGTTTTATATAATATAAAGGCGCGGAACTGAAAAAATCCTAGCATCGCACATCAATGAAAATGAAACCTTTCTCCTGCAAATATGTTGAAATGAACTTCAAAAAGTAACAAAGATGTCACAAAGAGAAGTACACATTTTTTTTTTGAGAGGGAGGCAAAGAGAAGTACATTTGGGGTCTGCACAATAGTCCCCAACCCAGAGTGATCCCTGTTACCTTTTCAGTTTCACTCTTGTAGTGTAATAGCAATGTTGCCACAAGTCCCCCAATGCCTGACCACCACACTGGGCATAAACAAGATAGTTTGTAACTGATCACATGTCAACAAGAAAAAAATATCACCAAACTAATACTTTGCTTCTTCTTTTTCCCTGAGCAATCAATCAACACTACATGCTATATCAAAATTTCAATGGTATACAATATAGTCCTGCAACCTAATCATCCACAGAAAACAACATTCTTTGAGCATGTATGAGTACAGGTGAGCCTTGCTTAGTTCTCTCTACAATCTGTTGGATGAGCATCTCACTATCGTGGTCATCCTCGTCGCCCGACTCGTCTCCATCGCTCTCTTGAGCTCTGTTAGGGTCCCCGCTCTTCACAGCCTGCTCCCAAGTGCTGTCCTCTTTCAGCTCCGTAGAGCTCTCATCTTCCAAGCTCCAGATCAAGCTGCGGTCCACTGAGTAATCTTCATTTACCTGAGGCCTCCCGTTTGTACTTGTGGTGCAAGGGGAGTCAGCAATTCTCATGAATTCTTCATAGGCTTCATCGTAGGCTTCTAGTGCGTCTCCAGCTAGATTTAGACAGAAAGGTTCGGCGGAGGAGCTAGTTTCTTGTATAAACAATGGACTATCCTGGTTGGAAGAAGAACCTGAATCACTGTTTGAGCACGTCTGTTCGGAGAAGACTCGCTCTCTCGCCATCATGTGCAGTTGCGCCTGCTTCTGGCTCTGAGCTAGTGCTGTCTCAAGCTCCTTGATTCGGTCTTCCAGCCTATGCTGGATCACCTTGTGGAGACGGAGACTGAGATCTCTAGGTGAAACAGGATAGTTTGTCCCATGTGTGTAATCTGGGGAGCTTCGTCTGCTGTCCCTGCCATGGTCACTATCACTGCTGTAATCAGCAATGTCACGACGAATCATGTCGCTCTTGAGTTCCCCCTGAACAATATCTCCAATGAACTCCTGATCGATCTAGAAATGTGGAATTCTATTTAGTGTGCTTGTAGGCTGTAGCCTAATTAAGATGTCATGCATAACATTTTGATACGAGATTGTTACCTCACTCAAGTCAAACGGTTCTTCTTCCAAGTGGTTTGAAGTGATATTTAACTCCAGCCTCGCAAGCTCGGCTTCAAGTTCTGCTTCAATTTTGCTCATTGACATTGAATCAGGGGTGTGAGCTTTGATATTGCCATCTGTTATCAGGAGTGGAAAATAAAAAAGATCACAAACTTTTTAGTACAAGTATGTAAAAGATGATTTTGTTCGACAGTTGTTGATTTACCATCTAGTTCACCAGACGTTTCATTAGGCAATTCCTTCACGGTTAATCCCTCTTTCATCTCCAGCTCATCTTGCAAATCCTGAACCAAGTTCTCCATTCGCTTCAGTGTGCCGTTCAACGAATCAAGATCTTTTTTGCTTGATAGAGAGGAAGATATAATACCAATGCCAACCCCACTGGAGAACATGAGCATTCGTTCAAGTAAACCTGCAGATCAAATGTATGTATTTAGGATTTGAATGCTTCAAGTGGGGGGAAACACCAAAACAACAACTCAGTATGAAGCATAACATTTGTAGCAAAACATCAGCATCCAAAATAGCCTACTTAATAGGCATTACAACATTTTTTCACAACCATTAGCAAGAGATCAGAAGAAGAAGCAACCAGGAAACATGAATGTTGTTCAAGCACATTTTGTCCTGAAATGATAAATCAGTCGGCCCCGTTGCAATAGAACGGATAGATCTTACAAAAATTCTTCATCATTTAACAGCTCTAAGAACCCAAGCAATCATAAAGTAGTGAGCGCAGATTGAGCAAATTCTTGGAAATTAGGATAGTCACTCAATATTTTAGGAATGGCAGATTGTTTTTAAGAAGACTAAGACTGACTTAACAAGAATATGACATAATAAAGCATGGAATAGTTCAACTAGTGTCATCGGGCCAAGGAACAGAGGTTCCATACATGACAGTGAGCTTTCTACTAGTATTAACTGGAATACGTAATCACACACTTCATTTAAAAAAAGTCACTTGAAAATTGCAAATGATGAATTCAGGAGGCATGTCTACTTATACACTATTCATGACTTGCTTTGTTTCAGCGGATTGCATCAAGTGATAGAGAGAAAAAAAGGTGGAAACTGCTTAAATTACATTGCAGGAATTGTAGTTTGATGCCAAAATTACCTGCTGATTTTGATAGTTTACTATATCTTTCTCTTTGGGAGCCAGGCAAACTAAAACTTGTACCTTGTACTACCCTGCTGTCCCTTTTGGATTTATTCAGCTCAGGTAGAGGAGCAATCCCAACCACACTTTCTGGCACTTCTGAGCCATTTCGAGATTCCTCCTTGTCGAACCCAATATCAAAGGGTACAGGCACTGGTTCATAGCGTGATTTACTAATGATTCTTCTCCCATCTGTTACAATGAATGGCCTAGCAGAGGCTGGGGATGGAACTGGAGCAAATGTGCATTCTTCAAACTCGAAGTTCTCGTTGTAAAGTTGTGGAATGTATGAGTTCTCTGTTGCGACAAGTGGATTAATAAAATGCCTCTGGGGTCTTCTGCTCCTAAGAGCACCTCGACCTCTTCCAGGCCCAGAACCAAGACCAGGGCTTCTTGTGGAAACCTCAGTAGTCGAACCATCTCGAAAGCCATCCACCAGATTCTTGCCTCTACCAACTGCCCTGCTACCACTTGGAACCACCATTTCCTCATTGTTCTTTGCGCTGCTTCTCTTGAAAATCCAAGGCTGCAAGCTCAATATGGATCCAGGATCTCTGACATACTCGCCTGGGCTGACCGACTCAGCACCGGCACTTCCACTGGTGGAAGCACCAAATTTGGCAGATGAGCCACCAAACCGCGAATGAATGGAGTTCCTCGGAGTATTGCAAGGCACGTTCTCCTCCTCCGAACCGATGTCCCTGCCAACCTGATTAAGGATTATCCTGTGGAACACATCGTTCCCCATTTCCGCATTCTTGTGGTTCTTTTGCTTATCCATTGGAAGTCCTGCCTGCAACCTGGCACTAGTTCCTCAGCAAAAGGCAAAAGCACAGGCGCCTCCTCATCTCCAGAGCTCAATAGGATCTCCAACCTGTGCAATCATACATGAATGATGGGCAACCAAATTAGCACAAGAACATGAGCGCAAGGCTGATGCAATATTCATTCGAAACAAACGACGAGTGGAGCGATGCAATCCCCAATCCGCCCGCCGCAATTTTAAACAAAGGCAGAATCCCATCCATAAACAAACGCCCACCCACCGAATCAAATCCCAGGTCACACGCGCACGAGACCAAGACCCAACCGAATCTTGGCTCAAAATTCTCCTGTCCCGCGAGTACAGCACAGGATTACCTGGGATTCGCCACGCCACGAGACCCGGCCTCCCCTCCTCTAAAGAAAACCCAGAAACAGCGGGGCAAAAGATCTCCGGAAGAGACGGCCAAGAATCGGCGAGGGCGGGAGCCTTTTCTCACCAAGAAAGGGGGAGGGAGGATAAGGCGCCGGCAGCGGAGTGGCAATGCGGAGGCGGCTGGTCAGGCGCGAGCTAGCGGGAGGGAGGAGAGAGAGCACCACTGGACAGGAGGCATTTGGGATTTGGGATGGGGGAATTTGGGGTTTGGGTTGGGGTTGGGGTTGGTCCGAAAGAGGCAAGAAGAACATCCCAAGGAGCCAAACCACACGAGAGACGAGACAGGAGGAATAA
Source organism: Thinopyrum elongatum (assembly GCA_011799875.1). NCBI lineage: Eukaryota > Viridiplantae > Streptophyta > Magnoliopsida > Poales > Poaceae > Thinopyrum > Thinopyrum elongatum. The sequence continues at coordinate 112,720,508 of CM022301.1, read as the reverse complement.
ATTACTCTATTCTATATGGCGATTTGGTTTTAAAATGGAAATCTATTCATCTATTTCCTCGAATTCCACTGGTTTTTACTTTTCCAGCTCAGCTCACAGCTCATGACAGAGGGCCAAGGATTGAATTGCCATGATGAATATAATAATTTCTCTATTAAATTCCGATGGAGATGATTTCGCCATATTAAAAATAGTATATTAATAACCCCGTAAAAAAGAAATCCGAGCGAACGCCCTCAGCCACGTCGGATCCCACGCACGGAACCTAAAGCATTCGCTCTCACATACCCTTTTGAGCGAACTATGAAGTTGGCGGCAAATGATTCGCTTATGATGATAATCTGAGCGAACACATTTGGGATGGCAATTTCAATTTTTAGAGCATGGCATTTTTCAGCTTTTTCGGTTGATGTACCAGGGTAATTCCCTTCGGCCAGCATAACAATTTTTTAGTATAGCAATTCTCACTTTAGAACATGGCCAATCCTTTACAGCAACACAACAATATTATCTATTTTTTGCATGGTAATTCTGAAGCGTTCATTGGGAGTGAGTTTTTTGAGCGAACGGAAACGTTCGTTCGTTCCTCCTTGCATAGGGGAACGATCATTCACTCGGGTTACTCCTTATCGGATGTATATTTGCGTCCTTAATAAAAGGATTTACTACTCCGTCCATTGGTTCTTGTTCTTGAATTTGTAGCTCCATGTCAAACTGTGAATTTGTAGCTCCATTGATCATCGCTAGGGTTCACGTGTCGACGGAGTTGATCCAGTAGCGAATTCTTGGTGGCTTATATTTGCTTTTATTCTAATTAATAAACGCATATGTTTACTTTATATATATTTTTATACATATCTTAACTTATATGACTCCGGTACAAAATCAAGCTATTTACGGGCAACAATATATCAATTTTTATTTATGTCGACTTTAAAAAGGTTTCAACCAGAAGGGTTGAAATCTTCTTCGATGTTTATTGTGTCAACGTTAAAGGGTCAGAATCTTCTAAATTAATGTTTTTTTTTGCGGGGATTCTAAATTAATGTTGATAACTACTTGATAATTTATTACACGTGAGCATTGAACTTTCTAGTGATGGGCGTAGAGATTTGTTCTACACTAATGTCCTGTAGGAATATTAACATACCATGTTGTTATGCTTGCTCCATTTCGCGTTGTTTGTTGTTTAGTGTGACTGTCATCTCGCAATATTTGTACCTCGAAAATAAGAGTAAAATGTTACGAAACTACACTTTTTTATATTTAGCAAGGTTTGGCATTGTGAAATTTTATGTAGGTATAAGAAGTGTAATGCTATGAAATGTTATTCTAGATTTTTTTTTTAGCTCATGCTACTGTAGATGTTGAATGACCTTCAAATAGCTTGTTCAATTAGGGTAGAATATTATTCAACTCTATTAAGTACTACCTGAATTTTTCCATATGAGTACATGAAAAGATCAAGGTCCATTTCATCCTAGAGTTGATCTACACCACAAAGAAAATACAGAGAGGTTCTGTCCATTTCTTGGTGTATCCCTTTCCCTTAATAATGGTTTTGTGTTTGTTTTTTACTTTTCATAAGATAAACAAAGTTTTTTCTTCTTCTGACACATCCCTTTGAAAACTCTTGTCCCTACAGTGTCCAAGAATTGGACTTGCTATCCGGGGTACATGCAAAGGGATGCTTGGCCTTTACACCATTCCCAGAAAAGAAGATAGTCTCCAAGTCTTCCTGAATCTCAGCCGTCAAACTGTCTTGATCTGTGATCTAAACTCCTTGATCCCATCACAGAAACAGGCCCACATATGCTGAAGCTCAATTAGGGTTTGGTCATCTGCACTTGCACCTTGGCGGCTATTAATAATCATAATCCTATATCATGGCATGGAAGTACCCAGCTTTATTATGCATGGGCCAAATTTTATTACTCCTTAGGACCACCTGTTCACACATACCCAGTAAGTTTTCAATACTCCGAGTGAACATCTGTGCTAGCAAATTGACAGGATGTGTGGACAGCATGGTGCCAGATTTTTCAACAATTCAGTGAGCATCTGTATCAGGGCCATGCTGTCGATTTTAACGATAAAGTTTTACAGACCTTGAGGAAGAAGAATTTTGTAAACTGCATTTGCGAAAACGAAGAAGATAACCCAGATATGGCAGAGGATTCAAGAATGAACTACGGCGGAGGTCTCATGGGAAGAGAGGCACATCCGATGTTGATTGACGATGGTTCCATGGCATTTTGCTGCTAGGAAGAGAATCCTTTGAAAATGCCAGCTGAAATGTCCTTTTTCTGCTGGGTTTTGGCTTTCTTGGACCTTTTTGTTTCTAGCTGGACTTCTCCTTGTCCTCACACAACAAGATTGGGTTCTCTCTGGTCCACACAGGATGTACTGTTTGCACCACACAGCTGTAAATAGACAACAACAGCAGGTTTCTGAGGGAATTGCATGCATACATTGCATTTGATTCTTTTCATACAGAAACATCTCAGTGTACTTTTGACCTAGCAGAAATTCATGATTGGTGTCCAGTGTCCTTCTTTTCCTTTTCTCAAGTTTCTTCAGTGGGAGCCCATATATTATACTACATGCTACACCTATCCAACAGCAAGCAAGAACAAAATGAATTTCAAATTTCTGTTTCCAGAAAAATGCATTCAAAATTTAGTATAACCCTTGTGCTATTTTTGCTGAAGCAAAACCAGTTATTGACGCGACTAAACAATTATGTACAGTAACTAGCTTGTTCCTCTTAGAGCCCCACATCGGTCGATTCCCCCCCTCTGAAAGTATTGGACCTTCAGGAAGCCAGCGAAGTCCTGGGGCAGTTGTCGACGGAGCAGGCAAGGACATCTCGGTAGTCGCGTGAAATCGTGAAGTGATCGTACACATTGCCGTCACGGCTCTTCTTGTACTCGAACAACAGGGATGAATGATTGAAAGCCGTTAGCTTGCCGAAACCGTTGTCGAAGTCTCTAAAGTGACTCCATTGGATCTTTGAACTGGTGAAGTCTGAAAGGCTGGCACCAGCGCCACCGACAACCACATGCGTCGTTGCCTGGAATGGGCCACTGTAGTGATTCGATGCGTTAACAACACACTGGCTCTGCAACAAATCACAGATTGCAATCAGGCTTGTAAGATTGTAATAGGAATGTAAGCCTGAGCCTGCAAAGCTGCAAATTTTGTACTGTAGCATTACTGGCAATTGTACATTATCAGATGCTGCCATAGTAGTATATAAAGGAACTTTACTTTTTGATCGACAAAATTAAACCTTTTGATCTCATGCAAATGCTAGTTAGAGACACACCTGGTACACTGGACATGTCCTTTCATAATTGTGGACGTGACCGTAGAACGCAAGATCTACCTTGTACTTCTGCCAGAGCTCTTGCAGCGCTTCTTTTTTTTGTTTTTTTTGAAACGTCACCGGGGGGCAGAAAAAACTGCCCACCTGAATTTTCATATAACCAGCTCCAACCAGAGTTACAGGGGAGAGAGGGGTCGAGAGGGAGGGCCCCTCAGCATGTTACAACTGCACCGAAAAGCAGCGGAGTAAGGCTGAAAGACTGAAGAAAAGCAGCGGAGGGAAGAAACCGAGCCCCTACAGCAAGGCAGCAAAACACTGAACCCACGACTCAAGGATCGTTTTACAGATAGTGCGGGAGCATCCCCATCTCCACAGGGAGACATCTGCCGCGACTCCACGGGCCACATCAGGAGGAGAGAGGTCCAGTCCACGGAAAACCTTGGCGTTCCTGCTCTTCCAAATGTTCCAGAGAATCGCAATGCAAGCAGTGACCCTAAGGCGCGGGGGGGCCGGCATTCCGGCACCGCGCGAAGCGCACAGGTTTTCGACAGAGAGGGCAGTCGCCGCGCCGGGAGCGACAACTGCCCAGATGGCACAAGCGTGCCGGCATCCGAACAACAAGTGTTCAATGGTCTCCACTTCTCCACAAAAAGCACAGGCCGAACTGTCAATGATGTGCCTTCGATGGAGTAGGGCAGCGCACGGGAGACGCCGACGGTGGCACAGCCAGAGGAAGAATTTGCATTTTCCGGGAGCGAAGCTGCGCCATATCATTGGCGCGAAGGCGTCCAGCTCGTGGACTGCCGTGGCAGCCTGGTATGCCCCCCGTGCAGTGAACGTACCTCCGGAAGAGTGCATCCCGCGCTCGTCCGGCACGCCAGGCCGTAGGATCACACCACTGACTTCGTTCATCAAACTGGCAAGTTCAGAGCAGGCGATCGTGGAGAGACGAGGTTGGAGGTGGGCATCCAGCCCCCGCAGGGAGTCAGCAACACAAGCATTGGGGCGTTTCGTGTGCGAGAAGAGTGCCGGGAACCTGAGCTCAAGCGTGGCGCTGCCAAGCCATAGATCCCGCCAGAAGGACGTGTTTGCACCATCGCCAACGACGCACGCGGTTTGGGCCCGGAAAAGCGGAAGGAGCGCCAGGAGAGATTTCCAAGTGGGGGTATCAAGGCGTCCGGCGTCACCCAGATCGCGATTGCCTCTCCAACCGTATTGGGAGGAGAACCATGACTGCCAGCCAGTGGATGAGGGGGCATGGATCCTAGCCAATAGCTTCATCAGCAGACAGGAATTCTGCAATCTCATGTCCCGAACCCCCAAGCCGCCCCGGTTGCGCGGTTTACAGATCTCAGTCCAGGCAATTTTGCACTGAGCCCCATTGACAGAGGTGTCATTTGCCCAAAAGAAAGCTCGACACTTCCTCTCGAAACTGGCGTGCGTTCCCTCAGAGAGCTGGAGCATAAGTGGGCAAGGACGTGAGAACGGCATCCACCAAGGTCCATTTTCCAGCAGACGAGAGCAGAAGCCCGCACCACCCCGCCAGCCACTTGTCAACCCTTGCAATGAGCGGGTGGAAGTCGGCAAGCTTGAGCTTAGCCGCGGAGAGGGGCAGCCCCAGGTATTGCTGCGGGAAACTTGCAACCGGACACCCAAACACAGCAGCAAGCTGCCGCGCCGTCTCCGCCTCGACATGGATTGGGATTTGGGACAAAGGTGCACTTGTCATAGTTTAGGGTGAGTCCAGTGTTGGCAGCAAAGACATCCAGCACACTTTTCAGCTTAGCAATTTGGCCCGGCTCCGCTTTGAGCAAAATCAGTGTGTCGTCGGCGTACTGGAGAACCGGGCATGGAAGCGACGGATCAAGAGGGTGCTGGAGCCCCCCCTCCGCTCCAATCGCCGCAACAAGGCGCTGCAGAACGTCGGCAACCAGAATGAAGAGGTACGGGGACATGGGGTCCCCTTGGCGCAGCCCTTTCTTGCACTCGAACCATTTCCCAGGGACCCCATTGAGCACAACAGCAGAGCGGCTGGAGGTGTTTAGGTCGCGTACCCACGTACGCCATCTGCTTGAGAAACCTTTCGCCTCCAGTACACGGTCCAGAGCAGCCCAGGAGACAGAGTCAAAAGCTTTCTTGAAGTCCAACTTGAGCACAACGGCCGGCTGTTTCCTCTTGTGACAGCACTGAACTAGCTCTGCCGCCAAGACAAAGTTTTCCAAGATACACCTTCCACGCAAAAAGCCAGTCTGCTCAGGGTGCACAAGGAAAGGAATCAGAGGTTGGAGGCGTGTCATCATTATACGAGACAGCATCTTCGGGGGGCAGTTCTGGAGCGAGATGGGGCGGAAGTTTGAAGGCGACGTGGGGGCATCCACTTTGGGAATGAGGGCGATGTAGGCCCTGTTGATGCCCGAGAGCTCGGAGTTGTGGTCAAAGAAATCTCTGGCCAAGTCCTGGAGGTCAGTGGCAAGGAGAGCCCAGGCGTGCTTGAAGAAAGCGGGGCCAAAGCCATCGGGGCCGGGAGCAGTTCCAGAGCGCATTCCAAAGACAGCGGCCTTGATTTCCTCATGAGAGAACGGCAGATCTAGATTTGACGATTGGAAGGAATCCAACCGGGCCCCCTCCATCAAGTGATGCAAGTCGAGGCTATCCTCCACTGGAGCGGCCGTCCCCAGCAGGTCCAGGTAAAAATCACGCAGGATGAAGGCTTTGTCATTGTGTGCCCGGTGTTCTACTCCATCACGAACCAGACACGCGATCTGATTTCCACGACGGCGTGCTGACGCACAGGCATGGAAAAATTTGGTGTTCTCATCACCCAGGACACAGAATCTAATTTTTGCATGGCGTCTCCAGAAGGCAGCAGCACGTTTCCGATGCAAGGACAGGGAGCTCTGGACCAGGGAGCGCAAGAGGAACTCGGGGCCCGAAAGGTTGCGACTCTCTTCCAAGGAATCCAGGAACATAATGGTTTCATTGCACTCGGGGCCCTCAGGGTGCTCGAGTTTCTTCGCCCATCGCTTCAGGGCACCCCGGATTTTTTTCAGGCGCTGGACCACGCGCTTTGCGGGGGCGTTGCTGGGAGAGACGCTGGAAGCAGCAGCGCAAAGGGCATCATTGAAACCAGGGTACCCAATCCAATGGTCGCTGAATCTAAAAATCGAGGCGCGCGGAACAGCAGTAGAGGCCACAAGGACGATCGGCACATGATCCGAGGTTCTGGAGGCAATGGAGGTGACAGCAGAATCCGGAAAAGCCTCACACCAGTCAAATCCGTGCCTTCAAATCCGTAGTAAGAGTTGGACGAGTACCCGAGAACACGGTGTGCAAGGAAGATGAGCCATGGCTACTTTGTCAACAGATGACCGGCAGTGCTCGATGAACTTGTACTGCTCGGTCCCTGGCCTCCAATCTTCTTCTGTGTGAGCAATGCAAAACCTGAACATGCCATAATCGGTCGCGTACCTACAGAAGGATAATCGTGTCAGCAGTCAGCAATTGTTTTTCTTAAGACTAAGTAAACTTCAGAACTCTATATGAAGGAATTTGTATGCTCTTATTTAACTACCACGATTACCAAAATTTTGCACGGTTCTCAGCAGGAGTGTAGAACACAGTTTGTGCTGGAACACCGCATTCCCCACCAGAGTCAAGATTTCCATAGAAGGAACCAGTTCCAGGCCAGTCCCTCTGTTAGACTTCGTATTGTAGTCTTACTGTGTAATCCATACCTTATTGGTATACGACTTGTATGACACCATTATATATATATATATATATATATATATATATATATATATATATATATATATATATATATATATATATGATAGGCCACCCCATAGAGGGTCGAGCCAGTTCCCACAAAACCTACGTTTTACATGGTATCGAGTCTAACCTAGGTCCTACACCCCACCCCGCCGCCGCCGCACCAGAAACCCTAAACCCTAGGGCTGCGCCGCCGGCACCATGACTGCTTCCGCTTCGGGCGCCGCCAGCTCCGGGTCAATCCCCGCATCGCTTGCCGCCCTGCTCAACCTCCCACCTCACCCCCTGGCTCCGTCGGTGCCCTGGTTCTTCGGCACCACTGCCGTTGGTTCCATGTTTTCGGCGCCGATCCCGCTGCCGCCGCCCGCACCCTCTGGTGCCACGACGACGGTTCCACCCGCGGCCTCCACCGGCTCCTCCTCGACAATCGCCGTCATCCCGACAGCCTCGGGGGAAGTGCTACCCACGGTGCCACCCGCGGCCTCATTCACGGCCCTGCCCGCGGCCGCGATCCCGACCCTGATCGCGTCGTCACCCGCGGCGTCGGTCCCTGCCGTGGTCCCGGTCGGGACTCCGCCGCCCACCGTCCCTGCTGCTGGTGTCATGATGCCCACCGGGCCGTTCCACTTCGACAACTTGATCACCATCCGCCTCACGCCGGACAACTACTTGTTCTGGCGCGCCAAGGTCTTACCGTTGCTCCGCAACCGGTCTCTCCTGGGGTTTGTTGATGGTTCGCTACCGTGTCCTCCGCAGGTCATACCTACCGTCCACGGCCCGGCCATCAACCCGGAACACCGTATGTGGGTGCAGCAGGACCAGGCGATTCTTTCTGCCATCCAGGGTTCCCTCGGCGACAGGGCCGCTGGCCTCTGCCTCTTCGCCGCCACCTCCATGGACGCCTGGACGACCCTGGAGCATGCCTTTGCCCAGGTCTCTACCTCCCGCTCGATGGCCCTTCGCAGCGAGCTCGCCGACATCACGAAGCTGGACTCCTCCGCTACGACCTACTTCAACAAGATGAAGGTGTTGGCGGACACACTCACCTCCATCGGTCGGCCGCTCAGCGACGAGGAGTTCGCTGGTTTTGTCATCAAGGGTCTCGACGCCGACTACGACAATCTCACCGAGGCTGTTCACAACACCACGCCAGCGATGCCCCCGCACGAGCTCTACTCACGTCTCCTCTTCACCGAGCAACGCGTTGAGGCTCGTCGCTCCTCCGCCACCATCACCACGCAGCCGGCGGCCTTCTGGGCTTCTTGCGGCCAGCGCCCCCCCCCCGCCTCGTCACCTGGCAAGGCTGCCCCACCCCCTGCATTAACCCTGGGTGGGGGTCCTAACTCTCGGGTGGTGTGCCAGCTATGTGGTCGGGAACGCCATGTCGCCTCCAAGTGTCATCGCCGCTTTCAGAGGAGCTTCCTTGGCATCGGCAACGACAGCAAGGGCAACGAGCACCAGTTTGCCATGGCAGACTTCGGTCCCCCCGCCGCCGCCCCGGCTGCCCACATCGCCGCCAAGGGCAAGGACCCGCGCGTCGAACAGGGGTACACACCGTCCTATCCTGTTGATCCAGTCTGGTACATGGACACCGGTGCCACGGATCACATGACGAACGAGCTCAACAAACTCTCCACCTACCAGCCCTACTACGGGCACGATCAGGTTCACACCGCCAATGGTGTAGGTATGCCCATCTCTCACATTGGCCAAGCATCTCTTTTAACTAGTCATCCCTCTAGGCAGCTTCATCTTCGTAATGTTTTGCGGGTTCCCTCGGTGACTCGTAATCTTTTATCTGTCCCTAAGCTCACCCTTGATAATCATGTCCTATGTGAATTTCACCCTTTTAATCTTTTTGTTGACCGAGCAACCCGGGACGTTCTGCTTAGTGGTCGCTTGAGCCAAGGCTTGTACCGTTTGGAGGATCCATCCGCCCCGTGCGTCTTCAGCGGTGTTCGTGTGTCATCTTCCCAATGGCACTCTCGCTTTGGTCACCCCACCACACCCATCGTTCGCCACATACTCCACCGCCATGAACTGCCATTAGAGTCTAGCAATAAAGAGATGTCTGTGTGTGATGCCTGTCAACAAGGCAAAAGTCATCAACTACCTTTTGTTTCATCTACTAGAGAAGTAAAGAGTCCTCTTGAAATTGTGTTTTCTGATGTGTGGGGTCCAGCACAAACATCTGTTAGTGGTCACAACTACTATGTCAGTTTTGTTGATGCATATAGTCGTTTCACATGGCTTTATCTTCTTAAGCGCAAATCTGATGTGTTTGATATATTCATTCAGTTCCAATTGCATGTTGAACGTTTACTCAAGCATAAAATTATCCATGTTCAGCCAGATTGGGGGGGGGGGGGGGGGGGGCGAATATCTCAACCTCAACACTTTCTTTAATAAGCTTGGGATCTCCCATCGTTTGTCATGCCCACATACACATCAGCAGAATGGCGCTGTTGAGCGCAAACATCGCCATATAGTTGAAACCAGCCTCACACTTCTTGCTCATGCTTCTGTACCTTTTCGTTTTTGGAGTGATGCTTTTGTCACCGCGTGTTTTCTCATTAACAGATTACCTACGCATGTTCTTCATATGAAAACTCCTATTGAGCTTCTCTTGGATGAAACTCCCGACTATACCTTTTTCAAGGTGTTCGGGTGTGCTTGCTGGCCTCATCTTCGTCCTTATAATGATCGCAAACTTGAGTTTCGCTCCAAAAAGTGTGTGTTCTTGGGGTATAGTTCTCTCCATAAAGGCTACAAGTGTCTCCATGTTCCAACTAATCGAGTTTACATATCTCGGGATGTTGTTTTCGATGAGAACGTCTTCCCTTTTTCTGCCATGCCTCAGTCATCCATCACAGCACCATCCATGCATTCATCTCCTCTTATGCCTGGCCAATTTGAAGATGTTGCATATTCGCCTGTGTTGTTGCCTAATCATGGTGCAGGAACTGGACGTGGAGCTCGCCTGGAACTCCTCCCCGACGGACCCACTACGACGCATGTGGCGCACGTCGATCGGCCGGTGCATGTGCATGCACCGCCTCCCGCCCTCGACCCCGCCTCAGGAGCCCTGTCTACCACTCCGACTGGGCTGGCGTCTGCGTCGGCTACTGTGGCTGGGCCGGAGCCCGCGATGGAGCGGTCTACGTCACCGCCTCCTCGCCTGGCCTCCCCTTCATCGTCACCCCCGCCATCTGTGCGGGCGTCGCTGTCGCCTACTTTGCCTGGGCCTGCAGCGACCCACACGCCGCCTGGGCCAGTGACGCCCAGCCCGCCGTCGCCTGGGCCAGCGTCACCGTCGCCTGGTCCCTCTTCGCCGGAGTCCTCTGGACCGGCCTCGCCTACTCCGGACGCCCCGCCTGCTCCGGTGTTCGCTGCTCCGCGGCGTCCACACACACGCAGTCGCAGTGGCATCATACGTCCCAAGGAGCGCACTGATGGCACGGTTACATACCTTGCTACTTGCCTGGCTCATGCTGTGGATGATCCAACCGCCGAACCACGCAGTTATCAAGCCGCTATGAGTATCCCACACTGGAGGGCTGCTATGGAACATGAATATCATGCTCTTATGCAGAATAAGACCTGGACACTTGTTCCCCCTCCGTCTCGTGTCAACATCATCGATTCAAAGTGGGGTTTCAAGGTAAAGAAACATGCAGATGGTTCCATTGAGCGCTACAAAGCGCGTCTCGTGGCTAAGGGATTTAAACAGCGTCAGGGATTGGACTACGAGGATACATTCAGTCCAGTTGTCAAGCCTACCACTATTCGACTTCTTCTGTCTCTGGCAGTTTCTCGTGGATGGTCTCTCCGCCAGCTTGACGTGTAGAACGCTTTTCTTCATGGATTGCTTGAAGAGGAGGTTTACATGAGGCAGCCACCTGGATTTGTCGATCACACTCAGCCTTCTCACCTCTGTCGTCTGACGAAGGCTCTCTATGGACTGAAACAGGTGCCTCGTGCCTGGCATGCTCGCCTGGCTTCAGCTCTACGCACTCATGGATTTATTCCTTCGACGGCTGATACTTCACTATTCTTGTTTCAGCGACCGAGTGTGACCATGTACCTCCTTGTGTACGTGGATGATATTGTCCTGGTTAGCTCCTCGCCGACGGCTGCTGATGCTCTTGTGACTGCGCTTGGCCGTGATTTTGCAGTTAAGGATTTGGGACAGCTTCATTTCTTCCTGGGTATTGAAGTCACTCATCAGTCTCGTGGCAGTTTGGCTCTCACCCAGAAGAAGTACTCTCTTGATCTCTTGCGCCGTGCTGGTATGCTCAAGTGCAAGACATCGCCTACGCCCATGTCCTCCACTGACAAACTTTCAGCTGCTGATGGTACTCTTCTATCTCCTGAGGATGCTACTGAGTACAAGAGTATCGTTGGTGGCCTGCAGTATCTGACAATCACGCGTCCTGATCTCTCCTTTGCGGTTAACAGGGTGTGCCAGTATCTTCATGCACCTACTGATGTGCACTGGTCTGCTGTGAAGCGCATACTGCGCTATGTGCGTCTCACTGTCTCCTTTGGTCTTCATGTAGCGACCCGACCCGAATGGATCGAATCTCTGTGTTCAAGTGTCATCCCTGGATCGGTAATGCTGACACACACAGTACTCGAAGGATTTATAACAGAGTGCAATCACACACTTATTACATCGAATGTCTCAAAAGAGAACTGATTACAATAAATATGGCTTAAGGCCATCTAAATAAGATAACAGCGGAAGGCTTGGAAGATAAAGTGAGTCCATCAACTCCAACGGCATAGCTGAGTGCACGACAACGACCTAGCACACCTTACTCTTCGTCTGAAAAGTCTGCAACATGATACGTTGCAGCCCGAAACGGGTCAGCACATGGAATATGCTGGCAATATAACACAGTAGAGCAATGAACAGAATAATTGCTAATACTACATGCATATTTGGCTGGTGGAAAGCTCTAGTGTTATACTGTTTTGCGAAAAGCTAATTTTTCCCTACAACAAAGGAATATATTTTATTTAACTATCATGGTGGTTGTTGAACATTGAGAAGGTAAATCCCCCTCTCAATCCCAATTAAAAGTAATCATTAATCCCAACAAATTAATTTAGAGTGATGGGATTCAATATGATGATCCAAGAACCAGATACTCAAGATGTCCATAACCGAGGACACGGCTAATCATGATTAGTTTGTACACTCTGCAGAGGTTTGTGCACTTTTCCCCACAAGACTCGATCTCCTCCGTTGGATTTCTCGCACTACATGGTGTTTGAGAAACGGATGACCGAGACACAGTCTTTCAGAAACATTTACTCTTTACTCTGGGTAGACAGTTACACCTACTTTCCCCTACATCTGCTAGCCTACCACTGAAAGAGGTCATGTAACATACTCAACTATGCTAGAGCCCATAATAGCTTGTGGCTGCACACGGAAGTTTCTAGCATGAATAATCTTATGATCCCTTTGAGCCTGGGTGGCGGACCGTAGGAGGATCGCACGGTATATCCCCGGGATCTCCTAGGACAACACTGGTATATCCCCAGGTGCCCAAACAAGCAATCCACCCAGATGTGTATTAAAGTTGCCACCTTAAGTTGAACCATTAATTAAAAATCTCACATCTGTCATGGATACACTCAAAACCCAATCCACGTCTACGAGCATAGCATGGCAACATAAGCATAGCGTAGAAGTAACTCCCAAGGGTTTTATAATAAAAGGGCAATAGGTTCTACCTCATCATCTACTTCCCATTACCCACCAGTTAATCACATCCTAATCATGCAATATTTGAGGGTCGAAACTAATGCATAAAAACTGGGTAATGAAGAAATATGATCAATGTGTTACTTGCCTTGCTGACGATCTGCAAATCCTAGGGACTCGTAGTAGCACGCTTCGCACTCCGGGTACTCTATCGCAAACAAACAATAGCATACATAAGCAATCAAGCGAAGATGCACGGGTAAAATCCAAATGAGAAGACCTAACCAGAAAGTTCAACTGAAGAACTCCGGTTTGCAAAAAGAATCAAATCAAACGGAGCAACGAAACTCAAACTGCGAAAGAAACAAGCTTCGATTACTAATCTGGACTAAAGTCAAATTTTACAGTAGCAAAAACTTGTTTAAGTTGGTTAAACAGAAAGATGGCTTCGAGACGAAGATCTAGGCGCTTGAATCGCCTGATTCCGACAAACGAGCGAAAAGTTATACTAAAACGAAAATCGGATCAGAAATCGCGATCGAAAATAATCGCGGAAAATCCGAGAAAAATAAAACTAACGAACAGGCTAACGAACGAACGTTCGCTGTCTGCGGTTAAACGGTGAAAACCGTTCGTTAAAACGAACGTACGGACGAACGTCCGCTAAATAACTAAACCGACGGAAAACCGATCTAAAAGAATAAACCGGTATTAAAAAAAAACCGAACCTAGATCTAGGGTTTAAACAAAACCGATCGGTTTTTCTCACGAAACCGACGGCGGCGGCGGGATTCCGGCGAGGCTCCGGCGGGACGGCGGGGTGCGGCGCGGGGCGGCGGCGCGGCGCGGCGGGCGGCGCGACGCGGGCGGCGGCGGCGTGCGGCGGCTCGGCGGCGAGCGGCGGCGGCTGGCGCGGCGAGCGAGGCGGCGCGGCGGCAGCGGCAGCAGCAGCGGCGAGGGCAGGCGGCGGCGGCGGCTTGGGGCTCCAGGGGGGGGG